>KL197727.1:67907-698457 GCA_000697665.1 Jaapia argillacea MUCL 33604
GGACGAAGCGCAGGGTCAAGCAGGAAAGCAAGTCGATGAGAAAGGAATAACGGGACAGTGGACAAGTGTTGTGGGAGGTGACAAGTTCGACGTGGCAATGCAAGGCCGCGCAAGGCGCTTTTATATTGTTGCAGGCTTGAAGTCCGAACTATCTCTGGGCCAGCTCAGGGGAGACAATGTCGAATGCATGACATTTTGATGTCACTAAGGTGCTGCCGCCGAGGCCTGCGTGGTGTTGTAGAGGCAATGGCAGAGCAACATTTTCGCCGCGGCAGATTGTCACTTCTGCAAACGATGGGTTGAGACCATTTCGAGAGCGACAACCTGACCTCAATCCTGGGCACAAAATAATCTATCCTACGATCCCACAACAATAACAACTTCTTGGGATCCTGTTGACAATTTACAGGTTTGGTGGTGTATCATTCACTACAGTACCAAATTGTCACCCTCGATAACGCGGAGATGTCCGGAAGGTAAAAAGCAATGAAAAATCTCGCAATGAGCGGCTATCAGGCGAAGTTCGCGGTCTTCCCAGAAGGGAACGCCTCGCAAAACACTCCTGAGGTTTGGAGCAGAAATGCTGTTTAGAGGAAACCTGGGAACTGCCTATCCGGAGGTCACCGCCAATAAGGTGGAAAATTACCTAATATAGAGCCGATTCGGGGGAGTGTTAAGCGGTAGGGGCCAAAGGGGCCGGGCTGTGTTACGTGTATGAATAAAATAAGGCCGGCCTTTTATCCTGAGAATCCTCAACATCCTTCCTCCTTCCTGCCAATCCTCCGTCTGGCTGCCCTCCTCTCCTCATTTTCTCGTTACGACCTCTATACGATTTGCACGACGCGCTCGGACTCTTACTCTCTTATCCTTGCCTTGTTCTGTATTCTCCGTCACGTCTTCTCTTGTCGTCCGCTTCTACTAGCCGCTTCCTTTAGCTCGTCTTTCAGGTCTTTTCTCCAAATACTTGGGCACCTCATCATCCTTTTGCTCACATGTACCCATTCCAGGTGTTCTGTTTCTTCTCTCGCACTGGCTTCACACTATTTCTGAGGTACGATCTCCCCGTTACCCCTTGTATTTATAAAGATTACGTCTGATGGCAGCCTCAGAAATGGATAGCTGGAGAGTTGCAGTCCTTGGTGACGGTGGTGTTGGTAAGACAGCTTTGGCCGTTCAGGTAAGTTCTTCGCCGCATTTGATCTACTGGATGGACAAACACGACTCATTTCTTGTCATCAGTTTACTCTAAATTGTTTTGTTGGTGCGTACTTGTCCTCGACTGCGTCCCGCCGATTCTCATGCAAATACGTTTCGATCTTGCAGAAGTATGTGCCGCTTCAGTATAATCAAGGAAAGGTGCTAACATATGCGTACTCGCTTCAGACGTATGATCCCACGATAGAAGATGCTTACCGAAAGCAACTGGTTGTCGACAACAAAATGTGTTTCGTCGAGGTTATCGATACTGCTGGACAGGGTCAGTGCGTTTTTTGTCCACAAGGAGCCAGTCGTTTATCCCTTTCATAGAGGAGTACGCTACTCTTCGTGACCAATGGGTGAGGTACGTAACTATTGCCATCATCATGATCATGGTCCTGATGGACCGATTTGTGGTCAGAGAGGGTCAAGGATTCATCCTAGTTTATTCAATTGCATCGCGGTCGACATTCGACCGTCTGGACGTCTTCCGACAGTCCATGCTCCGAGTAAAACGCCAGAAGCCCGTTTTCATGCTTGTTGGCAACAAATGCGACAAGACCTACGAGCGCGAAGTCTCGAGAGAAGAGGGTATTGCGTTGGCTAGGTCATTTGGATGTGAATTCCTTGAAACGTCAGCAAAAACGGCGGTAAACGTCGAGCGTCTCTTTACGACCCTCGTTCGCGCACTGCGAGCGACACGACAACAGGAGCAGGGTACACCAGGGCCCCAGCGGCCGCTGAAGGAGGAGAAGAAGAGAAAGTGTATTATCATGTAGGGACATTCCCAGGTTGTATAGAAGCATCATTACCCCCTTTACCTCCATTTTGATGATACCATTTGCTCTGATGTTTACATTTCATTCTGCGATTCTGTTGTGGCGTTAGCCCTTTATCTTCGTTTCCGCTTCTGGGGCTCCCCTGTCATGCTTTCATGTATCGCACAAGGATTGGCACTTCTCTGTTCGTTTGTTGTTGGGCACCATTGCCTGTAACACGATGGTTATCAGGATTTCTCTTATGAACTGCCTCTCTGTCTCTGGCTGCGGCCGCGGAATGTCGCCTCTGCCGACAATTGCGCACGTATCGACACGTCCACCAAACAGTACCTTTGGGCATTACACGCGTCCTTGTTGTGTTTAAATAACGCAACGTGCTCTTGCTGGGTCGATACACAAACCCAGATCGAAGTTAAGCCATCAAAACATGGACCAGGACTGGCATCGATTTGAATGCGAGGAACCGGATTTCCATGTACGCTCTGTGGACGACGATGTCGTCTTTGGCGTACAAAGAGCCCGTTTGGAGGAAGGAAGCGACGTCTTTCGTGAGTCCCCCTAAACCACCCTAGTCTTGTCTGACGCCTCTTGTAGGTGACATGTTCTCAGTTTGTGAGAAGGGGGGTGTCGGGGACCCAACACAAGGGGGGGTCCTTGATCTTCTCGAGCCTGCCGAAGTGCTCTCCATCTTACTTACCCTGTTGCACTTCCCGCCGAAACCTTACATCCCCGATCCTTCTGCGGATGTCTACAGCACAAAGATCGTCTGCATTCCGGCTGAGAAGGCCATCCCTCTTCCCTTGCTTCCCAGACTATTCACCCTTGCCGACAAGTATACTCTCTCCGAGTCTTTGGTGGAATCCCTCCGCACCCATCTGGCCGCCCACGCCTCCACCTTCCCTCTACAGGTCTATGGTCACTCGGTAGCACTTGGCCTGGATGCGTTGGCCGAGTCTACCAGCATTTACCTTCTCCATCCTCCCCTGACGACATATACAACAGAAGAGATCTCAGTCATCCCGACGGCAGTGGCTTATCATAAGCTGGTTTTACTGCACTTCCACCGGGTGATGCGCTTGCGAGAGACTCTTCTTGGAGAGCAGATTTTCCCCCATGGGTACGGAAAATGCGCTTCTCATGAGTCAAGAACAGAGGGTCTATGGGATTCGCAAAAGAAACTCCTCGTCGACAAGATAGAGGCAGGTCAGCCAGACATAATATATCTTTCTCGAATAAATGCCGAATCTGACACTGCTGCGCTAGGTACCGATGTGGCTGCTGAGATGGGTGCCATCATGAGCTCCTTGCCGGATTGCAAAACCTGCCAAAAAGCATGTACAGCTGCGTTGGAAATGTTAGCGGTACGTCTCTCGCGCTGTCCCTTCCATTGAACATTATGAACAGAATCTATTTGACACAGTACAAATGTCGAAAAGTCATCAAAAGGATTGACCAACTACCATCCTGAACCGTCCTCAGTACTAGTGCGGCAATGTAAACAGTGCGCAGTGTGATATAAACATGTCACTGCCCAGTTATTTATTATGCCAGAAAAGTGTCCGCAGATCACTCCATCTCTCTGAATCACGGTAAAGGTAAGTCATCGAACTGAACATGCCAGGTTGTATCGTCTCTCCTCTATGGTTGTAAAGCCACATTACCGCTCCCCAACATAATGCAGCGAAGAGGGAGAAGTATCGCGAATCGGGTGGAACAGGCTTGACACCGACAGGATCTGCGGATTTCAGAGCGTATGGAGAGCCCGACCGAGGGATGAACGACGCCACCACCCGTGAACACACATATAACACGATCTGCCAAGGGCGGTTGAGCAAACGAAACTGCGCCACGAACGAAGTCACTGACCTGCTCGTTGATTGCGTTTCGGTCACCAAAGACAACGTATCCTCCAATCAAGCCGGCAATGAACGTGTCTGCAGCGCGCTCTTTATCACCACCGATCTTCTTCTGCAGTAGTAGGAGGGTCTTGTAGATCGAAACGAACTTGGCGAGATTGAAGGCATGCTTCTTCGTTGCACGGTAAATGACACGAAGACGACTCGGCCAACTGAAAACTGTCAGGACACATCCATTCTGCGTATAATGGCTCCACATACTCTCCGCGACCGAACAAGATAGCCATAATTAGGGCATGCGGGAAGCGAACCTTTACGCCATAGACGAAACCATTTCGGGCACCTTTGAGGATTGCCAAGTAGTCGTGGTAGGCAGGATCTGTGATGATTTGGTTGAGGACGTCCATGATTCAGAGGACAGGGTATGTTGCGGAGAATAGGGTATCTCAGACGTAGAGAGCAAGCCACTGAGGGAGGCTGAGGGATCGGAAACGGGCAGATTTCATGCGCCGCGTCTTATCACATGCTTAACATCCCACCACTGCCAAACGGACTTTTCACATCCGAGGTCACCACAAGAAATTTGCGCGAAATCATGTCGATGTATGTATGATCAGATACTAAGATAGACACAAGGATGGACCTATTAGAAGAAACAGGGCATAGCTTCCATCAACACGTCTGGGTGATTGTCAGGTATGAAGCTATATGAAGGCTGGTATCGGAAGACCATCTCTTCCGTCGGAACACATACTTCGGTGGGCACGGAATCATTTCAGGAAAAATTCGTCCTTGAAATCGAACTTGGACACGGGCAACCATTCAAACTACAAACATCATGCAATGAGGCGCTAATCAGAAATGTACCTGAGAGAAACGGACGCACACCGTCTTTATCCCATGGCAGGTGATCATCGCTAGGGCCCTTGATGATAACATACCGGCGATATTCAGCCATGATGGCGGGCTGTGTCTGCATATTCGATAGGTCCCTGGAAATATCACCCTCCAGGTTCGAAGCCAATCGTGCTGGGGGTACATTTGCGTATCGTGCCGTGAACGCCTGAACAGAGAACCGCAGACGGTCCGCTGCTTTCATCGGTAGTAAATCTGTGAGATGAGCCTGCGGTCGACGGTAAAGACCTTCAGAATTCGTATCGGTCGACCAACGGCGGTTCAAGGAGGGCGCATCGATGAGTGATATTTCACCTTCCTCAATCATCTCGATCAGGTCAAGGTGCATGAATTCATTGCTGCAAATAACATATCAGAGAGGGAGAGAGACCGAGAGCCACAGAACGAACTCGTTAAGCAGAGAAGCGGGATCACCGTCGCCGCATTGATGCTTGATAATGAACCCAAGAACCGAAGGCAGAATATAACATTCCCATAGAGGATGTTCTGCAAGTTGCCGCATGAGCTTGAAGGCCCCAAAGGGGGTCTGGAGGAGGGCGCTGGGGGTAAAGGTAACGATGCCTCCTGCAAAACTCCGTAAGCAACAGTTCACATAGGATAAGGTCTGCGTACCAAGAGGGTAAATTTCACGAACTCCCCACTGTTCCGGTGGAACGGATTCATGTGATCCGTAGGTTATGAATTGTATTTCTGGACGCTTGCATCGTCGTTCCACCAGGGCAGGAAGCTTGCAAAGAGTAGTCAAAGCACCAATGTGGATGAAAACTACGCGGACATCGGCTTTGTGGCCGACATCCTTCGCTCCGCAGTGTCTCATAAGGGTTTTGAGCGCATTAGTTTCGAACCCCTTGTGTGTCGTGCTACCGTCAGCAGGGGTCCACCATACACAGTATGGCCGAGGGGGTTGCACCGACATGTGGTCCAGTAGCCACTTTGGAAACTGGAGCAAGTGGATCGAGCGAGCGACAGCCAAATGAAGCCGAGAGTGGGGTAATGGAGAGGTTATCAATCTCGAGATGTCAATCGGGTCTTTCGACAATGAGCTATGAGAGCGAACCCATTCCAACTTCGAATAATTGTCAGACGGCAATCTCCAAGGAAGGAGGACCGCAACCAGGAGCCCGGTGTCTCTTAAGTCAGCGGGAACCTTGAACCGATTAGACAGTGATCCCGTAACGGAGGAGAAGACGAGGAGGATTCCAACCGTCTCGTCGTTAACAGACATAGCGGCGAACGTGATCTTTCAAGATAACTGAGACGGAACAAGATAAAGCAGCGACAGAGCACGCACCAAATTTCGGTTGTCCATGTATTTGGCAAGCGTCTGTATCGCGTCGAGATCCGATGCCTCCTGTGGGCCTACCTTTGCGGCTTGTGCTACGGTAGTACACGCAGGAAGGATGGCGTTGAGATCGGCAATGTCGTGCAACTTCCTGAACCGTATATGATCAGCGGAGTTGAAGCATATGCTGAGTTTTAAACATCCCGGTATTGGGTCAGTGGGGTCGGAGATGGTAATGTCGCAGAGTTCCGTTGTCTGGTCGGCATTGAACTCAACCAGCAGTTTCCCAGACCATTTCCACTTCTTCTGGATTCTGATGTCAAGGTCAGACTCTCGTATCGGAGAAATAGGGCGATTTTTTACTTTGGAAGTGCTCCTGGCTTGACCGCCGCCTTGAGGGGAGGGGCAGCGTAGCTTGATTCTTCCAACAAAGCTTCTTCCCTATGGCAATGGCTTAGAGCAAGACAGAAAAGGAACTAATGAGCAACGAACACCATCGGGGCCGCAAGCCTGGTCGAGTACCAAGTTGAGAATAACGCTATTGGGAGATATAAAATAGCTAGCTCACTCTGCAGGCATGATTTGCGCCAGAAATTGTTCTGTTTCCATTTCGACTGCTGACTTCACTCTTCAAAAGAAAGCTAATGAGCTGGGCCTCAGACCGTGAAGATATTCCTGCTAACGTACGGAGGAGGAATAAGTTGGGAAGAACCACCGGCGGGGAGCGGAATCTCGGCTTGAACATCCATTAGTGACACTGGCGAATCTACGAATCCCCCAACATCGGATATGGGTTCGGGGTCATGGTAGGACATCTCCATGTCAGGAAAAGTTGGTGAAACTGATGGGATGATGGGAGGCTGAGTGGCCCGAGGGTGATCGATTATCTTCTCTTGTTCCGGCTTTGCCTCAGCCGGCTGTGACACCTTCTTGAACACCAGCTTTGACAAGGTGGATGACCTTGCGGGGAGGAGAGGCCTTAGTGGGGATATAGGCGGCGCCGACGGGATGCCAGAGGCAATTCTCTGCTTAGTTGCTAGAGTACTTCCAACAGAGGCTGTGGGCTGCGGTAACTCGAGGACCTTGACCTTCGGTTTGTTTCGTCGTTCTTGGTGGCTTGGTACGGATTGCGTTGGAGGGGGCCCGGGAGGTAGAGAGGCTGCCGTTTGTTTCTCCGAACGGGCTGGTAGATTGGTTGAAGTAGAAGGAGAGGCGTTCGCAAGGGAGACCTCCGGGGAAGAATCTCGAGAGAATAAAGAGTTCGGGGATGAGGGTTCTATGGTTACCTGAGCGTCGGGGGCACTTCTCTCCTTCCCTTTAGTGATTGAGACGACTTGGTCAAGCACGTTTGTAGAACGTTGCTTCTGGACTTTGCCGCCAATGCTCGTGTCAACGGCCAGCTTTGGTTTCGCACCGGCGAGATGAGTAGAACCAGATGCTAGGGACGCTTCAGCTTGTTCGGGAGTCTTGGTAGTAGACGAAACCCTGCGTAATAAGACCTTCGTCGAATTCGCTTTACTCTTTGTCTTCTCGACATCATCGTGATGACTAGTGAAATTCTTGAATTCAACGTGGTTCACGGGGTCCGTAGTCCTCGTTGAAATGGAAGAGGAGACCTTCAATTTCTTGCGTGGTGGAGAGTCAGACTCGGGAACCTACGTGGAAGAGGTTGAAGTCTAATTTGATCGTCGTAGCAGGTGAGCGTACCTCAACTACACTCCGCGATGATGACTTCCTACGCGCCAACAAAGGAGTATCCGCAGAATCATCTGAGTTGTTGGATGCTTCCTGGAATACGAAGAGTAAGCACGCATCTGACTCTCCGAATGTAGGACGTACATCATCCGATGACTCGACGCGTTTTCTCTTCCCCTTACTCTTGCGCGTGCGAGCAGACGCAGAAGATTCTTCCCGCAGAGACTTTTTCTTGCTCTGTGCGAATAGATCAGAAACGGAGACGGAAGGTAATCTGCAAGCGCAAACGTACCCCTTCCTTCGATCGTTCCTTCGCTTTCTTCTTCTCCTTTGCCTTCTTTTTATCCTTCAAGTTCTTCTGCTCAGCAAATTCAGTGGCAAAGAACTTCTTCTCTTGTTCTGCGGAACACGAAATGTAAGATTTAGTATAGGCAACCGTAACGGAGCCATACCAATCCACCAATCTTCAGCCTCGACCGTATGACCAATGGGATAATCGTCGTTGTCCATGCCGATGTGTTTCCAGAAGCTCTTCAGAAGCCTTTCACATCCTTGGACATTCTGGGCTGGCTCCCAGCTATGCTAATAGTCAATAACCACAATAGAAAGAACGAGAATATGACCTGCGTGTCTTGACTGGAATCATAGCCAGCCCACTTTGAGGATATGAGCGACGAATAGACTACTGATTGGGAGCAGAAACACCTTGACAAAGTACTCCTGATAACATTACCTCTGTCAGAGATACAAGAAGCAAAGAATTACACTCACCCACTGCGTATCGTCGTCGACCCTCGCCTTAGTGATCACCTCTAAGCGTAAGGTAAAGTCCTGTTCGGTACAAGTACTCGCGAGAAACTACACTACGCACCGACATGGAACATGTCCTCCTCGGATGGCTCTTCTTCCTTGATCTTCGTGTTCTTCTTTGCCATCTTTCGAGCGCATGCGTGAGGTTGAGGAGGTCGAAATGTTGAAGAGCAGAACGCGTTGTGGTCCTTTCAGCGAGAGAGGCGCGTCTCCTAATTAGACTTGATGTGGCATTTAGGTTTCATTCCCCTTTCTGTATACGCCTACTTCAACTTCCCTCGACAGACATCACTCAACAACTCGGCTCCATACCACTATGACCACAAAATCCAAACCCGAGGATGCTCTGCAATTCCTCGATGACCTGGATTCCTTCACTCCCGCTCCCCCACCTGCTGCGGGTAAAGCTCCTCCCCCCTCCTCTCCTCAACCAGCCAACGAAGCCGAAGTTTTCGCTTTCCTTGATGAAATCACTCAGAAAAGCTCGGAACCTACAAGGACTACTACATCCCATATCGATCGGCCGGCCTCTAGAGCTAGCAGTCACCTCGAGCGTCCAGCTTCTCGAGCTGGCACGCCTACACTTCGAAAGAGCGGAGAGCGCGTAAAGGTCGGTGGTGGGTCCACACCCCTTGCACCCTCGACAAGCAGCCTGGGAATAAGCGCCGTTTCACCTGGTGGTGCCTCTGGGACTTTACCAGTCCCAAAACCAGCAGAGCAGCAACCAGCGCAGGCAGGGAGATGGGGATGGGGTACTGTTTGGTCGAGCGCTTCCGCTGCCATTCAGCAAGCCAAATCAGCTGTAGATGAACAGGTTAAGCAGCTTCCTGTGCAGCTCCCTGTTCAAGAACAGGCAAGGAAATGGAGTGAGGGGATGCTTGAGTACGCCAAGTCTGCTCAACTTGATAAGTTGAGTATGTGTTTCAATCTCGCCTGAGGGATAACCATGAATATGTTTTGGAACGAAAGGCCAAGACTTCAAGCGAGTTGGTCTTTCCACTCTGAACGACATCTTGAACGCCGTCGCGCCTCCGATTTCTGAGCATGAAGTGATTCAAGTGTGGTTGAGCCATGATATGCAAGGTTACGACGGTATCGAAACACTAGTCTATCGCGCCTTGGCTAGGGTATGCTCTCCTCCGTTGTCTTCTCTGCTTCCTCTAATGCATCGTTGGTAGATCTTGGAACAAGTTGAAGGTGGCGATCTCATCGTCAACCGCGGGGATGAATCGAGACTGAAAGAAACACCATCCGATTCCAAGAGAGAGATGAATTCTGTGGATGGCTTAGATGCCGCCATCAAACTTGCCGAGGTCAGTAACTCCTGCCTCATATGCCCTGCGTCTCGATCACTGAACTCAATCTCGATATAGGCGAACTTGGAGGAGCTTGCCAAACACAATACCGGCCCCTCAACGACACAAAGCTCGTCGATTGAGAACCCAACAACTTACTCCACAGTGTACCTCCGCATTCAACCATTCACGACTGTCTTCCCTTTCCCTCTGCAGCCTTCGGCTGCAACGTCCTCATCCCCAGAACCACATTTGCAGTTCTTACTTCACTTTTCCGATCCTGCTCACCAGATCGTACATACAACGGTCACCCAGGTTGTACCGGGACGGTGGTTGGGCTTATGGGACGATTATGACTGGGTTGAAGATGCTGTTGCGGAGTCGCTTCGAGTTGGGGTGGAAGTTATTGGCCAAGAATACGTCGTTTCCCGTATGGGTTGGGATAACAAGCCGAAGGTGGCTGAGCCCCCCGTCGAAGCTTCGGTTTAAACAACCGATCAGCAAGACCACGTCTTGCGTATATCGGGTGTATTGTATGTCTCATCATCTTGTACTGTCGTGGACTTTGGAAATAATAATTCCTTGCAAGTATTGTACATAAACGCCTACTTCTTCTCCTCGGGAGGGGGTGGAGGTGGGGCAGGCTTGAGTTCAGCAGGACGGAGGGGCTCAGTTCCAGGACCAACCTGCTCCCAAGGCGAGAGTGACTCGAAGTTTCTGAGATGAAAGGTTTTTGTTTTTTGTTGGGTGGGTGAGTGTCACAGTAATGAAAGAGACTCACCGGAAGGCCTGAGTCATCTGCAAGGGTTCATAGACAACACGCTTCCGTTCTTCATCGTATCGAACCTCAGTATATCCCTGTCGAGGAATGAGCCAAGAAATATCTTGAATAGTTCAGAATACATACGGTCAGTGGGAAATCCTTGCGAAGAGGGTGTCCCTCGAATCCTAAAATACAGGTGAGAGACAGGTGAAGAGACTTTGCGTTGACTGCTAACCGTAGTCGGTCATAATTCGACGGCTGGAAAAGAACCAAGGAATGAAAAACAGAGCACGTGGGATGGATGGAGGTACGTACAGGTCAGGGTGACCCTGGAAGAAGATACCAAACAAATCCCAAGCCTCCCTCTCATACCTACACAGCAATGAGTGACGGGGGGACGCGCCAATGAACGAGCATACCAATTTGCTCCAGTGAAGACTGGGACGGAACTGGGAACAGAGTCAGCCTCCCCGGCGTATGTCTTGACTCTGATCCTCCCGCCTTGCTTGTAGCTCAACAGGTGGTATACCACTTCGAATCGCTTGTCTCGCTCGGGGTAATCGGCACCACTAACATCCATCAGCCCTTTGAACTGGCATTGAGAGTGGTCGCGAAGGAATGTCAGGACAGGAACCACGCCTGAAGGACAGACATAGAGGGTAAGCTCATCCTTGAGCACAGAGAATTGCTGAACATATTTCGGGAGACATTGGATGAGGTAGGAACCGTATGTGTGCAGTTTTTCGGTGGTCTCTGCGTACTTGGCAAGAGTGGGATTTGGGGAAGTGGGTTCGGTGAAAGGGGACTCCGAAGCTAATGAGCAGAAGGTTGAATACTGTGGGTCTCGGTCGGGTATTTGAGGACTTACCCTGGGATACGGGTGATGAATGAATGGTACGCGCAAAGCGCAGGGCGGCTGTCGCAGCCTGGCGCGAAGGAACATGGGCTAAGAGTCGCCCTTGACGGGCGGCGACACGTAGAGACATGGTTGCTCGATGTTTCCGACAGTTGCAGCAAGACTTGTTTAACTTGACACTCCGCTGACGGGTGAATCCGAACGGACTTGACGCGGACCTAGATCTCCTTAACAATGGACTCTCAATCTGCACCAGAATTATTCGATGCGCTACCGTACTACGACAATGATCTCGAGCTACATCCTATATTGAAGCAGAAAGTTGAGCGGGAACTTGCACAAGAAACTGGGAAGGTCCCTGACACTTTGCACCCTCGAGTGCCCCCACTAATAGAACTATTTGCGGTGCGTGATCAGTTTCCAACCTCTTCTTGCTTCGAGTCTAAGCTTACACTTTTACAGAAGAATCCTTTGCTGAGAGCAGAACTTGACCGTGTGGAGTCGCGTGAACCTTTCCCTTCGCTGGACTCAATCCGCTACCAACTTCCGGCTCCAACTTCCATACCTGCGAGTGACGAGGAATGGCGAAAAGCTCTTGACAATGCGCATGCGCAACTAGAGCACCAAAAGATTCGGTTCGTGTCCCCTATCAAATAACGCTGCTAATCACTGAACACTTTGCGATAGGCACACGAACCTGGCACTGTTGCAGCAATATGGCTCAAATGCATGGCGGATACACAACTATCGCCTCGAAGCATCCGCGAAACAGCTGGAAAAGTCTCTTGAGGATCTGAGAAACCTGACGACCGAAGTGAACAGAGAACGCAAGAATTTTCAGGCAAGTGTTGATCTCCCTCTAGGCTTTCCTCTACTGATTCTGTTTCCTCGAAACAGACGCGAATTGGAACTCAACTTACTTCACTTGAGACTCGGTGGACGGAGCTCATCTCGAGTGTGCTGCAAATTGAGATGGCCAATGTTGCGCTTGAGCTTGAGATTGATCGACTTAATAGGAAGGAGGTTGAGTTGGCTGCTTTGTAGTTTTTGATACACGATGTATACACCCTTTTTCCGAATCAACGAGATTTTTCTGCATGTCAATGCTAACTTTGAGGTTTCGGTCTTGGCATCAATATGCTTAGAGTATAAGTAGCAAAGGTGGAGATAGGGAGGACGGAGGTTTGGTGGTCGGCGCGGATGTCGGGTCGATGCTCGCTGCTGTTCTGAGTGGCCGCCCTTCCAAACAAGGCAACTGCACTCTTGAGCCTTGTTCGCTCATATAGCCACTCGTGCAACAGCGTGTTTTCGCCATAAATCATCGGCTCAAGCACCTGAGGCCGCCCACGATACCGTAGTGAAGGAACTCTTCCAGCTAGGTCCGTAGTATTGTTCAAATCGTCAGCTGTCACCTCCCTGGCTTCATGCTCATGTGGCCGCAAAAGCAGGTTCAGCAAAGCGCACACGAAGCGTCTCTTGACGCGCATATGGCAGATATCGATCCCGAAGGGAAGACGTCAGTGGAAACAACTGGAAAGCAGGTGGAAGAAGATGTGTCGTTGTCGAAGAGTACAGTCGATGTCCCTGCCATCACGACGGAATTTGTAGGGAATGTTGTGACAGACTTGGGCGGGCAGGATGATGACAGAGGGAGCTTAGTGAAGACACCATCATCTACTGGGGACTCTGCCTCTTCAAGTCGGCTAGTTGGATCGAGCGCTCCCTCGGGGACGACCCATCCTTCACTCAGCATGCCACATCCGAAGAAGTTCAGTGCAGTTAACATCAACAAGAAATTCCTGGAGAAGAATGCATCTTTACCTGGGTCCGGTCAACCATCGATGAACTCGGTGGCCAGTAAACCGGGGGGTTCTGCTCGTGCGTTAGACATGCGACCTCTGATTCAACCTTCCTTTAACCCTGTTTGACAGCGAAGCAAACTCCCGAAAGCCTGTTGATGCATTCTCGCCTGGTCACAGCGAAGTTGACTGCCGCTCCCCGACCGTCCTCTACAACAGGTCCTGGCTGGTCCCGTCCATCCTCATCCACACCTCCAGCCCCACCTTCGCCTGCAAACCCTAATCCTGCGGCCCCCATCCCTACACCTGCGTCCACCGCGGCGCCTCAATTACCCCATGTAGGCAAGGTTATTCAACCTCAACCTCGACTTGTCGCTCCTTCGAAGGAGGCCCCACCGACCAACAAACCTGTGTGGGGAAACGTGAAGCCTGTGGCATCTGTCCCGATGCCTGATATTACAATTCAGAGCGATTTTCCGACAGCTGCAGAAGTCGCACAAGGTGCGTTCCCCTCGCTTGATAGTCCAACTTGAAGTAGAGTTTTCTTCCTTCAGTCCGAGCGGTGAAACAAACGGAGAAGGTGGCAGCTGATGCGGCAGTTGCTCAACATCAAGCTTCACAAGCCGATGCGGACACATTCCGTGGAATCCATCTCAATCCGAACGCGCATCACTGGGATGAGGTCCGTCATTTAAACGATCGTGCTGCATTATCTCGTAGACGTCATTGTTCACCTCTCTACAGATGGAAGAAGACGACGACAACTTTCTCGACGAAGTTATTGACTTTGGCGATGGAAGACAATACAAAATTCAACCGGCAGACGCAGCGCCACCCGCTTCCCCTCCCCACGAACCCTCTGCGTCAAGGGATGGAGATGAACTAGCAAAGCCTCCTGAGCCTGTACGGAAGGAAGAACGGTTTGTGGATGACTTTGACCGGAGTTGGCCGCGATCAAGACGGCAGTGGCAGCCCAGTGAGCGTGAAGCACCCCCCCACGGGCAACCCAATCGCTCTCCACATGAGGCCTCGCGAGTCCTATTCAATGAAAGGTCCAATCGCATGGAACCTTACGCAGGTTCGCATGGTATGCAGAGACAACCTGGTCCAGGGCAACCTCCATATTTATCCTCTCGTCGTGACAGTCGCTCTGACCATGCCACTTCACCCGTGGAGCCTCGGCGAGAACTCCCATCCCAGGCCCGCGACGTCCACCTTTTGCAGAAACCTGGTCGGGGAAGTGGTAGTTTAAGCCCGGGCCTGTCAGGAACATTTCCCAATCACGATCGGTGGCGGGATCATGATGCGCCCCGGCGGGACTCTCAGATGTCAGGGTTCCCTATGGCCAGAACGGCGTCCTATGGCAAGGACAGTGCGTGGGGCAGAGACCAGCACCAGCCCTTCGCCCATACAGATAGGGATAGAGACATTGGAATGGATAGAGGAAAGTGGACGCCACACACAACTCAAACATCGCAACCTTTCAGTCAAGATCGTAAGGACGCAGCAAGACAAATGCCGCCGCATTTGTCTCAAATGCCTCCTCCTCCGCTACCTTCGTCATTGCGTGCCCCTTCGCGAGAACGTCGACTATCGTCAATTGCTGGAGACTCCCCCTCTTCAATCGATCATCCTTTACCAGTAGTTGGATCTTCTCGTCGAGGTTCCTCTAGTGTGGTCTCAGACTCTGATCTGCAGTCGCCCGTAGCACCTCTAGTGATTGACGAGGATATGCGCAAGGCTGCGATGCATATCTCTGCTGAACGTGCCAAACTTCGTCGACAGCATGAGGAAGAGGAAAGGGAACGGGAAAGGGAACGAGCGCACAAGAAAGCCGCAGAAATCGAGGAGCGGATGAAGGCAGTTGAAGCAGAGAAAGCCAAGCTACAAGAGTCGGACGAGAAAGTAGCCACGGTGATCAGGATTTCTTCTGACTTGTCTGCCCAATATTTACTTCGTTCCCTTCCAGGATCGGCACGCAATGGAGATCATCAACGATGCCACCGCGCGAGGATCATCTCAAGTCATCACTCGTCCTGCCAACGTGCGAAGTTCAGCCCCTACAGCAACCTCTGGTCCCCCTCCTCCACCCACCTCGTTCAGGGAATCTCCCGCTGTTGAGAGTGCACCGTCACCAGATATTAAGCGTCTGCATATCCCCACGACCGCCGTTCCTGCCCCATCTGCAACCTCGCCACAACTAGACTCATGGAGAAGCAAAGCACCCCCTCCGACACCAATAGCCGCCGCTCCTGGCCCAACCCCAGCACTCCCCTCCAAGCCAGTACATGCGATACCTATCACTACTCCTGAATCGCTTCCCGGTTCAGCAAAGCAAGTAGCTGTCTTACCCCCGACCATGCCTTCCTCGGTCCCTGAGTCTGATCATCTGGCCTTGAAACCGGGAGAAGATTTGGAAGAGGTTGATTTTTCCGACCTTGCAAAACTCGTCGCAGTGCCTGAGAACGAACCTCTACCTCCATCCCGAGTAAAGCCAGTTGCCAGCGATTTCTTCGAAACCGAAACATCGGTCAAAACTCATTCGGGTCCCTGGAGACGAAAGGATGAACCGGTCAAGCCTCAGGATCAAGACCCCACACCTATTCGACCTCACATCGCAGCACCTACCATAACTCTAAACCAGCACCAGGATGGTTCCCATCCGAAGGATATTACAGAGTCAGCCACCCCAGCGTCGCGACCCATCCCCTTTCACCCTCCCGATGCTATCGAGTCTATCGCATCGCCACGTCGCCACCACCCAGATCTGAGCGCCGAGCAATTCGCTGGCTCTTCGCAGATCGTTACGCTACCTCCGCACCCAGTAACCCTTAGATCGCCCCGGACTTCATCGTACAGGGAGGCATCGATGTCCGCTTTGGATGATACAATCTTACGCGTGAAAGGTGTCTTGGATGGTATGCATAGCCACGATGGTCAACAGCACGATCTCCGTCGCGTAGGCGACAGCCATAACCCTGCCAAATCGGCTGCGAAACTGGAACCTCCTCCCCAATCCAAGTGGTTACCCCCTGCCAGGCGCCCCCTGTCGTCTGTGGCACCTAACCTTCCTTCTCCTGAAGAGACCTTCGATGTAACTGTCGAGGAGTTACCTCGGTCGCCCAAAAGGCCCTGGAATACTTTTCCAGTTCGCTTGCCCTCCCGTTCCCGTCCCGTGGAGTCAATATCAAGAAGACAGGTTTTCCTCTTTGAGAAACGAATGACAGCCATTCGGTGGGACATCCTCTCCTGGAACCCTCCAGTCGAAGGGATGAATCGCCGCGACTTCTCGCTCAACGATGTTTTGTTTCGCAAGCCACAGATACTCAGAGGCAAGTCCAGATACCGGGTTTCATTGCCTCGCGCAGGTCCTTCACTAGCGAGCCTCCCTGACCATCCTGAACCTGCGGGTCCAAAAGTTAATCTTCCCACCGCAGCCCTACTGTCTCGTACGAATAGTTCCGGGGCCTTTGGACGGGGCCGTGGGGCTGACGATGCCTCTTCCTGGCGACGCGACAATGCACTCGCAACCGACTACTCCACGTCTGACAAGGAAGTCGATCCAGATCTCGAAACTATGAGCCGCTCCCCTCCCCCAGAGCCTTCTACATCGATTGTTCCCGAGAAACCTACAGACATCCATTCCCTTCGATCAAAGCACCAACCAAAGATGCCTCAGGGCTCTGCTGTCGCTTTCTATCGGAGCCCACCCTCAGATATGGATCGCACGGATCTCACACCCGCGGTGAACTTTACGGTGACCAGTGAGCTCGAAGATTCACCAAAGTCTGTAGTTTCTGTGGCCTCACGGGTCCTGGACCCAATTGGTACTCCAAAGGCACCCCCAGTGTCAGCACTGCCCCCCAACCCTGGTCCAACTACTCCCCAGAAGGTTGAGTATGGAGGTCGTCAAGCAGCGTCATTTGTCAACGGATTAAAGTCACAGCCATCTTCTCCCGAAGTCGCAATGTCGGTCTTGATGCAGCATCATGTCGATAGCCAGAATATGGATGATCTAGTACGTGCTCATTTAGTCTTGAAGCATTATTTGAGTTAATTTCGCAACGCCCTCCTTCCCCAGGTTGAGCGCACTCCAGTGACACCTCCATCGCAGACGGCTAACTCTACTTGGACGAAGTCTCCGTTGACGTTCCCTATCAAAGACTCCCCAGCACGTGCTCCTGATCCGGAACATCTCAAAATCGTATGGTCACAAGCGTCAGACAAGGCGAACTTACCCTCCACAAACTCATTGGAAGGCATCGGGGATGACCTCACCGCTCTGCCCTTCACTCTCCCCGATGTGAAGTCGGAGGATGGCGAGACTCCCCCACCATCTGGAGCTGGTGTGTCATCTCGGATGTCAATTCATGATGTGACTCGCGCATTCCAGCAAGTGCCATCGTCGACGGTGAGTCCCCGAAACCATCGCAATGGACCATTATCACCGCCATCGGGAACCGTGCCAATCCCCAGGCAGCAATCGAGCTTTGCCTTCGCCCCACCTCCCCCCTTACCACCGACCGGTATGCGCCCTACCTATGCTGCATATCCTTCCCCGATGCTTAGCTCCCCAAGCCCAACATTGGTATACCCAACCAATATGACGCCGAGCCCCGTGTTAAGTGGTATGCCTGTCAATGGAGCTCCCCACTACGCACAACCGGTCTGGCTCCCCATGCCGGGTCCCCCGGCTCAGCCACCCAATGGTATGCTTCGCACGATGTCATCGCCTTACGCTGGACCCATGATGCCCTATCCTTCGCCGGGCGGGGGACCGTCCATGTATTCGTCCCATGGTATGCCGAATTCATCCCAGCAAAGCAATGGGACACAAATTCGACCGGGTATGTCCATGATGAGCCCAGCTATGTCACATGCACGACCCACACACCCGAACGTTCCTATGTATGGAAGTAGCCCCGTAATGGTCCATGCTCCTCCGATTCCTCTGACTCCAGGTCACCCCTATCCTCCACCCATCCAACCACTTGCAACCCAACGCAACCCCTACAACCCTATGGGAGGTCTGCCTGGTTCGCAACATCGACCTCCAAACCATAGTCTCCCTACGCAAAGTAACGGATACCCTGTTATTGCGCCATCGCCTTTTGTACGACCAACTTGGTAGATGCTGTAGCGAAGTATCATCTCCGTGACTGGTTTCCAGCTTTGTCTCCATAGTTAGCATGGTACTATATTTGCTTTTTCTGCTCACAATTCATCTTTCCAAAGCATTCAGGGACGCTTGTGTAGCGGGTATTAACGAGGTCTAGTATTCTATCAGTATAATGAACCAAATATCTATGCAGCAGCAAGTTCAACGGCCCGCTCAGCAGCCTCATCAAGACCATCAAACGCATAGATCTTCATGCCAGACTTGCGAATCATCCTGAATATATTCTTAGAAAAGATTATGATGTCGAGGGCGCGTGACTTACTCTTTTGCCTCCGCTTCCTTTGTTCCTTTCAGACGGACGATGAGAGGGATATTGAGCTGGAGTTCCTTGCTGGCGTTGATGACGCCCTCGGCAATGTAGTCACAGCGCATGATGCCTACGTTAATTTCAGCATAGACAAACGATAAACGGTACTTGGTACTTACCACCGAAGATATTAATGAAGATACTCTTGACTTTTGGATCTGAACATAGGAGTTCGAACGCCGTCTTAACTGTGGCGGGGGTTGCACCACTTAGGAACAGTCAGTGCACTAGCACTATGTATGTGGTTTAGAACTTACCCTCCAACGTCTAGGAAATTGGCGGGGTTACCACCATGTAATGCCAGCACATCCATGGTAGCCATGGCAAGACCGGCGCCATTGACCAAGCATCCAACGCTACCATCGAGTTTGATGAAGTTCAGGTCGGCCTCCTGCGCTTTGACCTCCGACGGTTCTTCTTGAGAAATGTCGCGCAGGTCAAAGATTTCCTGTTGTCGAAACTTGGCATTGTCATCGAAGCCGAACTTTGCATCCATGCTACAGCAGTGGGTCCTCAGAGACGGGACAGGATGTGGCAGCAGTGTTTCTCTTACCACAATACATGCCCGTCAGTGGTTTCAGCAAGGGGGTTGATCTCGATTTGAGTGGCATCCTTGTCCTTGAAGATCTTGTACAGGTTGATGAAGATGTCTGCAGCTTCTTCCTTTGCACCTTGCGTCTTGAAACCCAATTTGTTGGCAAGGTCAAGAGCGGAAGCCTTGTCCAAACCGTTCGCGTAGTCGATGGGTACGGTGATGATGGCGTTGGGGTCCTTTGCGGCAACTTCCTCGATATTCATGCCTCCTTGTGATGAGGCAACGAGAGCGGGACCGCCGGTGGAGCGGTCATTGAGTACAGCGACATAGTATTCGTGTTCGGGTGTGCGGCGCTCAGCAAGCATGATCTGTTCACGAGGTCACTAGTGACTCTAGAATATAGTCGAGGAACATACAGTGTTGCAGATACGACCAGCAGCGCCAGTCTGTTTCGTGATGAGTTTGGCACCGATCATCTTGCCGGCCAAGTCCTTGGCTTGTTCAGGGCTACAGAAACTATGAGAAGCTTACAAGACAGAATACGAGATCAACGAACCTATCAACCATATGGACCCCCCCTTGGAAGCCATTGTCGAAATGGCCCTTTCCACGACCACCTGCAAGGACCTGAGCCTTGATGACGAGTTTGTCGGTACCGAAGTTCTTTGCTACCTGGTAAGCCTCCTCAGGTGACTTGGCCGCGACGCTCTTTGGTGTCGCGATGCCATACTATTGAAGTAGGAACTGAGTGTAAGACCCAACGATATGCAGAGATGACGCGCTTACAGAGTTGAGGAGGTTGACTGATTGGTACTCGTGGATCGAAAGGAAGCGCCTTTGGCCCGCGGAAGCCGCCTAGAAGTCGTGTTAGCTCGAGTAAAAATGTAACACCTTATACAAAGAGCGTACTCGCGCTACTGAACCTGCTTTTCTGAGCGACGCGAGCATGTTGAGGTGAAGATTTTCGGCGACGGGGGGGAGGAAGGTCAATAAGATACGGTCCTACAGTCTACCCGCAAAGGAGAAATGATGTAAGCTGGCGTACCACGTTTGACGTCGTGTGTGGGGAAATTTGTAATCGACGCTTACCACGAGTGAATTTTCTTTTTCAGCTTTTACACGATAACCAGAACGACGACGACGGTTGGAGGTTTTGTTCGTATCCTTCCAGTCTCTCTCCCAGGCCGCCGAATCTTCGCGTGTACTGTGACAAAGTTCTGGCAGAGCCATCTTTCTCCCCTTGAGTTCGGACCGCTTATCTTTCTTTTGGGATGTTCGAAATTAGGAGGAGGGACATCCCAGTCTGTACCCTTCTGTACCTGCATGTAATTGAGCTGTATCGGTGGGCTAAAGTCCAGACTTCAATATTGGAATACCATATGCCCTAATCTCAGTCGTTTGTCGTCTTGGCTCGTATATGCCGGCCCCAACGTATTTTCGTGCGTCGCGTGGTGGAGTCGTGTTCTAACTGCTCGCAACTCTGAAAAATCGGAGACTCCTATCTTTACCCAGGCACTTGCTCCCATCCCCCATCCCACACAATGGCTACCATGGTCGCAACTGCCTCTTCGAAAACTCTTCTCACTACAATTGGAAATATTGCCGATGCCATTCCTCATTCAGAGGATGAACAGGCGGCTCTGAAAAATCTCTTGGTCGTGTCTACCACGGTCCTCCATCAGGCTTTAGACCTGATCGATAACGTCCTGACTTCAGACGATGAATTGACCACAAATTCGCAATTCTTGTCCGGATCAACAATTGGTACCATTCTCCATCTCCATCTCTTTCCCCGCACTCGAGCGTTGATTGCGATCGACAGGAAAACATCTTCGCCATGCTCGAGATCATTTTGTCATTCTCCTGGACTCAATTTCATCACCCGAACCCCATGTCTTCAACTACGATGTCCGAACGCGAAATACTCCGATGGAAAGCAGTCGGAAGGCCGCTCGGGAGGCGATTGGACAAGCAATTAGGCAGTTAGAAGAAGTAGTCCCAAGGGCTCGGCTGGATGAGCCAATGACATTGAACGCGGTGACACCATTCCCTCAGGTCCTCCAGACGAGCTTCGGAAGAGAGGTATGTGCGATAGGTACCGAAGTTCTCAGCGGGTATCTGATGGGATTTCCTTTGACTTGCCCAGTTATGGTTTGCTGCGTTGCATGCAGTACATCATTGGTCAATGGTATGGTATTTAAACCCTCTGTTATGGTTCTGGTTTTCTCATCAGACATCACAGATCCGTGTCATCGCTGGGGAGCAGGTTCGCATAATTCGTCAGACCCACTTCCGTTACGCACCTAACGTTCCACCTAGGGTCTTAAACTCGAGGAGTCATTCGGGTTTGCCCCCTCTACGCTCGTGTATCGAGGCAGTGATGCAGTTCTGGGCAAGGCGAACCTTTGAGGGTTGGACCTTTTGTTGTTCTTGTTGCCGCAATTGGTTGTCTATAATGCGCATAAATACTTGCAATAATATACTCCCTCGCTTGGTTGGCGTTCTGGTTGTTCCATTGAAGTTTAGCTGTCCCAACGACGTCCTCAACCCAACGTCATTTCGAAAGCGATCTACGCCACGTGCCATTCGGCTTCTTTGCAACACCACAACTCACTGGCAGTTGCAAGCCTTCAGATCCTCAGAAGTTTGACGCCCCGCCATCCTTAGGTTTGGATATGTCTGAGAAATGGAATCCAGTGGAGGGGGAGAGCAGCAAGAAGAGAGTGGTAAACCTTCCCTAATTTTGACTGAGATACCCTTTCGGTCTTGCTGATCTTCATGTCCATCAGTGCTACTTCTTCGACTCTGATATTGGAGGTTTCCATTATGGCCCAGGACATCCGTGAGTGTCGATACAGATTTTGCAAACGGCTGCTGACCTGGCAATACTACAGGATGAAACCAACGCGAATACGCATGTGCCATTCGCTGGTGATGAATTATGGCCTCTACAAGAGAATGGAAATATTCGTAAGAGGACAAAATTCCCTGTGGGTTGATCTCTGGAAGTGACCTCAGCGTTATGCTACCACTAGCGTGCAAAGCCTGCTACAAAGCGCGAAATGACCCAGTTCCATTCTGACGAATACATCGACTTCTTGAGTCGCATCACACCAAGTAACATGAGTTCCTACGTGAAGGAGCAATACAAATGTTCGTTTCTTCTCTGTGAACTTCGCACCGTGAAATCACTTGAGAACTGACATGATCGATTGGCGACGTTGCAGATAACGTGGGCGACGACTGCCCTGTTTTTGACGGGATGTTCGAGTACTGCTCGATATCTGCAGGCGGATCAATGGGTACGTAATATGATTCCTAAGGCTTGCTTTTTCGCGAACTCTTTTCACTCGTCTCTAGAGGGAGCAGCCAGATTGAGTCGCGACAAATGTGACATTGCTGTTAACTGGGCTGGTGGACTCCATCATGCGAAAAAGAGCGAAGCAAGTGGCTTCTGCTACGTCAATGGCATGTTCCCATCTTCTATTCTGGATTCTTATCTTGCTCATCCCTAGATAGATATTGTTCTCGGGATCCTTGAACTGCTGAGGTTTGTCGCATCTACGGGTTGTCAATTTGATGTTTGAACCCAACAGTTCTGTGTGATAGGTATCACCCAAGGGTTTTATACATCGATATTGATGTTCACCACGGTGATGGCGTCGAGGAGGCGTTTTATACAACAGATCGTGTGATGACATGCAGTTTTCACAAGTATGGTGAATACTTTCCTGGGACTGGGGAATTACGGGTAGGTATTTCCCTGATCGTTCAAGAAGTATGTTCTCACTCTTTTCGCATAGGACGTTGGGATTAGTAAAGGCAAATATTATGCCCTGAATTTCCCTCTACGAGACGGGATCACAGACGAAAACTATCAAAGTGTCTTTGAGCCCGTGAGTAACGAAGAGTTGGAATCTGATGGGTATTGCGTGTACTGAATTTTGTAGAACAGGTCATTCGACAAGTGATGGAAACCTACGATCCCTCAGCGGTGGTGTTACAATGTGGAACAGATTCCTTATCAGGGGATAAACTTGGGTGCTTCAATTTGTCGATGCGAGGTGGGTTGGGGACCAGGGTTGTGCCGAATTCACGCTAATCGATGGATATCAGGGCATGCGAATTGTGTCAAGTTTGTCAAATCCTTCAACAAGCCCCTACTGATGGTAGGTGGGGGTGGATATACCATGCGTAACGTCAGTCGCGCCTGGGCATTTGAGACGGGCCTTGCCACTGGTGTCGAGCTACTGCCAGGTAAACGTTCTCGATCAATTCAATTCAAGTGTGTTACTTGATCCTCTCCCAGATATCCCTATGAATGAATACTACGAATACTTTGGGCCTACGTATGAACTGGACGTAAAGCCATCCAATATGGAGGACATGAATACGCAAGGGTATTTGGACCGTGTCCGAAACATCCTTTCAGAGAATCTTAGACACCAAGGAGGGCCTCCCAGCGTCCAGATGCAAGGTAAAGTCGATATCATCCACGGATCTTCCTGGGCTCTGGCTTAATCGACGCAGACATTCCAAGGATGCCCATCGATGAGGTTGTAGAGGACGCCAACGCTGATGAAGATCTGATACCACCAAACGAACGCCGACCACAACGCCTCCTCGATTCACGACGCCAAGCAGATGGTGAGCTATCGGACTCGGATGACGAAGGGGAAGGCGGAAGGAGGGATCACACCTCACACCGAGAAGCGGGCAGTGTTAACGGAAATGGAACCGGAAGTGGGAGGAAATTCAGGGGGGCTACCGGTATCAACCTTGGTTCTGTCAATGCCACTCATGGCGCAGGACCAAGTGGGCATACCACCGTCCCATTGGTGATTACAGGTACGACTAGCGATGAGCCGAGCGGGATGGACGTGGATCAGGGTGCCGTCCAGGACTCCAACGCGAGTTCAAGAAGTGGAGAGCCTGCTGATTTAAATGGGATGGCAGTGGACGAAACACCACCAGCTGGAGCAGGAACATCTTCATAGATTCTTATCTTGTCTCCCTGTATGTGTGCGTTGTGGGTCAGTCAGCGACCACCCATGTGACAATTGTGACATCCGCGTCAAATGAACGCGACTGTGCCTGACTCAGTCTCTGCGAATGCAACTCATCTTCATCGTCCATGTCTGAAGCCAGCTCGTCGAGGCAGCGATTGTCTACTCCGCCGCCGCGAGGGGTGCATGTTTCAGACCAGCAACTCACCCCGGAACAAGTGAAACGGATAGAAATCAATCGACTCCGAGGTATGCAAGCAACCCAAACAATCCCAGCCTTGTTGATCGTTGTCCACTAGCGAAGGCTAAACAAAGGCAGGCGGAAGAGAATGCAACCACTTCATCCTCGACGTTGAATAAAAACAGCAAGCGACCCTTAGCAGTCATCCCCGCCACTTCCACTTCCCCAACTGCCCCTCGCCCACCCAGGCCTCTCCAACGTGATTCCCGGCTGGGAAAGTACTTCGACTATGACCTTTCCAAGATGGCCAACTCGAAGGGTGGGTTTCTAATCGAAGAGGGGAAAGAAGTGGATGCGGATTTGAAGGCTAAGGAAAGAGAGCGAGAGAGGCAAAGAGCGGTGCAGAACCTCGATCCTCGTGAGTTCCTCTCCTGCCGCAATACTCGTTAGGTTCGCTTATGTCCTCGACTTCAAGCCATTTTCCTTGATCCCAAGATGAACCCCAAGTGTAAGGATTGCGGGTCTATGGATATAGATCAAACATACAAGAAGATCTTCAAGTGTTTGGTATGCAACAAGTGTAAGAACGAGAAACCTGAGAAGTACAGTCTGTTGACAAAAACAGAATGCAAGGAGGTGCGTTGGGTCTAACACAGCTTCACATCCCATTGACACAATGCCACAGGATTATTTGCTCACTGATTGTACGTGCGGAGCTTATTGCAAACCCAACGCAGCCTAATCTTCGCCTTTTTAGCTGAGCTACGAGACCACGAGCTCCTTCCCCACCTCTTGAAGGCCAACCCTCATAAGTCCACATACGCAAACATGATGCTCTTCTTGCGTTTTCAGGTGGAGGAGTTTGCCTGGAAGAAGTGGGGTACTCCAGAAGCCTTGGATGCGGAATGGGAGCGGAGAGAAAATGAAAAGAAGAAAAAGAAGAACAAGAAGTTTGAAGAGGGCCTCAGGGACCTTCGACGTCGGACAAGGGAGGGAGTATGGCAGAAGCGGAGAGACGATGAGCATAAGCACGTGTTTGGGCAGGTTGAGCATGATGAAGATGGAGCGGGGAAGCAGATATGTCATGAATGTGGTTTCACTATCGAGGTGGAGGAGTTCTGATCTATGTTCGTGACTTCGCCCTCCGGCCATTTGACCATGTCGTGGCCCGTGGGTGCGGATAGTTATCCTAATTGATATAACGTCAACGCCCATCCACCACGCCCATCCGTTACAGTCCCCTCCTCCCCTTGAGATGATTCTAAGAATGCTGGGGCCGGTTCAACCTTTGCCGGTCAGTCAGGCCCTATCACACGCTCTTCGTCACTCAGATGGCTTGCCCGAACACCGACCTTGTCTACAAATAATGTTTCTCGGTGTATACTATAGGACAGTGACTCCTCTGCAGTAAATTCTCTATCTCTTCCGTGGGTCACTTTTGACATTCCTTGCACTGCGATATGGACGACCAAGGCCAGGCCGAACACGAGCAGATTTCTACCTCTCTGGAAGTGGAGAAGTTGGACACCACTCTCTTCAGGTCCAAATCACTATGGCTTCCTATCCGTGGTAGAGGGGTGTTCGGCGGCCAAGTCATCTCTCAGGCAGTCGTTTCCGCCACGAATTGTGTAGATCCAGGATTCGGGTTGCACGTGCGTATAGTGCTCGCCGTTCCGCTCGCTCCTTGCTGATTCCGTCTAACAGTCTCTCCATGTATGTCATAACATATTGCATATACTGGGGCGGACCTAATGGGACTGTAGTGCTACTTCCTACTGAGCGCATCCCCCGCAATTCCCATCCTTTATCATGTGGAAAAGCTTCGAGAAGGCCGCTCTTATACCACCAGATCGGTCAAGGCCGTTCAAAATGGAAGAGTTGTGTTCATCCTTCTGTGTTCTTTCCAACGTCCCGAACCTTGGCAGCCGTCTCACCAATGGCCCATGCCTGCAAACGTCACCCCGCCAGAGCAATGTATCTTGGAGGAGACTAGGTACGAGAAACTGGCCAGCACCGAAGATATGAAGCCAAAGTTGAGGACTGTATTCCTTGAGTATGCCGATGTGAGTTCAACCTGCTACGGATAACTGAAGGGAGACGAACTCGACTTGTTATCCCAGGAGCGTAGACGGAGTCCTGTTGCAGTGAAAGCCGTTCCGGACCCTGGCCGTACCTCTGCCGACTTCCCCTCTGTTCACATGTGGTGGATGAAAGCCAAAAATATTCCCAAGTATGAGGCCCCGTTCCAGAAGGTACGGCGCATTTTCACCCCCTTAGTTCCGGAGCTCACCGCTGATGTTCAAACACAGGCTATCCTAGGCTACATGTCCGATTTGCATTTGTAAGTCCCGCTGTTGACATCATCATTGGTCGCTTGCCTACGCACCCAAATCTATTACGCTCCCTTGTTAGCATTGGTGTCGCCGCTACAACCCTTGGCTTGAAGCGGATGAGCAAAGGGCCGGACGCCCTCGCCATGATGGTGAGTATTTTACTCCTTGTCCGTTCGCTCAGCGCACTGATTGGGTTGTGGCAGTCAACTTTGGATCATTCTATCTACTATTACAAGTGAGCTTCTCAGCTCTCCCCTGATCCAGATCTCTAATTTGGTTCTCCCTATAGTGACAGCTTCGACTGTGGCGACTGGCTACTCTACGTCGTACGCCCCTCGTTGAATCTCGCTACTTCCTCCACTCATCTTGGGTCCCTTTTCAGATATTGTCGCCAACGGCAGGAGAAGGTCGTGGGGTTGTGCACGGTCGAGTACGTGCTACATACTATTCTGTCGTTTGACTACCCTGCTTACTCGAGGCTGTCCCGTCTTCTTCAAGATGTACACTCGTAGCGGGAAGCTTGTTGCCATTATGACGCAAGAAGGTGTTGTTCGTGCGGACAGAAGGGACCCGCAGAAAGAGCAGATGAAGTCCAAACTCTGACCTCTCTCTTGAATTTACACCAGGGGCAGGGCAGACCCCACAGTACACTCGCTTTCATTAGGCCTGCCCATAGATCTCTACTAGTACCATAATTCGTCGCGTATTGGACCAATATTGTCATTTGTTGAACTTCGGAGTTGGGTTGCACGATACCCAAAGTCTGAAGTTTCATAGGCAACCCCTGGCGGATAACACATCGAAGGGAAGCGGGCATGTATATGCAGCAGCTATCATACTATCCCCTATCCCAGTCCGTCGAGAAGGGGGCTTCGGTCGGCGTAAGAAAAAAGCAAAACAACATGGGGACAATACATGCGATGTGCTAGTGTGCAGTGATGCGGAGAAGGCGATGAAGGAGGGCGTCGATAAGAACAACTCAATTCTTCCGGCGGAACGAACAGCCTGGGATAGAAGGAGAGGAGCAATTAATCCATTTTACAAGGGAAAAACCATAACTCGGCTACTCACCCTCAGTTAATCTCGCCTTACCACCGGTGGGTTGGCACAGCACACTCGCGCACGATCCGCACAAAACGACGGTCTGGGCGTGCGAGAAGACGGTGGTGATGGCGAAGCATCCTGAAAGACCATCGTAAACATGGTCAGTTAACGAGAAATCTCATCGCGCAAACGATAACGGGATCAATGGGAAAAGATGGGGAAAGGGTACACACCGGGACACTTGACGTCCATAAAGTACGAGTTGGGCGATTGCACGAGGCGCTTGAGCTTGTGGCTCCTCTTTTCACTCTCAGGGAGGGGGTTGAGCAGGTCGATGGCGAGAGTCTGTCATGCGCGCATATCCAGATAGCAGGATCGTAGAACGACATGTCAGCACTTCCGTACTACCTCATGATCTTGAAGAGAACATCACAGACCATGGTGAATGTACGGACGGTTACTTGATGAACGAAACTTGAGAGGTTTTTGGGCTGTGAGACGAGCTTTTGGCGCTGTGGCGTGTAGCGATGAAGGTCTTGAAGATGTGTGGTGCTGCTGAGAAACAAGGTTTAGATTCGGACGCCGCTCAAATATGTGGCCGGCTCCGAGCGACTGTGGCGTCTGCACAAGTCACTGGGACTCACTTCGCCCTGAGGACTCAGGACATCCGTTCATTCGATGCTGTGAAGGGTCGACGATTCATAATTTGCACAAAGCATGACAGTATTCTTCTCAACGGACCGTGTCCCGAGCACAGTAAAAAGAACCGGCGGTTGGCTCGCAAGAGCAACTCCTCAACGTTCAACTGCATACAGGTACTAAATACTTATCGCAACGGTGCTATGTCCCCCTGATGCATGAAAAGTATGGGACAACTAACTCCAAACTTCTCACCGGAGCCGAATGTTTGGATGTGCCGATCAGACAAGACTGAGTATTAACGACGTCTAATGTCAATCCCTCAAGGCCAGGGGCGTGGTGTTGGGGAAAACAAAAGAGTTGATGAGTGATACCAGTCTGGCTCGGTTGAAGGGGTTGTTGTCGCCCTTCGGATAAGAAGGTTGCCAGTTGCACGGCGAACATAAAACCACACGCCGAGACTGGACCTACAAGTGTTGTTCAGCTCCATGCTCCAAGCATTGATACATCATTGAAATGGACGACGGGAAGTGACTCCGAGGAGCAGAGTGAAATAAATCTCACACCAGGCAGGTGATATATAGTGGGCTGATGGCGATGAGGGCGAGATGCACTCATGGTGATACATATCAGGAGAAACAATTGGCACCACGATCCTGGGAGGCAAACAACAGGCATGTAACAGTATTCCAGGAGGGGGGAAGATTTGTACCTAGACGGTTATCTCAGAGATGGTGATCAAACTGAGATGTCAGAAATGGATGCCAACTTGGTCCGCAAAACCCGCTTGCATGATGATCGATGAATGAGGTAAGCGCAATTGTTATGGTCAACCTACTGATATGCATTAAGTACACGGTGAAAAGGAGAGTCGTCGGGCAATCAAGGACCCTGCTATGAAGGATGTGGTAAGGTGATCGAGGGGGCCCTGACAGGCATGCGCACGCGAAGTCCCAGCTTCCAAGTCTGCCATATTTGCTGTTAATTGTGTTTGGAACGTCGGTGTACCCAGGAGTGACAAGAATGACTTTGTGCATCAGAAAAGAATGGAGCCTTTCAGATCAGCACAGGGGGTATTTGGCTACCAAGTACAATAGGAGGGAACCGCTATTGTTTACTTGCGGCGTCGAATACCAGAGCGCATGGGATTCAAACTCCGACGTAGAATGGCATTGTTACCCAAAAAGGAGATTATGGAAAATGCCTTTTGTTCAACACCGCCTGTGTGCCATAACCGTATTCTTCCCGCCGGCCATTGTTCCATTTGCCGCTCGCAGGTGTCTTGTATAAAGTCTCCTCCATTCCACGGCTTCAAACCCCCAACCAGGATTCCGATCCAACTGTCTCCTGTCTGCCTCTTCCAGCCCAGGTATTTATTCACTCGTTTGATCGACTCATAAGTCCATCGGCTAATTTGCTTCCGTCCGCTGCGCCTGTTTCTCGGTCTCGCTTTGGTTCCGTCTGCCCAGCTTTGTTAGGTGAGCACGCAGTCATTCTCCATTCTTTATATAAAGGGCTCACCTTTTGTTTCCCCTCCAGACACTTCGTATCTCCTTGCTACACATTCGACGCCGCATTTGAACGCCTCTGCACACACCTCACGCACCTAATCCACGAACTTTCGCGAGCACTCTTACCGCACTCTTTATCGCAGGCCGATTACCAACCTTCTTTTAAACACCGACAAATTATCGCTTGATTATCTTTATCACTTCCATCTCGCATCGTTATTATTGCAATGGCCCCTTCTACCACCACCAAATCGACCGCTCTCACCGTCACCGTCGCCCACGCGATCACGTATCTGACCCATTCTCTCATCTTCACTTATCCGGCTTCCACGATTATCAAGCTCCAACTCGCCCTCGAAGCCAATCTTTCCGCCCACTTTGCCCCCACCTGGGTTCCCTCCGAGCCACTCCGTGGATCCGGCCGTCGATGCCTCACCCTTTCGCCAAATTGCATTCCCCCTCGACCCATTTATGCTGCGTGCATTGCCGCCGCCGTTGAATGGACTCAATGGATGAAGGTCCTTGGCAACGTCGAAATGGACCTTTTCGTTGATCCGGGATGCGTCAGCGTCCGTTACGGTGGATGGGGACAGAACGACAACAAGTTGAATGTCATCTGGAGTGATGAGGTTGCATTGAGGGAGTACGATGCGAAGAGGGCTTTGGATGAGATTAAACTCCAAGCACAGGTTCGCGCACAAGCTGCTGCTCGTGTCACTGCTGTTCTCGGTGCTAAGCACAGAATTTATCAGGAGAGTCCCAAGACCCTCGCGCAGCAGCTCTTGGAGGAGGATCAAGAAGAGGATGATCAACTCTTCGCCTTGATCGCCGACGAGGTTCGCGAGCCCATCTGGATGACTCCCACATTGGATCAGTTCCCCGCTCCCTCTCGCCAAGCCAATACATCGCCCGCGACCTCGTCACATTCTCGCTCGTCGTCCCGTTCTTCAAGCTCAGACTTTTCCTTAGCCTCCTTCGACTCCACCTCTTCGAACTCATCCTTCGCTACCACCGTGTCATCCACCCCTTCCGCACTCGAGAAACAAGAGTCTGGTCAGCCCAAGCTCCTCTCTCGCCGCGAACGTGCCCGCCAGGCTCGCGTTTTTATCGACAACAACAAGAAAGAGGTCACCAGCTATGAGGGTGGAAGGACAACCGTCCTGACGGGTGGCGTGATGCTCGGTGGCAAGGCTCCGTCCGCTCCCAAGGTCAAGGCTCCTGAAGCTGTCCGAAGGGTCGTCCCAGTGACCGTCTCCACTAACAGCTGGCGCCGCGCTTAGGTCGCTCGCTCTGTTACGTGTCCGTTTTCCTCTTTATTCCTCGACGAACCCTTCACAAATCGTTCATGATCACGACCTTCCGCATTCGCGACATCCGACGTCTAATCACGATCTTCGGCACAATGACCATCAAATGCGGATCCCTCATCGAACGACACCCTTACACTATTATACATATTTTCAATCCTTAATTCACCTTCAACTTCAACCCAAGCAAAATGTTTTCATAGTGTGCTTCGCAGAGACTTTCCAATCCCTCACCTCATCTCTTCTCTTGCTGTCGATTAAATGTGTAGCTTTTATTCTTGTGTTCTAGCAATCTCGGGGATCTTTGTTTTTGTTTTTCTGCATATAATAGGCCCTTCTCTAATCGCTCTTTTTCCCCCTCTTTGCATTGTGGTTCATCATCGCACTCACGACGAATCTTTCACTTGCATATTACAGTCGTTTGTATTTTAGATATGCCATCATTTGCTTGGCTGGCTTGTCCCTATCGTTGGGATGTATTAATGTAATATCAAAGTTGCTTTCGCATACGCAACATTATATATCTTTGCATTGAACTTGCATTGAACTGCGTCTTCTATCTACCTCAGGCTGGAAATGGAATAGACTTGCTTGGGCGTATTCTGAGTGACTGTCATACACGAAACGTCCTCGGCTTTGACCCCTGTGCGTGGACTCCGTGGAGAAATGGAATGAACCTTGGGGTACTATCAATTCAAGTCGGGCCTTCAATTTGTTTGGGTCCACCGAACCGGCATACCGTTTGTCAACGAAACATGTGTCCTCGACAGCGTTTCGGGATGCAGGTCAGACGATGAAAGGGGCCAGGATGATACCGATACATGGGCTTTTGACTTCTACATCTATACATAAAGATAGACTGCTACCCGAATGAGAACAAGAAGCAAAAAAGGACCACTCGAAAATGAAATGGACACGAGCACTAAATATCAGCGAGGGACTCGATGAAGAGATGTCGGGTCAGCCCGACATAGTCCTAAGCTTGAACGGCGGAGACCGGCGCCTTCTCTTCTGTAGTGGGCGCAGCAGCATCATCTAAGAGCCGTTTGCCTTCCTTTTTCTTGACGGCGCTCTGTTCGAAGCTCTTCATACCCTCAAGGCCCCACCGATCCATCATGGATTTATCCTCTTCCCAAGGTGAACCTATCCAAGGAGAACAATTCAGATCTGGAGGATGTAAACGAGAGAAGGAAATCCCTTACAAGGGGTTGTCAACATCTGCTCTCCGGTGAATACTGCATTGGCACCGGCAAGGAAGCACATCGCCTGCTCGTTCTCGCTCAGCGTTTGCCGGCCTGCAGCAAGTCGAATGATGGTCGCCGGAAGGACGATACGCGCAGTCGAAATGGTCCGCAGGACGGTTTGGTAAGGAACAGCCTAGCAAGTTTGCAAAGGATATCGATATGGATTTAAAGAGGCTGCTGTATAATCTAGTCGCACCTGATTCTTTTCGAGGGGAGTACCTTCGATCGGCACCAAGGCATTGACAGGGAATGATTCGGGATGTTCGGGCATGCTGAGGGATTTGAAAATTTGATTGAGTCAATGAAAATCGATTGAGTATCGTTGCGGACTCACTTAGAAACCTCCCATATCAGACCCACCCGATCGATGTCGGTCTCACCAAGTCCCAAAATTCCACCCGAACAAACGCTGATGCCAGCATCTCGGACGGCTGAGATGGTGTCCAGACGATCATCATAAGATCGTGAGGTGATGACCTACACATTTGTCAATGGGTCGGCCATACTAAAACATAGCGATAACTCTGGAGTATTTACTTTCGGATAGTGTTCTCGAGAAGTGTCAAGGTTGTGGTTGTACGCCGTTAAACCGCTGGAATTTCATGGAGGGGAAAAATCAGCATATCGAAAACTCTCGCAGGAAGAAATCTTACGCCTCTTTGAGCTGTCTCGCTTGTTCCGGAGTTAACATTCCAAGTGTGGTACAAACCTCCATCCCCATCCCTCTGACTTCTCTCACCATCTGCAAAATCCTCTCGAATCCTCTCTTTCGTCCTGACAAGTCACGCCATGCGGCACCCATACAAAACCGTGTACTGCCGTTTTCCTTCGCCTTACGTGCAGCCTCAATGACAGGTTCGACGGATAAGAGCGGCGAAGCCTTCGTCGCCGTTGAGTAACGCGAAGATTGGGAACAGTACGAGCCTGAGTGTGCCCATTAAATGAATTAATATTCCATCAAAATGTACGACAATACCCACAATCTTCGGAACAACCGCCAGCTGCGATCATTGTCAAGTAAGTGCCAAGTCAATGCCAAGAACACAGGATAGTGGTGGAGAACATACTCTTGATGTTCATGAGTGTGCAGAGCTGGATCTTGGCCGGGTCATGATATTGTCTGTGGACTGATGCGGCTCGGAAGACCAAGTCGAGCAAAGGAGTGTTATAGATCTTCTGGATCTCTTGTTTTGACCAGTCATGGCGTGTGGGGAGAGCAGTTGAAGGCTCAGCAACAAAAGGTGAAGCGTGTGTCGCCAGCGGGCGAGCCAAACGTTGGATACGGCTCGGGAGTCGAGAGGAAAACATTGTCGCAATTCGTGACAAGATCAAGCAGGACCGAGAGGAATCGACGGGAAAGAGGAGGATCAGGAAAAGGTCGGAGAAAGTTGACTTCGGGTACTTTGGGGCCCTGCCGAAAATGAGATCTTATCAGTTTACGTAACAATCCCCCAACATCCATCGCTATGCAACATTCAACATTGAACAACTCTTCACCATTGTCGTGGACAACGACGACGCGTAGAACGCGTCCCCCTGATCCCAGATTATTGTCGCCTATGTACTGAAACCACCGAGGTGCTCAAGGCACCTCTGCAGGCGTGTGGTGTTTTTAATACCCCCCTGCTCGCTGAATGGTTCCAAGGCTACTCTTCTGACCTGGATTTTTTGTCGGTGAGCGCATAACTGTTTGGGTTCCAAATCAAGAATTTCTATCTCAGCTCGCTATAGAGAGGGTAAGCTTATGGAAGCTGACCTGTTTGACCGCGCAGCTGTTAGGGCTATAACCCAGCCTTCTACGTTCTAGGATGGCATATCCATCATCCTGTCGCGATTCCTTTACTGAAACTTGGTGCATCTCTATCCTTCCCTCGCTGCAAAACCCGGCTGTGGAGGAATTCGAGATCGTGGAACACTGCCTGGTCATACGTCTGATGCCAACATGATGCATGGCAAGTTCTCCTCCTCGCAGCGGGCATCTTCCCGGGAGACCGTCCCATGGGTTTCTCAACGGTCTCTGAAATATCCGCCCTTACCCAGCAGACGCTGAATAATTTCTACTCGTGTTCCTAGCGGTACTTTCCCGGACGCCAAATTGAGCGCTTGATCGTCCCTAACCTTCAGGAGATGTAATTGTTTCTGACATCATTCTAGACGATTCGATGACTGAAGGTTGTCTCTCATATCTGAAGTCACCGCCTCGTTGAGCTTGCAGCGTACGTGATGCTATCAGAAGTCTGTGGTCACTGATATTCAAATGCTTACAGACGGGCAAACTATCGCTAGCGGGCGCCATTGATAGGCAATGGATTTCCGGCGGCGATTTTACAGTACTCTTCAAGTGACCCTGACTCTGACAGCAGCCCCCGTGTTGGTGGTTCTCGTCATCGATGGATTGAGTCGGTGTTCTGCTAGCTGCGGTATCCGCTAGAACTGATCCATATTTCGCTAGATGCGAGGCAAAAGGGGCCCCATCGGCCTAGAAAGTTCCTTGCGAACATGCTATAACGTCCGAGATCATGCAGCCAACCCTAGAACGTGTCAGATTGTCTTCCAGCAGTATACCTGCAGGCACCAGATGTCTAGTAGATGTGAGCATTTGCTTACCTGGCCTCCGCGAGCGTTGTTGACCATGCCAGTGAACCAGGATATCCGGTCCGCTACGGCAAGACGTGCCCTCCTTCCTCATATCGACTAATGAGTGGATGGATGACTGGTCTACCGCGATGGGCTGTTGGAGCACCGCTCTCACCCCTTGTTTGCGGCGTCGGGACGAACATATCAGTTCACAAGTAATTTCTCCACTGTTGAGGATGATTTATTCTCAGATTTTCATTATGGGCAGAAGCATCAAGATCCCACCGGCCGATCGTGTCCCCGTGGGACGAATCCTTGGCCCCAAAGGAGCTTCTTCCACTGCTCTACAGTAATCGCGCGACGTCATGTGTCCTCCACATATGTCTTCTTGGGGTAGGTTTTCCCTGTGATGTACTGTACATCAAGACGTGAACTCAAAATTGTGGTTCTTTCTTCAGCTCATCCTCAGTTCGATCTTGCCGCGTGTGCCAAGTCTCCTGGAAAGATCACATCGAAGCCTGTTTCATCTGGAGCCTGTCGTCATATTCATTTCCTCCCGACTGCCGTTCTCCGACGATCCAGGAGGAAAAAGGTGTCGAACTTGCCATCCCATCAGATATCTTTTACGTTGGTGTTTCACTTTTGACGGAGAAGCCCTTCTCCATTCGATGAACCGGCGGCTTTCTTTGCTTCATCCTCACACCAGAGTGGAGCAACTTTTCTCTATCGAACTTGAGAAGCACACGCGTTCGGATGGGAGTATCCACAATGGTATTAACTATCTAAACATATCTTTGGGAATGGGAAGATCCTATGTTACTTTGCCCAATACTAGAAATACAGTGATCGAAACATATGTGTGTTTGCGCCTGAGGCATTGTGGAGCCTGTAAAGTCCAGCTTGAAGCGCAAAGAAGACGTGAGAGTGCAGAGTGTAGTCATCCAATGTCTATCATACAGTGTCCGGCGGGAGAGAGTTGGTGGCGACTGTAGAAGAAAAGATGAGCGGACGAAACAGAATTGAAAAAAAACAAGGCATTCGCACTTATCATGAAATGTCTAATGGCGACGGCCGTTTGAGGGCTCTTGCTGTCTATAGTTTTCGTCGTCGCAACGCCTTCGAGATCTGCGCGCGTAGTCCACTGCCTGTGTACCTGGTGAACGTCAGCCATGCTCATGGCTTGGAGAAAGGTAGGAGAAAGGTATTCTGACCACTACGAGACAACCTCGCACCTTGTTCTGTCCCATTGGCTTCCGTCATATGGGCAGGCGGTGAGGATTTATTGGACTTTGAGCCGTCAGAGTCTTGACTCTGTCGCTCAATGGACTGGCGAGCAGAATTCCACTGCCTGAGGGTATAGGCAGCGAGTTCCTGCGAGTAGCGTTGCTTTTGGGATTCGGGCGAAGTGTATGCCATGATTAGCGGTGAGGAGCAATCAAAAAGTTGGGAGGCTATCGGAGACTCGACTACTTGGGGTCGGGAGTTGGTTGTGAATCCAGATTGACGGATAGAGATTTTATAGCAAGGGAATAGGCAACATACGTAGCCTCGAGGAGCATATTCCGCAATGTCCTATTAGGGCATTGGAAGCCACCAGCATGAAATGACGTTTTGCCTCGCACCGCGGATCGGAGACTCAAATTGGAGTGAGTCGTCACTGTGGAGTCCAGTTCATCCTCAGGTTCGTGCTCTGAACGTCCCGCGGATTGCTGAATGTGGGGGACTAGTACTGGGAGCAACGGCACCAAAGGCCACCCAGTCTTCTCGGAGGTGAGTTTCTCGTCCAAGGAGTCGAGAGGAGACGGAGTTTGCCGCTTGTGATTATTGCTCAGTTCAACGTTCTTAGTCCACCAAATGAGGACAAAGCCCTGGTCGCAACATCAAAAACTCAACCTCGGTGAAGTGAGGGGTTCAGTTCAAGAATTAGCTTGCAATAATGTGCGTTCCAGAGTCTTCAGATCCCCGTAGGCTGATCTCGCCATGTCGAAACGTCCCCTTCGGATTGTGATCGTCATTTTTTGTGACTCCTCTTCGGGAAGTCTGGAGATGGAGCGTTGTGAGCATGTTGTCGATCGTTTGGAATCTCTGAATCTTTTTTTTCTGTGCATACATACTGTAACAAGAGTTCCAGAAATGTGCTCAGCGAGTTGGGGACCAAGTGGGCACTGCAGTTATCAGCCCTTGACGTCAGTGAAACTGATCCGCCGGTCCATTGCATCGGATGCCAACAAAATATCGCTCAAATCACCCGAACCGATAATGATTGGAACATATTCCACACCGCGACCAGGTCGACAGAAGGTGCGTCATACTGAGAGTTCACCACTCTCAACCTCCAGAAAAACCTGTTTTCGTATACGCTGGAGCGAAATGGCCGAGCTGTCGGCTCATGGAGTGCCTGTTAGGTACGTTACATTACTGTGTTACTCCCTGTCCTAATGACCCTCCCTAAGGCGTGAGGCGCTGGCACCTCGGGTGAGGATACCGCATCGAGGCCGCTGGCCACACTCTTGTCATGTCACAAGAAGCAACGGGGCGTGGGCACGCCGATGGCCGTCGCCTCCTTCGAGCTCTACCCTGATGTTCCTCTCGCTATTGCATCAAAAGGTTGCAACAGCTCTCTCATAATTGTTTGTCTACAGAAGTTAGGCCCCGCACCTTCCCTCGAGTGCTGCGTGGAAGAGCTTCTTTGGTAGCTCCGTATGACCTACCAGTGTAGTCACTGGTACCTCCCGTGTCCACAGTTTCGGCGTTTGGTCCCCTTGGTGCTATGATGTTTTGATCTGTGCACGCGCTCTACCTACGTTTCCATAACTGTTTATTTGATCTCAGCTCCGGCGTGAGAGGAGCTGGCGTCATCCTGTCCTCGACATTATCTCCATCCCCCTTCTTCATCGCCGTGGCCGACAAGACGTTCCACTCGTTTGCCGCCCGCTCTACGTGGATCAACTAATGGGACACTTCTTAGATCGATGGAGTCGCCAGGCTTGTTTGAAGCAGGCGAAGTCCGATGAGAAGGTTGATTGAGAATATTTATAATCGCCTACGTTGTCCGGAGATGCCAAGCGCTGTGGTGTGTACCGTCAGCTACTTCTTGTCTCTGTCGCACAAGCTTCACGACGGCATTACTTCGTCCATTGGTAATTTGGTGTGTCAATCGATTCTTGCCTTCACCATGTTAACCGAAATATCTGGGCTCCCATCCCCGAGAAGTCCGAGCGAGACGACTGGCCCTTCTTCTCTAGCTCACAGAAGGCGGCGCTCTCCGTAGCAGAGAAGAATCATCTGGCAGATAAGCGCCAGATCTCCTCGCGCAAAGTGAATCTGCTCTTCATTACAGACGTTTTTGGTTCATCGATCATGTCGGCCTTGACAGGAAATGGTCCTTCTATTTTCGGCAGGATCATTAGATACCAAGCAATCAGACGTTTAAGCTGTAGTAAGGGGAATGTGCCATTTGGGCTTCTGGATGTCTCTAGTAGACCTGGAATAGCGACTCAAGCATCGGGAGAGAGTGTGCTCGGTGCGCTCGGCATCCACATACCTTCCATCTAACTCATTGCTTCGAAGTCTCTAGTGTTCCGAAAGATCTCAATCGCTGCGTCAATCAAATAACATCCTACAACTCCTGCTTGCCTCCTCCCCAAAGTCCAGGATGGGTCGATCGTGGCTAACCATACCCCGGTCTCGACTATTCGAAGTCTGCTCTTTGCCCCCTAATCTGACATTCCCGTCTGAAACCTGATTTGACCACCGTCTCGGAACACTTATCTATGGTAAGATTCCGATGGCTCTCTCTCTGCCCGCCACATCCATATACTCTACAGCGACCTTCACCTCCACCGTCTCCGGCGTCATGTATCAATTTCCGTCAGGAATCAGCTCCCACCGCGACACCTACACGAACATCGCTTCACAACACGGCAGCCACCGAAATACGATCCGTCATCCGGACCACACCAACGGAAGTGTGGTACAGCGGTCAAAATCATCTGTTTACCACACTCCATCCGCGGAATCGAGATCACCGAAGGCGTTTCCTCCGGACAAGTGCTTCCTTGTGTCGTATCGTCCCTGCCTTCCCTCATGAAACCTAGCACTGATAGGTACATTGCGATCGCCGTGCAAGTTGTGTATGCAGGGACTGTGGCGCACCGAGTGCCCATAATCGCGTGCGTATCACAGCTTATCTTGCACTTGTGGCTGATAGATTGAAACCCGAAGCTTGTTTAGACGTGCTTCGATAACAGACTATCGAGGGGAAATCCTCTTGGACACCCTGGTTCGCCCAACGTGAGCATTGACTTCAAATATTGGCGTGGCCACCGTTTCTGATTATCTACAGTCAACCTGTGATAGACCATCGGACCGCGGAAACTGGCTTGGACGCACATCATCTATCCGACGGTGAGTCGACTCCCTGTTACTTTTTGCTTTGCCGAATATTTACGGCCGCATATAGCTCCCTTATTTGGCGAAGTGCAAAATAGAGTCGCCTCGTTAATGAATGGTAAAATTCTAGTTGGCCACAGCCTATGGAACGTTCTCTCAGTAAGCCAGGATTTCTTTGCTTTCTGGTATTCCACCGATGTTATTCTGGTTAACTTGCTGTATGGACAGGTTCTGGGTCTAAGTTACCCCGCTTTACAAACTCGCGACGTTGCCCTCTTCACACCCTTTCGCCAAAGTTTGCGATGCAAATCGCTGCCGTCCCTACCATTTCTAGTCTCCCACCTGATGGGTCGGACCATCAGAACACACTATGAGCACCCCGTGAGCACCCTCTTCCCAAAGTCTCTGGGACTGTTTTGACCGGATTGCGACTTCACAGCTCGAAGAAGCGCGCGCCGCGTTGGACATATTTCGATCATGCGAGGACACCTGGGAAGGGATTATCAAGTCCGGGTCATGGCCTTGTACGCTCCCTCCCTCGACGTTCGTGCACTGTTTCACTTAGAAGTTCGAAGACCGATATAATTTAGAATAGACCAATTCAAGGACACCTCCCCATCCATATCCTACCTTATAATCCCCTACAGGGATTTTTTAACTTAGACATAACCACATCGCTAGCAGTATAGTATCACCACTTTAGAGTATGAACAGGTTCAGTTTCATGTGGCAACTCAGATTGCGTTGAGTATGTGGCTGTGCGCCAATGCTCCTATATGGCACTTGTCCCACGCTCCAACTTTGTTTCCACCCCACCTTGCACAACAGCCAGCACTGGTAGGCAAGACCAGTCCATGGCCTCTGAATCACAGCGCCTTCCTATGCTCTCGCCTACGAACTCATCATACCCAGCGCCTCCGAACGGGCTGAAGCGGTCGTTTGACGCGGAATCTTTGTATGTCTCTTGATCCTGGTCGTGATTTCGTTATAGTTCATCACAAATGGTGGCTTCGCAGCTACGTGAACGTCCCTTCGGCCGACAATAATGCGTGGTATTACCCTTCGCACGGCCATGACTCTGACGAGGACGACGATCTGCCCACTCCATCTCAGGGCAACTGGGGCAAGAAGAAAGGGAAGCAAGCCAGGTGGATGCGTAGAGGTAAGATGTCCGCTTGGGGTCCTGGCATGGAAGACTGGGAGGTATGTGGTCGAATATGTTGGTTGTTTGACCAGAAGTTGAAACTCGATTTTATTCATTGTCAAGGCGGAAGAACGAGCCCGGAAACGAATGAAATCAATGCTACCTAGCGACCGTCGATCACGGTCATTATCCCCTCCAGCGCTTCCTCATCTACGCTCCCCATCACCCCCACACGAACCCCCTTATCCATCCCCAGTGTCACAACATCTCAGCTATGCCTCGTTCGTGATGGACAAGGGCATGACCTACTCGTTCCGATCTTCGATGTTGGATGACTTGTGGCACGCGACCAACAATCTTATTGAAGGTGAAGGCAGTATGAGGAGGGCATTAGGGAGACTCTGGCAGGCAATGAGTGAGGACCCTGAAAACACGCCCAGCACGAGTAGGTCGGAGGCGTTGGTACCGAAACGTGAAGAAGAAGAAGACGAGGCGGGAGATGAAAGAGACGTTAATGTTAGGGGTCGGAGGCTTGTCAATGTACCCGACTTGACACCACCAACGCAGAAGATCTTCCTCCTGTCACACTCGAACTCAAATGGTCGTCCCCCGGTTATAAACCCTTCCGACTTTGCGCACCCGGATATGCAACTCGAGAGTTTGGAGAAATCTCTGGCCACTGTGCGAGAGTTCCTAGACGATGGTAGGGAATATGTAGAACGCTTAGAAGAAGTGAGGGAGGAGCTGGGTATTGTGAGGACGCAGAGAAATGTTGCATGGGATATGATTCGTGACAAAGCTGTCAAAGAACTTCAGGACGTGGCTCATTCTACCACGATGTAAATCTCTAACCATTTCTGTGTACGGTGTGGGTTGATTCTTCTTGCAATTTTGGGCCTGTCAGCAATTTGTGCGTTCTTCTTTACGTGTATCTGCAGAGAATTTTGGAGACCCTGGAAATGAGTAACTTGGGGCGCCGATGTCGCTTTGCGGGACGTGAATATTTAGACGCCACAGCAGTTGCGTAGGGCACAGCGACACAGCTTATCCTGAACTCCAACCCGCATATCTTGGAGACTAACCACGACCATGATTTTACCTGATCTATCGACTCTGACCCTTCACGATCCTGGGCCCAATGCTACTCGGCGCCAGACCCCTCCTCCCCCTCCCATCCCAGAGGATATCGACGAAGGGACGGACAGAGGTCTTGTGAAGCTCAAGACTTACGCAAAATCCATATCATATTCAATAGAACCTAATTCCAAAATGCAGAAGATGCTTGACTTCATCCTGTTGCGGATCGTTCAATGCGTAGAGGCGAAGGACTACGATCCTGGTTTACTTCAATGGGACAGCATGTTGACCTAGTACGTTAAGGTTCTTTGGATTTAAAGCGGCAAAGTTTGTAACCATCGAGTACAGTTGGAGTATGCTCAAGTATCCCATTCCAAAGGAGAAGCGAATCAAACTTGCTAAGATCTACTTCCACATTTGTACTACGCCGGGGATGCCCACGCATATTGTTGCAACATGCGCAGACGAACTTCGTCTCCTCACCAGGTCCAAGAAGAAGCTATCAGTGGAGGATATGAGACTTCCTTGGATGCCAATATACAAGTTATTGAGCAAAGATCTTTTCCTCACTCGACGACAATTCGAAATCAGGTATGGTTGTTGGCCTATTCCACGTTCCTCCACTCACACTCCGTAGTCAAACAACTTGGTACATGGGTTACATTGCAGAGAATGTGCGGAGATTCTTCCATCCCGCTGCTATTGACGAAATGCTGTCTACGTTCTTACCGATGTTCAACGGCACGGACCTGGACGTAAGCCTGTTTTCGTTACCTCGAACCCAGCCAATGAGTAACTCAATCTTAAATCACAGAGTGTTCTTTCTTCACAATATTACATGTTGACATTTTTGCCGTTGACCCATCCACAATCCTATCTTCCAATGCTCTTCCGTCTCTGGGAGTCGCTCAATTCCTACTTGTACGATGAACGCATGTTGGGATTCCTATCCCGCCTCGCCGAAATGCATGTAGACCCAACCGCCAGCGATCCCGACCTGATTGATCAGATACCGGACGACGCCAGATCAGAGGGCGAAGGGAGGCCTCAGTGGTCCAGAGACGACCTTAAGCATGACAAACCCTGGCCAGGCATCTTCGACGACAAAGGTGTCGGTATCTTCAGTGAGGGCCAATGGAGTTTCATCATGTGCAAGTGCTTGGCCTCCATGGGTGAGTCTCATGACCTCCCCCCTGTAGTCATTTCGCTCAACACCTACCCGACAGAAATATCACTTGCGGATGGTGGGGGCTCCCTGACTACAGGCCCCTCTGCCGACAGTCAAGCTGGATTTGAGATTGGCCGTCTGCCGAAACCCACTTGGAGGATAGGTGGGCCCTGGTTTTTGTGCCCCCACGTATCGCGGAGCTAAACTTGACTTCAGCATCTTTGGCCCGGATTATCGTATATTCCATGGCTCCAGATGGGATGCCCGCTCCGGCATCGAACATGCCAACTCCTACTGGGACGCCATTCGCTTCGGGGGCAAGTACGCCCTATCTCCAGGACGGGTTTACGTTGGGGGACTACCTATCAGCCCCGATCCACAAACTTGGGCGCGCAAAGCCACGGCCCTATTATGTTGGGGGTTCAAAAGCTTTGGATTCACTTGTCAAGCTGATCGCTTCTACTGAGAGCTTCTTTCACCCCACGAACTCAGGGGCTTGGACAGCTGATGTACGTATATCGTTTGTTCGCTATCTACCACCCAATCAGAGTATTGCCCCAGTGTCATTCCATTTGCGTGACATGAGTTGAGAGATCGAAGACGACGCTGATTGTTCCTATGAATTTCTTTCTAGCTGAGCGCCTTCATCAAATATATCGTTTATGACTTCAACAAGCGTAACTGCAATTTCCGATCGTAGCATTCCTTGTACTAATGATCACAACTACAGGATGGCATGAGGAACAGCAGCCCGATTGCAAAACTCCCATGGTTCGTCCGCTTCAGCTCTATCTGCAGGAAGGCTTTACATTTCCCACCAGAACCGTCGGCTAACGAGGGCAATGAAACGAGAATTGGTCAAATCACTGAGGACGGTGGCGCTCCTCGCTATGTTCTCTCAAGACGGTACAACAGTTGGTAACATTCAAAGTTGTCTGAAGTCCATGAGTGTCATGGAGCCAGATCTCATCCTTTATCCTATTTTGGAACGAGCCGTGCCTTCTCTTGAGGCCCTTGTCGAGGTATGTAGCACCGTTGCGAGTGCGATTATCATCTGAATAGCCGTTTCAGACGCAGCGTACGCTCGCGGTGATCAAAGCCCTCGGAGCTGTTGCTCCATCTCTCGTTTGTCGCGATGTCTACTATCCTGGTGCCAAACACCTCATTCCGATTCTACAACTCCTGATTCCGGGAATTGACTTGGTGAGGGTATTCTTTCTGTTTATCACGTTTGCTAAGCCTGTCTCTCTCTCTCCCTTTAGAACGATCCTTCCAAAACGGCACGTTAACATTGCTGCCCGCTTGCTCAGGTTATTGATCTAGTATGTGATGGACAGCTCTGCACAACCGCCTTCCTCGTGGAAATCTCCCAGTACATCATGATTGGTGAGGTGCCAGACGACGAGATGGAGACGCCAACCCTCGCGAATACAAATGGGTGGCAAATTCCTGACAAGTCCGCCGGCCGCTTTCCGACCTTTGAACTGGATGGTTTCCCTGAACCATTCGAGACTCTAGAAGGCAGGCGACTCTCTAACGACGAAGAAGACGTCCTCTTGAAGGATGCCACTGGCAGTTTCGCGGACTGGGTTACAAGCTTTGTCCGCCGAGTTATCCAACTTCTCGAGAACCTACCAGAAGAAGGCATCAACGGCGCTGTAGCCGGTGGCACTACAGAAGGTTATCCAAGTTCCCCGTCTGGTCTGATCTCACTTGTTGCTGATTTGGTTACCACACAGTTCAAGTGGTGGATGCTGTAGCTGGCGCCTGCAGTCAGATCTGTGTCCATCTTTCAGAACCACTTTACGACCTGGTCCTAAACTTGGTTTACGAGTACGCCACCACCAACGTCCGCTCAAACGCTGTCCGTGCAATCCACCAACTTGTTGAATGCGTAGCCAATGCGAACCCTGAGAAGACTCTGGCGAAGTTTATGCCTTTCTGTTTGGCGAATATCCGGATTGAGCTGGAGAACGGTGCGAGCTCATTGCGCACAACATCTACTTCGACTCCGTTACCATCGGATGCCACCCTCCATTGGAGTAAGTAAACTAATTCTCTGTCCGAATGTCTACGCTCTCATACAGCATATTAGACCTCGCAATCCTTCGTGGAGCCATGTACAAGTAAGTCAAGCAACCCCAATTCATCTTTGCGGTTTTATTCGCTGATTGCGACGGCACAGTGACGGAAAGGCTGTGAGTTTCAAACTGCATCCCCATTTTATCCACGTAATAATAGATTTGCCGAAGGTCCTCAAATACAAGGAAGATCTCCTGCCCCTCTTCTCCCTACTACATAACAAGACCCTCTCGAAGCGTGGTTTTTCGTGGAGTGGAAAACTTCTCTCAAGCACTCTTCTCACATTGACGCATACCTACCCTCTGGAAAATAAGTTTGTGAACCCAGACGAATGGGAAAGTGAAGGTGAGCCTCCCTGATAATTGTTTCGGCCATTTTTGACAGGTTTGAAGACTTTCGGCGAAACCATCATCGTTATTGGGGGAAACTTTACAGACCGGAGGAAGTTAAGGTGCGGTCGGGTTCGCAATCTGAATGGGATGCTAAATAATGAACGACCATATCAAGATTTCATGGCATGTTCCGAACGACGAAGAGATCCGTTTCGCGCTTCAAATATTCAAAGACATAGTTGAACCTACCATGGACGAACTCGACAAACTCCTAACGGAAGGTAAATTTGTCACACAAACGTCTGTCGCCACCACCTTAACACTAGTTGTGCAGGAGTTGTACGCGATGCGACATGGCGGAACGACTTCTGCCGGTCAGTCAGCTTCGTGTCTTCGCCCAGATCTATTCCTGATTTCCTTTGCAGCCACCTTAGCTTCGTTCGTAACGCCTTTTCTGGCATCCCCACATTAGCGAAAGAAATTGTATCCGAACAAGATATCCAACTTTCAACTGAAACCAGCGATATCTTGTAAGTGATATTTGCTGATCGTTTGGATCAAACCGAAGCTGATAAACTCTAGGAATGAAATCCCCGAAATGATAGCCTCAATTGAGCCTCTGAACTCGGGTTTCCCTTTGACTGACCCAACAGACGTCCGCCATCAATATATCTCGTCTCTCCGCGGACGATTTGGAAAATTCCTCCACAAGGCGTCCGGCTCATTGCTGAGACAGGGCGAAGAAAATACATTGGATGCAGTGGAAATGCTAGTAAGTCCGACGATTTGATACGTGGCAATCGCTGAACTGGCAGTAGATTCGGTCCATTCGAACCTATATGCTGGAGTACGGGGACAGTAGGGATAGGTACAGGCCCTGATGCTTGCTGCGAGATTATTCTCATCGTACCCCAGTTATTATCTCCAGTGCGATCAGTATTCTTCTGAACGGAGCGTGACAAGGCAATATGCCAACCAGAAGATGTGGCCGCGTGCAGTGTTTGTCCGCAGAGCGCGGTTTGTCTTTTTCTTCACCCCCACAAATAAATTGCTTACCACATATATTCAGCTTATATCACTCTGCCCGGCTTCGGTGGAATTCCATCGAGCGTCGTCGAGGTAGGGTTGAAGATGATCTTATCGACGATCTGGTACAATGGGCTATGTGGAACTACGCAACAAGTGAGTGTGATCGAATCGAGTGGTGCCCAAGCGACTTGCTGATTTCACAACACAGTTCGAGAGTGGGTACAATACATCCCTCGTCTATCTAAATTTCTTATCCTATGGGCAGGTCTGCACAGTCATTACTCGAGTCTTTGTGTTCGGTGGGGAATCAATTGTCGTGATCGGGATATCGCTCACTTTCTCTCTTCAGGTGTTCGACGGCTTGCGCCGACGGTGCTTGCCCACGTTGTACCAGGCCTTACAACCGGGCACTGATGATGACCGTATGAAAGGTGCCCTCTGGACCTTGAACTGCCCAGTTTTTGGTCAGTGGTGTAGTCCCCTTTATTGGTTTCGTCTTTACTGAAGCCTCTGTAGCCAAATATGCTGTGTCTGGTGTGTCAAATTCTTCCCCTACTACACAAGCCCCACTCATTCCTCGGAATAGAGCCCACGTTGGCCACGGAGTTCATCAAGAGACTATTTTCTTGTCAACACAATGAGAAGGTAATGGAATGTCACATTCATTGGTGAGTAAGAACTGAGAGTAATCAACAGCCATCCATACAAGACTGTGTCGCCGTGATGTCCGAAAATTGTGTGGCGTATTAGTTTTCCCCGCTGAAGTGTGTCTGACCTCGACTTAGGTCTCAATAGCTTCGTGGAACCATGTTTCCTCATATATGTGATCGAGAACCCAGCTCTCAATGCCGTTCTCGACGATATGAAGGTGGCCCTGCAATGTGGAGACGCTGACGTGAATCTAGTTTCGCGGTGCAGAGAGATGCGGCTCAAACGAAACGAGCTGATGAACAAAGCGATCAAAGATACTGTACGCTTTCGGTGTTAAGTTCTCGGGAGTTGGCTGACAATAGTCGTGCTAGACCTGTGTTATCCTTGAGATTGCCAATTCTTCCAAGACGCATTGGAGATATTCAATCGTCGCCATTAGATGCCTTCGTACGCTCATTCGCCGAGATGAACCTCTGTCTCCGGAACTTGCCCGGTATTTCCTGGAGAAATCCTACGATAGTCATCCCTCCATGGTGCGTATACAGTAATATTTCTTGCCCTACGTCTGATTGACATCACGATAGCGCTACGTATGTTCACAGTGGTTGGGGGAGGAACACTACTCAATATTCTTCCCCACAGTACGCACAGCGGGCCGTCATGAAAATCTCACGGTATATCAAGGTGCGGACCTTCAACCATGGCTTCGTCGACATGGTTCAGGAACAAAACCATAACCCTCTTCGGGTGAAAGTCCGAGTGCAAGAGCCGTCCGCCAACACAACGAGTGACTTCCTTGAGGGGTTCAAAGCGACTTTGAATCCAGATACAAACCCCGAAACGTAAGACATAGAGATTCAGTAGCTGTTGCGAGAGTTGACAACTTTCCGTCAGATTTCTCTGTGATAAGATCACCAGCGGCTGGCTTGTTTGGCGCGACACCAACGATGTATTCCTCCTCCCTCCCAAACCCGTCGGCGCTTTCCAGTCATGGGATCCAACTTCACGGGAGACTTTGACTGCGATGCGTGAAGTAGTTAAAGAGTCCACCTTCTGGACGAAGTTATCCACGCACTTTTCGATGGAAAACCATCAGGAAGTCATATCCCAAGACAATGTCTCTTGCGTCAAGTCGATATGTGAGGTCTATTGTCCTAATCAGATTATTGTGACTGATCGTCGTTCTCTCCAGTTCAACTTCTCGGCGACGACCCACTGGATGCCATCAAGCCAGTCGCCGAGAAATTGTTGGGTGACCCAGATAAGAACAAGCAGCGTGGTGGTGCGGAGCTTGTGGCTGGGTTGATTGGCGGTTAGTTTACTCCTCTTTGCTCGAATCGTTTTAACCTACTGGCTGTTCTCAGGTTCCAAACATTGGCCAAGGGACGCCCAGCAGCGCCTGTGGGATTGGTGTATGCCGCGAATAAAGAAGATTATGGTACATCAAGTCAAAACCGATACGCTACTCATTTGGACTTCTTTTCTCGAGGTCTGTTGGAACCGTTTCCTGGAGATAGAGTCATACTAATTTTTTTTTCTAGTATATCTTTTACCGTAAAGACCCTCGCCGAGCTCAACCCATTGTAGACTTCCTCATTGAAGAATTCCAATTACTCGATTACAACGCCGAATCCTCATTCGACGCTGTCAAAACTTTGTGCTTCTTCCGCTCCTTCTTCGAAGAGCTTGATTGGAAATTCTCTGCTTGGATAGAAGATGTACTCAGGCGAATATGGCCTGAGATCGGTAGCGAACACGATGATGTGAAGATCCTACCTATGCCCGTTCGATCAGGGTTATTGATCTCCATTCTTTAGGTTCGTGCATACATCGCCGAGATCTTCGCTTTCTCGGACAACATCAAGGTTCAACCGTTCAACTCCCTCTCGCTACCATATGACTGAAGTTACCGAACCTGCTATAGCGTCAGCCGAGACCATCCGTTCCCATAGCCGAAGTCTTCCTCAAGGAATGTCGCACCTTGCCTCCTCAATATGACATCATGGACAGTAGAGGCACCTTCCATATTTCTCGCGTACACGAGCTTGTGGAGAAGTTCAAGGTTTGGCGAGAGGAGCGCATCCCCGGCGTCCGAGCTTTCCAGTCCACTTATGATAGGTATGAAAACATACTTTATCCTCATACCCATTCTCTCATATTCTTGCAGAGTGGGCGTAACTGTTTGTAAATGGCTTTTCCAAATAGTTCATGACCCGAATGCTATCGCCGTGTATGACTACGTCTTGCCTTTGATGGTACAGCATTGCTTCCTTGTCCTTCTTGAGTAACACTAATTCCCCCGTAGCCGGAAATTTTCCGTTTCACCGAAGGTAAGTCTTAACCAGTGCTTCACAGTCATCTGCTGACCATCGACGGTAGTGAACGACAATAATGAACTCTCTTCTCGAGCGAGCGTCTTGTTGATTCGCATGTGTGGAGTAACACCACCCAAAGTCTTGGTAAATCCGATTCTGGATGGTGTGTTTGAAGCGATTCAGACCTCTCCTGTAAGTCGACCACCGATGCCTCCGCTCGTCGCGGAAGTTTCTGATGCAATTTCTAGTCATGGAGAGTGCGCTTACAAGCACTTCCGTTGGTTCAAGGTTCGTGCTAGCCCTCGCCTTCAAAACTGCGATGTTTATTCCTCCCCACAAAGTCTTCTACTTCCGCCACATGCCCTTGATCTCCGACATCAAGGTTGTGGAAATATTAGAAGTCATATGTAAGTGCTTGGACGATGAGATCATTGAGGTTCGGGAAATGGCCGCAACGTACGTTCCAAGAATATTAGCAAGGGTGCTTCCGTTTAACTGTCCTTCCAGAACACTCTGCGGGATTTTACGCTTGTCGCCGCGTCGCAGTGTGCTCACGCTCAAGGCCAGTAGTGTCCTAAATATGTTCGCAAGGAGTTATATTCTAATTTTTACTTCAGGATCGATTCGTTAAATCTGCGAAAAGTGTCCATCTACCGGAGCGTGGTTCACCGAACTATAGTGTGGCGATCAGACAGCGCCATGCTGCCATCCTCGGCATCTGTGCTTTGGTGGATAGTTATCCTTACACGGTCGAACGGTGGATGCCAGAGTTGCTCACAAATGTGTTGGCGGAGCACACCTATGATCCCGTCGGTCACCTCCCATGCAGATGATTCACGAAACTAATCTTCCGAACTTAAGATCCCTATCTCTAACACAGTTCGCAAGTGTGCTCGCAACTTCAAGAAGACCCATCAAGATACTTGGCACGAAGATTCCAAGAGATTCGATGAGGATCAATTAGCGGCACTCTCCACTCTACTGACTGGGTCTTCGTATTGTGAGTGTAACGAACCCTCACCAAGGTACATTTGCTGATGACTTCGCCTACCAGACGCATGATTCTTGATTACATTTGCTTCAACTATATAATAGTCGGTCACGAATATAACTGACTGCTTGGTCCGAATGATGAGCAGCCCCGGCCACCATAGATATCACTTGGCGTTCGCCACTCCAGCTCCGTGAAGTTCATGCGTTCCATAGATGGTAATGAAAGGGATATACAACCATTATGAGAGTCGCAAAGAGGGTATCTGGGTTCGCGAGGAAACAGGTGGAGACGCCTGCGAACTCCGTGGCGAGGTAGTACTGGTCGACGCCCGTTCTCCGGCCTCGATATCTGGGGTCGACAATGATGCTTCCGTCGTTTCCTTCCCATCAGGGTTACCATGCCGCACGCCTGCATCAGGTACCATATCAATTGGGGCGTTACGGCGGCTGGCATAACCCGATTTGACACGGTTATTTGAGGTCTCCTCCCTGTAAATGCGTCGTGATCAGGATACCGTTTCGAAGGTAGGGGGAAGCAACACTTGCCGTATTTCAGCGATGAGGTCGTCGATGGAATACCAAGCCAGAGGACCATATGCCATCCCTCTCCACCATCCCATCAAGTCCGCCGGTAAGGCATAAGCATGGGCATGCAGGTGATCGGTGACAGGAATCTTGTTGTCTTTGAACGGGGGTGTAATGAAACCTATCCGGAATTGTGAAATGTCAGAAGATGGCGGCGGAGGTGTCGAGCCATTGGATAAGGGGGTAATTGTGGAAGCGGTATTTGGCGTTGGGGGGATTGGGGGGAGGATGGGGGAGGACGGCGTCTGAAGCATTGACAGTAACCGCTGCCCTAGACTCTTGATGTGGACGAGGAGAGGTAGATCACTGGCCGACTGTACACCTTCACGTTAGACATTCACAAGAAAGCAGAGGGGGGTTTCCAGCACATACAAGGGTATATATTGAAGGGACGTGCAAGCTGTCTCGCAATGAGTCCCGAGGAAGAAAGAAAGGAAGAGGTGAAAACGTACTTGAAAGCGATGATGATATGACCCTTGCTCGAGATTGGATTGGCCTTCTCTCTGTATGCCGTGAAGTTCTCATCTCTCCACAGAACTTCTGGTTGTTTCGAGCCTGGAGGAAATGAAGGAGTACGAGGCGAGTTTGGTGGAACAGGCTGTGCGGTGGAGACAATACCGCACATGGGGCAGCCTGCCTTGGAAGCAAAAGACATGGCGATGTTGTTGAACGGGCGTAACTAACGTTTAGCAAGGAAGAGGGCTGCTGTTAAGACTGGCGGTGCTGCGGGGCCGAAGACGGCAGGGAAGATTACTGGCTGTTGACACTTCCCAGTTTGGTCAGAGAGCTTCCCATTTCGGCCTACAATCGCCACGCGACCAGTGGGCGCTAACGTTTAACCTTCTCTCTCGTTCCTGCCATGTCTCAGCCACAGACTTTAGGCTCAAAAGACACTGTCGTCCAGCTCTTCCAACATTTCGCAGAAGAGCTAGACGATCAGAACGACCGGCGAGAGCGACTTATTAAGGTGTGAATTCCAAATCTAAATTACTCGAGCATTGGCCGATGCAACAATTCTGGTCCTTCATCCTAGTCCAGTCGGGATGTCACGAACCTATCCAAGAAGGTCATCTTCCTGTTGCATCGGATCATGACTGAAGAGACAGACGAAGACGACCATACTTTGGCTCTTCGCGCTGCGACAAGTGGGCGCCAAAAGTTGAAAGACATCCAAAAGATCTTGGGTTCAATGCAGGTCGAACTTCGGGGCAATCTTTTCTGGCAAAACCAGAAAAACATTTCCCCCGGTTTACAGGAGTACATCGAGGCCTTGAGTTTTGCTCACTATTTAGAACATGGGACCTTGATTTCTTTCCAAGAAGTTCAGGAAACCCTGTCTGACAATGGTGCTCCCGTCTGTATACATTTCCTAATTCCGACCCTGCTTGGCATTTACCTTCTAATTATCCGGCAGTTCTTCCCCCTACCAATGTCGGATTATCTCCTCGGCCTCTCTGATCTAACGGGAGAACTCATGCGATACGCAATCTCTGCAATCCCTCGCAAAGGAGGTCGGATGAAAGCAGACGAAGTATGCTCTTTCGTAAGGCGCTGCAAAGCAGGCATGGTCTATCCGCAAGGAAATCGCCGAGTCAAACTCACTGGATCAGTGCAGATTTTGCTGGTCTCACTCCTTTCGTCAAAGGCCTCGCAAAAAAGCAATCCGTCACAAACCAGTCTCTACAAAAGATCGAAGACGGTACTCAGGTCCGCTTTCCTTGTTACATTCGAATCTAACTCCCAGAAATTCTAGCGGCCTATGCTATTGCTGTTCGAACTTCAGAATTTGACCTTCCACCGGATATCTTGGATGACATCGTTGCTCGCTGTGTTTCGGGATACGAAACAAACAATCACGGGCGCAAGGCTCAGCGTTGGCAAGAGCACTTTGATAGCGATGATGAAGACTATGAGTATCGCGCATAGGTGTAGGTATTCGTGTATATTTCGTTTCGCGATACAAATGGCGGCAATGGAGAACACCACGGTGAAGATGAAGAACGAATGAAAGCCGATACATGATCCGAACAGGGGGTCGTACATGGTCGTACAAAGGTCGTATAAGTGGAATACGCTACAAAGGGTAGAAAGAGCCAGCTCAGAAGACCTGCCACGATGTGAACAAAAACAGAAATCAGTGTCGCCATCCAGAAGAACATTGTCGCAAGATCGCCAATCACTCAGTTATTCACAGAAACCATCAACCTCCCACACTCCGCATCTCCGCTGAGTCGCACCAAAAATACACCATCAACTAAACTTTTCACGCTCGGTTGCTTGGGGGCCTTGTTAAGCGCAAAGCAGAGATGATCGACCGAAGCAGCCGGCCCGGAAGGCTTGACGATCAGAGCGATACTTTTGGACGCGACGTCAACCCACGTTTGACTGTTTTTGGCTGGGAACACCTGTGGGGAAGGGGGATCTGAGTGGTCTTCAGGTGAGGAGGGTATATTTTCAGGTGGAGGAGGGAGTTCTTCGGTAGAGGGTTCAGGCTCAGCGGGAGCTGGAGCTGGAGGTTCGTCGACGACCGGCGTCCGAGTCGGCTCGGGTGATGCACGAGTAGTTTTGGTGGGACTCTTATCACCTTTCTTCCCCTTCCGTGAACCAAATACCTGCATAAACATCATCTTGAAGAACCACATTGTCACCTTGAGCAATAAAAGGGCGTAACGTCTCATTGCAAGGACGTGGGCGTCGCTTTCAGAGGTAGTCTTTTTAACAGTGCTGGATGAGCGTGGCGGGGAGCGATCAGCCTCCCTTCCCGGTCGACCCTTGGTTTGATCATCGGCGCGGATAGCTTGTGGGACAGCAGCTCGTCGGGGCTGCGGTGCGATGATGGGTGCTGGGATGGGCCGAAATTGTACGGTTCGATGGACAGGAGGAGGTGACGGAGGGGGAGTGGGCAAACGATGAGCAGCCTCCGGTTCGGCAGCCAAAGGTGAATAGGGCGTGACGATGCTAATTTCACAGGTGTTGGTGCCCGCATCCAATGTGATCAGCGGAGCGATGACAAATTGTCCACCGTCCGGGCTCGTCTGAATCACTAGACTCTGAGTTGATGAGTCCTCGGATGGTGCAATGATATGGTGCTCGTCGGATGCGGGACAGAACAAGCAAAGCTTGCCGGTCGAGACGGGGGAAAATTCGAGCAGGCTTGAAATAGAAATGGACACCCTGGACGTGGGATTTAAGGCGAGGGGGATGACTGAAAAGGACGTCGGAAGTGTACTCTCCGGAGACGCAAGAACGGCGTAACCAGCAGAAGTATCGGTATCGACCAGTCGGCAACTGGGGTCAGACATGGAGCCCAAAACGTCTTCGACGAAACGACGAGGGTCTGCGGACCCCTCCAATCCACGTAGAGTAACGGATCCCGCGGCTGGGGAGCTAAAGCGTATAGCTCCAAATGAAGTTACAGTGATGGAAGCGCCTTGAGACGCGAGGAGAACGATCAGCTGGTACGACGTGATGGAGTTAACGGCCGCGCGGGGAAGGGCGAAAATCGTTGTAGACTTGGTTGGTGGGTAGGTCATGGAATACTGATGAAGTCTCCTGCGCGTATAGTCATCAATAAGGGCCGAAAAACGAATGAGGATAACGAACCTATCTTCTCCCAGTGCCCAGAAGGACCAGCCCAACCCTCCACCCAACTCACCGACCTCCACATCATCAAGACAAGGCTCTCGTGTTTCCCAAACATGAACCCCTTCCTTGGGTGTTCGCCAATCATGCCATAGATTGAATCTAGGATCTCGCCGCTCAACAGCAAGGATCCCATTATGGCCAAAATCTCCAAGCCACCGACTCCATCCCGATGGGTAAATGAGCCTGTAAGTAAAAGAGAAATGGGTCTTTCCGTGGAGATGGGTGGAAATATCGACCCGAAGAGTGGGGAGCGTTTCGGGAGCGCGTTGCTCTTCGGTCTCCGATATGAAGAGGGAAAGGGTTGGATGTGCCTCGCCAACCTCGTGGACCTGATCGGTCGACACATCCTTGAAGGCAATCGCGCCCCACTCGCCTACATCTCGCCCCTTCATGGGTAGGTCTGTCCACATCTCAACCCTCACCCCATCTTGCTTCGCTCGTGCGTACTCCTCAACAACCTCGAACGTCGCGGTAAAGCTCAGCTTCACCTCATCGTCTGCCTCCGAACCCTGCGGAGGAAGGACGATGGTCGTGGTCTTGCCCAGGGGAGGATTAAACGAGAGCTGCATGTCTTGGTTGCTCGTCAGTCAGGGTAGATGAGACCGACCCTCTTGAGATACCAGTGGGTTTTGTCCTCAAGCTTTTGAATACAATCCGGATGAACATTGAATTGGCTTACATACGACATGACGATCGACAGCCTGCAAGTTTCCTCCACCCCCTGCGGCCATCTCACTAGCAAGGCTCGATACGTGCAAACTGGCACCGTGCCCCACGTTCACGCACTTCTATTTCCCTCCTGGTGATATTACAGCAAATGCAATGCGCTTGCAACGCGGGGGTTGTGGAACAAATGTACAACGAGGCCAGAGCTACGGCTCCATATCTACGCGCCGAAAGTCCTAGCTTCGTCTCCTTCGATACCGTCTCGGACGTCTTGTGCCGGTACCATTGCCCCCGCCACCTCCTCGACCATTCTCGCCGCCTCTCGAGGCACTCGCCGCCCTACTTACTGGCGCCGCAGGGGCTTCCTCTTCCTCATATGATTCGTCGTCGTCGTCATCAGGAGCCACCCAGAAGTCGTCTGGAACTAACCACCCATCATCATCCGCATTGACTAGATTTATCATGGGAATCCGACTGGGGGGTCTCCGTTTCGCCGGAACCTTTTGCTCTGCGGCTCTCTTGGCAGAGTTCGACTTCCATTGCCTGCGGGTCAATGTTGCTAGATAAAGTTGGGGCGTATCCGATAACAATCACGTACTCTTTCCTTGCCTGCCATTCCAAAAGCTTTGATCCACCCTCCTTCCAATCTGCCATCCCACTCGTACCTAGCGCTTGAATATGCTTGTCAACCATATTGTCCATGACAAAATTTGGAATCATGGGAGCCGCCTTGGATAACGGTGCTCGACAAATCGAGCATGTCGGACTCCGTTTCTGTAATCAAATGTCAATCTCAATAGAGAGCGATAACGGATTGAGTAGAGGGACAAACATTCTTGGATATCCATGCCCAGCCACAGTCTCCGCAGAAACAGTGGCCACAAGGATTTCCCAAATGAGCCGCGACGAACAAATCGCAACAGCTAGTAGTGTCAATTAGCAAACCAGGACGCATATAGCCTGAAATTCGTGAACAACTCACATTGGACATGTTATCTCATCTTCAAATCCCTGCAAGACTTGGCGGACGTCTTCAGTGGCCTTTCCTTTCTCCTTCGCATCAGTTTGGTTGATCTTGGCTGGTGTAGATACCGTTCGCAGTCTCTTGTGTTGGGGTGTTGGTGGCAATGGCGTCGGGTCAGGAGTTGGTCCTGCATCCCTAGGTAAGAACACACCACAAAGGAGAATGTAGCAATACTTACGTGGGTGCTTCCGAGTCGGCTGCGCGGTAGTCACAGAGGTTGGGGACAGAGGCGTTGGTGCTGGTACGATATTAACACAGGGAAAATCGACGAGCATGAGCTTACCTGAGAAAAAACGCGAGAGGGCGACGGGACGCGAAGAAGAAGGTTTGCGAGCTGCAGCTAAATGAGAGGACGTAAGAATTGATAGTTGAACTGGGCTTTGCAGAATATCACTACCTGGAGGGTCTGTTGGACGGGAAGTCGATGCCTTCGGGTTCGAACTGCTCGGAACGTCTGGTAAACCTGTTTATCAAACCTCAAGCAGAGAAGTTGAACAATCAAAGTGACACTGACTGGCGGTAGTAGTGGAAGTTGAGGCAGCCTGCCTCTCCAAAGCATCGACCTCCGCAAGAAAGTTGGTATCGATATCATCATCGAAGGAATAGTTAGACGAAGAATCGGCACCCGCGCTGGCGGCTCTGACAGGTGGGATTGTAGGTACTACCTCTCCAGCAACACTGACATCCTGGGTTGGAAGTGCTGTTTGGGCCTGTGGTTCACCATTCAATGCGGGGATAGTGCTCCAATCAACGTCCTCAAAAACATCGGATAGATTATCGAATTCGTCGCCAGTGGGGGAGTCAGGCATAACAAGTGGTAATTTTCGTACTCCAGGTCCTTTGTCGCCCACAGGTGGTGCTCAAGGATAGAATGAATGGCCAAGGTCGATCACAAACAAGCCGCGCTGGTGGGAAGAGAGTTGAACGGTGTCACGTTGGGACTGTGACTGCGACGCGTCAAGATCACGCGTTTTCCTGACCCGCCATCACCAACCGCCTCAGAAAATCCCAAGTCCGTTGGAAAACCTCTGAGTTGAGCTCGACGTCTTTAGAAAACCTGTCGCCAAGGCCGCTCTATCCCCGCGTACAAAACTGACGATCTTGCGTATTCATGGCCCACACATCGCTCATTCTATACCAAAATAGCACCATACCCGTTCTCTGACTTTCGTCTATTTTCGCTTCCTGCCAACAGCAGCTATTTCGTTCTCGAGATGATGAGACAACCTCGGTATTTTTGGTGCTCTAACTTTGGGGTGGGAGCATCTCGAAGCACAACTTACTCGGAGCCGGACGCAACGTAGCGTTTCGGGTTGCATGCGAACTGCATGCTTCCAGACATGTTGATTAGACCAGGTAACTGCAGGGGGCTTTGAGGGACCAGCACAACATTTATGGACATATATACAGCTAGGGAAACAAGGTATGTACGATATCGAGAGCGAACAACACAAGATGCTAAGACTACAGCAATTAATAGGATAACGCGTAGACTGAGCAAACCAAACACCAGAGACCCATAAATAAAGATGAATAAATCAAACGGACACCGCAGGAGCAGACGCAGCCACGGGTTGGCTCTGGTTGGTACGATGGCCGAATGATGAACCTCGTTTTCGGGGACCTTCGGATGGTTGTCCCTGACCTTCTTCTGCGAGCTCGCTCTCTCGTATGGGCTCCTTCGTACCGGAGGATAGTAAGGATCCAATAGCCATGGCTCCTCGAGATCTCGGCGAGCGCTCTGCCGAATCACTGCGGGCCGAGGAGTAAGGCGAGAGTGGTAATTCATGCGACGAGTGCTCGGGGAGGTCGCGTTCGTAAGGAGAACGTGGTGAGCGTGATGTGCGCGATCTTTTTCGAGAAGGTCCGGCCGACGGCTGGGTATCTCGGAGTGGTGGAAGGGAGGAGTTAGAGGAATGTCGATGGGGGGCGGAGTATGATTCGCCATTCATTCGTGGTGACATGTGATCATGCAGTGGTGGTGAAGCCAATGCGCCAGGTGGTGGGTAATGGTAGGCATCGGCAGCGTATTGTTGAGGTGGCGAAGAACGATAGGATTCCAGCATAGTCCGTTGCAGATTAGTGACAGCAGCCAGACGCTAATGACAGAGAATTTTCGGAAGGGGTTCTTGAGTATCGGCATAGCTAGAGACGGGTTGTCAAATCACCTGGTCCTCAGCGGTCTTGGCAGTGAGAATTGCCAGTAACATGTCACGGTCTCCGTCTCCCCGAGCGCTGTAGGCGCCAAGTATTTCGCGCAAGCTGGGTGGAGGAGTCTGTATAGAATGTTTATGAGCTCTCGCTCTGACGAATAAAAAACTTCCCCTACCTGCTCAAGTACGCGCCAACTCGCGGTCAGGAGACTTCTGGCCTCGGTAGCAGGGTGGGGGTATGGTTGCATTGGCGGGTTATCCTGAAAAGCATATGTGGGGGATGCGAGGGGGCTCATATTTGTGGGGGGGCCGAGAGGAGCAAAGGGGGCGGGGGCGAGTCTGATTGCGCGATGGCTTGGCCATGGCAGGGCTTTTTGAGCAAAAGCCAAGTAAGAATCTATGTTTGTATCAACGCTAGCGAGTTCAAATATAGAATGCCAAGACTTTCCTTGGTGCCCGACAGCAACAAATCCGGCATAACCAACGGAAATAACATGTCCCTTGCCCTCCGTTCGCTCTTGTCAAACTCCTTTATGTCCCCACAATTCCCCCTCTTCATTCATCACCCGCCATCCTTGTCCAGAGCCGCCAATGCCTACCGCAGCGAGCAGCGAGGTGAACACAACTTACGTGACTGACTCCCGTGGTAATTTGTTAGTCTATTGACTGCGTCGCCAATATTTATAGATAAAGCTTCCACCCAAGCCATCTGATAACTGAGAGACGACCGGATTCACAGACAAAAACAGCTCCTCGACAGAAATATAGTTGGCATCACATGCACTCCTTGTCAGATAAATACGAAGACGTTTCGCCGGGTCTTTACCAATTTCAATCCGCTTCTGCTGTAATCTGATTATTTTCAACCAAGGCCAAGAGTCTTGGAGCGACTACTCGGGTTCCTCGTCTATTTTTACGAGACGCGCGTTGGCAACTCAGACTGCTTGTGGAAACGGAGCGCTCAGGGGATCCTCTGACAACCTGCTATTTTCTGCCTGGCGCAAAAAACGTGCGAGTCATCTCTGGGTGCAGTTGCCCTGCGCAGAGGGTGTACGTACCGATTCCGAGACCTTTTGATATTGAAAAGTTGTGTCATTCCACGCTGTGTTGGAGGAGTACATACGCGCTGACGCTGTGTGCATGCGAGTGTGCAGCAACTACCGAGCTTTTTCACCGAGGCGGTTCATTCATAAGTCTGCTAAACAGAGTGAGTCCTTTTGAACCGAACCACTGCTTCGCAACTATCTCACTGCGGATAAGGTGCAACAATCATCGTAATGCAAACTCAGGACCCTTCAACTTCGTCCAATCCTGCCCAAGCTGACCCTCCGAAACCGCCATCTATTCTCTACTCGTGGAGAACAAATGCGCTTTCACCAGTGGCAGGGGCACCTACGCGGCTGGCGTACGTCCGCGATGTACAGAGGGCCAACTTCGAAGTCGAGCTTCTTTTGACCAGTGGTCATGCACTTCTCGGATTCGACATTGAATGGAAACCAAACTATGTGAAAGGAGAGCAAGAAAACCCAGTTGCTCTAATTCAGCTTGCCGCAATCGACACGATCCTCTTGATCCAAGTTTCAGCAATGGCCTGTAATATTGATGTCTTCGATTGCCCGACTTTACAACTGACACCTCTTGCGTATCTTTAGCCTTTCCAGACAGGCTACGGGAACTCCTCGGAAGGCCAGACATCGTCAAGGCCGGAGTAGGAATCCGATGTCTGTCCTGTTTCGCTTGGTCAGATTTGCTGCTGACCTTGAGATGCAGATGATTGTAAGAAGCTCTACCTCAATCACGCAGTCCACACTCGCGGCTGTGTTGATTTATCCCTGTTGGCAAGATCAGTGGATAACGCTCGTTGGAAGGGCAAATACAGCGAACCAATCGGTCTTGCAAGGCTCGTCGAAACCTACGAACAGCGGGCGCTACCGAAAGGAAAAGTTCAGCGAAGTAATTGGGAGCGGTTGCTGAATGATCAGCAACAAGATTGTACGCTTTTCCTTGCTTGATTCACAGCATATATCCATCAATTTCATCTTAGACGCTGCCAATGATGCACACTCTGCGCTTGCAGTCCTCATCAAACTCATGACCATGAGCCAATACATGGAGTCCGTTCCCAAGTCCGTCTATTATAGTTTTGACGTGATTGAGGGAACCCCTTGCCACCCAGACGGTGTGGAATGGCACGCAGAGAACCCAGAGTACGATCCGGGCCCACCACCTCCACCCAAGGAGCCCAAAGACAACAAGAAGAAGGACGGTGAAGGAAAGAGGAAGGGCAAAGGGAAGGACGGCGAGCAAACCTCGAAGGATGGAAAGACACCACAGAGTCAACCTCCAAACCGAAATCGACCACGATATAAACACCAAGGCCAAATGGCGACAATGACATCGATCTCCTATGGTATGTCACATATCGGGATAAATGGTCGTTCTGGTTTTGTAACCACTGAAGGACCTGCACATCCCTCGCCTGGCTATCCTTACATCAACGACTTCTCATCGGGCGAGCCACAAGCTCCAAGGCGACCACGTCGTCCTATGCGACGACCGAAGCCGTCCGAAGCGGTGACTTCTACCTCAGCCTCTTGAGTTGTCCTATGACCGTCTTTCTTTCACAATCTACCTTCTGTATGTTACCCGCGGCTGTCTATTAATTCTGTAGTGACCTTACAACGTGAAATTTGGCGTCGGCTTGTCTTGACAAAAAATCACCGAGGTGAGGATTGAATATCATTTCTATTCGGAATCTACCCCTATACTTCTCGAGTCGAGTTGTTAAGTGCAAGCCCCGTCGTTCACCCAGACACCCGCAGTACCTGTGTCTCGCAGTTAGGATAATGGGAATCACCCGTAGTGAATTCTATGGACTTACCGCCAGGAGTGTCGTCCTCGGTCCAGTACTGAGCAGTCCAGAGGTCACCACTGATTACCAGATCGTGATCAGAAACTCGTGTCTTGGATCGGGGCGAAGACTCACTTGTAAACGACCGTCTCGCCGCCAGTATATGCGACACTACTGGACCAGGTTGCTACCCCCGAACAAGAACCAGTAGAGGTGGTAGAGGCAGATGGAGCGCTACTTGTGCTAGTCGTGGTGCCTGTAGTACTCGTACTCGACGTAGTGGTGGTCGTCTTCGATGTGGTGGTGGTGGTGGTGGTGGTGGACGTAGAGTAACTACTGGTCGAAGTGCTTAATGCGGAGCCACCGGAGCATGCGCTAACTAAATGATTCGTTCCCGACAGAGTTAATGCGAATGAGAATGGTAATCGAGATACATACTAGGGCTCCAATCGCCGTTCTCATTATTCGTCGGTGTATTGTCTGACCACCACTTCGCCTAAAGAGAGTTGACTTCCATGGGCAAAACCACCTGTGATGGAGTACACACCTGCCAAATATAACTGGAACTCCGTCAATCACATTGTCACCACGGAAAACTGAGCTATCTATCACTCACCCATCATACGAGACCTGCGATCCCCCTGTGTAATCATCGCCAGCGACAAAGGCTGGGGCCGAACATGCGGGATACGTGAACCCAGTACCGCCAGCGGCAACAAGGGTAGTCTTAATTGCGAGGTCGTATCGACCATTCGCTACCAATTCGGGGTTATTTTTTGGAAGGAGAGGCAGCAGAAGGACGAATAAAGGTCACCATAGGCTTGGGATGCATCCCACAACATGACACCTCCAAATGAGGGGAAACTCTGTCGCATCTTCACCGCGTAAGTTCCGAGAGTACTGGCAGAAACGTATCCTGTTCCTGCGGCGGTAGTAGAGGCGGGAGCCCCGATGTAAATTTTGACGTTCGGGTTAGGGCTCACGTATTTCGCCCAATAATCCCTATTGGGCGAGGTTAGCGGGCGCGTGGTGAAGTCGAGGGAAGGATTACCATATTCCAAAATCCCAATCCTGTGCGATATTAGTGATGTCAGGATCAGTGATGTGAAGGGGATGGATGACCAACCGATATGGTTGCATAGTTTTGTAAGCCGCAAACGTTGTTGTCTGAATGGCCATGAGCAGCTGGAGAAGGACTACGGAGATAACTTACAAAATTGAACATATACAGCGTCGAAATCTGCTGCATTAAGCACAGCTCCCAAGGATTCGTCGGGATAAGGACACTGCGGCGCCGCCGTGACGTAGTACCTATGGAACGAGGGCCATTAGCTCACAGGATGAAAATAATAATACATAGAGTTCTAACGGTTTACTGGCTCCACTGGCATACGATCTGATTTGGGTCACGAAAGCTGCATAACCTGTTGATTCACTAAGTTCAGCGCATATAGCCGGTCCAAAAGCCGAAATCATGATGACCAGTAGAGGAGCCTCCTTCAATATCAAGGTCCACGCTGAGAAACCACATTGAGCAGACAATCAATAGTATATGGTAACAAACGCACCCATCCAAAACAGCGCTCCCAAAAGGGCGAGTAGAGCTGGTCCCTCCCAAAAACAGATTCCAAATTGTTTCGGCGAAGGTTTGAGCTTGAGTATCGTTGGCGAAACCGACAGATCCCGTCGCCCCACCTAAACTGATGGTGACGATTTTTCCTTGGGATTGACAATATTCAATATCAGATGCCAAAGCAGCACAGTTGAGGAGAGCCGTTCCAGGAAAAGTTGCATTATCCACAGTGTTGCAGGTCTATTCACTCTTGAGCAAAGAAGAGAGAGAAGGAGAGAAGAACGGACATTTGCAAGATTGATTTCTGGGAGACCCCCAGTCCCGAAGAAGACGTCAAGAAAGGCGATTGGTATCGCATCTATCGCATCGTCCTAACAACATTTGTATCAGTTCGACCGAGGGCGCCTTGATATACGGTGGACCACGATGAGCATATACATACCTGACAATAATATGCTAGGGTCTTCTGGTAGCCGGCGGTGTCAGAAGCGTTGGCAGCTCCAAGGGAGTTCTGTCCCCAGTACCTGTCGTCTATGCGTTGAGAGTAATATTCCACATTAACGTGGTGTATTGTGCTCACACAGCCACCTACAAGGCGAAGAACAGACCCATTATCTATTGAGCGGACGTCATGGCGTTCGGTTACTCACATTATCGTAGACAGTGTTGGAGAAGGCAGATACTACGAAAGGGAAAATAGAGATGGCCAATAAAACCGCACCTACTAATTCCTTGGTAAACGAAGAGGTGTGCATCCTGAGAGACTGAGAGGGGGCGGGTCTCTTGTGATTCCAATGGGATACGTGGTGCTATAAAAGAGCCCATGTCTCCGGATAACGCAAGGGAAAACACGCGGTGCAGAGTGGTTCTGGCAACAGAGACAGGACGGCTGAAATATCCTGTCCGACACTGGTCCGTTCGGAAGTTTTCCTGGTAAGAAAAGTCGGTCAAATCTGTGGACCTCAAGGGTACAAGCAGGGGCGGAAGTCCAATTTAGGGAACGGCCCTGCTGGAGGTTCGTAGCCACGCTGCACACAGCGTGGCACGTCCTGGTGATAGGACAAAGCTGGTAGCGGGTGGAAGCATGGCGCATACGGTCCTCTCACGACCAAGTATTTCTGGATCATTCTTCCTCAAGTTCGCCGATAATAGACGTCCAAGACCAAGATTCTAGAAGGAAATGGATATGTATATGTAGTTGTAAGAGAATATACACAGTAGCGAACGAGACCTATCTCATTACAACACGAAGGGGCTTAGGCTGATGACGCTCCGGAATCACTTTCACCGTCGGTCACGGCAGCTGCGTTTCGGACAGGAGCTGAAGAGACGGGTACTTAGATAATAGGCAAGGAAACACAAGAGTAATCCTCAGCACTCACCAAAGTATGGATGCCCCTGAGCTTCTCGTGCTGTGAGGCGTTCTTGGTGATCGTATCGCAAGAGCTTGTCCAAAAAGTCGATGGCTTCATTTGATATGTATCGCTGATTCTCCGAAGTGATAAACCGTGACCAAGGCTTCTTCGGATATCTTATTGAACGAAACAAAATCGGTCAAATATGACTTCAGGGACGATCTATCAACACACCTTCCCAGAATTTCGTCATATTGAGCGTCAAGCTCGATGTCATACTTCTCTAGATACGCAAAGAACTCGTCCGTTCCGAGAACCTTTGTGATTTTTACTAATTGATCGTAGTTGTCGTGTCCGTGGAAGAATGGCTCTTTGCGGAATATCTTCGTGACAAAGTTGAACGAGACGATCATGTGACGTGTACACAGGACGTACCATGGATGCAAACATGCAACCGAAACTCCACATGTCTAAGCTATAGTCGTACTCCTGGAAGTCTACAAGTAGCTCAGGACCTTTGAAGTACCGTGATGCCACGCGGACGTTGTATTCCGTTTTTGGATGGTAAAATTCAGCCAGACCCCAATCTATCAATCGTAACTAGAGAGTGGTGAGTCGCAAGGAAAAGGGTTCAGAAGTGTCGAGGTTCATTACTTTGCGATGTTCGTGATCGATCATGACATTATGAGGCTTTACGTCTCGATGCATTATTCCTTTAGAATGGCAAAAATCTAGCGCCTGACACAAGGTTAGATTTGAGAAGATGATTGCGTGGTGAGGAGAATATATACCTTGAGCAGCTCGAACATGTAGAATCTAACGTCGAAATCGGTAAATCGAGGGTAGAGGACCTTGAAGTCCACATTATGAACGTATTCTGTGATGAGACTTGGGATTTTGGATGAGGGATCGCGAACGACGTCCAAAAGTGCGACAATATTGGGACCGCCTGCAAGATTCTGCAAGATCTTGATCTCTCGCTTGATTTTCTTCTTCTTGACAGGTTTTAGCACCTTGATGATACATTTCTCGTCGTTGACGATGTGAATCCCCTCGAATACCTGAAGCCGCACTTTAGACAACCCACAAAAGCAACGGATACAACGGACCTCGGAGTACTTCCCCCGCCCAACTTTGCGGACAATCTCGTAGTGGTCCTGTGACCCCCACTGAACCTGCAGATTGTCTGTATCACTCCTATAAGCCGGCGACTCCTCGAGTGACAGGGTGGAGCCGCACCATATTCATGCCAGGATGGACCAAACCTGCTGTTCACATCGGCATATACACGCGCTATTGATCTTGTTGCCCGACCCATAGCAGATGTTCGATTTTTAGAAGAAGATCAGGATGGTGTGCAGTAGCAGAGCAGGCAAGAAAACGCGTGTCAAACGAGAGCCTGCAACGGTCACAATAAACGTCTCCTGTGACGCCGACACAACGACCTCGGCGGTTCTCTTTGCCTTCCACCGTTGTAAGGTACAACATACATTGCAGCGTCCATTTCATGCATCGTACCCCTTCACGAAGCCATGCTCCTCCTCATTGGCCTCCCGGGCTTATGTATATCCAATCTCAGTGCTATCATGCTTCAGTCCCTGCAAAGATCTGCGCTGTTATTCGGCCTGGAATTGCTTCAGGGACTCTGAATTCCAATTCTCGGGCCCCAGTGATCATACGACCCGTGACGGCCGCCTCCCACCCAGCACACGGGCAATTCGGCTTATTTGCTTCTAAGAAAATCCCCCCCAGGACTCATATCATCGATTACATTGGGGAGGTCCACGCTGATGAAAGGACAGACTCGGACTACGACCTATCGCTGTATCGTTCAAATGATGGACAAGTTAACGTGGGTGTGGATGCTCGGACGATGGGAAATGAGGCGAGATTTGTGAATGATTATCGAGGCATCCGTGCGAAGCCCAATGCAGAGTTCTTGGAGAAAAGATCAGCATCGGGGGAGTTGCACATGAGTGTATGGAGCGGGAACGAAGGGATCAAGAAGGGAGAAGAGATTGTTGTTTCGTACGGGAAGGGATGGTGGCGAGCAAGATCTTGCGGCCAAGCTAGTGGAGCTGATTCGCAAGGCTGACTTGCGTAATCTGAGAAGAGAGACCCTCCAGGTGAGTATACACCCATCGTGCCTTGCTCTACTTTACTCCGTTATTAACGGCACAGACTCAGCGATCCTGACAGGGTTGCCCTCGACGTGCCTGCCTTACTTCAGGGAACCCAGACGGGATGAGGTGACACTTGTGTGAGACGCCCGCCGACAGCCCACATAGACCACGTCAATGACGAGGCCTGGCTCCTTCTGTGTTCTCTCCACATCGATCAAATGCAATTCCTGAATCTTGGCCTCCAGTCTTTGGAATTCTGAGAAAGAGAAGTGAAGAATATCACGGTATCGCCCACGTAACATGCCATTCACGCCCCGCTGTCAGCAAATGTTGACTTGATGCACTCTATTCCAGGCTTGGGGGAAATCGCCAAGGCGGATTGGGTGAGGAATCACGGCTTTACTTATCAGATGTTGAGGGGGAATCCTAACAGGCCGTTCTCGTGATGGTGTTTCAAAAAGGGTGTGAGGGTCGAGCGGCGATTCGGCTGTATGTTGACGAGACTAGAAGACTATGAGGAGAAAGGAATATCACACAGCTGAAGATCTACGGGGAACCTTGTGAGATCTGTATCTGTCACGGACGGATCGAACAACTTGGAGCATGCTAGCCATCCTAGCGATTGTCGGCGTCGGCGAGAACAGCAGCCCTGCAAGTCGGAAGGACACTTCCTTCATTTTCGAGAAAGTGCTTCGGATACCGAGGAGCAGCCACCCGGAACAAACACGTGTCAACTTCATTCCAATGCCAAAATTCTAACCAAGTCCCACAGCGCGAAATTTCCGTCGTTCGCGAGCATTGCAAACTTTTCTCCTGACCCGAGACTTCTGGTATTTCTCGTTAGACTGCTTTGGCTATGCCAGCTCGGTTCCCATCGCAAGGTGTCTTGTCGTTCATTTCATTTCATGCTTGTTCCCGACCCGGAACCCATATGCGATGCTTCACCTCTCATCGAATACCACGCTTAACCCCTCGGAGTCACCCTGTGAATAGTGCTGCTGTTCGAACTGGGAAACGGGTGAGCTATGCTTTGTCCGAGGAGGCTGAGCCTTCTCCTGATATATCTTCGCCGCTAGCGTGCTTTCCATTCGACCCCTCCGAGTTCCGCACCTAAAGACCCTTACTCTGTCCTTGGTGTCAAAAAGGATGCGACCGCGGCAGAGATTAAGAAAGTGTACTTTTCGGTACGTCGATCCCTAAGACACGGTTGGGACTGTGATTCACCTGTCTCTAGCTTGCTCGGAAATATCACCCCGACACCAATCCAGACAAGGGGGCCCAAGAAAAGTTTGTGGAAATTCAGGAAGCCTATGATGTATGGCATTTGCTGTCAATCTATCCCATGCTAGCCTTAATTGCTTCTGATATCCTCTTTTCACAGACATTGAAGGATGACAAGAAGCGTTCTGCATATGACAAGTATGGCTCCACTTCACAACAACCTGGCTTCGACCCGGATGCGTATGAAAAAGCCCGCAGTGCGTTCGGTGGGGGTGCAGGTGGAGGTGGGTTTGGCGGGTTTGGAGGCTTCCAAGACTTTGGTGCTGCCTTTGGGGGAGGGAGTGCTCGTGGTTCAGCCGATTTATTTGAGCAGTTATTCGGAGCTTTCGGAGGAGGTGGAGGTCGGGGTCGACGCCCTGAGTCCTCACGAGGAGAAGATCTCGAAGCAAGTGTCGGCATATCCTTCACAGATTCTTGCAAAGGCACAACGCGAACAGTGAACGTAACTCCGGTTGTGGACTGTTCTACTTGCTCGGGATCTGGTTTAAAGTCCGGCGCAAAGCGATCGACTTGTACTGCTTGTGGCGGATCAGGAACCAGAACTTTCGTGATCGAAAGTGGGTTCCAGATGGCAAGTACTTGCCCTGCCTGTCATGGGTCAGGGACAAGTATCCCCCGTGGTAGCCAATGCGGGGATTGTTCAGGAATGGGTAAAGTGAGGGTGAGGAAGTCAGTGAGCGTCGATGTACCCGCTGGTTCGTACCTTCATCTATCTCTTATATTGTTCAGCCAGCTCTAACCCATGCGCCTAGGCGTGGAAGACGGAATGACCATCCGTGTCCCCAACGCTGGAGACGCCCCCATGTCCGGCAGGGGCCCCAATGGCGACTTGTTGGTCCGGGTCAAGGTTGCGTCGTCCAAGTCGTTCAGACGCCTAGGCGCCAATTTGCATCACGAGGCAAAGATCCCGTTACATACCGCCCTTCTTGGAGGAAGGGTGCGTGTTCCTACGCTGGACGGAAACGTTGACGTTCGTGTGCCTGGAGGAACTCAACAAGGTGAAGAGATGGTCTTGAAAGGCCGGGGCGTGCAACCGGTCTTCGGCGGCGATAAAGGGGACCTCTTTGTCACGTTCTTGGTGCAGCTTCCAAGGTGAGTGCTTGTGTGAGGGCCACGTATCTGGCATTATGTAACCTCTCCCTTCCAGGTCTCTCACCAAACGACAACGAGAAATTCTCCAGCAATATGCTGACGATGTTGAGGGACGCACTCCGACTGCTTCCCAAACTCCTCCACCAGGGTCATCAGGTACAACGAAGTCGGATGACGCATCTTCGTCAGACGATCGGCGGAAATCTTCACCAAAAAATGACAACGGTACGGGCTCTTTTACTCATGCGTCCCCATCCTCGGCAGAGGATGGTTGGATGTCTCGTCTACGGAAAAAGATACGAGGGCTCATTGGATCTTAATTTGTCCGCGATGCTTGTTCAACCACCTCGGAAACCTTGATAACCTTGACATCGTGCTACGTACAGGTGCCGCCGACGGCCCGGAGGACCAACAGAAAGAAGAGGAGCAGAGGAGGAGGGCAACTGCGTAAAGTTGAGGCTGGTTTGGCAGTGGTTTTGTGGCGTACCGGGATGTATTTGGCGAGTAGTATCTGTATTCCCTCGTAATAGCGAGTTAGAGTCCGAAATGATCAATGGTAATGACGCCACGAAGCTTTGATTCAGCGGAGTGTCAAAAACTCTAACACTAAAGCTTGTCGGAAACAGCTTCAATCGGTTCAACCGCCACCCATCTCGCCGATAATCTCATTTAGGATCAGTCCCTACGATTATCGAAACAAGGGTCCACTCAAACACTACCACCAAGAAGCTTGAGGGCCCTTGCGGCGATCTGAGCGATCTCCTTCCAAATCCAAACTACGATGGATCAGGGCAAAGCACAGGATGCACTCTTTTTGCTACCTTTGGAGTCCTATCCGATTTCCCCTCCCCTTTCCACGCTTCTGGGCCCCTCTGCCCCCGCATACTTTCTCGCAGCAGGGTCTGCCGGGTGTTGAAATGGGTGACCTTGTTTACGACAAAGCGCTTCTAGTATCCTTATGCTCAGGGCCCACGGCTTCGACAAAGAAGACACGATCTGGTTGGCATCTTCGGCACCGTGGCAAAGACGATCTCAAAGCTGGCCTAGGATCTCTTGCGGAAGCTTGCTTCCTCGAAAGAATGTTTCGGGCGAAAAAGAAGGCTTTGGCTCAATCACCCGTTGAGGTGTTCGACGAAGCCACTCCGGTCACGATCACCCTGCTACTATTAAGAGTCGGGATGAAACCTATATTCCGGCACCCACCCTCAGCACCCCCAATCTTCTGGAGTGATTTGTGGTACCCTCAGTCCTCTGACAGATTTGCTATTCTCCGTGATGACCCACGTTATGCCATCTTCGCCGCCCACAACTGTTCCTTATATCGAGCCCACTGTACCTCCTCGAGCCATGGCCCCTCTTGGGTCAGAGGACGCTTCTGTAATCCCCGTATCTGAATGCGAAGACCAAGAGTCCGTCAGCTCTCATGGCTCGCCGTTCGAACTCTACAGTCCTAGCTTAGACTCAATCACTTCCACGCTGAAGGGTTCTTCCGAGACTGGTCCTAATCACAAACTATCGACGCTTCAACTATGCGTCACTCATCTCGGGTAAGTGGTGGGTGCATATTACGACATATATGCTAAATGTATTTTGGTCGACAGAGCCGCGATGACACTGTTTCTTGCCACAACCGACTCGGTCAGTTCTCAACTTCATACCGCCCTATATAGACTTATCGTGTGCATCGCAGACTGTTGTTTCTACTAGTCTACCAACCATCGTCAATGAACTCAGCGCCTCCCAGACCCAATATACTTGGGTGGGGGTTGCGTATCTCCTCACACAGACTGCATGCCAGCCTTTGTATGGTCGGATTTCTGACCTTGTCGGGAGAAAGGTATGCTTCTCTGTTAACTATGTATTGACCACATGCTCACAGTCGAGAAAGGCGATCCTCTATGCAAGTATGATTATATTTGCGATAGGGTCTCTGCTCTGCGGCGTAGCGCAGGTATGTCAGGTCACAACTGGGATGTTTTTGTCGTTGATCGACTGGTCAGAACATTACTTGGCTCATCCTCGCCCGAGGACTCGCTGGCGTCGGTGGAGGTGGTATCGTGTCTGCGGTTTGGGTCATAACAGCCGAGATTGTTGAAGTCCGTGATAGAGCCAAATGGTCTCAGGCCCTGAGTGTGACTTGGAGCTGCTCTGCGATAGCAGGACCTGTTCTCGGAGGTCTTTTCAGCAGTAGGTTTTCGTAACTCAGTCTCATGTTGTCATTGAGCTTACGTGCGTCCAGCCACACACTCCAGAATCGTCAGTTGGCGATGGATATGTAGGTTTTTGTTTCGCTTTTGGCATTTCAGATTCCTGATTGCTCTCTGATATAGTTTATCTCAACCTCCCTGTATGCTTGATTGCATTCATTATCCTTGAATGTTCTCTTCATCGGGTCAAGTTGGGCCCTTCAAAAGGCACCTCCTGGTCCGAATTGTCGCAAAAGTTCGATTTTCTGGGCCTGTATGTTTTCTTTACAACTTAATTCTAGGTCTCATTGCTCATTGATAATCTTGCATTCTGCAACAGTTTACTTTTCATGAGTGGCACGAGTTGTATTATCGTAGGCTTCAGTTTCGCGCCGGTTCATGGCTGTTCGTCATTTCAAATTACACCTCGGTGATCGTCGAATGCTAAGTTCTGCTCCACAGGGACATCCCCTTCTACGCTATCTCTCATCATCTGTGGTATCCTCTTGCTCTTTGGGGGAGGATTTTACGAGATGCGAACGACTAGGGACGCGTTATTTCCCCAAGCGGTATTCAAGAGCGTTACTGGAGGTAAGTTTAACGTTCACGAGAAGACCTGATATGCTTGCTGATTAATCACGGGTACTAGTTGCGATCTTAATCGTGACATTCTTGCATAATTTTGCTTTCAATGCTGGGACGTTCTATCTGGCCCTTTATCTCCAGGTAAGTCTTCTTTCGATTGTTGATCTAGTGATGTCAAATCCATTTTTGTAGACCGTGAATGGATTGTCACCTGTGGACGCCGGTTTTATGATGCTGCCATATTCACTGGGGTCCTCAATGGTATCGATGCCCGCTGCGTGGTTTATCGGATATTGGCAACGAAGAACGAAAACCACAAGCGGTCAGAAGTGGGTTATATGCCTTGGCCTTATGGTATCGACACTTGGATTTGGTACGAAGTCGCTTCTTCAGCCTCTACTCAATCTAACCCTGTTGCTCAGGTCTTTTGAATCTCTTGCGTGACAAGTCACCGCAGTCGCTTCAACTTGTGTTCCCTCTCATCGCGGGTTTGGGTCTTGGAATGCTTTTCCATGCTCCATATCAGGTATTCACCCGCGCTATCGACACCAAAGACATTGCCGCCGGGACAAGTGCCTTTTTCTTGGTTAGATTCACTGGCGCCACTGTGGGACTGGTGCGTGCTATTTCGGAGCCTTGCTCGCTCGATGCTCACAAATCCTAGGCGGTGGCGGGGGCAATCTTCAATCTTCGACTACCGCATATGCTTCCCCAAGGGCTAGAGCTGTACTCTTCGGCTTCGAGTATCAACCTTTCTAGTCTTCAAGCTCTCCAACCTCCGGCATTGAAGTCCGAGGCTCTGCGAGCTGTTGCATTATCAATTCGGGTGCGTTTCAACTCGCCATCGTGATTTCTCAGGCTGACACACTCTCTGGATGCAGGCCATTTGGACCGTTTGCGCCCCCTGCTTAGGTTTCGCTGCATTGGTGATTTCCCCAGCTTTCGCCCCATTCACCAAGATTGACGATCATCCCCCTTAGATGTCTTTGTGTATTCGAAGTGTTCCGGTCGACACGGACGTAGTCTCCTCCAGCCAAGAAAAACTATCTCCGGAGCATCCGCCGACTCAAGCTAAATTGACTGTATGACAAAATTACGAGCGCTATGGACTCTGTGTGTACCCTTAAAAATGATGTGTTATATCTCTATATTTATCCGTAAATAAAATCTGATCTGTATCGACCTTTTTTTGACGAACTCCTCTCTTCGTTTTGAACGCTCCCGCATGAAATCAACTGGCTTCTTCTTCATCAGGAACTCGGATGCGGCGCGGGGTAGCGAGCACCAAAATAGCGAGGCAACCAAAATCTCGGGAGGTAGCTGCCCACTAGATGATGGAGGTACTGTAGCATAAGTGAAGTAGTCTTCTAGCGCTTGCAGGGCCACGGCCCTCGTGAGTGCGAGAACAATAAGCCTTCATCTCGGTCAATGTAGCTTGTTCCTCGATTCATTTTGAGACTCACCAACCGATTCTCGTGCTCTCGTGGTCGATCATAAGGTAAGATAAGTTTCATGCAGGCTCCAGTAAAGTTTTGGCGACGGTCGCACTCACACACACTACGCATCCGAAATACCCACCACAGACGGTTCATCACACACCCTGGAGCAATCAAGATGCACCCCCCTGTCAAGTGACCTCGTATCTCATTTCGCGACCTTTTTTCCCTTGCAGAAAAGTGGGATAAACTGGTTCCGAAAAGCAAAGCATGGTCCGCCTTGCGAGAAACCAAAACGCGATGCTTCGCACCAATCGCCATCTGGGGTTCAGCGGGCCTTCTGTTATGTTCAACCCGGAAGTTATTTGAAAATGAAACGCACCACACGTCAAGAGAAAACGCTGATGACAATCGGGCACTGTGTCCGAATGAAGATACGGCGAGAAGGCGGATTGTCTGCTTCGGTAGGTAGGCACTCCTGCGCCACAACGGTGATCGGGACGATTGACAAGATCGACCTCCTTCCTCTCTAAGCTCTCTTGCGATGTCAAAAGTGCCGACGGGAGGTGACCAGATCCTTTGATGCAATCAGGCGAAGATCGACGACGATAACCTCGAGAGAAACTACTGCTTATCAAGTTATCATTGTAAACTCCATCAATCGAGAAGAAGTGATGACAGCAGATAACGTACGGTTCACCAAGTCTTTGCGGAGATCGGTAAAGAGGAAGAGGCAAAAAGACGCAGATTAGAATGACCGGCGAAAGAAGCACGGATCTCATCACCCACGTGTTGGCTTATTTCCCGCACCCAGCAGAAGGAGTCTATACCAATGATGTGTATCGTTCACGAATTCGCAAGGTACATTGGGGTTCGGCGTCTAAGTCGTCGGGTGACACTGATCCGTCGTGGGAGATTGCTAAGGTTCTTCGAGCGAGTAAAATGGATCCAGTGTAGTGGTTGGGTCTCCACAAAATTCGACCAACTTGGCAGGAAAGGAACAGAAGTTCCAGCGACGTGCCTCGTGCGAAACACGGTGCTATGGATCACATCAGTTCGACTTGACATCAAGCAGCTCACAAACGAACCGATGTTGAGTGAATAGCCGTGTCGGCATTACAGCAGTATTACAACAAGTTGCCAAAGTATGATCAAAGCGACGAGGGTCGAGCAACCTGCCTAACCCTTAGCACACGAGGCTTGTAATTTCGTATCCGGTATCTTGACCTGGAGATGACGTGGTACATGCCAAAGGGGGACACGACGGTCGAAAATTCTGCGATGGTCATTGCCAGAAAACAGAGCTTACGACCATCTAGGCCCACGAAAAAAGGTAGGATGCAGGGGGACTAACAGGACACTTGATTCTGGCATGCATCTTGGAAGGAATGCATCCGACGTTCTGCCGAGAGATTTGCAAAGGTAGTCAGCAGTACGGTCCTCCATGCAGGCAGGTTCAAGGCGAGTTCAGGTTCGGAACAGCTGACGGCAGGATTTATTCTGGGGTGAGATCTTGGTGTCAGGTTCTGGCGAAACCTTCAATGGCGCAAGATTATGCTGGGGTGAACACGAAATGGCTTCGTGAGGAAACGCGGCCGCCCAAGCGATGGGACGAAGTGCTGTCATGAGAGTTGTTACTAGTGTTACCAAAGTATCCGCCGTTCTCAGACAAATGGACCTACCAGGACCGGTCCCGGTAATCACTCAGATCATACTGGTAGTTGACGATTCTACAACTCTTGTGGGTGCGAGGATCCGAGGATTTGGTCGCCACGTTGCAGAAATACGTGAGTACCTGTGAGTACCCGCTATTAGGCGCGCGGATGGATTGTGTGGATATTTGACAAGGCGCGTACCTTGCAGAATATGAAAGACTCACGAGTTGGAGCAATGAGAGACATTCGTAGAGTGATCCCGCAGGAGGGAAGCCTGACTCCAGGCCGGTGGTTGCTGTCCTCCCTTTCATGGTACTGATCGTTATCAAACTACCTGGTAAATCACGGCAAAGGGTTCAACGCTGACTGGACGAGGCTCAGATATGGAGCCCTCAGCCGAAGAGATTGGGTATTTTGAAACAATGTTCAAACTGATCACCAATGTGAGGATGAACCGATGAGGCTATGTCGAGATGTGAAATGACCTTTGGCGGTCGCCTGACCAGTGGAGCGCCAAATTCAGGCAAAATCTGCCGTCATCGTCGACGAAATTCCAGGTCGCTGCGAGCGCTTGAACACTTTCATCGTTATCATCAACAAAGGACGCGACGTCCAACGTTTTCAGGTGTGTCGGTGTTGGCTGTGAGCCGAGAGCGTGGCATGTTTTATTGACGTGGCCGTTCATTGGCAGAAATTTCGTATCACACGACCTTATCATCGTACCCCGACCCTCAGCCCTTATTCCTCGTTATCTCTCAAAACTTGCTATCTTCCAACCATGACAGTGGGCACCACCCTTCAGAGTCTTACCACCACCATGATCAGCTCAGGAGAAAGTCCAGTCCTCACAAAACGACTCTCCTCCAGTTCGTGCCGAAGCCTGAGCGAAATTATCTCACCTTCTCGCCCCACACCCACTCGATCCTCGTCTTCATCCGCCTCCGTCCCGTTTTCGGATAGCGAAACTAGTGGAATGGTGACAGTGGAAGGGTTGGCCCATGCAAATATCAGGTTGTCTGCAAGGTGAGCCTTCGTTTTCCTACCCCACCGCTTACGCTGGCCCTTGGCAGGCGAACGGACTGCGGATACATAGTATGTGGATGGTCTGAATATCCACCCCCCTTTCTGATAAAACTATTCTGACCTCGATCTCATTTGTGCGCAGACAATACAAAACTCCAACATTTGCACACCAGCTCTTGCAACTGTTGGCATTGCTGCGAGTGCCTTCGTGGCATGAGCCCGGAATTGAATCAGACCACGTACGCATCCACAAAGTGTCAGGTTCTTTGACAAACGCTGTATTCTTCGTCACACGACCCTCCTCCCGCACTCTCCTCCTCCGCATCTATGGGCCCTCCTCAGGCTCCCTCATCTCACGTCCAAGAGAACTCCACACACTCCACGTTCTCTCTTCCCAGTACCGTATCGGTCCACGCGTATACGGCACATTCCAAAACGGACGTGTCGAAGAATTCTTCGACTCCGTTACCTTGACCGCATCCGATATGCGGGTTGAGAAGTTCAGTCGGTGGATCGGAGCACGAATGGCAGAGTTGCACTCCGTTGATATCGACGTAGTGGAGGGCAAAGGATGGAAAATCGCGGCCAATAAGAACGTACGGTCTTGGCTACCCCCTGCTCGTGAGGTCCTCGCACTTCCATCCGTTTCAGACACGGTTCGCGAAAAGTTGGGCTTGGATGATTTTTTCGATGATTGGGAACGATACATGCAATGGTTAGATGAATTCGAAAAGAAAGAAGGAGCGAGCAAGAGAGTCTTTTGTCACAACGACGCTCAGTATGGGAACCTACTGATGTTGACCTCTCACAAGAAAGGTGCACCTGAACACCATAGGGTGCGTCCGACGTCTCCATCCTGACTTATTGACGATTCTAACGTTCTCCTCTCACAGATCATCGTCGTTGACTTTGAATACGCATCACCAAACCCAGCCGCATTCGACATCGCCAATCACTTCCACGAGTGGACAGCCAATTACCATACTGCTACTCCCCACATTCTTGATCCAACTCGCTATCCAACCATAGAGCAACGGCAGAATTATTATCGCGCATATCTATCTCATACCACATCCACATCCTTAAGGGCAGGTATCTCGGTTGACCATATCGCCGAACGGGACTTTCAAAAGCTCGATTCTCAAGTTCGGGCTTGGAGCCCCGCGTCACATGCGATGTGGGCCGTCTGGGGTATTGTTCAAGCTAGAGAAGACCTCGAAACCAACAGCAGAGAGCCCGAATTCGATTATATCGGCTACGCACAATGCCGAATGGACGGGTTCAGGAGGGAGATCAGGTCTCTTGGTCTCTGACGGTATATTGACACTGAACAGAAGGAAGTTGGTAATGGGACGCCCATAAGTTATCATGGGATATGCGGTAGAATTTCTTGTAGAGACCGGTTTACTGCACATTTTGTATCCCTAGTATTAGACTTCGTAATCAGTTCTTGTACATCCTCTTATAATCCCACTAATCATAGTGATGCTCCTCGGGAAAGTGGGATGGGAAAAGGATGAATTTAGACTAGGGGCCGAAATAGAGACATGATGAACGTGACAACATATGCAATGCAAACAGTGTAATGGATCGTTGGAGGGGAATAAGTCAAGAATTGATCAGATGAGATGACACGACAGATGGACAAATGGAAAAGTACACGAGTAGGAACGAACAACGGTATTAGACGGAAAAGACAGCGGAGAGAAGGCAACACACAGGACAAGAAACACAGATGAGAAATGAGAGGGATTGTCCAAACAATGTAAATGTAGTCATAATCATAAGAGAGAAAGATGAAATCATCGCGAAACGGCGGACACCATGCCCAGCAGACGTCCAGTCCCACAAATACTCATCAACAAAATTACATCCACGTCTGCTCAGTGAGACGCGAACCCCCGCCAACCATGAGCTCAGGAGCACCCCACGGTGAACTAGCCTTCAAATCACCTGGTGTGGCCGAATAGGGCGAAGGCGCTCCGAGGTGGCTGGAACGCGAGAGACTGGACCAATTACCCGCGCTACCGGATCGTACGTGCCCATTGATGCGCCCAGCGGAGGGGGCGACATTCAAGCTGTTCTCTGGGGGAGGCATTGCGAAAGGAGACGTATGTCCCGACCCAGGTGGGGGAGTGCTGAGGTTCAGGTTAACCTCCGTACCATTGAAGGAATGACGCAGGTTTGGGTTGGTGTTGCTCGTATTCTTCGATAGTCGCTGTTGGAGTGCGGAATGAATACTCTCGCTTGAATGGTGCGTTGTGTGGAAACGCACCTGGTTTTGACCAACCATCGGATTGGATCTGCCGAAATCGGGACCTGCTGTTAGTGGACCTGGTGACATGGCGCTCGGTTGAGCGGGGGCGGGAAGCAAAGTCCCATTGTTAGGAAACGTAGGATACGCCGACTTGTTCTCCTTGGGGACTGGAGCACCAAGAGAAGAAGTGTCGACACGAAGAGAACCTGTAGGAGGTCGGCCATTCATGGGCATTACGGTGGACTGCTGATTACCGTCGATTGGAGTAGATTCTTGCGTACGCTTTGCGGAGATGCGGGCAAGGAGAGACGTTGAAGCGTCGTTAGGGTCGCTGTTGGTACTCATAGAACGAGCCCGACCATCAGTGTGACTGGGGGGAGGTGGTTCGGAACCGGGAGGGTGGCCTCCTGCAGGGAGTTCGGTGTGGATGAAGCAGCACCTCTTCCCGTAGGGACACGAGCCAGAGACCCAGAAAGTCTAACAACGCTCCAGTCAGATATTTGAGAAAGAAATGATAATCGATCTGCTTACCCTGCATATCTCCGTTTTGTACTGAGGGAGGAGACATCAATACGCATATACTGACAAATTGCGATAGAAGAGGACGAACCTTGGGATGGCGTGGGACTTTGCGTATCTCGTCTTCACCGTGTGCAAACTGACACTTCGCTCCATAGCGACAAGTTCCCTTCTCCTCCCAGCTCCTGCAGAGTTCCGTCTTGTACAGCCCTAATTTACGATTATTAGCACTTGGCCCGTTGCCATTGGGGCCGTTGGAGGACCCGGTAGTGTCCGGACTCATGGGATCAGCCATATTGAGACCCGCGGGAGCGCCCACAGGGAGGGACTGCTGTGGAACGCCGACGCCCGGGTAATGTCCAGTATACTGAGCCTGAAGTCTAGCCGCCACCAAGGCTTGGGCAGCCAAATCCTGACCGCTAGGACCGTACATATCCTGGGGGGCATAAAACTGGTTGGCATAAAGGGACAGGGCAGGTGGGCCGCCCATCGCAGGTCCATACATGCCTGGACCTGGTGGAGCACCCCCTGTGAACGCTTGCATATTGCTGGCCAAAAGTGCGAGGGTGGTGGGATCCCGTAATGTCGCTCCAGGATCCGACGCCGAGTGCTGGTGGGTAGGGCGAATAACGCCATGCTGCTGCTGAACGCGAGCAACGGCTGGGTGGCTCTCAAGCGGGATACCATGAAGCATCATCTCGTACATTTGTTGAGCGTTACCCAATGAAAGATGGGGGCCGTGCGGTCCTTGGGGTCCTGGATATCCGAAGTTTGAAGGGCTCGGGAGGAGGCCCTGCATAGGAGGTGGATTAAATGAGCGTTGGGGCTGACGGAAAGGCATTCCAGCCTGGACACTATTGGGTCTATTGTTAAACGACTGTGCCATTGGGTGGCTAGGACTGGTGGCGGTGGGCGTAACGTTTTGTGGGGGAAGGGGGTTGAAATATCTTTGCAGACCGTAATCGGCTTCCGCATCCTCCTGCTGAGAAGAGAGCACCTGCGCTGATTGCTGTTGCTGCTGTGGATGGGAACGAGGCGTGATAGATGGGTAATTGACGAGGGAGGGATACGTCGGTTGTTCAGCCGCCCCCGCCCTCGTGGGATTTGCTGGCCATTGCTGACCCACCGCGTCACCTGGAGGTCCCCGGCTGACGGGACTATCACCCGCTTGCTGGAGACGCCTCAAATCGGCACTGGAAAGGCCCCCACTGTAGGAATGAGGCCTCTCCTTGTGTTCCCCGACCGTGCCCACTTTTGGCGGCGCCATGGCGGGAACATGGAGAGTTTGAGCCAAGGATCCCGTCGTATCGGTTGATGAGCCGCGAGAGTGCGATCCGGTAGTGAGCGGTTGGTCCAATGGATGGGGAGACGACGAATCTCCGCTGACGTCGGAGTTCGTATCAAGCGGGCTGGCTTCGTGCAGCTGAGCGAGCGAGACTGCGGACATCTTCGACTGAGGCGGGGTTCGCATCTGTCCTCCAACGTCATCATTCGAGTCTCCACCGACATCTGTCCCGATACGAAGCCTCACAATCTCGTCCGCGAGATCCCACTCTCCGGGCGCTAATTCGGAATCAACAAGTTGACCAACATTGTTGAACCTCCACCGATTGTTGGTAGCGCCGACAGCGGTGCGATCCGACGGGGTGGTCGGGACGTCAGATTTATCAGAGGGCGATCCACGGGTATGCATGTACGAGAACGTGGGGGTCCGGAAGCTTGTCGACGATGGTTGATGGGTTTGTGTAGAGAGCGCGTCTCTAGAAAGTTGGCGGCGCTAGAGGCGGATAAGTCAGCGAACGAGGTTGGGAACAAAAGACTACGCTGTGAAGGCCAGACGAGTGTCAGAAACGTGCTTACATCCTGGCTGTTCAGAAAGTCACGCGTTTGAGTCCAGTCAAGCGCGAGAGATGTTTTTGGGTGATTTGCAAGGGGCGATAATATTTCTTGAGGCGTAGGAGAGAAGAAACCGTTCACTGTCGATGATGTGGTAACTACTTCTGGCATTTAAAACTTGGGGGGTACGGTCAGCGGGAGCGAGATATGGGTAGAGACCGCGCATGCTTACCACTTAATGATAACTTGGTTTGACTGTCCGACGATGCTTGCTTGATAATAGAGAGTATTGAGGGAGATATGAGCGAATAATCAAGTGTGGATACAAAACGATGCTTGGATGTGTATGGACTGAACGATGCTCGCGTTTTGCGGATACGTGAAGAATAGATAGGCCTGGTGACGAGTCTACCGGGTTTTTCACGGAGACGGGGGAGAACAAGGCCGTCTAGAGGATGGGCTAGATAGGTATAAAAAGCGAGAATGAAAAGCACGTTAGGAGGTCGTGAGGGGTAGTCGCGTGTGGATTGCCGATTGCAGACGTTTTGCGCTGCAGATTAGAGATAAAAAGAGGACGATTTTCAAGCTTTTGGCACTCTGAGTGAGCGCAAGAATCAAGCTGGGGGTGAGGCAGAGGGCAGGCCCCACGAAGCCGTGCAGGGTTTGATTCGAATTGCAACGTGTTCGGCGACTTGACTACATAATATCTTTCTAGTGGCGCCAACGCGCCGCTAACGATCACCCCCGAATACAACATGCTATAAACTCGTGTATCACACATCGATCCAAGCCATCTCTACAAATTTTCCACTCTGCATCCAGGTCACCGATATCAACCTCATCCTCCAGTCCCAACCTTTGCTGCTCGCTGCCTCGCAACAGCTGCCCCGCTTTTTTTATTAGAAACACTCGTCCAGAAGAAGCCTAGATGATCGTTGCTGCAGATTTCCCACGCTAGATGCAATGGAGATCAGGAAACATCCTGAAACAGTCTGTACCTGCCCCATATCTTGCCGGTCCTGAAGCCTGAGGTATGTACTTAGATGTGGATGCTGATGCGCTTGACTGGGGAGGGCAGGTGGAGGGTTCTCTATCCATAGTTGCGGCAGAGCTTTGTATTCTATTCTCTGCAAATATCACACCGTTCCACGAGGCACCTCCCACGTGTTTTGATGGCGCTTCGCGCTTCTCCCCCTCCTGAACATTGTAATTTGCTTCCGCTTTCATTTACGCCCATCCCAACTTGACTTGGATGCTTGGGCCCTTGGCTAGAACAAACACACGCCCATCCTTGTTCACGACTACAAGGCTCCTGACTTCTTATGAGATTTTGGATGGACCTCCTATGACTTACGCATCAGTGTCTGTTTGGTTCCGAGTCTGTGCACCTTTCCTGCTTTGGGGTACAAGAGTGTCATCTTGACAAACCGTTAGCCGCCATCTTACTCTCTGCGCCAACACGCAGGTGCACTATCGATATCATCTGAGGCTTCCGGGAGCGTGGTTGATGTCAAGAAAGCGTGATCACGCTTCCAAAATTGCTCCGTTCCAGTCTTCTTGCCCACAATGCGGTATGTTGTCAATTGCTTGGAAGAGTGTTGCCTTGGAATGATGTATTCACGTTGAGGCCCAGATACGTTCCCTCAGCACCAGTCACGGGTTCCCTCGGCTGCTGCCGGCATATCTGTCTGCAGGGGTGCACTGTTGTGTTATTCGTGAACAATTCAGAACTCGCTCTCAAGTCCTTTCGAATGCTTCCTCTGTCTCTCATGTCCCTCTACTCGGCCGAGAAGACCAATTCTCGCAGAAGACGGAACCGCCTCTTCGTTGAACCAATCTCGTCACCTGAACCGACCGGCGAAGCCACGACATCCCAGACGATCACTTGAAATTTCTGGCTTCCATCTTGTGCAACGTAGCACATCCGGAAGTTCGTTTCCATTATTGCCCCATCAAATTTATCGAGTCCAGCCGCTCGAAACTCGGATATCAGGCCCGCAGAAGACTCAACCCCTTTCGCTATCACACCTGCATGTAAACATGTTCGCCTCGTGTCGCCTTACTCATACCGTAAGCAGCGACATCGGAGCAATCGTTTAACGCTCATGTTTCTAACTCCACCTTTCTCTCCTGTTCACATTTTCCAGCCGATTCGTAGTTCCTGGACCTTCATTCTTATAGACTTCTTTCCTTCTACCAAGTCATGGAACTGATCACATTGGCCAAGGATCGTCGATGTCATAAGACATGCACCAATGATAAGCTGCCGCGCTTGCGCGGTCAAAGACAAAATCCGACAGAACATGCGGGTTGGGCAAGTCAGTTCCAGTGGAGCCTCTGAACGTAAATGAGCTTTGGAAATTCATTTTGACTGTTCCCCTTTCCCTGGTGCACATTTAGGCTCGCGCCCGATGGCTCAGGAGGTCCGGGGAATATTCTCCGCATTCAACGTGGGTGAGCCCTGGCTCACCCAGACGGGTATGTCTTTCCCGTACCATGGCGGCCATCCAAGGACTTCCTACACTGTCGCATCGATTCAAGGTCGTTCAAGACCCTCCCACGGATCGATGTGTTCGAATCGCAGGTCTCATGCCCCAGAAGCCTCTGACGCTGCCCCTCCTCGTTCCCTTCCTACTCTGAAGGGATACATTGGAAACTGTGTCGCGAAGCCTGTTGTCTCACGAGTCTTAAGCTTGCGACGTTTCACCTATCGCGCCTGATGCCCGCTCATTGCTCTCACTCGAAAGTTTCTGGAGGTCGAGAAGCTTGACGGACTGCTCGTTTCATTCCATCGATTGGAAACTTCCACTCTTCGGAGCAGTCCTTATCGTCTTCGTCGCAAGGCTCAAATCAAACCAGGGTGTGTCCCTGTATCGTTGATCAACATGGATTCGGAAAAATCATTCCCAACCAGCTCCTAGGCAATTAATAGCCATGATGTCGCCAATCTATGGATGCATAGTCGCTTTCGAAGGACGCTGTCACAGACTTTCGAAGGTATAGAAATAAGTGGACAATCCGATGGCACTTCTCATCGATCAACGCCAGATAGGTTCTACTATCAGCTTGGCAGCCAGCTCAACAAGGCGGTTTTCTTTTCCTCACCGCGTCAAGTTCGGCGAGTTGTCATCGACTAGACTCAGATTGGGGAGAGCATTCTACATATAGGTGCGGAGGGCATCCCGAGCAAATCATGGGATCCGCAAATGAATCCTCGTTACCCCTTCCATGATCCCCCTACGACTAGATTCCGACCGATGCACAAGGGTCGGCCAACACAAACATGTGGTTGGTATTCAGATCTATTGGAGGTGCGACACGTTGTGTACCCTCGTGAATTAATCTTAGTAGCAAGTTAGTACGCCTCATGATTCTGCCCAGCTTGCAATGCCTTGATCCCGCCAGATCTCCAAAACAGGGCTCGAGGTTTGATCAACTCATCATTTTATCGAGATGAAATGAACTAAAAATACAGTCGGAGGTCTACTGAAGTCCAAGTATCTGGATTAGTGGAGCGCAAAAGCTCATGCGTCTGTACGATTTGACTCGTGAGGCTGATACGACAGGCAGCCTATTTGAAGAACTCACAATAAGAAGTGCCGACTAACATAGTGGAAAGGTCTTGGAGTTGGTCTTCGTTGAATGCTTGCTGATCTTTGTGCCAAGTGTCCTGAAGAATGTGGTGTTAGACAACGCCAAATGATAACAACTTCACCACCGACCTGATGAGTCTGTGAAAAGAGATGAGTTCAGTATATCTCCTGAAAATAATTCAGAAGTCTCGCCTTCTTGAACTCCGAAGCACACTTCCGGATTGTGGTCGATATCGGTGGTGGGTCGGTAGCATGGAGGGCTAAAACTATTGCGGAATGTTTCAGTTATGGTATAGGCAACGAACCTTGGAGAACTGACCTTCCGTCAGAGGGGGCATCCACCGTTCGACGGAGTACGGGAAGCTCTCGATGAGAGCGCATAAGCCCAGGATGGAAGAATGTAGAGTTCGCAAAGAGTCTGCATAAGTTGGGTCCTTCCGGGCAGGCAATTGAACCTTCCGTGCGAGAGCGACAAACCGATTCTGAGAGGAAATGTGAGATGATGCAGATTAGACAGCAAAGTAAGCTACCTTCAGGGGGATGATGCTCTGCCGTTGAGAACAGCGGACGAGACCGGACAATACTTTGGAACTCATTTCTCTGACTTCAACATTCTCGTCGGACAAGCATTCCAGTAGCACATCCATCACGGCAGACACCTCTTTACTTGACACAGAGAGTAGATTTCGGTAGAAGAACACGACGAGAGTCGGGAGAGCATTCAGCCGGATGCGCCAGGACTGAAAAGAGCGAGTCAGAGATGCCAAGGAAAACAAAGGAACACAATACCTTAGAGGATCTGATAGCGCCCAGGAAGTGTTCAAGAATGACATTGATATACTCGGGCGGGGGCGTAACAGCGGAGAGGACGTATAGAACAGCGCTGCTATAGTTCTGCAACTCAGAGCTATCACTGAGTTCCGACATACGGAGAATCTCTGGACTGGCAGCGCGTCAGCTACGGACAGATGCTCTCAGCGCCAGTACACGTACAGCATAGGAAGGATATAAGGGAATATCAGAGATGCTTGCGGGCCATGACAGGAAGCCCAGAGCCATTGGAGAACTAAAAACATTGATCAGTTGGGAAAATGGCTAGCGACATGCGACAGGTGTCTCACGCGTCAATCCGACCTTGTCGTACTAGAAAGTGGATAAGTCACTATGACAAGCCGGCATGAGCGAGCACCTTACCTGCGATTGATTAACACGCGGTGGCGGGAAGCGTTCTTCTTTCCACTTCGGAAACTGGTCGAGAATCTCGATGACGCGACTCAGGTATCTCTTATCCCTGCGATTGACATTAGAGGACATGGGTACAATACGATGCAAGCTACGCACCGAAGCTTCATTGGGTCCGTGGTGGTGCGACACGCTGATAAGAACATATCTGTCGAAGGATAGGACGGTTGCCATTGACAGCGCATAATCATATAGAGGTTTTGCGAGATATGTGCTCTGATCTGCGCGCCATAGGAGTAGTTTGTGAATTATGTAAAAAGAAGGAATAAAATATTCACATACTTCAGCATAGCCAGTGTTTGCATTGTCGAGTAGTAGATTGAAATATTTGTCGGATAGCGGCATAAAGCGCGGTCCCAGGCAATCAACCACGATGCCAAACAAGGACAGCGTTTTGTTCACTGCGAGCTGTTCTCAGGTGTTTTCTCCAGCCATGAGAAAGTTACGCACTTGCAAATGCAGAATCCCCATGAAACTCGAGCGGCAATGCGAGAATCCAGTCCAACATCGCTTGATGTCGGCGAGGATCTCTATCGACCAGTTGAAGCTGAATCATGGGTCAGAGTGACAATAAAACCGACGGCTTGCAATCTCACGCTGAAGGCCGTCTCCCAGAAGGGTAATGTATCAGGTTTAATCTGGGCAAATATTCGGTCCATTCGGTCCATTGTCCAGGACCACAATTTGGCCGAGGACTGCTTAGGCCAATGTTTTGAACCTGATGTCTGTCAGGCAGTAGTTCGCAACGGTGATAATGAGGCCATACCACGCCAAAGACCCAACAATATTTCGGCTGCACCTCGTTGTTTGAACTTGTCGGAGTCGAAGAGGAGCGGTTCGACGACGGCGAGGATTTGGTCTAGTTTGGTAGCTTCGTACATTTTGGCTAGTGCAGTTGGTCAGCAGCCAAGAAGGCAAGAAAGACTTCACAGACGGACCTAAAGTCTTGATGAATACGCAGTTATCTTGCCGTACATCTGTAGCCCCTCCGGATCGGTTGGATTCTTGACTCCAAAGCAAAGCCAGTTTGGAAAAGTAGTCGTCGTTCATACCAAGGAGGATAACAGACAAAGCAGCCTGAGAATCACCATCCCAAATGAATGGGGAGGTGCGATCCGGAGCAGGCTGATAACCCTTCAAATCGGGGGTCCATGAAATAAATCCGGTCGATATCTTGTCCACGTAGTTCCTATGAAAATGTGTCAGTTGCTTCGGACTGGATTGACAAACCTGAGTGTACCTTTGACAGTTGATACTTTCATTGAAACGCGAAGGATCACCGACGGAAACACGTCTTTGTAGAGGATTCGACCAAGTTTCTAGCCATAGTTCTTTGGTCGATTTTGCGTACGTGCGGGCTTTGATAAAAGTGGCCAATTTGACAACAGCGCTGATATGATTTCGGCGTTCAGCTCATCGCAGGTGACCGGATTAATTCTACGTACCGCTGCGCATGGAGTCTAATCGTCGAGTGTGGGCTAACGGTATTCTCGAAGAAGAACTTTGCTAGCTCGGGGGTTGTGGGGTTGTCACGACGGAGTAGACAGAACAGGAAACGGGTAGCCATTTGAACATATCTCCACTGTGAAGTCCGGTGAGGTATCGGTCTGGCAGAAGAAAAAAGTACGTACATGGGTCGTGGATCTGAGGGCAATCTCCAGAACGGCGGAGCACTGATGAAAATTAGTATTGTTGCGAGCAGATGAAGATATTGACTTACCACTCGCTGCGAGCTGACATTCCTGCTGGAAGCACGGGCGGGAGATTTCTGCAAAACCTGCGCTAGAAGGTTCCGATCAACTAAAGCAGAGGAGAATTCTTCCTCCAGCCGAAGTAGGGCTTCATCTATTCGTGGTGCGTCCTCCAAGTAGGAATCGGTGTGAACAGATTCTTCTGATAGATGTGCCAAGCAATCGTGCGCAAGGCTACCAACTAGCTTTTGGACTGAGGGCTACAAGACATGCTGAGTTGGTGAAATAACCAGTCGATATCTATAATGTCGTACCTTTTCTTGATGCTGACATTCAAGCAAAGACAATAGGTAACGTCCATGGTACGTCTGGTCTGTGATGAATGAGCAAGAATCCCATAAAAATGAACAAGAATAAGTCTGACCAGCCAATGCATATGCCGCTGTGAAGGGTCAGTCTTTGCTGGAAAAATCGACAATTTGGCCATACCAGTTCCTTTATTCCACAATAGATAGAGGGCACCTTTCATCCGGTCGGGGTCCGTTCCTTTGACCAGAGCATCAAAAAGTGCTGGTAGCGTCATTCGTGTCGAACGGACGTAATACTGGGACCAGTCAGTAAATTACAGTCACGATGCGGCAAAGACGTACCCCGCAGACATTGTGGAGGATTGCTTGGGAGTGTCTGGACTACAGTTAGTGATGGCGAATCAATGAAGCATCTCAGCTCACCTCCTGACCCGCGTGTAGGGTGATAGAGAAAGTTCTACAAGATCACTCAGCAGCTTGTCGTCTAGATCAGATCGACCGCGATGTAGGGCATGCATATAGACACGTCCTGTATGATAGACTTGAGCGCGCTTCAACCAGACAAGACGCGAGTTCTCCTTCTGCTTTGACCAAACACGGTTGAGCCTGAAAACAAATTGGATGAGTTGCCTTAGTACAACGCACATGTAGCGACGCACTCTCTGGCCGATGAGTAGTTGTTCTGCAGCGAGTCAAAGCTTCCCCTGGTCATACCATACTCCAATAGGAAAACGTCGATTGCTTTTGCAACTGAAATGACCGCATCGATGTGATCCTCCCCTTCCAGCTGTTTCCGGAGAGTAATGGCTGCTAGGTGAACAGTCCGACCAAATTGACTTCGATGCTCAACGACCTTCTGGTAACGCGGGTCTCGTGGATCAGTGAGTGTAAAGCCAGCCTTCACAATTAACGGAGTCACGAGAAGGCTTTCGACTTCAGTTTCTTCGTTTATACAGGGATTGACGACCTGCTTGGGACCTTCTTGGAAGAGTGTGGGCAAACCACTCCAGATCGACCGGACGACGTTCATGTATCTGCGAAATCTGTCAGGCTCGAAGTGACGGAGGGAAAACCTGAATATACCGGCAGAACCGATTTCGGCTGACGTTGTCCCACTTGCCACTACTTTCTAGGAGCTCTTCTATATTCTTGAGGGCGGGAGCACCCACTGTGCCTAAGATGTCCAAAATGAAAGCAATTTCTGGCTCGGTTGGGACTGACAAGTGTTCAGTAAGCTAAGCCGAGAAGCAGAATACAGGAGTCGCTACTCGCCGTGCCACTCAATCTGAACATCACAGGCTTCATACAGGCGGCCCCATTGGGTGTTGTGATCCCGATTGAACACTAGACGCACATTCAGGGAGAATGCTAAATAGAACTCAGGAGACTCACTGGGGTCGTCCCATTCCTCAGTGTTGATGAATCTGCTGTTAAGAGGGTAAACGCCTCCCAGTGTGTGCAGGATTCGCGTGATTAGGCGGCCGACGCTACTATAACCACGTTCGCTCTTCGTCTTATCCACAAGAAGGATGATCAACTCTTTAACTGTATCTTTGTGTTTCAAAAGCTGGGGGACTAAAGGTTAAATCAAATTGCACCAGGAGCGAAACAATGGGCTCACTGCTGCACCGCCGTAACCCAGGCATCCACGGAGGATGGATAAATCTAAGGACGAGAGTGAGATTAAATTCACCAGGACAGAACTTAACGATTTACTCCAATGCAAAGTTGTATCAGAAGCGACTGCTGTATGAGTTGAAGTCGTCATGATGCTCGAGGCACCATGTTTCAACTCCTCCTGAATTTGCCTGACACAATGCGGCAGAAATCTGTCAATGGTCTGGTCTGGCTTCACCCTCGCCAGACATGCAATCAATTGACCGAATGCTCGAACGGAGTTACTCTTGGCATTGCTGGTCCCGTAGTCGAACATGAGCTTCAGGACCAAATCGAACAGAGGGTCAGATAGATGCAGGCAAACAACATCCATCATGCTCTTGATGGACTTGAGGACACTTTCTTCCTGCTTTCCACCGGTTGTGCCTTTCTTACCACCCTCTTCGGGGAGGTTCTCGTAAAGGGCCAGGACTCGTCGGAACAGGGAGGTTACCCAGTCTGTCGGATAGTTATCAGAATGTGGAGAGATGAAGAACAGATGGATAGAGCCTCGCACCAGCAAAACTTGCGGTGCTGTCTCGAACTAATGCTCTCTCGTCTTCTCGGCTCAACACCAGGCCATTTCCTTCCACACCGTTGGGTAGGCCACTCTGTTCGTCAATGTTCATCATGTCTTCTGCGGGGGCATCTGTAGAAAACGATAAACCAGTTTGCTGAATGGATAGGTCGCCAATTTTGATATGTTGGACAGCAGACACAATGAACATCGTTGCGCATACAGTCTTGATGTGGTCGTTCTGAAACAATCACCCAGTTAAAAAACGAGACTGCGAGACCGTGGGCGCTACGAACCAGGTCGATTCCAGGGATGCAAAGCTCCAATAACGGGACGAGATGCTTCTGGCCACCCAACCAAACCTTCTCGGATACCAGCGGTAAAGTGACTCCACTCAGCAGACTTAGAACGGCGGTGGTCCTATGGGTCTCATTAACGACTTCAAGACCAGAGTATGCTCGATCAAGAAGTTCGGGCATTATCAAAGTCGCGTCTAACATCGCCATGCCCCTCAGAGCGCCTTGGGCATAGCTCATAGATATTGGATCTTTGGAGAACATGGCGAGAAGAGCAGGGGTGCGGAGGGTCGTGACAAACGCTCGACGGATGGAAGGTGTCAAACGATGGGTCTATATGATATGAGTAAGAGGTGAGTACGACTCGCTAATATAAAGCACTAGAACGTACAACTGGAGTCTTGCAGGACGGTAGCTCCTCCTCCTTCCACCGTTTGGTGAACTCAGTCGTAAGTCGGTGGATAAAGTTAGTGAGCTAAACGTTAAAATTTGCCTCTGTCAGACAATTTCACTGTCGGAGGGGATATGATGCTTACACATAACGTCCAAGTCCCAGAGTTGGAGGGATGGAAGAAAGATTCTGTGCTGGTGATCAGCTTATCAAGCGAATCCAAAGCCCTAGAGCCTGCCAGATATCCATTTTGTTGAGCTGGCAAACGGGTCTCTCGGGACCTGGCGTTCGGAGTCGATATTTCTTCGCGTACAGGCCCATCTAAAGACATAGAATAGACGAGCATCTTCGCAAGAGCACCTGATTGCGGAGCGATCAAAGAAAGCGTCGCAAGATGAGATAGGGATGTTCGTACTGTATCTATTGATTGCCTTCTTGATCCGAAGAGACTGACGGTCAGCCATTGCATCAGCATGTCCACCGGTGGTGCTTGTACCCTTTCAGAGATGTCAATTCCAGAACTGCCCAACACGGGCCGTAATAAAGCACCCACCCTTGTGGCTCCAACAGGAACGTCTGCAAGAGTAACAATTGAGTCTGAAAACAGCTTGTTCGGATAAAGTAGCTTACTCATTGAGCCCAACGCTTTCCCAGCGAGGAAGGTCCACTGATTCTCAGTCCAGATACCGACATACTTCCATTCGGCGCCACCTTCCTCGCCCGCAAGACCTACTTTGCCAACAACATGCTCTTCAGCAAGATCACCAGCAAGTTCGAGGAGCCTATCATCCATGACGGACGAGTTAAATGCTTCCCACAAACTGAACAAGGCCGGGAGGTACAAGTGGGGGTGCGTTGGCGGGAGGAAAGATGTTATTACGGGAATCATAGTCAGGAAAGTCTGTATATGGAACAGGGGATCAGTAAGTTGAGCTTCATGGTCTAAAGGCTGGGCGCTTCACCTCCTTGGTGAGGAGAGGGAAGAAAGTATCCAGCATCTCTGGGATCTCTTCAGCAGGATAGTACCGCTTGCTCTGCTCAGCTACATATAGCAAGATATTGAGGACATTCCGTCTAATTGGTGAAAAACACGACTGTCAGTTTATGAAATCGTGAACCAACGAAGGGGTTGATCGTACGTAGTATCAAGGAGCCTTTTCTTAGGCCACAACTCCTTCTGGAGTGCCTCCCACAACGGCTTCCAGGGGAGTTGGAGGTCAGTCGCCTCGAGTTTACGCTTCGATCCGGGCTTGTTGCTGATCAAGCGAGAGGCCATGTCGGCCCAGCTACGCAACACTCGTGGTTCGATTCCAGGCAACAAGCAGAGCTCGTAATAGAGGCGAACGAGTTTCGCCCGCGTGGATTTCGGCATCGGATATCGCATAAGAAGCCAACTACTCTGTTTTATGAAATGCGGTTCGAGAGAACATCTCGCAGAATTGCTCACCATTGAAGCTTCCCATCCCACGTAGTGAGGACGAGCCAGTTCTTCGCTTTGGCGCAAATGACAATTCTCCCGACGATATATTCGAGCTTGGCCTGCATCTCATCCGCAGACTCACCATCGTAGGGCAAGTGATCAAGATAAGTTTGAAGAGAAGCCCGCTGTTTCTCAAGGACACTGTCTTCCGATTCGGGGGATTCGGTAGCCAATGGTGATCCCGGGCTAGTCATCTCCTCGTCCTCCATGATACCGTTCTTGATGAAGGCGTCGAAGTCTAGACCAGTAACGAGGTTGAGTAAAGAGTTCATGGTGGTTGTCGATGATGGTGGTAGTAGATACTATAGAGACTCACGATAATAGTTCTTGTATATAAGAACTGTTGGCGGCAATGACGCGTCCTGGGGTGACGCGGCGCTGGTCTAGATAAATCAAGTGCAATGTGATCGCGTCAGTCTATGCTGCGGAGGGGTCTTCAGATGGTTGGTAACACAAGTGGATGTGAGATTCTGTTTGAGATACAGACATGCACGAGGTGAGAGTCAAACGGGGGCAGTTAGCGTGGATTGATTGCACGGACCTTGACCGAAGACTTATCCTTTGCCTCTTAATTGTTTCTTTACGACTTCCAAGGGTTCAGTTGTATCTTGCACAATAAAAGATCTGTATGGGGTCCTTCTTGCGGCCGTCAGTTGTTGTATCACTGAGCGGCGTCTAGTGAACGAAAGCTCGGTGTGACGAAACCTCCCACGTGAAGATTGTCGAAATATTGGCTTGGTTTGATGTCAAGTTCCCGATTTTCGAGGCTGGTTCGTGGTCGATCTTCAAGTTGACCTCTAAAAGGCTCTACGTAGCGAGTTTCACAGCTGGAGACCCGACCTGTCTTGTGAAACCTTCCACTACTACCCTGGTGTTTTGTGGTTTCATTTCAGCCATGCAGAGACTCCAAGCTTTGGCAGCTCGAGTGGCCATTTCCGGCTCGCATCATTCTTTCCGACCAATAGCTCGTCGGCCAGTACACTCATCCGCTGGTTCGGGGAGGTCATTCCCTGTGCAGTCATTGTTATGGGGATCCGCATTCGTGTTTGCGACCTCATGGGTGTTGAAGGACAAGCTTCATCTTGACGCTCCCGAGGATGAGCTTCCGGAGGATACGAGGGGTACGTCGCATCTGTCTATTTATTCCCATTCTGTATTCTGAAGAACGGTTGCTGTAGTTGATCCTGCCACCTCGATCGCGTTCCCGACCACTCTTCGTATCCCCTCCAAAGTCCCGTTACCAACGTTTACATTAGTCGGACTTGGCGTCAGGACGGTTTCCTTCCTGGGTATCAAGGTATACTCAGTTGGTTTCTACGCGGACCTCGCAAATCCCAACTTGAATGTCGGTATCCCCTGACTTCCTCCATTTATAACGAAAAGGATGACCCTGGTCCAGATCCCAAAATCTGCTACTCCCGATGAGAAAATCGAATACATTGTTCGGAACACCGCGTGTGTTCTTCGCATCAGTCAGTAGCGCCTTATTTCAAGCTTCCTTCTCCTCTTACTTGAATCGTAGTGCCGACTCGGGCAACTTCCTATAGTCATCTCCGTGATGGATTTATGCGAGCCCTCCAAGCTCGCATGCGGCTCTGTCAACAACGCGGTGCATTAACTCAGGAGGAAGAAGCAGGAGCTCAATCACCTCTGCGAAAATTCAAATCGCTCTTCCCCAACACCCCGCTGGCGAAACACACACCCTTGGATATCTTACTGACCGCACCTGAAGGGTCACAACCGCGTTCACTAATAATAAGGGACCTTGGATCTATTCAAAACGACTGGGTTGCGCGTGAGTTCGTCATGGCGTACTTTGAAGGGGCGGGGATTAGTCCACCTGTAAGATATCCCTCGAGTCTGTGGTAGTGCATGGCTGACGTCCCACCCCTCAGCTAAAACAATCTGTAGTTGACAGCCTCGAGCCGTTTGGGAGATGATTGGGGGAGTTGAATTGATGTGTAAAATTGTCCTGTCTTTCAATGCAGTCGCCACGATATACGTACTACGTAGAGAGCGAAATACTCCCCTGTTTAACTCCCTCTTAGCTCAGTTGGTAGAGCGCGTCACTAGTAATGACGAGGTCAGTCGTTCAAATCGGCTAGCGGGAATATGTGCATTGTTACTTCGTCTGTTTTTATTTCATCGTATAAGGAGTTCTTCGGGTATCACCGATCACATTTTGGCATGAGATGTCACGGTATTGCTGGAAACTTGAGAGACTTTACTGCAATGAACGTCCAACGACTCCATCTACAACTGCTCTTTCGTGAGGCTCGTCCAATATCCCTGGTTGTACGCTGTTCTCCTCATGCTTCGCGACCATGGATTGCCCACAAATCGAGAGGATTTGCCACTCATCGTGACCCAGTTGTGCCTTCGTCCATTCTCACACACGCGCTAGACCAGAAGCAAAGGGGGGCGCGAAGGCAGGACTCTGTTGGCCCTTTCCAACTTGGCCTTGTCCCCCCTACCGAGGATGAAGTGAAGAACCTGAAGAAATGGTCAGAGTTGAGTGCGGGTGGGAAAGGTGTGTGCCGTGAAGACATATATTCTCTGGGGGTTCGCTGGGGAGAAATTTACTCAATGTTTCTTTCGTGCCAATCTTAGTTGCGCGGGCGACGGCTTGGACGACGAACTTGACTGTTATTCTGTTCGGGGCCGGATTATCTGCGTTACTCATCTACACCCTTACGTCGGAGCTCTTTTCGAGAAACTCGCCCACCGTGTTGTATGGGGAGGCATGTGAAAAGATCAAGGAATCACCTCGAGTGCGTCGATGTTTCTGCTACCCTTTTCCTCGGCTTCTTGACGCCTGTACCTTCTAGGTCGCAAAGTACTTCCAAAAGCCTTTGACATTCCACAATAATGCCCCCTCTGCGATCCGCCCACGCCATCGGAACCACCATGTCGCCTCCCAAGTTGCCGTCGACTCTGCAGGTCGTGAACACATGCTCCTGAATTTCTACGTTCAGGGTCGCCCTCCTGGATCCGCGCCCGCTCCTGACGCTCCTGAAGAATCATACTTGGATTCAGTGGTCACGTGGTCCAAGGACAAGGCCTCCCGGATTTCTGAACTCACATGGGACGAATGTGTGTCGGAGGCGAAAAGCCGTACCACACTGGTGGTAGAATCCTCCAAACGACTGTTCAGGTACCTGATTGGACGGCCTGAGCGTCCCACGACTTCGGTGCCTCCACCCGCACCGGAGGCCACGGAGAAGCAGGCTGAGAAGGGAGGGTTTTGGAGTATTGCTGGGGTGTTTGGCGGGTTGAAGATGGGAGGTCCGAGAGATGGAAGTGGAGAGCCTGCAGGTGGGAAGATGTATGCGGAAGGAGAGATTCACGCCGATTTGGTCAAGGTATGCCGATCTCATGTATCTTGTTCACACAACCGAACTAACCGTATTGCAGAATGATAAGGGATACTTCGAGTTCCGTTATATCCTCATTGACATCCCTCGTAAGCATTGTCTCATTCTCAAAAGCCTCTGGTTCTCATGGAGAGTCTTAGATTCGCGGACACGGAATCCTGTCCGTGTATTCGTAGAGAAGTCGTCAGATGTGCGTGACGCTGAGACGGTGATGCGTTGGTCATAGGTCATTCACACCCTTCTGAAACCGTGATGTCTTTCACCACTCTTGCATTATTCTCTTGGAGGTCGAGAAGGATCGTGATAATCGAGTAGCGACTCACCGCTCTTCTGCTCCACGAAATGTATCAATAGTCCAACAGACAGAAGACAATGTCCAGACCAAAAGTTGGGTGAGGGAGGTCGTCGATGATGCGGCAATTACAACGTCAGGAATCATAGAGAACTATTCCCCAAATAGTTTCTGAACACGCTTCAATATTGAGTCCTTGGCAGGATCTGTTGCGGTTCCATCACTGTCCAGCATCACCGGGGTGAGGAGGTAATTACGCACCGTATGGGTGGTCCTTCGAAGGGATCTCCAAGAGAGCGGGGAATGCCTGGCTGTACTTGTCAACCGTTGGGCGGATCTTCTCCGCAATCTGTGCGAGTAGCACCAGGGTGTCAGTATAAATTAGATGCTACCATGGAAAGGGGTAACAGACGTGTTGGTTGATCAGGAGGATGGCAATATCATTCCGTTCCGTAAACTCCTCGAATGAAGCCTCTATCGTCGAGACTTGCGTCTCTGACAGGCCTCAATTGGTCAAAGATGGAGAAAATATTCATGGCAACTCACTGGTATCAACTACTAGGAAGTTCTTCTTCCCGTGGTCACCGATCTGACCAATGCCGGCCAGTAACATCCCAGTGATGGTGTCCTGTCGTCTCGGGATCAGATCGGACAGCTAGTGGAGAGAAAGCAAGAGCAAACTTCATCGCCAATCACTGCGAGCAGGTTGCGGTCCTTGAAGGATTGTGTCGACATTGTGGCCTACGAGTATGAAAACACCAGCCAAAGTACAGTGGCGGTAGGAAGCCCAGAAAGGAAGCGCCCAGTTTGTGGCGGTCATTGACCAGGATCTTTCTCTTCCTGACCTCGAGAATCCTGTCCCCCTCCCTCGGCATTCTGTGCAAAGGCGGGCTGAACTAGTGTTCACCTCTCAAACTCTTGGGAATATTCTAGTGGAAATACGCTGCATTCATGGCTACCATCTCCGATATCTTCAATCGACCTCCAGCGATCTCTGAGGACACCCTTCAATATGTTGTTTATCCTCCACCTGGAATGGCGGACAGGGCCTCCGTGACCTCTCTCGCCGCCGTGATCCAAAGCTTCGTCGATGATTCTTTGCCCGAGTTCATTTGGCATCGAGATCCTTTCGAACTGAAAGTCGTTGCGGATGCTGAGAGCGAAGGTTGGATGTTAGAAGGCAGGATGAGGGTGGGGGACTGCGTTGACGATGAGTGGTGTGTTGCATGGTTGCTAAAGGAAGCCACCACCAAATGGGATGTTGTGGCTAGGTATGACATGACTGCTTGACTCGTAGCACGATAAAATTCTGATTTCGTTGGCTTTTAGCATCTTCGACTCTGATGGGGAGTTTCTGCTCATCGAAGGAGCTGAAGTTTTGCCTTCATGGGTAACCCCGAAAAATGCTGAGAATAGGGTGCGCTAGCTCATTCACTTCGCCAAAGGTAACACATTTAGCTTTAATCCACTTGCAGGTCTGGATCTACAACTCCCACCTCCACCTTATCCCTCTGTCTTACGTCTCTGCACCATCTAGCAAACGAATTCGACGGGAATATCCTCGAGTTAATGATGAGGACACCGACGGTGATGGGGACGTTGAGGACGGTTTCCTCAATCCTTCCGATGCAGTCAAGTTGGTGAGGGACTCGAACGTAAACACTACGGCCCCCACCGACCTCGAAACAACCATTTGGCGGAAAATAGCAGGGTTAGTTTCAAATACATCTGCACTTCCCTCTGATTAACTCCATACAGTTACCCAGCCGCTGCAAGGCAACATATCCACAAGACAAAAGTACACTTGCCAGTCGACATTGCTCGGACACTCTCCGTAAATCCAGGGCTTATACAGAAGCCTGTAGAGACATTCTACACTCGTGACTCCGCTCAGCTTAGAGTCTGTCCCTCCTCCTATGCGGGAACTGTAGTTCTGACATCGCTTCGATTTGAAGGCAGCACGTAAAATGGCTCGGTTTCCACCACAGCCATCCGTTCTCCAAACTGTCACTATGACTCGGACTGCCTACGCTCAACTCATGGGTCAGAAGTTTCATCCTCCCAAGGTCTTCGGCGGCTGGTCAGAGAGGGAAGGAACTGACCAATGGCGGTGGAGAGATATTGGAATGAAGATCGTATGTACACTTCCAAGGCTTTTTTGGCGCCGCTCGCTCATTTGGGTCAACTTTCTAGGCCTGTGGGTTTGAGATGCTCTTCCAAGAAAGTAAAAGTCGAGTGGGTTTGCATACCTCTGCGGATACTTTGCGAGCATCGGTAGGTTCTACCCACTCTTTCCTTATCAGCACTATATCTGAGCGCAATCACAGGCAGAAGCGCAAATGGACGCTTTACGGAGGAATACCGACTACACGAAATACATCCAGAACCTTGTCTCTGCAGGATTCTTCAAAGGGGAAGTTGAAGGGTCGCAGCTGTGGAAAACCCTCGAAAGCAAGGCAGCGGACGCATTCATTCGGGCGCGACAAGAAGAGTATGTTGTGTTGTTTGAGATGAATTTGCATTGATTGTACCCTCTTGGCTACAGTGACGCTAACCGCCCATCGTTTGCTTCCCTCGTGTCAACTGCTCTAGCGCAAAGCGCCTTTGTCAGTGGGGCAGTTGATCAAGGGGAAGACCCAGACGACTGGCTTAATGTCGACCAAAAGGATCTGGAAAGCATGTTACAGGATACACTGCGAACGGCCAAGGACAAAGCCCCCATCAGTGATGCGATGGATGTTGATGACTCGTCTCGTCTCGAATCTGAAGAGAATAGGGTGGCGAAGGATCAAGCTTTCCGACTTCAGGAATTGGCGAAAAAAGTCGAGGACTTCGTGGAGGGGGAAGGTGATATAGAGGGTGCAAAGTTCGCTGAGTAAGTTTTCTCTCTGGAAACTTCTTCCCACTCATTAAAGGCTATTCAGTGAAGGAACATCCGACGAAGAGTTTAGCGATGAGAGGTTTTCGGACTCGGATAATGAAGATGAAGATAGTGACATCGATCCTCTTGAACGCTCTGCAGCCGATGCGGCTGCTCGGCAAGAAGCCATGGACAAGCTTGTCCCAGCACTCGATCCATCCGAATATGGGAAAATGCCCGCTTCATTCCATCGGAACTCCCAGAGAGTCACCAAAGTCACGGTTGACACCGAGGAGATTGAGGATCCCCATCCCAAAGGTTCCAACAGCGAACCTCTCCGACCATTCATCCGACCACCAATTCTGGAGCGAGACCGATTCGAGGGAGTCGACTCCGACGATGAGACGGATGAGGAGGAGGAGGTTGACGAGGAAGAGGAAGAAGATCAACCACAAGTTGTGGGAGAAATCGAAGTCGATATGAACGAGGAACAAGATGAGTTTATCGAGTTTTCACGACAGGCCCTGGGCATTTCCGATGCTCAATGGGCTGATATCCTTCAAGATCGCGAAAAGAGAGGAGGTAAGGATGTTCCGTTTGTTATGCTTTTATATAAACTCATTTTCCAACGGACAGCTTTCGTACCTCGGAGTGGCATTCCCGAAAGCAAACAATATTCCGGCCCTGAGCCTCCTAAGCGGTCATCGAAAACCAATGACTTGAAGGATACTTCGCCACGATCTGTGGGGGCTGGCCCCAGTGCGAACCCGAACCTCGACTCCTTCGAAACCGTAATGCAGGCCATGGATGCCGAGCTTGCTCGCCTAAAGCCTGGCTCGTCACCATCCAAAGAGAAGGGGAAGACCAAGGCGCCTATGCTCGATCCCATGGTTGACGATGAGATGGACATTGAAGCTGCAATGGACGCTGAAGTGAAGGCGGCTCTCGAGAATCAAGACCTGGACCCCGAAGATGACTTCGACGGGGAAACACCAGCGGACTACAACCTGATCAAGAATTTCTTGGAAAGCTTCAAGAGTCAGGCTGGATTGTCAGGTCCTGTGAGTAGCTTGGCAGGGAGGTTGCAGCCTGGGTGGAATCTGCCTCGGGATGAGGATTGATAGCATCTGCACCTGATGTCGTGGGCGTATGGATATTTGGATGTCGTGCTGCAACGATTACGTCTGCCACCCACCGTGAATATTGCGCATGCGTTTGATTGCCTCAACCTCCAGCTCGTTCCGTCTTCGGACTTAGACTTGTTCCAGCGTCAGGCTCTCGTTGATGCACATAAGTAATGGAACTTTAAAAGCGAGCAAACGTCTGTGCGAAAGCTTGACCTTCTCTATATTCCATCACGTTTGCTCGAAGTGACATCCAGTGAGACCTGGACAGCACCTGCCCAGTCTCACCTCGTGTCTTGCCTACCACCACTCAACGATGATTCATGCTGTGCTCATCTGTTAGCTCATCTCCTGAATCGTCCTAGACGTGTTACTCACCTGCCGACCCTCAGTCAACACCTCTGGGGTTCCTCGTTTGACGAAGTTCTATAGCCCGCTTCAACAATCATCTCAAGTCCTTGTCAAGAAGATCTTCTCCCTCATTTCAACTCGTCCTGCCAGCCTTTGCAACTTTCTGGATGCTCCCGAGCTGGAAGAATGTCTGGGTCGCAAAGACAAGCCCGACGAAAAACTGCGGGTTGTGTACCGCAGCTACGCCACCTTACACTTCGTTTTCGTCGTGGATAGCGCAGAAAGCGAGCTGGGCATCTTGGACTTGATTCAGGTCAGTTACTCGCAGTCGATAGGAACTGTTATTCTCATCGAGTTCAGGTTTTTGTGGAGTCTCTGGACCGTGCATTTGAGAACGTGTGCGAGCTAGATCTCGTCTTCCACTTCGATGAGGTTTGTTGTTCAAGATCGGGTCACCAGAGTTATGTCGAAGAATATTCTAGGTGCATCACATCCTCGGTGAGATCATTCAGGGCGGACTAGTACTAGAGACAAACGTGGACGAGATCGACAGCCAAGGTAAGTAGCTATTGCTACGATACCCATGAGCTAGAGGGACCAGGCTCAACTCAAACCTTCCAGTGCAAGTAGCCGCACAAGCAAGAAAGACATCATTTGCTTCTGCAAATCCCCTATCGTTGGGTGTGGGGAGTGGGGGAGTGGGGCAACGGGGGGGAGGATTACAGACACCCCTCGGGTGGCTAACGGGGAAGCTGGCAGGTGTGGGAGCACGGTAAGATCGGGCATTACCACTACTAGTGCCTGTAGCAGGGCGTTGTATGTTCTCGGTGCTCTTTGCCTGTGGTCCTAATTCATATCCACGGGGATCTGCGATGTCAGATGGATCATGTGCGTCTCACCGTCCTTGGGAAGAGAAACGGGAACAGCCCGAGCCTTGCAACTTCCTCATGCGCAGCGCCATGTATGTGCATGGAATTCATAGTGGAAGGGGCCACCCTACCAAATTGGAGGGTTACGGCGGAAGATGTTTATCAACGCTAAGGAACATCGGTAAGGCTTGCCAGGTATACAACTATGGAACGCTACGGGGTCATCCAGTACTGAGAGTCCCCTGAACAGCGGATGCTCCTGTAGATTCCCAAGAATTAGACTTCGTAATTTCCTTGAATTTATGGCTTACGTTTCTTTTTCTTCTTTCCCGCTCCAGGTGGTGCCTTCACTGCAGCAACCTCCTGTGGCGTTGGGGCCCTGGCAGACGGATTTTGGACCGGTCCTGCAGGAGCAGGCGTCGCGGATGAGCGTTGACCCACTCCGCTCGCCGGGGTTCCTGGGGCACCTTCCGAAGCAGGAGGATGAACGCGAGATGTGAAGGATGTAGCAGAATGCGCTGCTGTAGTACGCATGGCATTGAACAATAACATATTGTTCTGCTGCTTGTTGGCCGCTTTTCGCTTGGAAGAGGGCGAGGCAAGGTCGTGCTCCTCGTCCGTGCTGACGGGTTCATCCGTTTCATCTTGCTTCTTCGCCGCTTCTCCGGTGAGAGCTGTATCCCGTATCGGCCAAATGAACCCAGTTCGAGGGGTATAGTCTGGTCGGTGTTTTCGTAGGGTATCGAGGGACGATTGCAGGGCATTTACGGCCGTAAGCTAAAGTGTGATCAGATATGGGTCCAAGGAAATGATATAAGCTTACCAGGCGATTAGAAAGGACGGTGTAAACATCCGGAGATTGGTAGATGCGGTTATGCATGATAAAATATGCCGCCAAAGGTCTGACTAGCTTGATCGTTAGATTTGATGCCACGAAGAGGGATTCCTTCAAAACATACCGTTATCAGGAGAGATCCTTTCACGTTTGTGAATGATAAAAAAGGTGGGTGGTTGGGCGTGGACCACAGCGAACTCAACACCAGTGAATCGTCTGTGTGGACGAATGAAACGGCTATTGCAAAGGGCAAACGGGAATAACTGACTTGAGCTCCTCCGCTTCATTTAGGAGCGGTTGCCCTGTGTGCATCGTCTGCATTCGTAACACCTGATTGTTACTTTGCTTGTCGTAGAACATTGAAGTCGCAAAGTAATCGAAGACATTCTCGGTGGTAAGCGGACCATTTGCCTAACGAGTATAATTGGGATCCAGATAATCAACGATACAAGGTGAATCTCACTTGAATCCACTCGTGCCAGATGAAGAAGCGATGACTGTAGTCATCTGGCGGGTGCAGGTCGTTGATATCCATGAGGGGCGAAGCGCCACCGTCGTGGTGCGCAGATGAAGAAGGAGGGTTGCTGATCTTGGATTGCTCGGTCGCTTTGCTTCCGTCGCCCGCCTAGCTCAATCGGATAGAGCGTCAGACTCTTACCTAGGCATTGTATGGCGATCTGAAGGCTGCGAGTTCGACCCTCGCGGTGGGCTAGAATCTTTTGTTGCTTGGGGACAGGGAGTCATAGGGCACTTGGTTAGCATACAGTATGGTGGTGAAGACTCGAGAGGTTGATCAGGTGTCAACCATTCATTTTGCAGCCGAGGATTAGGATTTCGTGCACACCAATGTCGGCTCAGCAATGGTTACTGACTATAAGTTTCATTACCACTCTACTACCATGAGAAACACAGAATCCACTAGTCGTAGCTTCCCCCCCCTTTTCACAGTCAAAAAGAACAAAAATGTCAGTAGCCCACCGCGAGGGTCGAACTCGCAGCCTTCAGATCGCCGTACAATGCCTAGGTAAGAGTCTGACGCTCTATCCGATTGAGCTAGGCGGGCGATGTAGGAACCTTACATCCAAACACTATCATCCCCAGGATTCGGCAAGTGATCATCGTGGTTGTCGCCAATACGATTGTTCAGTCCTCGGCCTGAACGACCATTAGAGTCACCATTATCCAATCCTCGATAGTTTCGCCTTCAGAACCACACCCGTGGAGGTTTCTGAAGCCCGTCGTGTTGGTGGATGTCGATTAGTTCCTGTAGGGAGAAGCATCGATGTGATCCGGTGGTTTACGTCGCCTTCCTTCGGTATACCGTAGGGTATTATTATCCCTGTGAAGTCGAAATGACCCGCTCACCGAGTCACAGCGGCGTTCGGAAGGTATTGTTTGTATTCTCACCGTATCAGAATCGAGGAACAAACCGCCTTCGTAGGTACCCTGTCGCTCGCGTTAGATCCATATGTATCCCCAACCTTGATACCGCTGCTGAGAGCCTTGCCATAAGGTGTAATGTATTTTGACCACTCACCAGTCAGTCGCCGGTTCCGTTCAGTGCATACGAATATGTAACGCGTGCGAACACCATCGTCGCCGCAACTAAGCTAACAAGACCACGGCAGCGAACATCGAGAAGATAGATAGAAGGCCTTGAGAAGCCGGTTGCTGACCTACGTATCTGAATCCCCCGCTGTTCTCGGGAGTTTCGCGGTGTGAGATGACCGCGACGCATCGACCTAGAGTTCTTTGAAACCAGTGGGATGCGTCAGCATTGGCGACGATGAGAACGTGTATTCAACGGGAATATGGTAAAACACCGATATGGCATTTAGGTTCCCCAAGAGTGACGGAGGGTTTGAACGAAACTGAACCATCAATCAGCAAGACTCTCCCAAAGAGAAACTCGCCACGGGGGCCAAGGTAGTCCGCGGTCCGTATTGGAGAGTCATCCAATGAAATTTGAGCGGCGGGATCAAACTTGAATCTTGTAGTACTGCATCATTGCACGATTTGAGCCAATTTGGAGCTTCGAGGCCATGCTGTATCATTTTCAGAAGTGTGTTGGTGCACAACGAGGCAGGAGGTGACTCGACGGGTGTATCCCTGTCCAGCGGAGTAGATTTGATCCCAAGTCAGCCTAGGAGGAACATATGGCCGTCCGCTCCATTCTCAGTAACCGAGTTATTGATGATGACAATGAAGGGGGCCGCTGACATTGCCTCTGAGATCTGAGTGAACACGAATTGCTAGTCAGCGGAGGGCACGACAAGGCGGACTGAACAGCTTGAAGTTAGTTTGGACCTCCACCCTTCGGGTTTACCAATTTCCGATGAGTCAGCTGGATTTGAGTAGTCCACAACTCTCGGAAAGATATTTGAAAAAGTAGTATGGACTTGTCAGCCTCTTTGATGGCTCTCGGAAAATGATGTCAATAATCCAACGGAGTGAAGGCAAGATCGCGGAGCTTACGACAATATCCTTTGTCATATGTGGGAGCAGGTTGGGGGGTATTCTGGACAATAATACGTCCAGTGGAAGTTACGACACGTCTTTGTGATGGAAAGACACGTCGCAATTACCAAGTCTAGCAGAAGCTGATTGATGTACAGCTTAAGAGAAGTCAAAAGTACTGCGCGTCTTGGCTACTGCGCACTTGGTACATTAGCACTTACCTTGTGAAGCAGCCGGAGATAAACACAAGGATGCGATTTATCAGATCCGATGCATACCGAGGCTGTGTAATTTGATCTCTCCGACTTGGTCGGTTTGTTTGAGATCGAGAAGACCTGGCGAGTGCTCGGTGAGAGATACCGTCCGCATCAGCTGAGAGCTATCGGTGCCGGGCCAGGTGTGAGGAAGACGACAAGACGACATTGTTGGTCTGAATTGGCAGGTGCTGTGAAGGGTCCTCGAGGACATGGTGCAACAAGGTGCTCCACACCTTTGCCACAACTCCACGGTGAACTTGCCCGTGGGCGCATTGCTAACCTCGTAAAATGAATGTGTTGTTTGTGGATAGCAAAGAATATTTCCAGACCAGTGTAGGATGGTGGTTTCGAGTCTGCGCCAAGGGCACAGGATGATTTACCGGAGGCAATACGTAGAGGGCAACGGGGTCCATTGGCCGAATTGGGAGACTCGAACTAGCCGAGACGGCATGAAATTGGAAGGATCAGGGGCGTGGGAAGAGGCTGTGTTCGGCTGGGAGCATACGTGTATCCGCAGCAGGATCGTTTAAGCCTCTCTACCACCAACACATAACTGACGTTGCCCTCTCTCTTTTCAATCCTGCTGTCTTCACTTTAAACCAGCTGCGCCGCATACATCATGGACTCAGACCCTCAATCCGCCTCATTTTATGCGCCTGCATTTGACTTCGACCAGTTCACAGACAATACGAAACCCGCGAACGACTACTCCAAGCAGCTGGGAGCATTTGATTTCTTCTCATTCCAATCCCCCACCGACGTACTTGCTCCTCACCCCGACTTATTCGAGTCAGAACTCGACCGCAGTCTCGCTGCCTTTGACGAGCAGGTGCAACTCCAGCTCCTGACCGTCGACTCGAACGACGCATTCTCCTTCCTGAGGTCCGATACCCCTATTGGTCAAGGCCCTCCTTCCACTATTACAGTGTCTTCGGAGTCGGCTTATGAGTCTTTGTCATCCCGCTCCGAGTCATTCTACAACTACCCCAACTCGCCGCAGTACACAGCTTCCAATTACTCCTTCCCTCTCGACAACCTCGACATGTCTTTCCAGAAATTCAACGTCGACAACACCAGCGACTACGGCGCGGTCAGTGCGGCGCAACTTGCGACCCTCGACGCACTTGCCAGCCTATCCTCGTCGCCATCACCGGGTAGTTCCCCAGCTGCTGCGCCACCGAGCGCCTTCGAGGGTGGCATCTACGATAGACGCGCGAGCTACTCCGACTACGAGCCCTCCGTCGCCGTTTCAGCGGCAGCTCTCAACTCATCCGCATCCGAATACTACCCCCAGTACAAGTATAACAACCGTTCGAAGATGCAGTCGGCATTGGCGACGACGACCGCCTCCCCGAAGCTGCCCACCGTCTCTGCTGTATCCCTTCTGCCCCCAATCACTAATAGGGCGGCAGTCAAGGAGGAGCAGCTCGACGATCCTCGTAAGAAGTATCCTTGTCCCACTTGTAGCCGATGTATGTGTTTTCTTTTCTATTCTTGCTCGGCGAAATTTGACTCACCGACATTCTCTCTAGCCTTTGCTCGTGCTTACAACCTCAAGACCCATATGGCTACCCATGACCCCAATCGCCCGAAACCCCACATCTGCCCGCACCGCTCGTGCGGCAGGTCCTTCAGTCGCAAGCACGACTTGGGCCGCCACCTCGTCAGTATTCACCGCGACGAGTCCGCTTGCCCCCCTTCACACTTGAGGAAGTCCATCGGCGTCGACAAAGCCCAGAGGGGCTGGTGCGACGATTGTGGAAAGGGTTGGGTTGGAAAGGAGAAGGGTTGTGACTGCAGCGATGTAAAGTAACCGATATGTATCTGGCGCGTTGTAGATGCTTCCAATATGCGTATGTGTGTTCATTCCGCCCTTCTCGTGCTATTCTAATCACTATCATTTCAGACCACCACTCATGATTATCGCGGTTTGGTCTCTGGCTCCCAATGTTATGGTCATCGTCCACCCATGTGGAAATCACGCCGCCGACCATGGCATAGGTTCATAGACATCGTCACCAATCGTGCCGCTTTGGACACACGAGCTGGGCCTGTGACGAGCTGTGATTACCCCTCCCCACCCCTCCTTCTGATTGGTTGATACGACTTCTCTTGTCGATATGCGGAGAACGTGCCACTATTATTCTCAGACTTTCATTACGTTTTGATCTTTCTCGTATCGTTCGGACTATCTATTGTACTCGACACTCATTCCTATTTCTCTGTTCTTGAGTATTTACTCTTTTCTGAATGTTTCCTCCAGATCCCTCTCTCTACTGCCGCTGTGTTTTACCTTCGTCCAGTTCCCTATATACCTGAATCGCTTAATAATATCCATTTCTACATGCGAATGGCCTACTGGTCACTAAAAGGAAAGATGCCCTGTGATTGGGTCAACAAAGTTAAAGCGCGGTTGGGAGCTGTGGCGGACCGGCCGTCGATCGCTGTCGTAGGATCTGACCGACGTCTGACGTTGTGTTGCATAGTTGTGCTGGAACATGTCTCTCCCTGTTGACTTCATTCCGAGCTGCCAAAGCTTTCTCCCTTGGGCCACACATATATACCATGCTCGTCATCATGAGTATCCCATATTTCCCAACCGCTATTCGCCATGCAGGCCGTAAAATCTGCTGTAACAAGTCTTACCGCTGATGTCAAAACAAACGACATGAGGCGAGATATAGTGGACCCGGAAGCTACTTCCTTGAAGGGTCAAAATACGGATTTCGGTCTGTACATCTCTGACACTGACAACTGGTGAGTTTCGCGTTGCGGCAGCACCGCCCATTGCGCCCAAGCGACTGACCACTGTCGTTTCATGACAGGCTCCGTGCTACTGATGGCAGGAACGTCGGCCCCGCTCTACTCGAGGACCAGATCGCTCGAGAGAAAATCTCGCACTTTGACCATGAACGTATCCCTGAGCGTGTTGTTCATGCTCGGGGCACTGGTGCCCACGGCGTGTTCAGAGCTTATGATGACAGGGCTTCCAAATACACCTATGCTGGCGTCTTGACGGACCCGACCAGGGAGACGCCGACCTTTGTTCGCTTCAGTACTGTCCAAGGATCACGTGGAAGTGCTGTGAGTTCTAACTCGTCCAGAGTACCCCAGAAATTAACGTCTGCATAATATAGGATACTGTCCGAGACGTCCGTGGCTTTGCCACAAAGTTCTACACCGGAGAGGGTAATTGGGATATTGTAGGGTGGGTAATGTCGCCTCCTTACCTTTATGTCCCCAACTTACACTTTCGAGTAGCAATGATATTCCAGTGTTCTTCATCCAGGACGCTATCAAGTTCCCAGATTTTGTCCATGCCGTGAAACCTGAGCCCCATAATGAAGTCCCTCAGGGTCAGTCCGCCCACAACAACTTCTGGGATTTTGTTGGCTTGCAACCAGAATGTATGCTTTCACACCATGGTCATTAAACAACTGTAGCTGACTCTTCCCTCCAGCCGCCCACATGGTTATGTGGGTCATGTCCGACCGTGGTATTCCCCGCTCCCTCCGCATGATGCAAGGGTTCGGCGTGAACACTTACACCCTCATGAATGCCGCGGGTGAACGTCACTTTGTCAAGTTCCATTGGCTCCCCGAGCTCGGCGTACACAGTTTGGTTTGGGACGAAGCCCTCAAAATTTGTGGCCAAGACCCCGACTTCCATCGCAAGGATCTCGAGGAGGCTATCACCACTGGTGCCTACCCCAAGTGGAAATTCGGCATCCAGGTTATCCCCGAGAAGGATGAACATACCTTCGATTTCGACATCCTCGATGCCACTAAAATCTGGCCAGAGGAGCTTGTCCCTATCGAGTACATTGGGGAGATGACGTTGAACAGGGTTGTCGACGAGTTCTTTACCGAAGTCGAACAGGTTGCCTTCTGCACCTCCCATGTTGTCCCAGGGATCGGCTTCAGCGACGACCCGCTCCTCCAAGGCCGTAACTTCTCGTATTTTGATACCCAGATCAGCCGATTGGGAATCAACTGGCAGGAGGTGAGTCCTGTCGAGTGCAGAGCCGCCAGGTACTTATTCTTGCTACTCCGATAGCTTCCCATCAATCGTCCCGTCTGCCCCGTAATGAGCACACAGCGCGACGGAAAGATGAGACACAGGATAACCAAGGGCGAGATCAATTATTGGCCCAACCGCAAGGGAACTCATCCCCCCGTCCCACCCGACCAAGGAGGCTACCACGAGTGAGTACCGATATCCTTTGTCGTATTGCAGAGTCTTACGTACTTTCCATAGATTTGCTCAAAAGGTTGCGGGTATTAAGCAACGAGTCCGGAGCGTCAAGTTCCAGGAGCATTACAATCAAGCGCAAATGTTCTACAACTCTCTGGCTCCCCATGAGAAGAAGCACCTTGTCGAAGCCATATCTTTCGAACTCAGCCACTGCGAGGATCCCGTCGTATACGAGTCTTACACCAAGATACTTGCCAATATCGACTTCGACTTCGCCAAGCAGATCGCTGTTAATGTTGGTGGCGTCGTTCCAGATGCTCTTGCCAGAGTCAACAAGGGCCACACGAGCAAAGTTTCGCAGACTCAGTACCCATCAATGGAGCCTACTATCAAAACTCGTCGCATTGCGATCTTGGTAGCTGATGGTTTTAATGGAGCCGAAGTCCTTGCCCTCCGTGCCGCTCTTAAGGCTGGGATGGCTACGACTTTCCTCATCGGTCCCAGACGCGGCAAGATCTACCCAGCCGGCCAGAAAATCGGTTCTGGAGAGGGAATGATGGCCGACCATCACTTTGAGGGGCAGCGATCCACGTTGTTCGACGCCCTCCTCATTCCTTCCGGATTGGAGCACGCGCAGACCCTTGCGACCAACGGCCGTACCGTCCATTGGATCCGGGAGGCCTTTGGGCATTGCAAAGTCATCGGCGCTATTGGTGAAGGAGTAGCATTCCTTCGCGATGCTGTCGTTCTACCCGGTGTTGAGATGCAGGGGTCGGCAGGAGCTGGCAATGCCGTCGTTTCGTCCTTTGGTGTAGTGACGACGGGGAGTTACGGAGCGTCCGGTGCTGCTGCCGAGGCATTCAAGATTGTGGCTGGAGAGAAGGAGGGATTTGTCTCGAATTTCGCATATGAGATGAGCAAACATAGGTGCTATGAGCGTGAGTTGAGCGGGTTGACGGCGAAGGTCGCGTATTAGTGGACGTGTGTATCGTATGGTAGTACGCTTGTAACCTGTACGAGTAGTTGTAGGAATCGTGTTTGTATAGTGTCAAACCTTTTGAGCGACAGTCTATCGGCTTCAAACTTATCAGACCCTCACCAAATGAGCTTGGGGGTGAGCGTCTTCGACTCGGTCGACTGGATGAGACGCGTAACGGCCTGCCCTAAACTGTCACCCTGGTCGCGTTCCACCTAGCAATTTACCATCAGACTACTTCATCCTCATTCTCATTCACTTTCTTGGGTCGCTATCATGTCTGGATTTGACGCAAACCGTGTATATACCGTTTCTGTCCATGACCCTCCAGCGGCGAATGCACCAGAGTCGCCCTCAGAAGTTGAAAGGCTTTTGCTCGATTTCCTACTACAGTATCGTGTGGGAGGGGAATTCATCTACAGGTGAGTTGTACCGGTTCTTGGTACTTTGAGTTCCATTAAGCTGACTGGTTTGGCAGAGATACGCTGAGAGCGAATCTACTACTGAAACAGTATCAGCTTGAGATCGATCTCAGACATGTGGGACTGTACAATGATGAGTTAGCACACGCGATCCAAGACAAACCGACAGACATCCTACCCCTCGTACGCCCAAAGATGCTGTATCACTCCGCCTCCCTGATTCCTGCGTGTAGTTCGAAAATGCTGCCACAAAAGCCGCTCGTTCCATCCTTTTCCCTCTCATCCCCAGCACAGATGAAACCTCCGAACAAGCCCAATCCATCCCCAAACTCCAGATATCCATTCGTTCTGGTCTCAATATGCAGCAGTTCCGCGACCTAACAGCTGACACTATGAACAAACTAGTTCGAATCCCTGGAATTGTGATCTCTGCCTCGGTCCTCTCTTCCCGCGCAACCAAGCTCCATCTCCAATGTCGCGCCTGTCGCTCAACGAAAGTCGTATACCCTGCTAGTGGTTTGGGTGGTATTGGGAGTGGGAGTGATAGAGGATTACCCAGGGTTTGTGACGCACCTACACCCGAGGGGCAGAAGAAGGATTGTCCGATGGACCCTTATATCATCGTGCATTCGAGGTCGACATTTTCAGACCATCAGACGTTGAAGTTGCAGGAAGCGCCGGACATGGTACCTGTTGGAGAGTTGCCGAGGCATATGTTGTTGTCGGCGGATAGATATTTGACGGGGAGAGTCGTTCCCGGTACGAGAGTGGTTGCTACTGGCATTTATTCTACTTTCCAGTCAGCCAAGAATGTGAGGGTTCCCGTTCTCTCACATTCACAATGGTACTGATTAGGGTGCCGTCCAGAAACAAGCGAACGCATCCGCTCTGCGTACACCTTATCTCCGGGTTGTACATCTAGAACTAGCCTCAGCAGCCTCAGGGAGCGCAGGTGGATCCAATCCCTTCGGTGTCCAGTTCACTCCAGAAGAGGAAGAAGAGTTCGGAGAGATGGCCAGAAGTGAAGGGTTTTATGAACGGTTCGCAAAGAGTGTTGCACCCAGTATATTTGGGAGTTTAGGTGTGTTCCTCAATACCCTCTGGCCTCATCCCCCCGCCCTTCGCCTCCACCTTTGGTGTTGACGCAGGCGTGTCCTCACAGATATCAAGAAAGCAATTACCTGCCTATTATTTGGTGGCTCGAAGAAGGTGCTCCCGGATGGCATGAGGCTGAGGGGTGATATCAATGTATTGCTACTCGGTGATCCCGGTACTGCAAAGAGTCAGCTGCTCAAATTCGTCGAAAAGGTATGGACTTTTTTCCTTTGATGTTCAGTGGTGTTGAAGACTTGGCGCAGGTTGCTCCAATTGCGGTGTACACCTCTGGAAAGGGTTCCAGTGCGGCTGGTCTGACAGCTTCAGTTCAACGAGATGCGATCTCCGTACGTCCTTCCATCTCCCACCTACATTCTTTCTAACTTCACCCCTTTCCCAAAGCGCGAATTCTATCTCGAAGGAGGCGCTATGGTTCTAGCCGACACTGGCGTAGTCTGTATTGACGAATTCGACAAAATGCGAGACGAAGACCGAGTAGCTATTCATGAAGCTATGGAACAACAAACGATATCGATCGCCAAAGCTGGTATCACGACAGTGTTAAACTCCAGAACCAGTGTATTGGCGGCTGCGAATCCGGTTTGGGGGAGGTATGATGAGGGGAGGAGTCCTGGAGAGGCAAGCAGCTTTGTTTTGTTTACACCAAAGGGATGGATACTGATGTGTGACTATAGAATATTGATTTCCAGACGACGATCTTGTCAAGGTTTGACATGATTTTTATCGTCAAGGATGAGCACAATGAAGCTCGGGATAGGGTATGTCGTGATGACGGCCTCCTCGCTCCTTCATCGAGCTAATGTTATGTTACCCCTCGTAGATGATTGCGAAGCATGTGATGAACATTCACATGAACCGAGGGGGTGATGAAAGTGAAGTGGTAGGTGAGATTGACGTCGACAAAATGAAGAGGTACATTGCATATTGCAAAGCGTGAGTCCTGATTCTCCATTTTTGACAAAATCCAAGTTCATGGCTTCCGTTACAGAAAATGTGCACCTCGACTATCTGCTGAAGCTCAAGAGATGCTGAGTAGTCACTTTGTTGCACTTCGGAAACAGGTACAGCAAGTCGAGAGAGATAATGACGAGAGGAGTTCAATCCCAATCACTGTCCGGTTAGTCTTCCCGCTTTTCTTTACCCGCAGATCACTCAATTAGAGCTCTCTCCAGCCAACTGGAAGCCATAATCCGCATCTCCGAATCCCTGGCGAAACTAACGCTATCACCAGTCGTTCGTAACCACCATGTCGACGAAGCTATTCGCCTCTTTAAGTTCTCTACCATGGACGCTGTTTCCGCTGGCTCTGTCGAAGGTCTCTCGAGAGGGGAGTTGCACGACGAGATGACGAGGATTGAGAAGGAATTGAGGAGGCGGTTACCTGTGGGGTGGAGTACGAGTTATCAGAGTTTGGTCAAAGAGTTCGTGAATCAGCAAGGGTACTCGAGTCATGCGCTTGAGAGGACGTTGTTTGTGTTGGAGAAGAGGGAGATTGTACGGTTTTCGGGCCAGGTTAGTGTTTCATCTGTGGTATATTGATTTCGCTCTGATGGGTCGTTCTTGCTTGCACCAGAAAAAGGTTGTTCATAGGTGAGTCTTCTATGTGGAAACTTGGCTTTTGACCATGGTACTGATGATCACTACAGAGTCGGGGTCTGATTTTTTGTTGCTTTCTTGGTTTATGTTGTGTGTAATATCGTCCTAGCTTTTTCTGTATCATTACTCTCCTGTAATATTTTCCTTGTGTGGGATGGAAGCCTTCGGCCATCATTACTGCGCCTGACGAGCAACCATTCATCCCTCTTAGCTCAGTTGGTAGAGCGCGTCACTAGTAATGACGAGGTCAGTCGTTCAAATCGGCTAGCGGGAATGTAGGCCAGGGAAAATTCTTTTATTTCTTTTACGTCGTCTGGGATGGGATGGCAGGATGGATAGATTGTGGATGTTTCCCGGCTTGCGGGTGTCGATTTTATTGACCGAGTTGGGCCAAAGTTGAGGTGACACAGCGAGAATGGATATTGCACAGCCACCCTGCCGTACTGGAGCCTCCTGTCCAACAAAACTCAATCAACTTTTGAATCAACCGCTGCACACGATGAGCGCAATGGAAACAGACGAACTGCCCGTCGTGCTCCCTTCCACGACATCGTCTGGTCTCTCGCTATCGCTGTGCGTATATCCTTCAAATCCAAGCCCCGATCTCCGCAAACCTGCAACCACCCCACCCGCATTACCCTGACCCTTTGTCTGATCACATCAACTTCACAGACATCCCCTGCCTATTCTCAACATATCTGAACACTTGACCAGACTAAAGCTTCAGACTAAATCGAATTCGCCTTTTGGTTCGTTCTTTCCGTCCTCCCGACCCTACCGAGTTTGAAGCCACCGCTCACGTTGATCGGTAATCAGTGCTGGGCGCCTTGCTAGGCACTCAAAATGGTCGAGAAATAGAGATTGTGAACACTTTCGAGTTGGCGGTTGAGGATGGAGAAAAGGTCGATCATGGGTTCTTGGTGTCTAGACGAGATCAATGTGCGTGAAACTTGATCAGAGTTTGTGGTGACGAGGTTGACTGATATATGCGCTCTTACATTCATATTTGATAGACAAGCAAGTGTTTCCTTCTCTCGAGTTTATTGGGTGGTATAGCGTAGCGCCGGAGCCTACATCTAGACACATTGCCCTTCACGAACAAGTGCGTGTTCCCTCCCCTCCGCTTCTTGTCCCCTATCTAATCCGCATACACAGTTCACGAACTATACTTCAACCCCCCTGCTCCTCCTACTCACACCATCCTTCCCATCTCTCCCTACCAAAGCGTCCACCTCTAAATCTGCCTCCACTTCGACTACAGCAGCTGCGGACAGCATAACCAACCAAACCCTCCCATTCAAAGCATTTGAACCTACCATTGAGATCCGTGATCGCAAGACGAGGTCGGTGTATGTGGAGGCTGCGTATAGTGTTGAGACGGGCGAAGCTGAGAGGATTGCTGTTGATTGGACTGCTAGAGGTGGAGAGGGTGGGACTAGTTGTAAGTTTTGTCTGATTCCATTTGATGAGAAGGGCGAAAGGATCGATGTTAATGCGTTTTTTTTGGTGTCACTGGGTTACAGTGGAATCGCATTTGCAGACTCAACGAGCTGCGGTGAAGATGTTACACGATAGGATTCTGGTGCTTGTTCAGTATGTAGCGGATGTCATCGCTGGTCAGTCCTTCTTCCTATCATCTATGCCATCTGCATACTTGGCTGATCATTTGCATATTTGTTGATCATCGTTGGCCGTGCCGCCTGCTCGCCGACACCAAAATGCCGTGGATAGGTCAATCAAAGCCCGACCACGCGACCCTTCGATCCCTTTCTGCACTCGTGGCTTCATTGCCTGCGAGCGAGAGTAATGGGTTCAGAGAGGAGTTTGATATAGTACGTCTTCTCTCATTGTGTTGGGTTGTCCTTGACATTTGATGTCCTTGTGTGCAGGAATACGAAGATGTGCAGTTAACGGCGTACCTATCTACTCTTACGAAATCTGCTAGTATCTTGAACGATGTACGTCCTCATCTCTTACCGCACACTTCTCCAATCTAATAACTCAATCGCCTGCGATTAGCTCGTGGACAAGCAGATAATAGTGACGGCAGGAGGTAGGGATGAACGTGGTGGTGGACCTGCGGGGGGTAGGAGGGGTCCTAGGTTAGGTAGGCATGGGACTGTGCCGGGAGATTGGGACCGGTTTCATTGAGGTTTGATGGTGGTGTGTTAGGTTTAGTGTGGTGTGTGGGGGAGGATTATCTGTGTGTTTGTTGGGAGATTGCTTGTGTGGTTTTCGCCTTGTTGAAGTCTGGTCGATGTCGGAGGTTGATGGTGTGGATGTAAATCGCCGTGCGAGACGAATAATGGGAGGTGTCTGTGTCCTTGTCTTCTCTCGTGCTTTGAATGATTGCTATTCAGTGTTCACGTGATTACAGGGGCTACGACATCATGATCTTGACAACAACGTCTGTCGAATCGAATCCGAGTCTGCGCTTCTTATCACCCTCGTCCATCCGTCTCTGAGCTTTGATTTGCTTCTTGAAATCGTACAACGATGCCACGAACTGAATTCACATCTGCGACTTTCAAGTCGTTGTTCTCGGTGAATGGGTTGTATTTGGTGCTTTATTCTTGGGTGTTTGGGATGGGTGAGTGTCTTTGAGTTTCTTTCACGTCGTCGATGTCAAGTTTCTAATGCCTTTGGGGGTGTAGCGGTGTGGGTTACGTTTTTTGGAGGTACGTTCACGTCTAGGCTTCTCTTCAGATTGCGAACGAATGCTTAACGATCTATTAGGTATAATAGCACTAAAGACACTCCGTAAGTCCCTCCCTCTATTCCCCTATCCCCCACCACTAACCCTCTCTTCCCCAACTTCCCCTCCCCCCCGGCAGCCCGTCACCAATTCGGCACCCTCCAACACCGAACCTTCCCCATCTACTTCCTGCTCTCCCTTTCCCTCACTTCTGTGTTGGTGGGTTTGTGGACTTGGAAGCACTCGGATATATGGACTGGAGGTTTGAAGGTGGGGAAGTGGGGAGGTGGGTGGGTCGTGGGTCGTGTGGGGATGGATGGGGATTTGGTGCAGTTTTGGACTTTGGTGGGGGTTTGTGTTTGTATGGCTGTTAATCAGTTTGTTGTTGGGCCTTTGACTAGCAGGTATGTGTGTGTGAGCTGAGGTGGACGGTTGGTATCGTGCTTATTGTGGTGGTTTTAGGACGATGTTTCAGAGACATCGGTTGGAGAAGGAGGAAGGGAAGGGGTATGATGAGGTTGGGGTACGTCTTCGTTCTTTTCGTCTTTGGTTTACGTTGTGTTGATCTGGATGAAGGTGTCGAAAGAGATGAAGGCGCTTAATGCGAAGTTCTCAGGTTTGCATGGGGTTAGTTCGTTGTTGAACCTTGGAGCTGTTATTGCGTTGGGGTTTCATGGGTTGTGGATTGGGGAGTATGGTGTGAAGGGGTATTGAGTGGTGGGATTGAGGGTTGATTGATGGTGTGTGTACAGTATGTTAAATTGCTTGAGTGAATGCTTGTATCTTGTACTTTTAGAGGATCTTTACAAAGATGGGGTTTTGCACGAAGGAAAGTGCTGGTCTCGTGCGGTACTAGATCTACAACATCGATATTGACAGAAGGACACTGGTACCATCTCTCCACCCATGACTCTCTGTCATCTCATCGGGCACGCATACACTTCATCCCATCAAGCGACACCTACAACCCATCAGGCAGAACCCTCCCTACATCCCATCAGGCAAGAATCCCTCCTTCAAACTCCTCTCCAATCTCCTAATCTCATCAATAGAGGTAGCTTTCGCGATGGCAGCCTTGACCTTCTCTTGATCCTCTTTTGACATTAACCTGCCTGCTTTTCCTGGTTCGACGAGGGCGCGAGGTTCGTCGGAGGTGATGGGAGCTTTTGTGGAGTGGGAAGATGTGGTTGTTGAGATTGTAGTTGCTAGGGATGTGGGGAGGTTATCGGGTGTGAGGAAGAGTGTTCGTGCTGTTTTGCGTTCCTGTTGTATGATCGAGATGAGGACGATTCATGTTCGCGTGGAGAGGAAGGGTTGTACACACCTTGTCTCTGATCCTTTGGAAATCCAATACCCTCAACGCAGGCAAGCGATGAGCAAGCCACTCTCTATACCATTTCTTCCCCCTGACTGGATTACCCAACAAACAAAGATACTGCAGATGTCTGAGATCTTTCAAAGGTTCCAAATCACCGAGTTCGGCGATGTTGTTGTTTGTCAGCACGAGGGTATGGAGGTTTGGAGTCGACAGGTGGAGGGAGGGAGAGATTGAGGATATTCGGTTGTTGGAGAGGAAGAGGGAGGAGAGACGGCGGAGGAGGGGGAGGTTTGAGAGGGATAAGAGGGAGTTGTCGGTTAGATCTATTGCGTCGTGTTGGTCCTGGGTTAGATGTGAATATTTAAGGAGGGGAAGAGGTGGCGAATGGACGGACCCTTGTGACACCCAGATTTTCGATGGCGGGGATTTTGTAGCCTAGGGTGGGTTAAATATGCGTAGATTAGAGGGACATGTATTTGAGAAGAAATATAAAGGGAATTTAAGAGTACCTCTGAGGTCAAGCTGGCGTTCTTTGAGGGGATTGAGGGCAGAGGGACATTGCTGGATGAGTTCCGGGGTGAGTTTCATTGCAGCAGGAGGCAACGAGGTCCTGTTTACTTGTTCACTTGTCTGCCTTCAACTCGTTGCGCAGATGTCGCCTTTTCAAAGTGACGTCGACTTCCTCGCCACTTCCACCAAGCACCCCCCGCTGCTGCAATGCAGTCCTTATACCAGCGTCTCGACTTGTCCGTGTTTTCTTAAAGTGTGTGGTTGATGCTGACGGTGTCGGTGCAGGTACATTGATGGCGAGGATTCGTATACCTTTGCCCCCGTCGACTCGCCAAACGCCCGCTCTTTGACTATATTCAGGAATTCGGGTGATATTGTTCTCAATCGTGAGTGCTACCAGTTGCTATCAAGGACTTTTGGCTGATGCGAAACTATTCAGCACCTAATGCACCACTTCCACAACGCCCTGCAAAGACTGTATATGGCATCCTAGGCATAATCTCACTTTCTTTATGTTCGTAACCTCTTTCCAACTCGCAAGTCTCGTCCTAACACGTATCACAAATAGCGGAGTACATAATCCTCCTAACGGGTCGCGAACTCAACGGTACATTAATGTCCCAACAAATTTACCGCATGACAGAATTCGAGATACTGCCTCTGCAACCACATGCTTCCGTCACACACCCTTCACATCCAGTCGAAGCACACCTTTTGGCGTTGGTCAAGAGTCATTTCGACGCGGGGTTGTTTTGGTTTAGTTATGGCTGGGGTTTGACTAGGAGGTTACAGGTTCAGTGGGAGAGTAGGGACCATGATGAGGGGAGGGCTTTGTGGGAAGTGGTATGTCCACTTCTACTTCGTGTTTGCGCTTTCCGACTGATGAGAGCGTAGGCGGATGAAAGATTCTTCTGGAACAAGTGAGGGAGATGGCTTTTTTGTCGCGCCGCGCCACTCATTGACGTTCTAGGTACCTACATACCAAATTCATAGATATCACCACAGCAGACCCTAAACAAGATGTACGTCCCGTTTCCTATTCTTGTTTCTTGTAACAAACACCACCCACAGCTAAGCCCCTACATCCTTCCCATAATCTACGGCAGTAAGCAGCCCTACTTGTGCCCCTGCCTCTTCCCTTATTCCTCATCACCTTCTATAGCATTCGACATCCGCCCTTCCTACATAAACTCCCACCATCTCCGCCTCTGCCTCATCTCCCGCCGTTCCCGACACCGCGCCGGCACTCGCTACTTCCGCCGAGGCATCGACCACTCCGGAAACGTAGCCAATTTCAACGAAACCGAGCAACTCGTTCTAGTCGAGAGGGGAGGCAAGGGAGGCGACGAAGGTAGTGTGAAGATGAGTTTTATACAGACTAGAGGGAGTATACCAGTGTTTTGGGCGGAGGTCAATAATTTGAGGTATAAACCGGATTTGCAGGTTATGGAGTTGCAGGATACTGTGAGTTGGTTGGCATTGTTTTTGGGGGTGTGAGGGTGTATGTGCTGATTGGATGGGTTTGGGATGTAGGCGGATGCGGCGAAGAAACATTTGGAGGGGTTGGTTGCGCAGTATGGGGAACAGAGTCTTGTTAGTCTTGTCAACCACAAAGGACACGAGAGGCCCGTCAAGGAGGCGTACGAAAAGACTGTCGCTGAGGTACGTTCATCCTTGTGTAATCTATTTGGTATGTTGTTAAATATTGTTTTGGCGGGGTTTTGCAGCTCAGCCTCCCGGATGTGAAGTATAACTACTTTGATTTCCATACCGAGTGCAAGCATATGAGGTGGGAAAGGATTAGCGTGCTCATTGAGAAACTTGAGAAGGACTTGGTCAAGCAAGGGTACGCTTCCCTCCCTCTTCTCCCCATCACCCTACTCAAACTTTATGTTTGTCACAAAGGTATTTCTACCTCGACCCAACAACCTCCCCCACTCCCCTCCTTTTCCAAAAAGGGACGGTTCGAACGAATTGCATGGATAACCTCGATAGGACGAACGTCGCTCAAGCTGCTTTTGCCAAATGGACGTTGAATAGGCAATTGAGGGACGTCGGAGTCTTCAAAGGTGGAGAGGGGATTGAGATGTATGAGGAACTTGAGAGGGATTTCAGGGAGAGTGCGTATTTTGCCCCTCTTCTTCCGTGGGATGTGGACGCTGATGAGTTGTTCGTCTGGTGCGGAATAGTGTGGTCCGACCATGCGGATTTGATATCTAATGCGTATGCTGGCTCGGGAGCGTTGAAGGTGGATTATACTAGGACTGGTAAGAGGACGAAGACGGGTGCGATGGAGGATGGATATAAGGGTGCTTTGAGGTATATGAAGAATAATTTCTTTGATGGGCCTAGACAGGTACGTCCTTGATTCTCGGCGGTCTTGCGGGAGAGATGGTTTGTTGATTGGGATGTTTGTAGGATGGGTTCGACTTGGTTACTGGTGTTTGGGTCCCCAGGAGAGGTCCGAGTTTTTCAGGATTCTTGCTTGCGGATGATAGGCCTTTGGTCGTCCGTGCTGTGAGTGCTTTGTTCCATTGTTAGGAAAGAGGATGTTGATGTGTTCTTGCTGTAGATGCCCTACGTCCTTTTCTTCTCAATCTTCATGATCTGCGCCGGTCTAACTCTCCCCCGTACATCCGGTTCGTCTTCTCTCTACCTCTGTCCTACCCCCTCCATCCTAACGACCCATTTGATCCACAATAGAATACTCTCTCTTCTATTATTTCACCCTCTGGCTAACCCTCCTCTCCCTCTCCCTCATCTTCATCTTCATACACGGAATCGACTACGTCTCGTGGCCTCGTCTCATACCTCCCACTGAGATTATACATTACGAAGGACCTGGGTTTAGGTCAGCTCACAATGGCAAAGGAATGGGATGGGAGTTTGGGAAGGTGAGAGCGGGGAGGAAGGGGATGTTGAGTGAGAAGGGTGGGGGAGGTGTTGGGAGGAAGAGGGCTTCAAGTCGATTGGAGGAGATTGAGATGGGGAAGAAGAGGGATGATTGAGTTCGGTGGGGTTGGGGGTGGTGGACATAGAGGTGATTGGGTGATGTTCATAATAATGTGCCGTACGCTTTTCATGAATTCATACGTTGACTGATTTTGGGAGCGTCGCTTCTGTTCGCGTCATATTCTGTGGCTTGGCCTTGTGTACTATATATTTCTCAAGGCCTCATGTTGGATGTGATAGTATATGTCCCACTCTTCGGGTTTGCGCAAACCTGGGCCTCACTTTTTTTTGGTCGGAAGTGGACAGGCGCGTCGCGTCGCGTAGCGCCCAGTTGTCGGGACAATGTCGTCACGAGCAGAACTCGGTAGCGGCCGAGCTTTTATACTCCGACAATTTTTTGATTTCGTTCAAGTGGCGTACATACTTCGAATCCCACCACAGCAGCGTCCTCTGCCTTCCTGCTTGGCCTCTTCCATCTTGATTTATCGCCATGTCAAAGCAAGGAAAGAAGCGCGCATCCCCCGGCGCCGATTTTGAGAAAAACCCGCTTGGTGACGTTGAGCTAAGCGACGAGGACGCTAGGCAGTTGGAGGTTGTCTCAAAAGACATTTCTCGCGCCGAGCTCATCCTTGGTATGTTAGATACCTTCCTGAACTGGGGTTGCTTGAATGTAGTGTGCTGATTGTTTCTTGCGTGTGTAGAGCGTAATGCCCAGAAGCATTTGCTGCCCGTTTATGAGAAGCGCCGGACTGTGACGAAGGCTATCCCGAAGTTCTGGCCTGTTGCGCTCCTGAACCACCCTACGATTGCCATGTCCGCGCAACATAACACCGATCAGATTGCCCTCAGTTATTTGGAAGATGTTTGGATTACGAGGGAGGCTGCTGAGCCCAGATGTTTTAGCATTCAATTTGTATGTCACTTCTTGACATTTGCCTGGCGTGCCAAGGTGGCTAAGGCGTTAAATCCTTGTAGACATTCAAGGAGAACCCGTACTTTACAGACTCTGTGTTGGTCAAGGACTATCAATATGTCCCCTCACCCGCCTCTGCGAGTGACGCCCCGGACGCGGATGGTATTACCCCCTCAATGCTGGACTTTTCTTGGGAACGGGACGTTTCTCCCAAGGTTTGTCCTTGGCATTTTGCTTGTACGGCGAGGAGACTGACGAAACCCTAGGCAATCAAGATCAAGTGGAAGGATGACGCTCACAACCTCACCAAGTTATATCCCCGCCAACAGGATGACGAAGATGATGATATGCCAGCTGAACCTGGTAGTATCTTCAATTTCTTCGAGACAGCCGAAGACCCCTTTGATGTATGGTTTTGCCTCATATCTTTCCGGCCCAGCTTCTCTGATCTCTTGGCGCTTGTGTTGTGTGTTTACAACAGCTCGGCGTCCTTATTGCCAACGATATTTTCCCGGAAGCAATCGACTACTTCCTTGGACATGGGACCGGGGCTGAAGATGACTCTGACGACGAAGATGATGATGATTCGGAAGAGGATGAGATTGACCTGGAGAAACCCAGGCCCAAAAAACATAGGCACGCGTAAATTGTTCGACGTGCTCCATTCGTCGGTCGGTTTGCCTGTCAAAAATGTACATAGAGGATACCTCTTGCGCGTTTTTATGATCTTCGTTCATTCATTACGACAATATATTGGCTCTTGCTTAGACGTAGTCCATGTTCCATTGTTCAGGTCTCCCTGCATTTCTCCAGAGTAACGTCAAGGTACTGTTCGGCACGTCAATCGGCATTAAGCAGCACGAGGGCGCAGGCCGACATTTTATTTGCCTTTTCTGGAACGACGCTTGGCCATCGGTTGCGGTCGCCAAGTTCGTCGGAACAGGTTCCTTTCAAACCATAAAGCCTCAAAACTTTCGTTTTTTTCTCCCCTCTTTGTGACCACCCACTCTTTTACTGGTCCAACACTCGCTAAGTATGAAGCTCACTGCGTCGTTAGTTACAGCTGCTGCTTTGCCCATCTTCGTGTCCGCACATGCTGCACACAACCACCAGGCCCGTGACGCGCCCCATCGCGTTCGTCAGGTCTCTGCTGCTGGATCTTCATCAGCCAGTGCCAGTGGCACTCCCGCAGCTGCTTCCGGAGCCTCTGTGGCCTCGGGATCGTCAGTAGCAACCACAGCAACTCCTTTGGCGACTGCGTCGTATTCCCTCATGTCGACCAACCCGACAGCTATACCATTAAGTCAAATCATTTCGGGAGCCCCAGCTCAGCCCACCCATCCCCTTGATACCACTTATGCTGCTGGAAGCATTCCCTCCGCCGTTACAGGCGGGCCTGCTCTCCCTAATCGTTAGTCCTTTTATTTTTACACCTTTTTATCAGCGCGTCGGGCATGGGAATTTCCCATCCTGATCGTGGTGACAATTGCGTTATCGCGGTTGGCGCTGGCCGCTGTGAGAATTCTCTAGAATCTGATATGATATGATTTGCTTCAGCTTCGGCCCTTGTGATCTCGTCATATCCCGCGCTGGACAAGCAGCCCGCGACCGACTCTCCTCAAGTCCTTCAATGGATCCAGGATGTTCAAAAATCTGGAGTCGCCATCCCTAATATCGCCCCTACCGTCGCTGGTGGTTGCGCTGCCAATGCCGCCGCCGTAGCCGACACCAGTCGCTGCTGGTGGACGTGTGGTGGTTGCACGCGTAACACCGATATCACCACTTGTCCCGACCCTCTGACATGGGGTCTCACATACGACGATGGTCCTTCGTTGTACACCCCTGACCTCATCGACTACCTCGATAGTGTGAACATCAAGTCGACCTTCTTTGTCGTTGGATCGCGCGCGTTGTCCTATCCCGCCACTCTTCAGGCGGAGTATATGGGTGGCCATCAAATTGCTGTGCATACGTGGAGCCACCCCTCTTTGACAACGTTGACGAATGAGCAAATCATTGCTGAGTTGGGTTGGTCGAAGAAGATTATCAAGGATGTTCTCGGTGTTACTCCCAACATGATGAGGCCTCCCTATGGAGATATCGAGTTCGTCTTCACGGTTTACTCTCTTTTCACCTCATCTGACGAACTGCTCTCAGTGATCGTGTCCGAGCCATCTCGATTGCCATGGGTTTGACGCCTGTCATGTGGACCCGAATTGCTCCGTATGCTACCTTTGATACCAACGGTGAATACTCTGTTTCTTTCCCTGCCACTGGAATCTCACAGTTTTTGCAGATTTCAACATTGCAGGTGGCTTGGTCAGCCCTTCCCAGGTCCTCGCCAACTGGGAGGCTATCTTGGGCAATGCTACTACCATGAACCACGGCTTCATTGTCCTCGAGCATGATCTGTTCCAGCAATCCGTTGACATCGCCACCGGTTATATCCTTCCCGACGCGCAGGCCCATAAATTCAAGATTGAGCCCGTCATCAGCTGCTTGAACTTGCCCATGTCCGATGCCTACGTTGAGACCAACAACAACAAGACCAACCCTCCCCTCATCTCAGGTACACATTTTTATCCTGTTTCATACCAGACATGTCTAATTTTTCTTCCAGGATCTGGTGCCGTTACCCTGTCGTCTGGTGCTCCTGGCTCTGCACAGGCTACAGGTGGGGCTGGAAATAACAATGCCAATGGCACCTCACATAGCTCTGCCGTCGGTCTCGTCGCCGGTTCCAGCGGGTTTTTCCCTGTCGTAACCGCCATCATCGGTCTTATGGGCCTTGGTGCATTCCTTGTCTAGGCAAAACTTCCGTCGATAGTCCGCACAGCCACGAAAGTACCATAATGAAGGATCCGCAATATCTCTAGCAACTTTTGGGCATTCCGTTATATCCTACCCCATCCATCCTTATTTGCATTTTGTTCAGAAATATATACCAAGTCTTGTCAATCCTGCACCTCTGTTAGCACCGACCTGGACTACTCGTAGAACTTTTAACGATTGTATCGCGATGTTCCACTGGATCATGTACCGTCCTTCGTGTACATGTGTTCAAATGATAGTACTGATTTGGTGAGTTAACCACGAACAGAGGCTATCGAGGGAAATCAACTGAATTGATGATGATCGTCGAGACCAGTCTATATGTACTGGCAGGCATAGCTACATGGAATGAAGACAGTATGCTTACAACGTGATGTAATGGGGAGGACAGAGAAGGGTTAAACCAAGCGACGCCATTGCCCAAGGAAGGAGAAAAGAAAGGAGGACAAGTTGAGAAAGGGACTCGTACACACTCGAGCAGGATATTGAATAAATATTGATTGTCGAGAAGATGGATGGGATGGACCATGGATGGGAGCATGTAAGAGTCTAAAATGAATTGATAAAGTAAAGATGGAGAGAAAAAGAGATTGAGCAATGTGCACTGTGGAGGCACGAGCTCTCTAGAGCGGATAGGGTACTGGAATAAAACCTTGCCATCTCGGTCGTAGAGTAAATCCCAGGTCTATTGAGTGGGAAGGGGTGGGTGGTGATGATGGTGTACAGTGGTGGTCATGTGTCGTGATCATGGTGGCGAGATCTGATGGTAGGAGCCGAACGGAGATCATGGAAGAAGGGGATGCATCGTATGGGGGGGTGATAATGTCGAATGATGGCGTGATGGCAAGAAGGCGAAGATCGAAACCTCTCGGCGTTAAACTTCCAAGTTGAGCTTCAGCGCGCTTCGTGGCGTTGACGCGAAAATGGGGTCAACAACTACCACTCGTCATCAATCGCCATCCCTGAAAGATCCAACCAAGGATGATCAACCAAATCCCTCGCATTCGCTCTCTTCCTAAAATCAACCTTCAACATCGGCAACATAAAATCGCAAAACTCTCTCGCATCCGCCTGCGAAAACAAATACTTCTCGGTCATAACGCTCTCTAACGGCCACGGTTTCAACGACTTGATGTATCGCAAGTTGCCTGAAACAAGGTGCAAAGCACCAGTCAGTTTCGACTCAAAGTCAAAAGACAGAGAGGTTTTTCGGCCTCTCAGGATGCTTGAGGTAGGGGTAGAGGGGGAGGAAGGGAAAGTGCATCGGAAATGGAGGAGATGATGCTGACCTGCTGTATCAAACAGCTCACGACTAAATCGCCCACCCATCTTCACATCAAGACTGAAATCACCCAATAACTCGATGATCTGCGCCATATGGTCGTCGTCTTTGGTAAACAACTGGGCTTGGCCTTGGGGGTCGAAGAGGTATTCCGCGGTGAGCAGTTCGAATACCTGCGTGAACCATTCACATTCAGTATTCTGACCAATGCATGTAGGAAAAGCGAATGTCGAGAAGAGAACTTACGACGCAAGCAACACTCCAGACGTCCGCCCTACAATCCCAATCGTTCTTCCCAATAATAGCTTCGGGCGAACGATACTGTCGCGTCTGGATATCTTCCGTGTAGTGTTTCTTCGAAGGGGTGGCATTTCCGAGGTCAGCAATCTTGACGGAGATCATCGCCGGCGGTGCGGGTGGAGGACTAGGTGGACGCGAAACTAAGGACGGTGAACATGATTGACGAAGAGAAGATGAAGTTGTTGGATGTGAGTGTGGTGTTGGTGTTGGTGGATTCGTAGGCGTGGGTGTATCATGTGAGGAGGATGAAGATCCCGACGTATGTGTCAGGTTGCGCGGCGCTGTTTGCGACAACAGTGACGGACCGCTGGTACACGTTGCAGACACGGATGACATCGGATGGTTAGTCGACTTCTGCTTCGGCGATGACGACTCGGCAACAGATTCCGATGACGACAAAGTCATCTGGTCCGAACCTTGTAAACTCGAATCCGTGGTCCGACTGCCATGCTCGACCCCTTCTCCCATCGACGAGATTGTCAATTTCGATACCGCACTGCCAAGAGATGTGGGTGGTGTACTACCGGCCGCACATACGGAAGACAATACACCAGAGTTCGGGGTAGAACCACTAGACGAAGAAGATGAGGAACTGGACTTTGACCCTGATCCTGAATCAGACCCGATTGCCTTTGCCTTCCCTTTGCTCTTCGAGCCACCACCACCACTTAACCTACTCGCAACCACTGCACTGACCCCACTCCCAACTCCCCCACCGACAACCTTGGCCTGACTCCCAAAACCACCATCATTCAAACTAGCCCCACTGCTAATCCTCGACATTGCCAAGCCCACTCTTGTACGCGGACTCGTGCTTGGGCTCGACAAGGGTTGTGAATCGAATATGTGGACGTGTCGTTTGTCGATTTGGGAAGTGGTGCGACGGGGGATGGTCATGCCGCTCCGTGTGGTTTTCGGCTGGGGTACGCCTACTTTGCGAGAGGTGGGGGACGGGGACAGAGACAATTCAGCTTGGATGTGGGATTCGATATCAGGTATTGAGATCACTGGGAAAGCAGAAGGGGAGGTGGCTTTGTCAGCATGACAAGGTCGTGTGAGTGGACCGAATAAGACACCCACTGATATTCTCTGGCTTGATGTCGGTGTGGACGAGATCACACTCGTCATGCAGATACTCCAACCCCAACAGAATTTGCCTCGTAATAACCTTCACCAACCCCACTGGGACACCCTTCTTCTTATTTCGCTCAATCAAAGCAAGCAAGTTCTCGCCCAGTGGTTCAAAGACGATACACACGTGCATGTCCTCGGGGCCGCAATGCTGAAAGGCGTCGAGAAAGGAAACGACATGATGTCGTCCTGGATGAGTTGGGTTTGCGGACATGACTTGTCGGAGGAGTTTGATTTCATCGCGAGCTGTCTCGGCGTAACGACCGGCTGATTTGACTACTTTCAGGGCGGAGTGCCGTTTCTCACTGGCTGCCACGTCAATGGGGTTGGTCGAACGACACAGAAAAGGATGGACGTACAGTGTGTCTCTAACGAGCCAAACAGTCGAGAAATGACCCCATCTGTTCGCGTGACAGATATCAAGATGAAATCAACACCTCGTCCGTGGAAAGTTGATTCCCAAGCGAGGAGAACACGACGCACCCTAACTTTCTCAAAACGACATATCTTCCTTCCTTGAAAGTATCTCTAACTTTAACCTGGAGGTAGCCGCCAGCGTTGTAGTCAGCTGGGCTTTCCTCGTCCTTTGACTCGACATCGGGAACGGGAATGATCTTTGGACCAGAGGAGGTCACTACGTATTGATACTTTGCGCAAGGTTGAGTAGGGGCCATGTAAAGATGGCAGGACGATGGGAGAGGCTGGAAGGAGGAGGAGCGAAGGAGGGTGGGGACGTAAAGAGTGAACGGACGAGACCTTGGGCTGGCTCGGAAGTATCGCCCAATTTCGCCATGCTCGCGGGGAGCCTTGCGTGTCACACCTGTGACTGAGACGTTATTAGGCTAGCGACGGACTGTGATTGGAAGATAAGCATCTCTTATCACATGTGGCCTGTCTGTTTTCGCGATATCGTTCAAGCGCCCGTCCTCGTCGTCCACGCCAGTCTCCACGACCTGCGCCACTCCATAATCCGTTTATTCCTTTCATATTCCCCGTGAAATTCAGCCTGTTCTCTCGGTCGCTCTTGCGTTTTTTGTGAACTTTGTTGGAAGTTTAAGACGCCACACCATTTGGGTATCCGGACCTTGCAAGGTTTAGTGCAGTCGTTATCGCGAGCGGAGCAGGATCTTCGGATGTATCTTGGTGTTGGATATTTCAGCAAGTCAGATGGTGAGGTGGAATCATGCTCCATCTAGACTCCATCTTGAACTCCATCTGCCAAGGGAGGCTACCCATCCCATGTTCGTGTGCCACTGTGTGCGAGGGAGACCAAAGACGATGAGAACGATGGATCAGATATATATATTGCCAGGTCGAGGCGGGGTCGGACCGAGATGTTTCTTTTCTCGGTAACCCCGGTGGTCGTATTTTTGTTCGTGTGCTCGGGACACGGCAACTTTTTACTCGATGGGCTTAGAGATGAGTTGTATACGACGAGTGCGGTGATTGTTCAGACGAAATCGATGGGTTCCGTGAACGGTGACGTTGTTGCATGGAAGGAACGCCAAGAAGTCAAGAACGTGGTCGGTGGCAGAAGCCAAAAAGCTGATCTCAGATCCTCATTCACCGCCACCGTCGCAGCGAAGCCCACCCCTGTCCCAAAACGACATGACCAAGTAATTGCTCCGTTGTGGCACCGGCTTTTGCATCCTCCCGTTCTCTTTCTCCTCTACAATGCCCTACTCTACAGAAAAGATACCCAAGAAATTCATAGGTGCCGTCGAAGACGAATGGCCCGTATACAGGTTCGCAGCTCCCCTTTCGTTTCAGGAGCTCAGCATGAACTAACACATGTTTCTCGGCGACATACAGTGACCGCGCGTCTGACTATACCGTAGGCGCCCCCATAGGCTTCGGTGCATCATCAACGGTCTACGCCGCAATATACCATCGCCCTCACCCACCCCAAGAAATCCCTTGCGCAGTAAAAGTACTCGACCTTGACCGACTCCCCCGTTCATCCCTATCCCTCTTACAAAGAGAAACTCAATTGATGAGTCTGAGTAAACATCCCAACGTGTTGAGGGTCAGAGGCAGTTGGATGGACGGTCATAAATTGTGCATTGCTATGAGGTTGATGAATAAGGGGAGTGCGATGGATGTTATGAGGTACGGGTGGGCAGGTGGAATGGAAGAGGAGGTCATTAGGTGTATCTTGAAACAAGCGTTGGAGGGAATGAAGTAGGTCACTTCTTCGTCGTTTCTCCCTGCTTGCCCCTGACGAAATTCCCCTCGCAGTTACTTGCACATAAATGGTTTCATCCACCGAGACATCAAAGCTGCCAACCTCCTCATCGACGAAGATGGCACCGTCCTCCTCGGTGATCTCGGTGTCGCAGCATCCCTAGACGAAGATACCAAAGACACTCCCTCCCCCCAAACCAAACGAACCGTAAATTTCAATTCTGGAACCATCATACCCAGGACAAACGGAACAACTGGACTACCAGGCCAAGAGAAGAAATACGTGGGCAAAAGAAGATCATTTGTTGGGACGGTACGTCGTTCCCCCTGTCTAATTTCATAGGAAACGGTCTTGTTGACGTTTTTGGACGCATATAGCCTTGTTGGATGGCGCCTGAAGTCATAAACGGTAAAAGATACGACTCAAGCGCCGATATATGGTCCTTTGGTATAACCGCGATAGAACTCGCACAAGGACGTGCTCCACGTTCCAGAGAGACTCCCCACAAAGTCTTGCTCCAAACGTAAGTCACCAATCGTTAGCATTCCCCTTTTCTTCTCCAACAGACTTCTTCACTTCATCGCTCCATCTTGTGGTGTTCCCCCTTTTTGGAGTGTGATTCTCAAACTCGTCATTTGTTCCCGTCAATCTCCTCGTTTTCCGGGGGAGGATCGGTTCTTTGATGCAATCAGCTCCCTCTTCCTTTTGGTGGAGTCAATCAGTCGTGATTCCAAGTACATCTCTACCTGTATGCTTGAAAACGTCAGGTGTCTCGTCTTCCTTGGGAGTTTCGCAGAAGACCACCACGGATAAACTATTTTTGCCACCGTCGTTCTGTTCTTTCTATATTTATCCATGATTTCCTCTTGAGCCAACCAACTCACCTTGATTTCATCTCATAGTGTCCAAGATGCCCCACCCAAACTTGACAGATCAGGTGGTCAGTACACCTACTCGCGAGCGTTCCAAGAGGTAGTCCAGACGTGCCTCGTTAAAGATCCCACACAACGGTACGTCGTGCCTCCCATTTTTGACCTCGGATTTGTCAATTGAATGCATCATAGGCCCACTGCTGCACAGTTATTACAGACGCCATTCTTCAAAGGAGCCAAGAAACCCGGGTATTTGGTTGGGACTATCCTCAGTACGCCTATCCTTCTGACATGTTCACTTTCCGCGTGTTCTTACCTTCGTTTTTACTTCTTCCTTCCTTAGAGGACCTCCCTCCCCTCACACAACGACAAGAACGATGTGAGCCTCATTCCTCCGAATTTCAGCCCATGACCAGACATCTAAGCTTCACCCCCCTCACTTTTCTAGGCCATCAACCATCAATACTAACACACCGCTCAATCGATTCTTGGGATTTCCCTCCTACGATCCTAAACGTGGCAGGCCCAACATCACCCACATCCTCCCTCTTCAACAAACGTCCCCTCTCATCCCAAAGTCGGTCAATCATTCCCAGCGACGGGGTGTTCGAACTTGAGGATGATGGAGATGACCACGACCAATCGGGGGACGAAGCTAGACATACGTTCAGCAGGCATTCTCGTGGACATTCTTCTAGGTCTGCTACGGCTTCGTGGATTTCGGATCATGGACCCATAACAGAGATCACTGAAGATCTTTCGCCTATACCTTCGCCAGCACAAGCATTGGTAGCTTCAGTGAACGCCGATCCAGACTTTCTCCTCCTCCCACCAGCCACCCAATCTGATCCTCAAGCTCTAACCGTCCCACAATCAAGTACACCACTTTCTTCGTCCCCCGCTTCGTCTTCGTTCCATTCGGGCGAGGGTTCAGGATCCGTTTCGACGTCGTTGGGACCTACGACTCCATCCTCTGGTTCACCCGCTCCCTCGCCGGCTAACTCTACGAAGGGCGGGAATGGAGGTCAGGGGGGTTTGTGGAGGAAACTTACGAGGGGTGGCGATGAGGATTCGACTCAGCGGGAGAGTGGTGTTGGGAATGGAACTAGTGAAAGGTCGAGGTCTAGGGAGAGAGAGAAGGAGAAGGAGAGGAAGAGGGGTTTCGTGGCTAGTTTATTGAGGAGGACTAGTGAGAACCCTGTGAGTGGAGGTGGAGGAGGTGGTGTGAAGAGTGTGTTGGTTAGGACCACGAGTCGGACGTATAATGCTGTTACCAGTGGTTCGTTCCTTTTCCCTCGTGAACACTTCCTGCATGGAGCTGATGGCTGGGTGTTTTTCGTCAGGTTTCAAGTTATAACATCACCTCTGCCGTTATCTTGGTTCTGTATCCCATGATACCCATCATTTACTGTCACTCTTCTTTATCCTCCATTGCCTACCACCCTTGCATCACTACCCCTTCATATTTTTGCGCGCGTATTCTGATCGATTATCGTGTTTTTCTCTTCACACTTGTAGTTGTAATGCTTTCGTCCTCTCGACGTTTTCCGATGTAGCCCTTTCCTTCCATAGCACATACGCCCCTTGGTAGCATACACTCGAACACTATGTTACCCTTACGACACTTACTGTATGCCGCGCATATAGTCCTGTATATCTGCTCTAATAGATGTTCATACCTACTTTGCCTGATGGTATTCGAGAAGGAAACGATTCATAGGATCCCGTCCACAAGGTAATTAGCGGGTCGAGGGTAACAGGCTTGGCGACATTTCGCAATGAACCACTTTATCTAGACAAGTAAAGTATTTATCCGATGATGAGTTTCCCCTCCGCATCATTGAACTCGTATTCAGGAACTTCGAGGTTGAGCTATCAAAAAAGAGTTTAACATGAACCCATTCCAGGTAAAAAGGTAGAGAAGCTTACAGGAGCGGGGCCTTTGCGGGTGCGACCGGCTGCAGAATAGAACATGGTCAGTGATAGGAAAGCAAGCGAGGAGAACACGACGGACAGATATCGTAGTGAGAGCCATGGCATGGGCAGAACCAGCCTCCATAATCACCAGCCTCACCAATGGGCACACAACCCAAATGCGTGCACACTCCAAGCATCACAAGCCACTCCGGCCTCTTTGCCCTAGCCTCATCCGACTCGGGATCCCTAAAAGACTTCCAGTTGGCGGACCTCGCCTCCGAAATCTCATCCTGAGTCCTATGACGAATGAAAACGGGCTTTCCACGCCATTTGATGATGACGTTCTTGCCCTCTGGGATGGCGCCCAATTCGACTTCAACTTTGGCCAAAGCCAACACATCGGCGGAGGCGGCCATGGTGCCCAAAAAGTCGGCGACGGTGGACTTGGCGACGGAGGCGGTGAGAACGCCCATGGAGCCGATCATGAAGTAGGAGAGGGCACGGTTGGTAGAATCCGACTGGGCTTGGTAGGGAGCGTCAGGGACCTGTGGCGCGTCCTTGTTAGTCGCAGAGGTGTGGAATAACCGCGGGGTGGTGAAAGTGCTTGTCGGCGCTGTTAATACCGATTTTGTTCAGTACAAAAACTGGGTAACGTGATCCGCGAAGTTGCGACGAGAATAGGACTCACAGGTGGTGATGGTCTTGGAAACTAAGCCAGAAGACGAGCTTCGTGCAACACCTCCAGCCCATTTGGGAGGGACATCTGAGCGAGGACCAGCAGCACCGTGTCCGTGACCATGACCGTCGGTGGGTGCGCGTGCTGCGAGGTTGAGGAGCGGGGCGCAGGGGACACCGGAGGAGAGAGTGCGAACGGTGCAAGGGAGGGTTACGGCCTTTTTTACGGCTGTCTGAAAGCCTGCCATGATGAGGGGGAGGAGGAGAATGCTGTTCTAAATAGCGAATGTTGGCGGAAGATTTCGGACTCTCCTTCCGCATATAGCTCCCCCTAACAACTCACGTGCTTTTACGCGAGACGCGATCCAGCGCGTTCGATTCCAAGCTGTCTCCACATCTCCCTCGAGCTCTATTTTGTCAGTCCGACGTGTCTAACCTGATATTTCAAAACTGAACGCAAATATTAGGTCTTCCGCTCATCATGCCTGCCACTCGAACATCCAAGTCATCCACACAACTTACACTAACTGGGGAACCAGTTAAACAACCTGCAGTCTCCAAGTCAAAGTCAAAATCTAAAACAAAGCAAGAACGAGTCGAAACGGACGTCATCATCAGTATCAAACCAGAGTTCGCTCACCTCATCTCCACAAGAGAGAAGAACCACGAGTACCGAAAATACAAACTGAAAGACTCAGTCGAGCGGATGTGGTTCTACGAAACCGCACCCACCTCTGCAATTAGGTTCGTATATCCACTTCACTTGCCGGCCCGGCCTCTAAGGAAGCTGCAATCATAGATATGTCGCGTCGATTGGTCACGCCAAAGTCCCTGGCGAAGTCAAGGATTCATCGGGTGTCGGAAACGACGATTTCGATGCAGGAAAGAAACTCAGCAAATACGGTTATCCCGTTTCAGGCCTTTGCCGCCTCAAAACGCACATAACAAGCACGCAGATGAAACAAAGTTACGGGATGAGTCCTCCCCAGGCTTTCATCTACGCGACGCCAAAACTCCTCGAGGACCACCCCCTCACAGATCAGGAAACAGTATTTTGACTTGCCAAGCATGTCGGAATTACTGCCATACAGCGTATGTTACATACCTTCAGATTGTATCCTTCGTTCTCAATCTCATTTGTGCTTCAGACGATGGTTCATATCCACGTCCGGTTCATTGGTTCTGTACAACACTAGGCGATATACTATACAAATTTATGTATTAGAGACCATTCATAATGGCGTGCCAGACGCTTGTATCAAAGAGAAAAACTCTTGAAGCGTTAATGAAAAAAAAAGAGGATGTAAGACTATGCAAGTCGGCGGAAACGGTACGTGGAAACACAAAAACTGGAGTCCCAAACAAAATGGTATACTAGAATGATGTTCAAAACATGGATGAATCAACAATCACAACCCTGCACGACAATCAGACGTCTGAAATAGCGTGTGCATATAATAGATGGAGTAGGGCCTGAAGAGCCTGAAAGGTTCATCGACCCAACGCTGAACCTCGTCGTAGATAACCCTCAGCTCTTTCCCCTGCTCCTTCATCTTGGCGAACGACAACAAATAATCCATACCAAGCTCTTCCAAATACCCGTATGCTCCATCTTTGACGTACAAGCTCTTTGATAGTTTCGCACCTGACCAGTCAGTGATAAGGGGAGAATATACAACGACATACGGCTCGTCGAGATGTCTGTGGAGTAGTTGTTCTTGGTAAAGGCCTGCGTAGTCAGAGCCGGTGACGCGGATGTAGTGGGCGTCGGGATCAGCGAGACATGCGCGGGCGCGAATGAGGTTACGAAGTGGGGTATTGTATTCGAGGGTGACGCATGATCGAGGGTCGTTGACATCGATGGTCACGGTGTGGGGACCATGGTGTGGGCATTGGAAGGTGATAACATTCCCCTCATAGCTGTTGCGCTTCCCATGTTTATCTGCCAACCCACATCCTTCAACAGGACATGCTCGGCGAAGCGCCAGAACACGTGTTCGAGGTACAAGCATGGGTGCTAGAACTTCGTGTTGTCGAACAATGTCGTCGATGATGATGGGCATTTGGGGACGGGTATTGAAAGAATCTTGGCGACGAATGGTATATGGGATGCCGGACCAACGCTTGAACTGGTCGAGGACAAACATGTAGTCATCCATGTATGCGGCCATTTCGTTGGTGCTGCGTTGGCTCCTTTGATACGTGATGCCGTTATGAACCTCTTGGACAGAGGGGGCGGTATCGACGATATCAAGAAGGACGCGGATGTCCAACTCGGGTCTGGACTTAATGATGGCACGAGCGAGGCCGAAGGCCAACGCGAATGTTACTAACGTACCGACATGGGGGGAGTTGTTTGGTTGTGCCCCAATGTTAATGATGAGTTCTTTCGGAGTACGGATCGGAACGTCACGAAGGACCGTATCTAGGAACGCCGGCGATGTCTCGAAAGCGTAAGAGCCACCTCCAAGGGGATCGTGAACGACTCCATCGTGATGAGCGATTTCGTATTGGACTGCGGCGGCCCTCGAAGGTCGTGAAGCGAAAGCTTCAAGAACTTTCGAAGACCGCATGATGCGGAAGAGAGCTCGAGAAGGTGAGCAGAGACGGAGGTAGTGTGAAAGGAACTTCCAAGATGAAGTGATCGTGGCCACCTCTCGAGCGGTGGGGTTGTTGGTCGCGAGTTCGTCGGCTTGCGATTCTCGAGCATCAATATGATCAAGGATTACTCGATCACTGGTCTGTCCACCGTCGCCTCCTGGTTTGAACAGAGATTGGATGAACATCGTGAGATGAGATGCTAGTGAATGGTGTATGGGCGAAAAATTGGTGAAAAGCTAGGTCTGCTTCGGCACAGTTCGCACCTCTTTGTAGCCTCACGTACGAATGGAGAGAGAGGAATGGAAGCGAAACCCGCAGCAGAGAAGATACGCGCCATCCAATCGAATCTCCCTCGTTCAGACCCTCCGAACACTTCCAATGTCTCAGCCGGGAGGTATTCGGACAGGTTACCCAATGCAGAGTCGGACACGCGTTCATTGGCGAGTACTATGCCCAGTTCAGTATTCCCGAACCAGTTGATCGCCGTTGTGGTGCAGACTACCAAACGCGTGAGCACATCCCCACGGAGTGTCCGCGATACGAAACTCACCGACATTATCTTCGCGAGGTATCATCCCAAATTTCACTCCCCGTAATCCTTGGGACGCGAAAAGGTATCAATGCGCTCAGTTCCTTCATCATGGAGTCCGGGGCATTTACGAAGACCGGCGAGCCCGGAAGCGAACATCGTACACTTCCCTGCTTCGACGAGGAACCAGACGTCGAGCTGTCAGACGAAGAATCAGACGACGAAGGAGGTAAGTAGATAGCTTGTACTAAGTGGGATATAAATTTAGATTTCATCATCATCGTATAACCTCACGTGCACAGTCTGTAGAGTCACGCACGTCACGGTTTTGGTGTCGAGGAGTGTCGAGGAGCAAGTGTATCACAAAGTACCTCCCCAAGACCAACTACCGAAGCCTCCCCTGATTCCGGACGTCTAGTGAAGTCATTCTAAGTAACTTGCAAAGGAAATATGTAGCTACAACATGCGAGAGTACAATAATAACAAGATAATTACTCAATACTCTACAATTCTCCCCATCTCCATGTTCGAACTTCAATTCTCCAGCCCCTCATCATGCCATCGCCGTCAACTTTGCTTCCCAAGACCGTGATCCCACCGTCTTCGAAGATCAGCTGGTCCTCCCGCAGATCTCGCTGGAGCACCTCTACAGAGCACTTCGACGGAGGACGCACAGCATCCAGTGGCAGCAGTGAAGACTTGAGGTGGAGTGGCTCTAAAGTCGTCTCGGAGATGCCATTGACACGAACTGGGGAGGACACCTTTGCTTCTGTAGCAGCGTCTGGCGAGGTGGGAGCGCCTGTGCACGTAGTTGGGGAAGGCTGCTCCAAGGCGGGCCATGGAGCCTCTACTGTCTTCTTCGTAGGACAAGGGGAATGCTTCTCTGCTTCATCATTTGTTTCGTCGTCGTCGTGCGCGACCCGAAGAGCCACGGAATATCGTCTCCCTCGAACCGAAGTCCCTCCATCGTCGATGTTCTCTTTCTCCTGCAACCCGCTCTCAACTGGACCACCTCCACACGGGTATATGCAGAAACTTTCTCTCGAAGTTTCCACAACCACACTTCTCCTCGGTGTCTCGTCAGAATTTGTCTCGGCAACCCCTTCATCAACGTCATCAACGTCCATATCTTCATCGTCCAGTCGTCTTCTCTTTGGACACCTCGTATAAGGAAACAGGGCAGATCTAAGCGACGCCGGGTCATACTTGAATCTAAGTAAAGGAGTCAACTCATATTCGTACTCTATGATACGAAGTGTAATATACATACCCAGCTTGATTACCACCGAAGCCAGTCGAGAACACGATGGTCCCTCCGGAACTTTCGCGATTCTGTCTGTCCTGCAGTGTAACCACTGGGTGCTGTGTCACGCTATCGACTCGTCTTCGCTTTACTCGAGGAGGGTCACAATCGTCTGATGAAACAGAAGTGTTGAACGAGAAAGGTGAGGGAGCGAGGACGGCTCGGCGGTGTTCGGCATACTCTCTCAAACGCTGCGTCCTGTTGGGACGGGTTCTGCCGTGTGCCGTGCCCTTCTGAACGGTCAGGTTTCAATCGACCATCGTCACCACACGATGAACAGAAAGACGAAAAGAAGACTTACCGGAACGAATTCAGCATGCAGAATCTCAATTCCCGCACCGTCATGCCCGTTGCCCCAACCGGCACTCAACAAGCCTCTCCCATCATCCTCGCCGCTTTCCTCCTCTTCCTCCTCTTCGTCGAGCCTTCTCACCGTGCTCCGAACGTTCCTGCTAGGAACACCAGTTCCCCCCCTCTCGCCAATATACTCGGCACCATAACCGCCAATAAATTTGCCAGGCATTCCACCCCCACCGGGGCTGACAACAGTCTTCAGAACCCTAACCACAACCCTCAAATCCAAACCCTCCCTCAATGCCCTTCTCGCCCCTGACCAAGTGAGGAAGCCAGCATGGAGGGCACACAGGAACACGTCCGAGTCATCTGTGTATATCCGGGGCGCGTATGCACCAGCATACACTGGACCCGCGAGACCTCCACCCCAGATTCTCTTGCGACCGTTGCCTTTCAGGCCCAAACCAGTTGCTCCATCCGAGTCGGGCAAGAAACCACTCGGGATAAGTAGCTCCGCCCGCAGATCTTTCAACTTTCCCTTGTCCTTCTCCGATTCCACGACGCGAGAGGTTGCCGAACCTTCAGAGGCTTCTCGGAAAGGGAATGGCGTCCGGGGGTAGACATACACCCCCAAGTTCACGACCTCTCCAAACCGCTCCCGAGAAGGCCCTGGCTTGTGTGGTGGGTGGCCCATGCCAATACCGAACGGAACAGTACTTGTTGTCAACGGTGGCGGAACCGACGGTAGGTGTGAACTAGGAGGCGCCGGAAGGGGTGGTGGCGTGTGTCGATGTAGCTGCGGAGCAAACGAGAAGGGCAAAGGCGCAGTAGACTGACTTTGTGGTGGGGCGGAGTGGTGAGGTTGAGGTGGCGGGAATGGTTGCGGAGGGAATGTCCGCGAATGAGGGGGTGGCGGTGGAGGGATTGGTTCGGGAACAGATAAATCAAGAATATGACTCTGCACTCCCGGCGGTCTCGGAAGTGAATGATGGTTGTGATGCTGGTGTGGATGTAAGTGAGGATGGGGAGGTGGATGAGAATGTGGGTGATGGTGAATATGGGGACGTCCGTGCGCAGCTTGGGATGGTGCACTGGTGCTTGTGCTCGATTCCGAAGCCGAGATATATCGATCCTGTATTGATAAATTTTCGATCGATTAGAGATTGAAAAATGGGTATATTTTATAAAAAGAAATTGGAACTCACCAGTTGCTGTGGCGGCCCCGGAAAATCACCGGATGGCGGCTTGGACAAGCCCGAGTTGTGTGGACTCGAATTCGAGTGGGGATGGTGGTGATGGATGTGATGGTGATGGTGGTGAGGATGGTGGGGATGATGTAGCAAACGATCTCTCTCTCGATCTCTCGCTGCTGCGCGCTCAATCATAATATCCTTTTCTCGAGCCTCCCTCTCCCTCTCCCGCTCTCGCTCTAGCCCCCGTTTCATCCTATCCCCACCGGAGCTGTGCCGTTCGGGACTTGATGTCACGCTTTGATGGTGGCGAAGGAGAACTTCATCTCGCAGGTCCCGGTCTTTTCTCTCAACCTCTCTCCGCTCCCGTTCCCTCTCATTAGCAAGCGCCGCCTCCGAGAATCGTCCTCTTTCCCGTTCTCTTTCGGTTTCTCTTCGTCTTTCGATAGCTTGCGTGCGAAGAGGAATATCCTCGAGGAGAGGTGGCGGTAAGCCATGACCGGGAGTGCCTTCCATGTGAGGAGTTATTGTGCGAGTATGGACGCTGTGGATACCCTTCGTCACAGATGATGTCACAGTCACGCCTTGCACGTGGGATGGTGGCTGGGGTCCATGCCTTGAGGGAAGTTGGGGTCGCTGCAGGCTACCCATCGCGGGAGACGACACAGGACCGGGAGGACCGGTGTACATGGGTGATGGCTCAGACAGCACTGTCGAAACTGATACGGGAGCAGGGAGTGAATGAGTTCCAGGAAATCCTGAAGCCGAAGAATGCTGTGCCTGCGGTGGGGGTGTCCGTGGGCGGGATCGAGAGAGCGTAGGGGTTGGAAATAATTGGAGAGTTGTCGGAGCAGGGGGAGGAGCACCGGATCGAGACATGCGGCTTTCACGCTCGTGATGGTGGGAAATATGAGAGGGATAGTCAGGCGGCGGTGGGCCTGGCGCGCCATGGGGGTACAAAGCTGAAGGAGGACCGAGGGCGTGCTGAGAATGTTGAGGAGGGGTAGGCCTCAGCGGAAGAGGGACCGAGGAAGCCGATCGCGAGTCAAGAGTACCATATGCCTCATGGCCACGGGAAGGCTGCTGCTGAGCATGAGGTGGTAACTTTTGAGGCTGGGTCAAGAGCTCGGGATTCAATGGTCGCGGACCTCCCCTCTCTCCGGTGCGATGCGCAGGATCATAAGAGTCGTTCAAAAAGGGTGATGGTGGGAGTAGATGTGAATGAGATTGGGCGTATTCGTTGGGATAAGGCAGGTGAGACGAGGGTCTATGGAAAGGAGGGTGGGGTTGCGGTCGTTCACGGTCTAGAGGCTGGTGTTGCTGTTGCTGCTGCTGCTGTCTCGGCTGTATATTCTGGGGGGGCAGCTGCTGTGGTCGTCGTCTGTCGTCTGAGGGGGAGTCCTGGAGGAGGGCGGCAACGTTCATGGCTTGTGTTTGGGTGACGAAGGGCAGGAAAGAAGAGATGCGAAGGCAAACAACAATCCGCCCGACAAATTGGAAATGGCGCCGATCACTTTGGATCGAGATTCGTGCTTCTTTATCGCTGCGATTTACGACATTCCCCCGTGGCACTGAAAATCTTCGCCAACCTTTTCTTGTTCCCGATCCCACACGCGACCACTGCTCTGCGCACGGACCACCGGAATAGGCGCAGGCAACGTTGAGCTCGACATCAAGCTCCATCCAGCCAGTTTTACGCCCCGAGCCCATCCTCGGAATGACCCAGAGCCCAAATTTCCATCGCTTGATAGTCGATCTTCGCGAGATCTCAATGACAGGCACAGGTTCGACTTCTGACAGCCCATGAATTCGATCACACATTCAATTCTAATACCCCCACAGCGAGAATTCAACACCTCGCAAAACACGCCTCTGCAAGCATGGGCAACAAGAAAGGCTGACCGTACAATCGATAGCATTGATGTGATATAAAGGCGTCTATATTACCCCGAAAATAAGATATTCAGCTCCGAGAACCCCAACCTCATGGCATCTATGAAAGCCTCGCGCCAATCTATAATTGAGAATGTTGCTCTAAACAAGAAAGGACCCGGTTTTTCGCGTGTTTCGGTGCAACGGGCAGATTTTGTTGTCGGGCCCATCGCCTTACAACATCAGGATCTATTTGGATTGTGGTCAGCTTGGAACAAGGACGAGAACAAGGCAAAGGACCCACAGTCAGTGATAACCCCATCTGCCTTCCAGTTCACCAGTTGTTCGATGATGTTCAATCGATTGACCTTTAGGCGACCGCGATAATTAGTCAGGTGCTTTCGGAGGAACGGAGCGACGATACCCACAGTCCAAGGCTTCACCTTCATGCCGAATCGATGTGCCTCTTCAAACATATCCCTCGAGGAGAAAAACTGATATCCGTCCATCCGAGGGTCCGCCACAGGTGTTTCAAAAGAAGATGCTGATGGCGAAAGGATGTTGGCGTGTATCGAGTGTGCGGCTTGGGCGACCTGCATGCCAATCGTGGGTCCCGGGAACGAGTCAAGTCGTAGACCTGCTAGCCAAGGCGACGTGCTGTTGTCTGGCATGATCGCGGTCTCGCTGCCATAGGATTAGCATGGGCTCCTAGGTCAAACAGGTGAGGGACTCACTCATCGATCAACGCAGATGTGATGACTTTGGGGTCCAGTGCCTTCATTGAGCATTAATTAAGCTCGTGCGAATTCAAGCACGTTATTCCTGACCTTCATCGCAACAAGTGTTCTCCAGTCAAAGCTTTGGAACTAATATACCAAACGTCTGTCAAGCCACGTCAAGCAAGACACCAGTCAAGTTCAACTCACAGTGATTGATCGATAATATGGGCTCGCAGCGAATAACGCATGCTGTTTCTTCACAAAGTCATCGGCACTGGCCGTCCGGTTCGGATGTCTCGCATCAATTTTCGATTCAATGTTCCAAAGGACTTGATGTGAAGGGTCGGCACACTCTACAAAGTCGAAAACCTCTTGGAGGGTAGATATCCGCGTGCCTGGATACGTGAGTTGCAGGGCTACATGGTGGCAGGTGTAAACTGATACGTCAACAGAGGTAATGGTGAGCACACTCACGATAGCCATCCTGCCTCCGCGATCCACAGTCCAGGGTCTTCAGTTGGGCTAGAGTCAGATTTGCAACATATTTCCCCACGTAAGGGAACTCTGGGTCACCGGAAAACTTAGCGCGAGTCAGGGAATCGTATACAATGGTGTTAACGGAATTCCGGAGACATACAGCGGGTCGTGTGTCTTGACATTTTGCGGGGGTGATGTTCTCATCATGCCAAACAACGACTACCCCATCCTGCGTCGCGTGAATACCGGCGAATAAGGCAACAAGGTTCCGAGGAAGGACTCAAAACTCACTTTGGTTATACCGTTATCGAGCTCTAGAGTAGTAGCACCATTGATCAATCCCCTGTACACGTAAAATTGTTGTCTATCACATGGAGACAACACGTAGTTGAGGGAGATATATACCAAGCGAAGGCTGGCAGGGTGTTCTCAATAGTGTTTCCCCTACCCCCACGATGCGCCTTGGAATCGAAACCAACAAAGTCACTTTCATCCTCCGGAAAACTGGGTGGGGCGGCAAGACGCACCTGAATATCGAAATGTCTCGAATAACCCGACTTGGAACCTCCAACAGCGTCAAGAATTTCCTGGGATTGAGTAGGAGAAGCGAGCAGGAGGCGAGTTTGAGCAACCAAGAAAGCAAGAGCAGGGAACGGGCTAGGGATCATGGTGACCTGGCGGATGAGGTTGGTTCAAGCGTTTCCCCACACACACACTTTGTCGGTGGCTGGCCAGGAACATCTCGGATCTGAGCGCTGCACTTTTGGCTTTGTGATACTCGCGAACGTTTGCTGGTGGATATTCTTGGAGCTTGAATGGCTCTTTTGGCCATTTGTTGGGATTTTTGGTTAGCTGGGGGTGACGCACGGGTGAGACGAACGTTCTTACTTGCTCGTTTCGATCGCGACTGTTACACTCACCGTCACAGCCGTCTCCCGCAGATTTTACTTCCGCCTTGCCATTCAAAAATTCTCTACCGTCCCAGGAGGCTCCAAGATATCTCGTTTCATCGCGCCAGGCATTTCCAGGACAGTTTCAACGTCCCATCCCCCTCCTCCGCGTCATCCAACGCTCATACTTTTCGGTTCAATCTTCCGTCCAATTGCGGCTACGAACGTGCAACCAAGATGTTTCCGAACTCATCCATGGCTAGTTCCACGGGTATGGTGCGCCTTTGAGAACGATGGCACCATTGGGCGCCCGAGTCTGCCTTAGACTTTAGAGATGGGAACATCCGGGTCGCCAGACGTCACTAGGGCTGATAAGCATTTGGGAAGGTCGGAATTGAGGACCGATTTGCTATCTAGGATCCAGGTGCTCGGTACTCCAGGTTTGGAACAGTTATATTTGTGGGCCTCGTGAGGCGTGCTCTCAACGCGACGCGACTGTGAACTCTATATATTGGTGTGGAGCGCGTCGACCATTTCGGGCGGTTCGAGTATGTCGTTCTGTTTTGTCAATTCTCTGTCCCTTCAAAGTACTCGGCACAAAGTCATCCTAGGACCAACCTAGGACCTTGTCTTGGGCCGACTCATGAACTCGCTGGTGCAGCTTTCGGTTTCTGATCTGCGAGATTGCAGGTGGAGCCTCCCATGCAACCTGCAAACGCCCAAGTGTGGCGTATAGCACCTCATCGACATTCCTGCTGACCAGGTACTCAGCCAGTCGGCGTAATGCTCACCGTACTCTCCGGCCCTTTTTCCTCCATTGTTCAACTGACTTGGGGACGATATGATCCCGCAACGTGTTGTTGAAAGCGCACCTTGGTGAGTGCTAATTCCGTGGCTTCGATCTCACTATCCTCACATATCTGATTCTCGGAAACAGGAGATAGGGTCACGTATCTTCTTTCCGACTTCATCGCTGATTAGGTGGAGCGAGAATGGGCATGTGCAGGTTACGATCAAGTTGACGACAAGGAGTCAAGACCTAGAACCGTTGTGGGATATTTGACCTGTACAAGGGTTGTGCGCACGGGCTTCACGGGGTTATTCAAGGGTTATTTGACGCTTACTGTACGGGGCCTGCGCGAGGCCATCCATTCAATTGTTTTACATTGGGAACCCTGATCCTTGCTATGTATTCGGGCGCTTGAGGTGTACAACGTGAATCACCAGCAGTGCCTTTATAATAAGACCGCGCCTGCATGCAGGATCCATCAAATTAGTTCCCATCGCAGTCCTGATGCAACTGTCGATCAGGCTGTGCCATGGGCGCTTACACCCTACTTCTCTCCGAATCTTTGATGGATGAGATTGTGCATTATGATGATCGACGCTTGCGAGAGAGTACAAAAGAGAGACCTGGAGATTAGTCCCAACATCTTCGATGCCGTCTCTCAGCTCCATTTCCTCTCGAATCAAGGCGGTGAAAGAAGGGGAGGTCGTGTCCTCATTTACCGCTCAGGTCAAGACCGTTAAGGAGCAAGCGAAGGCTACCTTCAAGGGACCTGTCAAATTTGAACAACGCAAGGACAAAGCTGTAAGTTTCAGTGATTTATAGTTTGAGGTAATTGTACTCATACTTGGTCTCTAGGGACTCCTTGTCACGGAGGAGTTGGAGAAAGCGGTCGAACGGTGCCAAAAGAAAGTTGAAGCCATTGCCAAAGAGTGTCGGTGAGTCAACGCCCAATTCTGTGACCTGAGTTGAACGCTGATCTATATTGTCTTGATGAATTCAGCCGCAGAAATCGACGATTCAGGGACATCGAGTTTGATCTTGATAATGACGAGCGACGCTGTATCCATGGCCTCGGGAGCGACGATCTCTCGGTACAGGATGCTCGTCGTGTTCCCCAAATCTTCGACAAGCCCGAGTTCTTCATTGATGACCCAAGTAGCAATGACATTGCTCAGAGCAATATCTTGGGAGACTGCTGGTTTGTCAGCGCATTGGCGATTGTCAGCACGGTTCCCGGTCTCATCGAAAAAGTCTGCGTAGCGGTGAGTTCTGTTTCACACTCATCAACTTTTCGTCGGCCTTGCCCTGTAATTTTGACCATCTTCTCAGCGAGACGAAAAGGTTGGGGTCTACGGCTTCATTTTCTTCCGAGATGCTGGATGGCAAGAAGTCATTATAGACGAGTGGGAACCCCCCTTTTACTGTTGTTTCTGTCCCACTGAAATCAATATTTGCAGCCTCCTTTGCTCCTCGATCCCATTATGGGAAGATATCACTACCGAGGTGATCCTTTTATCTTATTTTATCAAACATGAGAGCGGCGACTCATTACATATAACCACAGGCACAAGGTTTATACAAAGGTGACAAGGATTCTTATGATTCTACTGCGCGGAAAGGATCCAAGTCCCTCGCGTTCGCAAAGTCAGGAACGGAGAATGAGACATGGGTGTAGGCGTTTCCGTTCATCGTTTATGAGGATTAATCTCAACTCCTCGCAGACCGTTGATTGAAAAGGCTTATGCGAAACTCTACGGAGATTATGCTGCTCTCGAAGGTGGACTGTCCGGTGAAGCCATTGAGGATCTCACAGGGTAAGCGCTGTGCAGATGTTGGTCTTACGTGCCTGACGCCCTACACATCTAGCGGAGTCTCCACTTTAATCCCAGTTATCGATATCCTGGACGAAGACAAGTTCTGGAATGACGAACTCCTTCGCGCCAATGAAGATCGCCTGCTTGGGTGTGGTATCACTGGAACCGGAATGGTCAGCGGTAAGTGTTTTTCGCATTGTATTGCTTGCTATGTGCTTACATCGGTCGGATAGGCTTGTACAAATGTATCGTATCGCTCACTTACGCGTCTGAGCTCACATTTTGACCATCCTGCTATTCCAGCCCATGCCTACTCAATCATCAAGGCTGTGGAAGTCAAAGGTCGCTGCATTCCTCGTCCGTGCTTATGGTTTTGTTGACCGATTTATCTAGGAAAGCGTTTTGTGAAAATCAGGAATCCTTGGGGTCACTCTGAATGGACCGGCAAGTGGAGCGATGGGGCGAAGGAGTGGACCACTGAATGGCTTCAGGCCCTTCCTGAGCTTGGCCATTCCTTTGGAGACGATGGGGCATTCTTAATGGAATGTGTGTATTTTTCTCATCCCGAGTATCGAAGTACTCAACAGTTACTGTTTGAAAGACAAGGACTTCCTGTCGACCTGGTCAAGCGTCTCCAGAACCATGATATTCGATTCTTCCTGGATGTTGAGCTCTCAGTGGTTAGATGTTGTCAGTCGGCCATTCCCATGTATGTTTGCTGTCATTTCTGTGATTTGGAGTGTGTAATTGAACCTTCACCACCTTCAAGGCGCCTGGACTTTCGGCGACGTTTCATGTGAGCGTTTCTCTTTCCTCATCCTCTATGCAGAAATCTCACATGCTTATCTTATGGAAGTCACCATCTCGGTCCCTCAATCCACCCCAGCTGTCATCGTTTTATCCCGCCTCAATGATCGCCACTTCCGAGAGCTCACGGGGGCCTACAATTGGTCTGTTGACTTCTTGTTGTTCAAGAAAGGCGAGGACGAACCCATCGGGGCGTCCTCTCATGACTACTTCATGGCCCGAGCCGTTACCCTCGAAATTGATCTCGAGGCTGGGGACTATGTTGTCCATGTAAGCGACTTCACTCACTTGTCGAAATTCTTGGTGATACTATTTCTAACGTGTTAACCAGGTTCGTTTGGATCGCTTCCCCAACGGTCGCTCCCCAGATGATCCCACTGAGGGAAAGGAAACCTGGGACGCTCGCAAACTCTCCCGCAAATTCACCGGGATGTATACAAGTGGCAGTGTGGCAGCTAGTAAGTTCCGGTCGTTCATATGATATCGAATTTGAGCTCACGAAGGCACCTCCAGATTTTGATCCTACGTGAGCCGAACCTACGAGCAAGGCTAATGACTCGAGCTGAAAATTTTCTCCTAGGCAATACGGAGACCTTCTTCCCCTACAGTCCAGTCCCTTCACCGGAAAAGATATTTCAGAAATCGAAGTGATCAGAGCGGCTGCGACAGCAAAATCCCCCCCTGTGGTGGTGATCACAGAGACAACCCCTGCTCCCTCTGCACCTGTGGAACCTGCAGAAGTCCAAGTGACCCAGGTCATCGAGGCACCACCGTCGACAAGTGCTGCTCCTAGTGAGCATGGCGGCGACGACGACAAAGAGAAGGAAGAGGCAGGTGGGGAAGCGGCAGACGAAAGTGCCCCTGCCACCGGACCTTCGCCTGCTGTCCATGAAGGTTATTCTTGCGATGGATGCGGCGTGAGTCTTGATTCACCACCCACCTCCTACGAGCTAAAATATGTGCCTTTAGTCAAACCCCATTGTTGGACCTCGCTTCCGTTGCTTGGAGTACGTCCCCTAGTCGGAGGTGATGATATTTAATTGACAGATGTCGTTTCTAGCTCCAGCTGCAGCCAAGGCTACGACCTCTGTCAATCATGCATGGATGAAAACAAGCATGATCCAGACCATCGCTTCATATGCTTCAATTCGCCCGAGGAAAGTGATAAGTTCGGCGTTGATGAGAAGGTGGGTACTTGTTTGAGCGACAAGGGGAACGTGACTGAACCCTACTGACTGTTTGCTTAGATTGAAGCCAACCAAGATCACGTCACCCTTGGACTTCGTGTTTACACGAAGCGTGAAGCTCCGGCGATCGTGAAGGGCCAATTGCGACATGGTAATATCCTACGTTGGTCGAAGGCGAAGAAAGAAGCGAACACCGATGAGGCTTAGATGGTCTTACTCCCCTGAGCCATAACCTCGCATACTGACCAGTCACCATTCTCCCACATACATTGATTGATTATGGACTTTGGTGTTGTACATTACCTGTTGAGTATCTCAAAGTATTCCCCAACTTATGCTTTCTGGGGGTGATGAACCCATATTAATGTGAGCCTTGAGTTGCGACGAACTTGCCAAATTCACCAACGCGACTGCGACGATAAGTTAAGCGACATGTCAGTCCACAGTTGTACCAATTACAATGTAAGCCGTAGCCGTACGAAGGTAATGTACTTGGATCTAGCATTATCCTACAATTAAATTATCGGTGTCATCGCTTACAATCCACAACATTTCGGAGAGCATCTCCGAACAGCAGCCTCTCGTACACCAGATGGAAAGTCATGGTTCCGAAGGGCACATCTAAAGTCTTCTGGAGGGGGTCGGAAAACTGGCTACTAAGGCTGAACATCAACTCTTCGTCATCTCCTTGTGGAATTGCCTTTCGAGATAGTGCGAAGCGGAAGCAACCTGCAAGGTTCGGTGTCAGCTTCCATGCACTGTCGATGTAGGTCGTGATGGTGTCGCGGTCGCCGTCATCTTTTGAGACGATCTTTCCAAAGTCTGTGACCGTAAAAAGATTCCAGAGTACTGTTCCGACGACAGGGAATGCGTCGGGTAGAGTCTTGTAGTCGAGTAATCGAGGAGGTGGGAATTCACCCAGTGCGTCGCCATGCTTTTCCAACGCAACTTGGTGCAAAACTCCTGTCAGAGCCATTCGATGAACTAGTAAGCCTCTATCACTGACTTGCGAAGGAAACATACTCGCCCTGGTCTAATTTGGTATCATACAAGAATCGATTGGCGAGATGTCGCTCCATAGTGAAAATCCAACCTGACCAGAATCCCCGGAAGAGCGCCATCACGATCTTCTCATCATCTTCTCGGCCCCCCTTCTCTTCCCTGTGATTGAGACTCTCTTTCAGCTGGGATGCGCGAATTTTGATCGATAAACCTTCGCTGACAGACTGGTTGTGATTTGGGTTGATGACTCGTTGGTAGACGGGAGATTCCAGGAACACTTTGGGTGCTGAGCGATGGAATGAGAGGCCGTCATATTTGGTTTGGTACCAATAGTAGCCTGCCAGGCCGGCGAAGGGAGAGGATATCACGAGAGTGGTGGTGAGTCGCGCGCTCAGCATCTGATTTCCTGGAGGGTGCTGGATGGGGGAGTGAACTCACTCGTCGCCCTTCGCTATTTTTGTCATATCCGTGGCCTTGGCCTGGGGCTCTGCTGTGCTGCGTAACTTTGGCGGTTTCAGGACAGTTTCTTGCCCAATGACTGTTCACCAATTCCTGGGCCGGATTGGCCCGTATCGGAAAGGACCGTTGAGAGCGGTATAAAGGTCACCTGGCTGACATCTCAGTCAAAATCCCATAAGGGATAAGTAGACGATGTCTTTTTCCATCGATTGCGGTTGCAGAGGGCTGCAGGTGAATGTTGGGTGAAAGTAACCTGTGATAAGAGGGGCAGGTGAAGGAACGCCATTGCGATGATCCTTCCCAATAAGGCAGTTCGCCTGCCAAACTTGGCCATAAGCGAAGCCGGCGGGGAATCACAGAGTTGCACAATCCGATACGAAAATATCACTGCAATGTCAGTAATTACTTCATTGTCTTCGCCGTCTCTTCTATCCGAGCTATCCCGAGCGGGTCGGTCAGACTTTCGGCCGCTGCAGATAAGGGGGACCGAACATGACGACATGCATAAAAAGCACAGTCTCTGTTGGGGAACTTGAAACATTTCCAACATGTTGCGCGCAGCATGTCGATCCGCCTCTCATCCAACCCGCAATTTCACTATCGTGCTTGTTCGCGATGGAGCGCGACGAGGTTTCGCCTCGTCAAGTTCCACCTCCAGGAAGGAGCGCCTGGTTATTCTCGGGTCTGGCTGGGGTGGGTATGAAGTGCTGAGAGGCATCGACAAGAAGAAATGGGGTACGTCGAGACTGTGTGTCACATCGTTCACTACTGAACATCCAAGAATTTGGAATTGCAGACGTGACAATCCTTTCTCCAAGTAACTACTTTAACTTCACACCGCTGCTCGCAAGCTGCGCTGTCGGAACACTAGAATATCGTTGCACTATCGAACCAGTACGCATATATGCTTCCCTCAACTTGAGGATGTTGTTCATATTGCCATAAGGTCCGACGGTATACTCCCCAAGTCGTACGTCGATCCCCCGACGAGCCAGTTCTGATCGCTTATGCACATCTGCTCTACTAGACAGCTTACCAAGCGTGGTGCGACGGCATTGGTGAGTTAGACACGGTGTTTCTCCTTACCTCTCCTTCGCCTCAACTCATGGCGCGCCCCAGACTTCAAGAACAAAACCTTGCAATGTGTCTGCATCATCGTTCCTCATTAATATCGTTTCTCACAAAGTCTATCACAGATGCCAGCTACACGGCCCTTATCCGAGTTTTCACCAGCGCCCGCAACAGACCATGCGACAACCAGATACCTGGGCAAGCCTTTTACCCTCAGCTACGACAAACTCGTCATCGCTGTTGGTGCTTATTCCCAAAGTAAGCATTTGGTCACAGTATATGCGGTGTTCTGACCACTTTCTATGCTTCTTAGCTTTCGGGATACCTGGTGTCAAAGAACATGGTTATTTCCTCAAAGACGTTAAGGATGCCAGACGGATTCGGAGTCGAATATTGGAATGTAGGTCTAGAAAGAACACCCTGCGGTTTAATGCCTTTTCTAACATTCATCATAAGGCTTCGAGCAAGCAAACCAGTTGACCTGCACAGACGAAGAGCGCAAGAAGCTCCTCCATTTTTGCGTAGTTGGTAATCACTATTTTCATTCAACTCCTTACATCGATCTCACTTTCCACGCGCCTCTCTGCCCGTCGTTGATAGGTGCTGGACCGACCGGGGTTGAGTTCTCGGCTGAGCTCCACGACCTGATATCCTCCGACATCAAGCAACACTATCCGTCCCTCGCGCCTCTAGCCCAAATCTCCCTCTATGACGTGGCTCCAGGGATCCTGCCGATGTTTCAGCAAAACCTTATGCAGTGTGTACTGCGAGCTAGTAATTGAATTTTCATGAACGATCCCATTTCCAGGTACGCGGAGACAACTTTCAAGAGAGAGGGAATCCAAATTTTCACAAGTCATCATGTGGAGAAGGTGGAGCATGTGGGTTTTCTCATATTCTTCTTTTTGCTCGGTTTTGACCGACACCTGTTTAGGGAAAGCTCTTCGTGAAGCAACAAGGCGAAGGTATGTCCTGTCCATGTTACCTCGCACTCCGCAGACAAATGACTCTGATTTTCAAGTGCCATTCGGGTTGCTAGTCTGGAGTACGGGTCTTGCTCCTAACCCTCTCCTCGAAGCTCTGACCGGTGTTGAGAAGCACGAAAAATCCCCCAGGTACGAGACATCTTCTCTGTATCTTATTTATGACCCCCAATCTGACGTATCTACCCACCTTCCACCTGAAGTCTCATCACGGACGATCAATGTAATCTCCTAATGACTCGCCCTGACGGTGCAGGGTCTACTGCAAACCCTGACGTTTGGGCCATCGGTGATGCTGCTACTATCAAAGATATGAACCTTCCTGCAACTGCACAAGGTTCGGGTTTAATCTCCCTTCTCATCCGACTTTGGTTCCACTTTGACGGTGTTGACCTGCGTTCTTGACTGTAGTTGCTAATCAGAAAGGGGCGTATCTTGTCAAGAAGTTGAACAAAATGGCTCGAGGCAAGCCCTCGCAGGAACCATTTCAATTCAAAAACATGGGCAGCTTGGCATACATTGGGAATTGGTTAGTGTGGTGACCCCCCTCTCGGATTCCTCGCCCATCGAATGAGCTTTCTTGTCATATGAGTAACTGTTGATTGGATCCATGAACCACAGGAAGGCGCTCTACGATAGATCCAAGGCGGCCTCTGGACCCAAACCTACAGAAGCGGGAACCTTGGCCTGGTTGTTGTGGAGGTCTGCTTATTTCACCATGACACTCAGTGTTCGGAACAAGTGAGCGAGGCAACTTTGTCAGTTTGAAGACAGTTACTCACTAGCTTCCTTCCAGGGTGTTGATACCTACCTATTGGTACGTATCGGATAGTCCATTTTCGTGGTATCCGCCCTTACGCACTGGTCATTTGATGTTTTCCATCCGCCAGGTTCCTCAACTGTGAGTCCTGGCTCATCGCTATTGTCATTGATCCCACCTCATAATGTGATACTTCAGGGATTTTCGGGCGAGACTTGTCGAGATTCTAAGTGACAGCGTTTCGGGTGAAGTCCAAACTCTGACGGTACCATCGGGGTACATGTTCTTATTACCCCTGTTCCAAGTATTTTAACATCACTGCTGATTGAAGATCTGAGGCTACGAGTATTAGTACACATTATAGTATGGGGAAAGTAATACACAGTTCTGGTCCTTCACGAGCAAAATGAAGCAGGTACACTTGTCAGTGATATCCCTACTTGGTTTCAGGTGGCTTTACATCTCCAGTCTTGCTTTCTTGTTTCGACCAATGTAAGATATTGCCATGCCGCAATTGACCCTTGACCATCGCTGGAGACTGGCGCATAGTATAAACACGGAGACCGAGTGTAATATGGTTCTCCCGAGCCGTAATCTGGTACCTGTCAGCATACGGGTAACGAAATAGCTCCCAAATTGCTGACCTTGTCGTCAACGCCAAACTTATCAGGGACGGGAGTTCGTTCCACTTGATCCAGGGGGACGGCGATGCAGAGGAAAGGATGACCTGAGGGATGTTTGCCCGCATCCATACATTTCTGACAGAGATCAAAATCGTTGCAACTGGGACTGATGCCAGGGTAGTCAGATTGCTAATAAGGACCACAAGTTGAAGGCTTACTCCAAGCATCGATAGCGAGGTCCCACGATAGGGAACATCTTTCCAAAGAAGAATTTGAGCTTGCAAACATTTCCAGGAGGTGAAAGACTTACACCACATCCATCGCACGAAACGCCATGGTGAATGACAGGAGCTGGTTCCGTAGAGGGGGCTGGTTTGATGTTGTCCCCGTCTTGGATGTCTTTCGATTTCCCATCGTCAGCGGTAGCTGGAGGGACTTTGACATCAGCCTTCGTTTCTTCCAGACTTGGTGCATTCTCCTGTGGCTTGGGTGCAATGGCATTGTCTGGAACAGGGTCCAGAGAGACCTTGGAAGCTGCAGCTACGGCTGCCGAGCTAACTTCAATCTCTGAAATATCTTGGCCGGCAAACGGGCTAGATTGTATAGGCAAGAAATCGGCGTAGGGACTTGGAGAGAAGGAAAATGGCGTCAGTCTTGGTCAACGGGTGATTAAACCTTGTAAACTCACGAGGGATCAAAGTCTAGGATCCTACGGGTCAATTGTGATCGTGGCACAAAGGGTTAAACTTACTGGTTGCAATGCTAGCGCTAGTGACCATTCCAGCAAACTTTCGGGCCAACTTCCGAGGATCCCAGTCATCCTTGCGATCAACGGGACTTGAAGGTGACCTACCATGGACAAGCCACCTATCCAAGCGAACCTTTTCACTCCTCAATGATAGTCACATGGTCAAGTATGAGTTGACTTACGTGCACGACGTACTCTCCAGCGTCTAGGTCAAGTTCCAAGCTTACCGACCTATCCATAAAGTAATCATGTACCGAAGACCCGATGGGCTCGGTATCCCCTTTGCGGAATAACACGAAATCAAGGGCCCAGTCGTAACACCCACTCAATTCCTCAAAGTGACGGTCGTTCAACCGAGAGAGAACGATGACAGCCGGGGTTGGTTGCGGGACGGAAATCGTGACTAATTTGCATGTTAGCGTTCACAGATCAACATTGGCGACAACGACAAGAGGCTCACATGAAACATCGCCGAAACCCCATGCACCTGATGACAAACCATCAGAGGGTGATCATGCACAAGAAGAGGGAGACTAACATGGGAATGACCGACTGGTCACATCCAACCACTGCGAACTCATCATCCATGACGAATTGAAGATGATCGTTCTCGAGACGTTGGTCCACGTCGACAAAAAATCCTTGTCTTACCAGGATAACTCTTCAATCGACTTACTGAGAAGGTATATGTTGTCGGTCATGCTTACACTCCATTAAGAAAACACCATCATTACCAAATGAATGACCAAGTTCGGGAAGGGCCTGTAGCCATTCATTCGTCCATTCTTTAGATCCATCACTCCACCTTCCTGTCCATTCTGAATGACCCCATGGATTTCGAATTTTCACAAATCGTTTTCCTATGACTGCGCGTTATTATTTGTGACTTGCCCTCAGGGATGTTGCTCACCTTTCACTTCCATTGCTTGAATAATGGAGTAGGCGTGTGCTACAAATATTCCGTGAATATATCATCCCTCAGGAGTCAATTGACTTACTTGTGAATATACCTATAGATGGAGCCGTTCAACAAGCGAGTTAAATACCCTTCAGGAATCAAAACTGACCATTGACTTGTTCCTCCGGGCCCATGATACCACAGCCAAGGAGCCGATCCTGGTTCGCACGAAGTAATTCCTTGTTCCAGAACTCGTCCTCGTCGAGTATATCGATAAGTGGCATCAAAGTCGTAACACCACTATGCCCAAATCCATCAGAATCAAGGAGGAGGAATCAGAACGGAAAGTGACCAACCCTGTAAGGTCTTCAATAGCATCCCCCGGAATCCCTCCTTCAAGTGCAGCATAATCTCCATAAAGTTTAGCATAAGCTTTCTCGATTAAAGGGCTAGTCACAAAGTTAGTACTGATCTCTGGTATATGGAGTGGGCAAACACCTACACCCATGTCTCGTTCTCCTTGCCAGATTTCGCAAAGGCGAGCGACTTGGATCCCTTACGTGCAGTGCTGTTGTATGCGTCTTTATCCTTCTTGTACAGGCTTTGTTCCTACGAATGGAATGCATGGGTTAATGTTTCGAGTTTGAAAGAAACGTACTGACCCTAGGGTTAAGACTTTCCCATAATGGGACTGATGAACAAAGGAGACTATAAACCGATGTCAGTGTTTGAACAGAACTTTGGAGAAGACGACGACGAACTCATCGATGATAACCTCTTGCCACCCAGCATCCCTAAAAAATATAAACCCATACACTCCTACTTTCTCATCTCGCTATTCCCGCCCACCAAAACCAAGCCTCAATTCACCCCAATAAAAACGAATGAAAAACTCAGGTCAACTCACCGCAACGCAAATCTTCTCAATCAAATGTGGCACGGTACTAGCAACGACCAAAGCACTAACAAACCAACAATCTCCCAAAATCCCACTTTGTGCAATATCGTTGGAACCTGGAGTGTCTTTGAAGAATTCGGGGTTGTCGAATATTTGAGAGACGCGGCGGACGTCTTCTGTTGTGAAATGGTGGTCGCTGCTGAGACCGTAAAGACAGCGAGTTTGGTCGTTGTCGAGATCGAACTCGATATCCCTTGAAGGAGGAAGGATCAGAGGTGGGAATGGAGCGAGTTTGGTGAGGGTGGAGTACCTGAACCGGCTATTCCTTCGGCTATACGACCCAGGAAATATTGTCAGGGTACTAATGTGAGAGGCGGATGTTTAGATTGCTCACCGACATTCTTTAGCGATCCCTTCGACTCGTTTCTTGCACCTTTCGATAGCCTTGTCCAATTCCTCCGTCACAAGTAATCCCTATATCCTACAAGGTTAATCCGAACTAAAGCGACAGAGATATAAAACGCACAGCTTGATCTTTGCGTTGGTCAAAGTTCAAAGGAACTAGTAGGGAAGATTGTCTGCTCATCACTGGCGAAGTGATTGATTTCAAGACGTTCACAGACATGGTGGTAAGTAGATAGGGAAAGGTATTTGGAAAAGTACGAGTCCCCAGGTTCTAACCCTCTTCTCGGCTCTTGGCACAGCGTCAATGCTTAGGCATGTGGCTCAAAGATACCGTAGATGGATAGAGTTGAATTGAGTCAAGGTCAAGCTGGGCTTCTTGGACGCGTTCGAGAGTTGGATTGGAGCGAAGCCAAAACACTGCATTGGCTCATGGCCGTCATGGACGAAGGTTGTCGGCTGCCCATGATCAGGTCGATTCACCGAACTTGTCAGGTTGTTGCAGTGTGACATATGCGATCATACATCGCATGAGACAGCGGCACGCTTCGGACTTGTACACGCCTCGCGAGAACCATAGGGGGAAAGAGCAGATTCATGAGATGTGATTACCAGAACCTTTCCCCGGTCCGAAGATTGGATGACTTCCCGTGCCAGTGGCGATTATTGCCTGTCGAGTGTTTCGAGAGCCCAGTTTGAACCGAGCTCCTCGAAGGTTTCGGTAGGCTTCGGTTCGTAGTGTGTCGGGGACCTTGCGGGGGACTCGAGGAAACTTTGAAGTTCTCGAGCTGGTCAAAGGATTGTACCCCGAGTCGAGGCGAGTGGATACGGGTGAGAGGCGGGGTAGAATAGACCGAGTGTGGAAACGGGAAGCTCGGAGTTGAAATGGACAGGAATAGCTGGACCTACAACCCGAGGATAATCTGGAGGCAGCCCAGCCACACGCATCCGCTACCAAATCTACACGGACAAAAGTGCAGCCCCAACGCAAATACAGACGCAAAGATGAGCGAATGCAATCGTCAGCGTATCCCTGGACGAGATCGTGCAGCGGACAACGAGGCAAAGACGGCCAAGCGCGATAAGCCCAATTCAGTCTGGGGTAAGGACCCCGTCCACAAAAGGGAACTTCGTTTCTAAATCCAGAATAAGCGTGGAGTGTCCGGGGTCTGATAGGCGGATAGGCGCCTGACGTCAGATCCCCAACGAAAAACAAACTTGGAGTTTTCAACAGTCGGAAGGAGTGCCCCCCAGGTGTCGCCATCGTGGTTTGTGCTTGTCCATCATGTCAGACGGTGAGTAGCCCTGAACCTGGCCTGGCCATGTACTGATGAACCGCAGATTCGTTAGTCGTTCCGTTGCTAAGTCGGGCGTTGCACAGAATCAGAGCAACTCCCCCTCGAATCATCGCATCCCCCCCAACCCAACCCCGGCGCGCAGCAGTCGCTCTCATTATCCGCATCTCGTCCCCCTCCGCTCCCTTATCCCCGCCATCCCCGCCGACGACACAACCCACTCCGCAAGCAACCCCGCAGCCCCCTCCCTCCCTCACAGATTTCTTTGAACAAGAATGGGTTAAATCACCCACTGCCAAGCCAGAAATCTTGTTTTTGAGGAGGGATCGACCAGACTTGGATGACGGTGCCAGGAATGCCAATACCGGTGAGGCCCACGTTGCCTTTCCCGGTGGGAGGATGGAAGAAGGTGATGAGGGTGGATTGTACACCGGTAAGCCCTTCCTTACCCGCAGCGCATTCAACTTTACACTGACATGTGCTGTTTGCTAGCTATGAGACAAACATGGGAGGAAATAGGCTTGGACCTCGCTGAAAAACACTACACTTGCATTGGTCAACTTGACGACCGCGAAATCACTACTTCACTGGGCAAGAGACTCTTGATGATTCTATCTCCTTTCGGTATGCCACCTATCCGTGCATCCCCCCCTTTACTCCACGCTAATCCCGTTTTTTCGCAACCCCAGTCTTCCTCCAGCTAACTCAATCAGCGCCACCGCCCGACCCAGCTCCGAGCACCTCCCTCCATTGGATCCCCCTCGCCTCTCTCCTACCCCCATCCGCTTTGTCTCCCGCTCCCGCCCCCGCCCCTTCCCGTCGACTACGAGACAGAGACAACACCAAACCAAAATGGTCAACAGTAACGGTAGACGCTTCTTCCCGATTAGCTCCTCGCCACTCGACTGTATTACGAGTCTTGGTGAGGTTATTGGTGGGGAGTATGAAGTTCCCTGCTATCATCCTTGATACGGGATTAGGAGAAGCCATTTCACCTCCACAGATAGTTGACGAGAAGAAATCAGTTAATGGAGTAAATGGAACTATCGGAGCCAAGAAGTTGGAGAATGGAGATGCGCATACAATTGATGAAAAGACCGCGAGGAAGATTGAGAGGAACAGGGCTCAGAAGGAACAACAATTGAAGTTGTGGGGATTGTCGTTGGGTATGACATTGGATTTACTGGCTTATATGGCTACTCCGCCCGACGCTTCGCGCGGAAGCAAGGGTGCTTTGGCTCTGACCAGCGGTATGTTTCCTCTCCATCCTTGCTCTCTGTTACCATCATCACACTAATCTCGTCACTTAGGAGCAAACCCTCACTCCCGTTCTTCAATAACAGCCGACCTTAACGGCGGCTGGCTCCTCCCCCTCCCGTTCTACGCAGACGAAGTCGCTGGCGTCGAGGTCGGAGTTCTCGCGCCTAGTTTGACCAGTGTCGTGCCCAGATTCGGCTATCCCGATGTTAATTTCTGGATCTGGGTGTTTGGGAAGAGGTATAGGGAGGTTATTAGGGGTTGGGAGGCTAGTGTTAGGGCTGGTGGGACTAATGATCGTCGGTGAGTTTTTTTGCCTTTGATGTGAAGCTGGTTATTGATGGTGTGTTGGCTTTGTAGGATAAACTGGACTGGGAGCGCGCTGTCGACGTTTTATGCGGCGATTAGGAAGGCCTTGGTCGTTGTGATTGTTGTTAGGGCTATTGGGTTGATTCTGGGGTTGGTGGGGCTGGGGTGGTGGGTGTTTTGGAGGTGAGGGTCTCGCTGATATGCATTGGGACGTGGATGAGGTACTAGTGTTTGGTGAACTCTGGAAGGTTGGGATGGGAGGTTTTTGGTCGGGTCTCGGTGGAACATGTGTCAAAATGCATACACGCACTCCTTTCTTAGCTTTTCTCGGCGTGTAACCCCTTCATTATTTATCTGTACATTTCTGTTTGTGGGTTCTTCTCGAGGTGTTTATACGGTATATAGAATGTGCACGGATGACCTTCATGATTCGATACAAGGGCTACCCAGCCGTTTCCACTCGAAGCTTGAAGCTCGAAGACTGGAAGAGAAAGGTTGAATGATGTTGTGCACCGTCGCTAGAAACTGCATTGCCGGACATAGGCTATACGCTTCCCTACCTTAGTTCCGTCGAAATAAAATAGTCTCTTTGATGGAATTGTCCATTGTGATTCTAATCGTACTTGCTACTTCGTTCTCGTACACGATTCATGATTCTTCGATTCCCTTGTAGCCTCACCGTCTTCGCGGACCCTGAGCGAAACGTGCGGGCACACCCCACCCTGTCACCTACAACGGCAACCCACAGACGTCGCAGTCAGATCCCCCTCCCGTGTTCTCGAATGTACAATGTGGGCATATTCTGATTCCGCCAGCCCCACCACTACCACTACCACCAGACCCTCCAGCCTGGTCGAATAGTTCGGGTGGGATGTCTTTGTCCATAGAGTGGGACGAGGTTGGTGCAGGTTGATTGGGGCGAGAAGCTACGGAGGGTCAGAGTGAGGATGTGGGGAACAGGACGGGAGAGACAGTAAGAACGTACGAGCGGTTTCTCGTGTAAAAGTCATTAGAGTCTGCCAACTATCCGTTTGAAGAAGAGGGTCGAGAAGTTTGATATCTGAGAGGTCTAGTGAGGACATTGTACCTATCAAGACTTTGATATCTGCCTATGGTCGCAAAACGCGATATCACAACGAGATCTATACGGTGGGCATTGAAAGGAGACGAACCTCAGAAAACAGCTGCGACTGGGCCAAAAACGCAATGAGGTGCCAATCGCTCAGCCATTTCGCCAACTCCACACGACGCGCAAGGTCCCCTCCACCTCCATGTGTAGTTGGTTCGATATCTGGTGCACGAAGGTTGGAAAGTGTGCGCATGACGCTTTCGATACTCTGGTTTTCCATGCCTGGTCTGTTCTCGATTTGGAACTTGGATGATTGGAAGACTGGAGACGGATTTTGTGGGAAGCCGTGTGATACCTACGATTGTATGGGAAGGATAAGGTTATGGTCAAATTCAATGAAAGATGAGGCGACGCACGTTAACCAAGAGGTACTCGACGGGGAAACAGGGTTTCGCGCTCTTCTTCACCTCGATACCGTATTCATTCTTGTATCGGAAAAAGACATCGGGGACGTATCTCGCAGCATCAGTACTCCTGTCTTCCTTCTTGACGAGAACGATACCAGGCTCGACGCTTGCTTCAACCATGTCGGCGTCTACCATAGCCACAGCCTGTTCGGAGACCTGGTAGGCTGAGATGTCAACAGCACCATCTTCCGTTCCAGTGAGGACAGCTGTGACCAAACGGGACGAGAACGATCCAGAGCTACATGATCGGGACGGTGTCGGGTTGGCTTGCTGTAACTTCGCAGCAAATATGGCTTCCAGTGACGAAAGGAAGAAAGACCCGGGATGTCGCTTGTAAACGTTCTTCGTACGATCTTCAGGCGTAGGATCTAAATCCGTGAAGATATACCCGACGATAGTCAAAGGAGTGGCGGCCGACTTTGCCAAATCCCTGATGTGTGGTTCATCCTCCCAAGGTAAACCCAGAGTCAACCCATCAAGTTCACCTTCCTGCGGCGGTTCGTGGATGGCTTCTACAACAGCTTTAATACCCATTGGGACTCCATCATACGGCTCATAGTGACCGATCAACCAGCCAAATCGCTGAAGACCCGTCGCACGCCAGGCTTGGAGGAATCGCTCAATGATATCCGTGGAGGCGATTTCGAGATGGTCGACCATGCGGAAGGGTTGGGATTGTAGGGTTATGGCAGATGGTTGACACGCTGTACAGATCCCTGCAGGCCAAGGAGGGTGACCCCCACTCGGACAAGGTACTTTGACCTTGTAAGCGAGGGGGCTTAGAGGAGGTAGGGATGCTGCTGCTGTGGACGATGTCTTGGGGGTGAGTTTTCGGATGTAGGCATGATATGAGATATGCTTGATGTTATGCTCTTGGTGATAGGCAGTGTCATAGGGCTCGAGAGGCATGCAGTGATCACACATGGCGTTGGAGCCATGTTTGCAGAAATGGGAATCGCGTCCGCGAGGAATCATTCCCGTTTGTGAGCGCCAGTATCGATCTACAGCGTCTTCTTCGACGCTCTCCCATGGTCGCTTGGCAGTATCGAGGCCGCTAGGAACCTGATGAGGTGTACCGTTCGAGGCGGCGGTCGTCCCTTGAGGGACTGATGAACCTGCCACTGGCCGGGATTCATATGCTACAAAGAGCAGGTCACCATGACTGTGGTGATAAATTAGCACCTGCTTTGATCAAAGACAGACAGACAACTCACTTGAAACCGAGGTTCTTTAAGTTCCTTCCCTTCAACGTAGACACTTTAATCTCATTCCCTCGAGGCTGATTGGAGATGGTAAGGCTTGATGGATCTGGGTCCGATGCGGTCTCAAGAATCTACGATCGTCGACTAAGAACATATCAAGCTTGCGATTGGCACCGACGTACCTTGGCAGCCAATTCTGAGATGTCTGCGGTTGGTTGGAGTTCAAACCGAAAGTTGCCATCCTTGGATCGGATACGAATCAACTACGAAGATTACGCTCAGCATCACTTCAATTCTGAGCAGGTAAAACTATACCATCTTGAGAGTCGGAGATGGTGGTAGGAGAAAGAACAAGCTTTATGCGCTTTCACTGCTCTCCAATTACTTACGCGTCGAGGACGCGTCACGTCCTGACAAACCTATAACAAACTGATCTCATCATTTCAACAGTGAACATCGTTACATTCCAGCAAATACAATCTGAGTTTACTTGGACAAGGAGGTCCAGCGTGGCAGACCTTTGGGCAGGCATTAACCAGATAATAACGATACAACGTCTAGAACAGCAAAGAAACATTCCTCACAAACCGAGCTCTCGAATAGAAACGATCGCATCCCGTGCTGATTCGCCGAGCTCTTTGAAGTGAATATCAAGAAGCCCAACGACTTTCTCGGAGGAAAATACATATGGTGGCCGACCCATCCGATTTCCCGGCTTTCCTCGAGGTACCCCAGACAGGGGGCGAGAGCCGGACTTCAAGGCATCGTCTGAGGGAATAGCGATGAGTGTATGTAGGCAAAGTTGCGTGGATCGGAAAGCGTACATAATTCTTGCCATGAATGGACGCCTACAAAACATGGAAGTTGGAAGGATCCGACAAAAGGTAATACCTGGCTCACCTGCAGACACTATGAATCTATTATTACCGGCACACTGCTTTTCGAGCAAGCGAACATGAATCTCAGCGACATCCCGAACATCAGTCCAGTTGACACCAGGATCTGTGGGACCCCGCTCGTGAAGAACGGAGTCATAAAGTAACTGGTTGGAGTAGTTGAGCTGTTCAAATGATTCGACCTGAGTAGGACATGTTAGAACGCTTCTGCAGCTAAACGAGGAGATGTGATGACCTGATGGATCACTGGCTGGTGAGAAGGACCAAATTCAGATCATAATCCTAACAAGAGATGACCATCACCCACTCCATAAACCTGGGCAACTTTCTCATAAGCTTCAGAACCAAACGTCGGAGACGCACTCACGATTGTTGGCAAGATGGCGATGAGATCCCATGCAATGGAATCTTGGTGCTTAGATACGAACTCCCAAGCGGCTTTCTCGGCCAATGTTTTTGAGGCTCTGTATTTATGGAGGGCATCCGCTTTCATTCCTTTGGCTTGGATTTCTCTTACAGAAAAACAATTCCATTCGGCCTGATAGGGCGCAGAGATTTGAATCACCGTGAAACTGCCGCAATGATAGGGTAAAAATAGGACTTACTTCGGTATACCGATGTCCGGCTTCTCTAGGCTCCATCACTGCAGCTGCAGAAGAGGTGATGACTACTCGTCCCACAGAGTGCCTAACGCAAATTTGAGCATATATCGCGGGTATGCGAGGCCCACAACACACCCATGATTCAGAACGCTGGTGAGTAGCACGATGGTGCCTCGAACGGCCACACTAATAAAGTCTGCTCGTACTCTCAGTTCGTGATCCGTTCCTTCGCATCGACAGGTGCTTGCCATCGGGATTCCCTGCAAGGGGATAGGCGTGATGCTCTACAGCATCAATTCCGTCCAGAACATGGTCGAAAGCACCTTCCTGGAATATCGGTCAGATGAATGGATGCGTGAAGAGTGACGATGGCGTGTACCTGTGTGCAGTTCTCGACTATAACATACTCAAACTCCTCATCGTACACCTCAAACAACCGCTCCAGATATTGACCCTTTTCTTGAGTTCGTACGGTGGCCCGTACTCGGTAGCCTCGCTCCAAAAGAGTACGCACAACCCAGGACCCGATGAACCCACTGGCACCTATGAAGTGGATGAGCACGCCGGAGTCTTTGTGTGAGCAAAGCTGACAACTGATTGTCACCTGTAACAAGCACTTTTGCAGGGACGTGAATGGGAGGCATGAGAAGATGAGGATGTCATCTTCTCGCCCAAACCCCGGTGAAGATATGAGGGCCGGCAAGTTTCCGCTGCATGGAGTGTCTCATGACTATGGTAGCAGCCGCCAAAAGCGGATGAGCGCATGACCGTCCCTACCCGAAGGCGTCACGTGACTCTGAACATGAAGTCCCAGTGAAGGGGTCGGGGAACGCTAGGACAATGTTCGGCGGCGGATGGATAAGTTTTTATCGGGTAGAGGTGAGCGATTTAGCTCACAAGCCATTCTAGACAAGACGACGCTCTCTGTCCCCGCTTCTTCCCTATGGGTGAACAACTGACGGAACAAGCCCGCTGTGAGGAATGATCGGAAGAGGGGGGTGCGTATGGATGGATGGAACCAACCACTCCTAGATCCAGAGGAGAGTAGATTGATGGTGGAGTTCGACGTTGCCCGGATTCATGGTGGATTATCAAAGCGGGAGGAGTCGGACGGGGTTGCAACGATTCAATAATGAAATACCTCAGTGGGTGCCGTCAGCAGCAGTATCACACTCAAAAGGCGGTAGCAGCGAAAGGCCGGTTCCGAACCAGTTATTCAGTCAAGAAACCGTGTCTTGTATGACTGCCCGCGGAAAAGACCAACTTGAATCAAGAGGTGGTAAAGGGGAGAGCCGCCTGCCTCAAATTGGAGGTCGGTTCACCGAAGGTATGTCGATCCCCCAAGTCAAAGAACAGTTTTCAAGAGAAGACTGTGAAGATGTGTGGTCTGAGCCCAAGCATAAATCCGGGGAAATCTTGCCTATACAATTTAAGTAAGCGGTGGTTTGTCGAGACCACCATCAAATATCTCAACTGACTCAGACAGATCATGTCAAACACAGGCACTATGGCGGAACTTCAGCAATGAACGAAGCACAGCTGGCAGAAAGAAATGAACAAGAGCAGGAAACGCGATTGGCACCACGTGCATTCTGGACGCGCGATCACGACTAAGTGCTAACTGTGGCGTTACCGCTCGCAATCCGAGATATGAATTGCGAAATGCTGCCATTGGACCTGCCCCTGAGATACGAAGGTTCCTATACCTCGGTACAATTCAACGGTGGTTGGTCACGAATAGCAAAGAATCGACGAGCGCTTCTTGGTCATGGCTGCACAAGGAAACGGTTCTGATTTGGGTGACCTCACCCCATATCCGCAGGATCAATCACAGTCAGTCTTTTGGCAAGACTTGTTCGCTGCGATGGAGGATGAATCAAGACCACCAGGCGGTACGCGAGGACCGGGTGGACGTCGAAGTGAGAGAAATAGGAGGGAGTCCCTTCCTGCCCAGGCGGCTTCAGCATCCCATTCAGCGATAAATGCGGTATGAACTCAATTAAAAATACAAATAAACCGACACTCACCACCTCCCTAGTCACCATCGCTCCAAGATCTAAGTGGATTATTTGGGCAACCACCGACCAACCCGCCGCTTGATTCAGCAGAATTGTTTGCCCGCGCCCTGCAGGTTCTTGGTGCATCCCAACCTCCAATACCTAACGCCCCACTTCACCCCAACTTCGGAGAGACCTCTCAAGCACCGCCTAACGCTTTCTTATTTCCATGGCTCCAGCAACCCCCGCAGGCGACCACGAGCCAGAGCCATGCCTTGCCATTCCCATATGGCACGAACCAAGGGTTTCCCGCAACTAGTTCGTCGGGGAGTGCACCTACAACGCCTCCGCTCGAAGGCCCTTCCACTGCACGTGGCGTCACTGCAGAACCAGAACTGACCGAAGCGGATTCGGCGGCAGTAACGGAGGACAAGCGGCGAAGAAACACGGCGGCTTCCGGTGAGTTCTATAGTAACTGACCAGGATTGAAGTTGAATCCAGCTCGGCCAGCACGATTCCGAATCAAGAAGAAACAGAAGGTCCTAAATCTCGAGAGAACAGTCTCGGATTTGACAGGTCGGGCTGAGGATCTGGAACGAGAGGCAACAGAGTTGAGAAGAGAAAATGGTTGGCTGAAGGAGATCATCATGTTGAAAAGCAGAAGTGTAGCAGGAGGATCCGTCCCAGAGCCAGAATCGCATGCTACTGAAAGTTTAGAGTCACTTGAAATAGATGGAACTGGGGAGAGTTCAACTGGCGCAAATTCTGAGGGGAGAAGGGGACGGGGAAAGAAGAAGGCTTAGGCGACAAGTGGAGCTACACAGTTATCTAGAATGTACTGAATTCCGAATTACTGCTCATTCCGAATTGCTGCTCATTCCGAATTGCTGCTCAGGGGGACATGGTACCATCCGCCACAACGGGACCGGTGGACCACAATGATTGGTTCGCCGTATTCATGGGTGAGTCCAAGACTAGGCGATTCCCACGCACCAGAATATGTCTTTCGGTCGACCACCATCCATATCGACTGGCTTCCAGGTAACTCCTCCTGACCGCGGGTCGTTTCCCCTTGACCATTATGGTCTGTACCACGACGGCCAGGTCTCGGATCTCATTAACGCATACTGTGATTAGGGGAGTGCAAAAATCAGATGATGCTGTACATGAACTGTTTGCGCAAAAACTCGAATAGTTCCTCACCGTGCCGACAACTAAGCAAGGAATACCTTGAATGTCGGATGCAACGGTGCGTCTTCCATACTTTTGTAATCTCAGGTGTACTCATGTTCACCAGTGGCTTGATGGACCGGGATGAATGGCACAATCTTGGCCTGGGCAACTTACAAGGAGACACGAAGCGGGTTCAGAGTGCAGACCCGAAGAAGGGTACAACAGCCGGAACGTAGCCCAGTCGCTTGAAATTCTTGCCTATACCCCTCCATCTTATAGTTGGTGTTGATGGGACTGAAACTTGTGTTAAGCGTGACGAGACGGATCCCGCATATTTGAGAGTGATGACGACAGTGCAATGTCGATGTGGAGAACTAAGATAGAGGGGACCTATGTACACCCAAGACCATCGCTAAATGTCAACTGACGGATTCTTGAGGGATTGGTGGTCCCATTCGACCAAGGATTTTCAAGGTTGTTGCGCTTCGCGATTCTTCTCTGCTTGCCATCGAGCTCTTAGCAACGCGGCGCCATCCGCTCTTGAACGCATGACAGGCGACAGGAGGTGCATTCGCGCTGCCTCGACGTGCGGAGGTAACATAGTATCTGTTCGGATAACCTGTGGATTGCGCCGTCAAATATGTCGAGCGGTGAGAGTAAAAGCAACTCACCGAGCCAATGGCCAAGAAGAATGAAAAGGTAGCAGCACTGGACAACATATATTGCGAAAGTGTCGGTAAGAACCCTCGTGGTCCCGCACCTCCTCTACAACCACAGTTCAGCCGACCGTCAGAGATTTGGAATGATTGCTCCTCACCGTAGGATACTATATGAACCGAATATGAAACCGATGGTAAGACCAACACCAGCACCCATCATAGCACCCATCCTACATTCGTGTGCGGATTTCAGCGTTGCCGTCACGCTATCCCTACTTCCGATATTCCAAGCGGACGTACCTCACTGCGCGATCGGGACTGTAGTGTCAGAGAAAGCCTTGCTGTAGTTAAAACAGACTTACGTTTTTGCCATACTGTGGGCTGGCCGTGTTGAGCTGGGGGTGGCGGCGGCATCGTGTGAGGAGGTGGTGAAGAGCAAAATTGGACTTCCGAATTTGAAGCCAGCAACTTGACGGAAGATGTCACTGGCCCTTCCCTCCTTCCCTCAGGCTCAGCAAGCACAAATCAGTCCGTTCATTCTCACTTTCGATTTGGCTATAATTCTAATGATCTCTAATATCAGTCCGTGCAAATCAGAGAGATTTGTTTCATGTCGCTTCTCTGAGAGAGCAGACCGAGAGCATACTACGCTCCTGGCTAGGTATGTCAGTGCCTCCTTCTGGGTTTCTGTTCCTGACCTGTGTTAGGGACGAGATGGTTGACGAGATGGGACAAAGAAATTGAAGTCTTGGTGAAACTAGCTTACAATGGGTTGACAACAGGCCTCGGTGTGTGACTTCACCTTCCATGTCGGATTCGATATTCACCCTTCGTAACAGCGACACAGACGTTGGGAGAGGAGTACACCGACATATGGCAGCACTCTGCTCGTGTCCGAAAATTTCCTCCGCTTTATATGAGAGCAGCACTCATTCTTCTCTCAACGATGCCTGGCTATTTCCTCTCAAGATGGCACTCCGCAAACCCTTCACCTTCCTCCCGACTGACCACCTTGTTACATGCAGTACCTACTGCTCTGGAAGTAATATCTGAAATTAACCTTGCAATCTTCTACCTGCGAGGGACATACTACGATTTGTCAAAGAGACTGCTCGGCATTCGTCACGTAGGCTCCTTCCTCCTGCTGAAGGACCCGAGTCTAACATCTTTCTGGTACATCAGATATCATCGATCCCAGAGGACCCTCACACTCGTCCACCGTCGTACGCATTGTTGGGCGTATTACTCGGTGTCCGGCTCATTCACCGGCTCGTTACTTTTCTTCGCGAGAGGTCCGCCAAATCACGTGCGGCATCATCGGCCTCGGGGAAAACAAGACAATCTCTCGATGCTGTCAAGGAGACATTCCTTGACGATCGACCAGTATCATCATTACTAGGCCCTGTCGATCCTGAAGGGAAACCTGCGATTCCAGCTGAAGAGGATGAGAGGACATATCTCGATGTTACTGCAATCCCATCTACTTTGCGAGCCAGTCGGAGTTGTACCTTATGTCTAGAGGAACGGACCGCGAGTTGCGCTACAGATTGTGGGCACCTATTCTGCTGGGATTGCATTTATGGATGGGGGCGCGAAAAGGTTTGCATTTTTATTATTATCACTGAATCGAGCTCACTGTTGCGTTTAGGCAGAGTGCCCGTTATGTCGGCAAGCCTTGAGTCTCTCTAGATTGTTACCGATATACAACTTGTAGTCGGTGATCCTGCCATCATCCCTCTCGTATTCAACGGTGGAAAGGGAAGAGATCGGTGAGAGCGACAGAGGGACAGTATGTACATCAAACGCCAATGTGTCTTGGAGATTTTACAAGGATCAAGGCGAGCTGATCATAAGACCTGCTGTATCAGCGTGATGTTATCACCTTTCAGGAGGATACGTCCTGGTGGGTCATAAGTAAGGATCGAATGGAACCATCGAGGAACAAACGCACCTAGTTCCCTTCTTGGCTTCGCATCCTTGACGTACACCTCCGCTGCCTCGTCAATAACAACATTCATAAACTCATCGAAGCCCTGAAACATAGGAATGGAGTGATATGAGTACGAAGTCGTCACTTCAGAAGCAGAGGCAATAGAGGGAGGGTCGGTGTGACGGAGATATCGCAAAATCGTGTCTCCAGTAAATGGCAGGCAGAGTCACGACAACGACAGCATAGCCTTCAACGAGGGAGACACGAGTTCAACGTCTTGATGTCACAGTTCGGTTGGGAACACGCACAATTATTCGCCCTTCGATCCTCATTTCGATATTGTCGTACAGCCAGATCACAACTTTGGTTCGCTGAAGAGACATTATGTTAGCCAACAGCGCCCAGGGATACTCGTGTGGTACAAACCTGCTGGAGATTCTTGAAGATAACATTCTTGAAACCAACGTTAATTACTTCAACTTCTGCACAAAAAGAGCAAGAAACTTACGATGGGCTGAACCATCACACGTTGTTGACGACCGGACATGATGGGCAAAAAATATAGAACAGAACGATCGTGCTGTGTTCGACGGTCGTCGGTTTTGCTGCTGAGCAGGTATTTGAGCGAAAGTGAGTGAAGGACACGCTGCAACGCCACGAGTCGGCCAACGCCGAGATGGCCAAAACTGGTGTCCCCTCGAAACGCGTCGCCTCTCACTTTCTCGTGAACGCGCAGCTGGGACGATGGAGGTGAGTTTGGTCAAATTTCAATCCTGCATCTGATTTATGACCGAGGATAACAGGTTCTGGCATCCTCCAACTCATCCACCGCTGCGGCGGTAACCTTCATTACCTTCGTTCAAGACCTGAAACGAAAGACCAAGACATGGGGACCTATGATAGAACTCTGCTCGGGCGGAGAAAAGACCTTAGAACGCTTTCGCTTCCAGTTCCCCGAGGACTGGCTCTACAGCGATCAACTTACTGGGGAATGGAGTGCGTTCAATGAGATCCTCAAGAGAAAGAACGACTCAATTCAGGAGCAACTCTGTGCGTATCACCACTTGTCACCACGCGTCCCTTACTTATGCTCTCGATGCCATGTAGCTGGCCTTCAACTCAAGATCACGGCCGAGGACAAGATCGTGGAGAATAAGATCCATGATATCATCCTCGAGTGGGAGCAAACTCGCCCTATCCAGGGTAGCATGAGGGCGGACACGGCGTTGAACACTATCAATATCTTCGAGGGAAAGCTGAATCGTGTGCAAGAAGAGTACGACCTCGTCTGCAAGGCGAAGGAGGCTCTCGATTTAGAGCTCAGCCGACATACCCGGCTTGACCCTGTGTTCGAGGAACTTCGAGATTTGAAGGCGGTATGGACAGCACTCTCTGGTATCTGGAGTCAGATAGGAGAGCTGAGGGAGTTGTCGTGGGCGACAGTGCAACCGAGGAAGTTGCGACAGCAGATTGATGGGCTGCTTTCTTCGACGAAGGAGATGCCGACGCGGATGCGCCAGTATGCTGCCTTTGAATACGTTCAAGATGTGCTACGTGGCCTACTGAAGTCCAATACGATCATCTCCGAACTCAAGTCCGAGGCTCTGAAGGATAGACATTGGAAGCAGCTTTTCAAGGCACTAAGGATGCCATCGACCCCGAACCTGACATTGTATGCAATGACCGTCACCCTCGAATTGTTTCTGTCTGACGAGTCTCCAGGCTTACCCTAGGCAATGTTTATGATATGGATTTGAAGAGGAACGAATCGCTCATCAAGGAAGTTATCATTCAAGCCCAAGGAGAGGTTCGTTCACTCCGATTCACTCGCTGTAATTCCCGATGCTTAACTTTGTGGGCAGATGGCTCTCGAGGAGTATATCAAACAGGTGAAGGAGATCTGGACGAACTACACCTTGGACCTCGTCAACTACCAGAACAAGTGTCGTCTCATCAGGTGCGCCAAAGGCTTTGCTGTCAACCAGTTCCCGTGGACTCAACTCTGGCTCCAGAGGGTGGGATGACCTGTTCAACAAATGCAGTGAGAATCTGAACTCGTTAACCGCCATGAAGTTATCTCCATATTACAAAGGTGCGACTTCATTTTCATCATGGACATTTCTGTGCTCTAATCTTACCGCCTCATTGCTCAGTTTTCGAGGAAGAGGTGCTTCGCTTGGTCAACTCTTCCTTTCATTTTCTGAAACCATCTTTAGGCGAGCTCCTGGGAAGAGAAACTTAACCGTATCCACGTTCTATTTGGTATGTGGCTCTCCTCTTTGCACCGGGATACGATCTTTGATATGGTTTGTCAGATGTCTGGATTGACGTTCAGCGTCAGTGGGTCTATTTGGAAGGTATCTTCTCGGGGAGTGCAGATATCAAGCATCTCCTTCCTGTCGAGAGTGCTCGCTTCCAGAATATCAACACCGAATTTCTGGCGGTGATGAAGAAAGTCTACAAGTCGCCCTTCGTTGTCGATGTCATGAATATCCCGGCAATCCAGAAGAGTTTGGAACGATTGGCCGATCTCCTCAACAAGATCCAGAAGGCTCTTGGAGAGTACCTCGAGAGGGAACGTTCCTCCTTCCCCCGTTTCTACTTCGTTGGTGACGAGGATTTGTTGGAGATCATCGGTAATAGCAAGGATATCCTCCGTATCATGAAGCATCTCAAGAAGATGTTTGCGGGCATCTCCACTATCAAACTCGACGATGACTTGACGGAGATACAGGGTATGGCGTCTCGAGAGGGGGAGGAGATTGCGTTTAGGACACCCATCTTATTGAAGGATTTCCCGAAGATCAACGACTGGTTGGCCAAGATCGAACTCGAAATGCGGTTATCGCTGGCTCAACTTCTGTCCGACGCTGTTGCGGAGCTACAGCTGTTCTATGGGAACGGGACTCAATTGGTGATGGAAACGTTCAAGGATTGGATGGAGAAGTACCCCGCGCAGCTTGTCACCCTCGCCATACAGGTCGCCTGGACGACATCTGTGGACACCGCATTAGAGACCTCCGGCTCCCTCGACGCGCCTTTGACCACAGTACTCCAAGCACTGGAACTCCTTGCTGACGTCGTATTGACCGAGCTCACGCCTGTCACCCGCCGAAAATGCGAACATCTCATCACCGAACTTGTCCATCAGCGTGATGTCATCCGGACCCTTGTCCAGCAACGGATTACCGACAAACGCTCCTTCTCGTGGCTTTATCAAATGCGCTTCTACCTCGATCGCAGCATTGACAATCCCCTGGAACGCCTCTCCATCCGGGTCGCTGACGCTTCTTTCCCGTATGGATGGGAGTACCTTGGAGTCCCTGATCGCCTTGTCCAGACCCCCTTGACGGACCGCACCTATCTTACATTGACGCAGGCATTGGACAATCAACTCGGTGGTGCTCCCTTTGGCCCCGCCGGAACTGGTCAGTGATCATCCCCAGTTACCTAGCTTCCACTGACTTCCGATGTGCAACAGGGAAAACGGAATCCGTGAAAGCCCTTGGGGTCCAGCTCGGTCGATTCGTCCTGGTCTTTTGCTGTGACGAGGCCTTTGATTTCCAGGCTATGGGTCGCATTTTCGTTGGATTATGCCAAGTCGGGGCTTGGGGGTGTTTTGATGAGTTCAATCGGCTGGAGGAGCGTATCCTCAGTGCTGTCTCGCAGCAAGTGCAGACTATCCAACAAGGTCTTGTAGCCCTTGCTAAGAATCCAAATGCCGAGATCGAACTCGTTGGCAAGAGTCTCAAGATGAATAAGAACATTGGTATGCTATACATTGGGAACCGTGTTCTACCATCTGATTCTCTTGGTTCTCAGGGATTTTCATTACCACCAACCCTAACTATGCTGGACGTTCGACTCTTCCCCCTAATTTGACCAAGTTATTCAGACCGTGCGTGACTGCTTCCCTCTTGGACTCACTGCTGGGTCTGAAATATTAGTATTCAGGATGGCCATGACTCGCCCAGATCGAGAATTGATCGCTCAGGTCATGTTATTCTCCCAAGGTTTCCGAACTGCAGAGTCTCTGGCCTCCAAGATTGTGCCATTCTTCAATCTCTGTGACGAACAACTGTCCCCCCAACCCCATTACGACTTTGGTCTCCGGGCGTTAAAAGCCGTTCTAGCCAGTGCCGGTATTCTCAAGCGAGAACGCTTGCAGAGTGTTAGGGATGCGGAAGGAGATTCGGACAGTTCACTCGGGCTGTCTGATGCCATCTCCGAGCAGGTTATCCTGATCCAAAGTGTCACGGAAACCATCGTTCCAAAGCTTGTCGCGGAGGACGTTCCTCTGTTGACCAGGTCGGTGTTGCGTTCATCAAATTTCACTCTGGTGTTAACCTTTTCTTCTTCACCTAGCCTCCTCGCCGACGTCTTCCCCGGAGTTGACTATGAGCCAGTGAATTTGGATGCTCTTCAAGAGCAAATTCTGAAGGTCTGCGCGGAACGTAGATTGGTCCCCGGGGAACGATGGATATCCAAAATCCTTCAACTGTACCAGATTCAGAAAATCCAACATGGCCTTATGATGGTCGGACCCTCCGGGACCGGAAAGTCGAACGCCTGGCAGGTGTTGTTGAAGGCTCTGGAGCAGCTTGATGGGATTGAAGGTGTCTCATATGTGATTGATCCCAAGGCTATGGACAAGGATGCGTTGTATGGCACGCTCGATCAGACCACACGAGAGTGGAATGACGGCCTATTCACCCACAATCTGCGAAAGATTGTGGATGATGTTCGTGGAGAAAGTGGAAAGCGTCACTGGATCATATTCGATGGCGATGTTGATCCTGAATGGGTGGAAAACTTGAACAGGTACTTCATCATGTCTTTCTTCCCGGGGAGTCTTTCCTGACATACATACAGCGTCCTGGACGATAATAAGTTGCTCACATTACCAAACGGAGAGCGTCTCAACCTACCACCCAACGTTCGCATCATGTTTGAGGTCGAACACCTCAGATATGCGACGCTTGCGACCGTCAGTCGGTGCGGAATGATCTGGTTTAGTGAAGATGTTGTGGAACCAGCCATGGTGTACCGCAACTATCTCGACACCTTGTCGATGGTCCCTCTCGATGCTGACGATGAAGATGCTGGCGACCTGCTCGCAAGACGTGTGGACACTATCCCTACCGAAGCCGCTTCATCAGTTCATCTAGTAACTCAAAAGCAAGTGGCTAGCATCCTTGAGCCGTACTTTGCGGAAGGAGATCTCGTCGGTGCTGCCTTGGACTTCGCAGCGTCGATGGAGCACATCATGGATTTCACTGTCACTCGCGCTCTCCATACGTTGTTCTCACTCATCAACAAGACCGTTCGCAACATCATCGAATATAATATCCAGCACTCCGATTTCCCGCTACCACCCGAGCGAGTCGAGCAGTACGTCACGAAGCGCCTACTCGTCAATATCATTTGGGCATTCTCAGGTGATGCGAAGCTTGAACTGCGAGCCGAAATGGGTGAATTCCTGCGCAAGCAGACTGGTATCGACTTACCGCCGTTCGCTGCTGGCAATTCGTTGTTAGATTACGACGTTCAGGTTGCCAATGGTGAATGGTTGGCTTGGCAATCCAAAGTTCCTGTTATCGACATCGAGTCGCATGCCGTCACAGCCTCCGACGTCGTTGTCCCCACAGTGGACACCATTCGTCATGAAGAGGTCCTCTATTCGTGGTTATCGGAACACAAGCCACTCCTCCTATGCGGCCCTCCAGGTTCAGGAAAGACCATGACACTCTTCAGTGCACTCCGAAAATTGCCCGACATGGAAGTCGTTGGGCTCAATTTCTCCAGCGCGACAACGCCTGAATTGATTTTGAAGACTTTCGAGCAATATTGTGAATATCGAAAAACACCGAACGGCGTGGTTCTTGCTCCAATCCAGATCGGTCGCTGGCTTGTAGTGTTCTGCGATGAAATCAACTTACCAGCAACAGACAAGTACGGGACGCAAAGAGTTATTTCCTTCCTCCGGCAGCTCGTGGAGTGTAATGGGTATTGGCGAACGACTGATATGTCGTGGGTGAAGCTGGAGCGCATTCAGTTCGTAGGAGCATGCAACCCGCCCACAGACCCTGGGCGTGTGCCACTCAGTCACAGGTTCCTTCGACACGCGCCCCTTGTCATGGTCGATTATCCAGGCGAGCTTTCTCTCAAACAAATCTACGGAACCTACACTCGCGCTGTCCTGAAGGTGGTACCGAACTTGCGCGCTTACGCCGAGCCCTTGACCGACGCTATGGTCATGTTTTATCTTGCGTCTCAAAAACGGTTTACAACGGACGTTCAAGCTCATTACGTTTACAGTCCTCGTGAACTCACCCGTTGGGTTCGTGGCATTTATGAAGCGATCCGTCCTCTGGAAATCCTCTCAGTCGAAGGACTCGTCCGAGTCTGGGCACACGAGGCACTCCGTTTGTTCCAGGACCGTCTCGTGACTGAAGACGAAAAGCAGTGGACCGACGAAAACATCGATTCTGTCGCGATGGAGCACTTCCCAACGATTGGTCGCGATGAAGCTCTGGCTCGTCCAATACTTTTCTCAAACTGGACCTCCAAGAACTACATCCCGGTTGATCGTGAAGTCCTCCGAGAATACACTAAGGCCCGTTTGCGTGTCTTCTATGAGGAAGAACTAGACGTCCCCCTCGTTCTCTTCAACGATGTTCTCGATCACGTCCTCCGAATTGATCGCGTTTTCCGCCAGATTCAGGGACATCTTCTTCTCATTGGTGTCAGCGGCAGCGGCAAGGTAATTGATTCTTCCCAACCTCGATATGTTAGCTTCTGATCGTCATCGCGTTCTTCCTCAGACCACCCTGTCTCGTTTCGTGGCTTGGATGAACGGTCTCAGTATCTTCCAGATAAAAGTTTCCAACAAGTATACTGGCGAAGACTTCGACGAAGATCTACGCACAGTCCTCCGCCGCTCGGGTTGCAAGGGCGAAAAGATCTGCTTCATCATGGACGAATCGAACGTGTTGGATTCTGGCTTCTTGGAGCGTATGAACACCCTCCTGGCTAACGCGGAGGTTCCTGGTCTTTTCGAAGGTGACGAACACGCAGCGCTCATGACTGCTTGCAAAGAAGGGTCTCAGCGTGATGGATTAATGCTTGATTCTCATGAGGAGCTTTACAAATGGTTTACGGGCCAGGTGGCAAAGAATCTCCACGTCGTTTTCACCATGAATCCTCCAGAGAACGGGTTGGCGTCCCGGGCTGCGACATCTCCCGCACTGTTTAACCGTTGCGTCCTGGATTGGTTTGGTGATTGGTCCGATCAGGCGTTCTACCAAGTCGGTATGGAGTTCACCCACACCCTGGATCTTGACTTGCCGTCATACAATCCTCCTGTCCATTTCCCCATTGCATATCGTGAACTATCGATGCCGCCGAACCACCGCACTGCCGTTGTCAACGCTCTTGTGTTTGTTCACATGTCGATGTATCAAGTCAATCAACGTCTCAGTCGCCGACAAGGCCGTTACAATTATGTGACTCCCCGTCATTATTTGGATTTGTGAGATATCCTTTCTCCCTCCTCATGCTATATGAAGCTTAATAACTGCCTCGCCCACAGCATCAATCACTATGTACGGCTATTCAACGAGAAGCGTAACGAACTGGAGGAACAACAACGCCACCTCCACGTAGGCCTCGACAAGCTCCGCGACACAGTGACACAAGTAGAAGAGTTGCGAAAGAGTCTAGCTATAAAGCGTTCGCAGCTGGAGGCCAAGAATGCTGAGGCTAACGAGAAGCTAAAACGCATGGTATCCGATCAGCAGGAGGCGGAGCAAAAGAAGGCGGCATCGATTGAGATTCAGGCCGCGCTTGTGGAGCAGGAGAAGCACATCGAGCAGCGAAGGGCTGTGGTTATGGCAGATCTCGCAGACGCAGAGCCTGCCGTCCTGGATGCGCAAGCCGCCGTCAGCAACATCAAGAGGCAACATCTTCAAGAAGTCAGGACGATGGCGAATCCACCTGAGGCTGTCAAACTCGCCATGGAATCGGTATGCACCGTCCTCGGCCACAAAATCGACAGTTGGCGCACTGTTCAAGGCATAATTCGACGGGATGATTTCATCCAGAGGATTGTCAATTTCGATACCACCAACCAAATGACAAAGCACATCCGAGAGTTGATGAGAAGAGATTTCCTCAGCCGTCCTTCTTTCAACTTCGAGACCGTCAACCGCGCCAGCAAAGCTTGTGGCCCACTGGTCAAATGGGTTATCGCTCAAGTCCGATTCTCAGAAATCCTCGACAAGGTCGAACCGCTTCGTAACGAGGTTCAGTCATTGGAAGACCAGGCTGAGAAAGCCAAAGAGCAGGCGAAATTGATCATCCAGATGATCGCGGAGCTGGAGACCAAAATCCAGCAATACAAGGAGGAATACGCCCTCCTTATCAGTGAAACGCAGGCCATCAAGTCCGAAATGGAACGGGTTCAAAGCAAGGTCGACCGAAGTATGAAGCTGCTCGATAGTTTGTCATCAGAGAGGGCCCGTTGGGAATCTGGAAGCCGCACTTTCGACGTGGAGATGAGCACAATTGTGGGTGACGTGCTCCTGTCCGCTGCCTTCCTCGCATATGGAGGGTTTTTCGATCAACACTATCGAGAGGTTATGTGGCAGGAGTGGTCCAGCCACTTAGGCGAAGCAAGCGTTAAATTCAAGCAGGAGCTCTCCTTCCCGGAATACCTTTCCACTGCTGATGATCGGCTCAGCTGGCAATCTAAATCGCTACCCTCCGACAACCTATGCACAGAGAACGCTATCATGCTCAAGCGATACAACCGATATCCCTTGGTTATTGATCCCACGGGCCAAGCAACTACATTCTTGCTGAACGAATACAGAGATCGCAAAATCACGGTCACAAGTTTCCTCGATGAGGCCTTCCTCAAAGTCCTTGAGAGTGCGTTGCGATTTGGAAATCCTCTTCTCATCCAGGACGTCGAGCATCTCGATCCCATTCTCAATGCCGTCCTCAACAAAGAAATCCGTCGCACCGGTGGGCGTGTTTTGATCCGTCTTGGCAATCAAGACATCGACTTCTCACCCTCTTTCACGATGTTCCTAACAACCCGGGATCCGTCTGTGGAGTTTTCTCCCGACATATGCAGTCGCGTCACGTTCGTCAACTTCACGATGACTCGAAGCAGTCTGCAGAGTCAGTCGCTGGACCAGGTTCTCAAGGTCGAACGGCCTGATACGGAGAGGCGACGGACGGATCTCATGAAAGTACAGGGGGAATTCCGGCTCCGTTTGCGTACCCTCGAAAAGCTCTTGTTGCAAGCGCTGAACGAGTCGACGGGGAGTATCCTTGATGACGACAAAGTTATCGACACGCTGGAAACACTGAAGCGAGAAGCCGCAGAGATTACAAATAAAGTGGAAGAGACCGATATTGTTATGAAAGAGGTGGAGCAAGTAACAGCTGAATATCTCCCCTTGGCCCAAGCTTGCAGCTCGGTGTTCTTCATCTTGGAGCAGATGAACCTTGTCAACCACTTCTATCAATTCTCGCTTCGCTTCTTCCTCGACATATTCGACTACGTTCTCCACCAGAATCCCAACTTGAAGAATGTCGTGGACCACGGCCGGCGTCGGGACATTCTCCTCCATGATCTCTTCCTTGTTGTCTACAAGCGCACGTCGAGAGCACTGTTACATCGCGATCACCTTATGCTTGCGGTACTCTTATCCCAGGTCAAACTACGGGGAATCGAAGAAATTGGCGATGAACTCGAGTTTCTGCTGGAGAGTGGAGAAGGCACTTCTGTCGGAGCTCCCCCGCTGGAGTCTAACTCCTCAATGTTTTCAGTCGATCAACTACACTCTCTGGACAGTTTCTCCAAGCACGGGATATTCAAACCCGTCAAACCCCACATTGTAGAGCATGAGACAAATTGGCAAATTTTCCTCGAGTCCAACACTCCAGAGACATGCGTGCCGGCCCCATGGGAACCATCTACACGTAGGCGTCATACTTTCCCCTCATTTGCATGATTCTAACTATCCTGTAGCCGCTGTCGAGGCCATTCGTGCAATCCTGCTCATCAAATGTTTCCGACCCGATCGCCTTTCGCAAGCGACAGCGAACTTCGTCCGAGTCGTATTCGAGACTGACTTATCGGTCGAGTCGAGTTATAATCTCGGGACAATGGTATCTGACGAGGTACTTCCCACTACACCTCTCGCCCTCGTCTCCGTGGTTGGGTATGATGCCAGTTATCGAGTGGATAGCCTTGTTCAGAATACAGGCGCGCGATGCGGGTCAGTGGCGATGGGTTCACAGGAAGGCTTTACCTTGGCCGACCAAGCAATCGCCATGGCGGCACGGCAGGGTTCCTGGGTTCTCCTCAAGAACGTTCATCTGGCCCCGTCTTGGCTTGGGCAACTGGAAAAGAAGCTCCAGACCCTCAACCCTCACCGCAACTTCCGACTCTTCCTCACGATGGAGGCGAATCCTTCCATCCCTGTTAACATTCTTCGTCAGTCTCGAATCATCATGAATGAACCTCCCCCTGGAATCAAAGCCAATCTTCTCGATTCTTTGCGGAGCATCTCCATTCCTCGTCTCAGCCAGGGTCCAGCGGAGAAGGTCCGTTTGTATTTCTTGTTAGCCTGGTTCCATGCAGTTGTCCAAGAACGATTGCGATACGTCCCCCTCGGGTGGAGCAAGACTTACGACTTCAACGATTCCGACATGTCGTCTGCCTTTGGCACCATCGACACATGGCTCAACGCAGTTGCGCGTGGACGGACAAACATTGATCCCGCTGCTATCCCATGGGATGCGCTGAGGACCTTGGTGAAGCAATCCGTATATGGTGGGAGGGTCGATAGTGACTTCGACCAGCGGATTCTCGATGCTTTCGTTGATGGATTATTCACCGCATCAGCCTACAATGTTGACTTCAACCTTGTTCCGAGCACAAACGGGGAGCAAACTCTGACTACACCTGAGGGCACAAAACTTGACCATTTCCTATCATGGGTCCAAGGCTTGCCGGATCGAGAGCCACCTTCCTGGCTTAGCCTCCCCCCTACCGCAGAACGGCTTATCGCCATTGCTCAAGGCCAGTATCTCCTTACCTTCAGTCAGTCTCACAAATAAACAGTTTACATTTGTTCTCCAGGCAAGGAACTTCTCGGCAAGTTACGGAAGATGCGGATGCTTGCGGACGACGAAGATGATGTTGTCGCTGTGGGGGGGCCGTCCAAGGGCGTGCCCAATCAACAACCTGCTTGGATGCGTAACCTTCACGATCGCTGCAATGAATGGCTTTCACAGTTGCCAGCAGTATGTGTCTTTCTCAATCATTGCACTTACTCGCTCACACCGCTATTATCCCAGGCCTTCAACACCCTTTCCAAACCGTCGAATGATAATCAAGACCCCCTATACCGTCTATTTTTCCGAGAGGGTGCTGTTGGCCACCAACTGCTTGTTCAAGTGCGCAAGGACCTTAGCGACGTTGCCAAAGTTTGCCAGGGAGCTCTCAAGCAGACGAATCACCTCCGTACCCTCATGAGTTCACTAACGAAAGGTCCGTAATGCTAATGGCTCCTGCGTATCTAATTTTTCACAATTAACACCGTTCAGGTACTATTCCGCCCCATTGGAGACGCTACAACGTCCACAAAGCGATGTCTGTCGCAGAGTGGATCCCAAATCTCAGTCGCCGATTGGCTCAACTCGACACAGTGGCTGGTTTGGATAGTTTGAACGACATCGAAGTATGGTTGGGCGGCCTCTTCTTCCCCGAAGCATATATCACAGCCACTAGACAAGCTGTCGCTCATCGAAAGAAGTGGAGTCTGGAAACTCTGCATCTTCGGTTGGATATTGAGAAGATGAACGACCCGGCGGCATTCATTGTGGACGGTAAGTCAGCTCAGATCTCAACATTAGGTATAGCGACTGATAATCTACTAGGCCTTGTACTTGAAGGAGCTGCCTGGTCGTCGGACAAGCTGGTCCTCAACGACGGCGAATCTGTCCGGCTGAATCCCTCCCAGATCCGTTGGGTTCAGTCAGAAGATTATGACACCTCGCAGGGGACAATCGTGAACTTGCCAGTCTATTTGAACAACGACAGGAGCGATGTTCTATTCACGGTAGACCTTCCTTTTGATCGTAGCGCCGGTGCATTGGTTGCTATGCGCGCAGTTTGTCTCACCGCGAGCGGCTAGACACGGACATCTTTGGACTAGAGAGATACCAGTATTCATACCCATACCTAGATTCATATTTACTACAGGGATATTTGTTTTGTAATAACTGACGACTCCAAATAATGATCACGAATTTGACGTTGGCATTGGCGTTGGGGAAGCACATCGACATTCGACGGAGAGTGATTCAATTGTCGACACAGCTGCCTCCGACTACCTCTAACACCTTCCAATCTACCTCGACACCTTCCTTTCGGAAAATAGTCCGGGCGTCCTCCGCGATCGCTTCAAACCCACCAGTCGCTAAAGCTAATATCGTCGGGCCAGCCCCTGACAGGCAAATTCCCAACAGTCCTGGATGGCTTTCTGGTGTAATATTTGAAGTGACCTCAGGTAAGCCAGGTATCTAGACGGAATCACGATTGGGATCATCTTTATGGATAGAAAAGCAAAGGAATGCAGGTACCAATGCTTTCCGATATGGCTGATGAATCCGATCTTTCATTGCTTCGTAAATCAGCTCGGGGTCGGGAGGGTGTTGAGCTAAAGCCGTCGTTAACACAGCTAGGCGTTGAAGGTTAAAGACCTAAAGATTACGACCGTCAAGCTTGACCATGGTCGTGTAGACGAAGGACGAACCAAATCTTTGCGAGAATACACGAGGGGTAGAACTTCTCTAGCTTTTGCTGTACTTAATTCAAACCTCGGGATAATGGCGACTGCTCTGATAGTCTCAGACCACCCAAACCGAACGTAATGTCCGATTCCAAATGGTGGAACTGGGGGATGCATACCCCACTCCTCACTGGCATCTGCTGGATATTCTGGGAGGACTTCTGAGAGAGGTACACTAGCCGCCTCTGTTGCCGCATGGTCCAACTCCCTCAGGTATGACCCCACAAACCCGCCGATAAGGGCAGCAGTGACGTTATCCGGATGCCGTTCGACCATCAGGGCAAAATCGAGTTGTCGAGATATGCTAAGACTGAGACGTCCAAGCTGGTCCCCGAGTAAGACACCCGCGATGACGGCGGCTCCTGAAGAACCTAACCCTCGACCAAAGGGGATTTCGTTGATGACATGGATGGAGAGGTTTGAAGGGAAGTGAGGCATGTCATGACACCGAAGTAAGTATAGTGCCACTCGGGTCGTAAGGTTCTTGTAGGCGTCGAGGGGGACTTCGTCTGATCCTTCCCCTTCGTATGTTAACAGCGGGGGACGAGGGGGACAAGAAGGTGTCGGGCTGGTTATCGTCACTTTGAGGGTTAACCAAAGGGACAGGGAGAGGCCGACGACGTCGAAGCCAGGTCCGATGTTTGCTGAGGTAGCTGGGACTCGGATTGAGAATGTACGGGGTTCGGAGGCCATGGGGGACCAATTGTACTGCCTGTGCTCGACCCTTCACAGTGGACACATCCAAGACGATCGAACATCAGATGTGTCGTGGTGAAGGAAGGAGCTGACTGCACAATACTGACTCGGGCTATTCACTTGAGAGGGTTGTCCGGTTTCGTAGAGTATGATCTGGTAGAAAGAGTCTGAAGCTGACCTTGCAGACGCAGATCGAGTCACCCATGGTTAAAATCTCCCCTTTCCTTTTGGGGCGTAAATTGAATCCATCCGACTTGCACCCGACGGACAGAGTCCTCAAGCAGCGACTGTTTTCAATCCTTTTCAACCTCCAGAGCCTGCATTTGTGATTGGAGGACGGAGGACGATGAAAAGAGCGTTGGTATTACCGATACAGTAAGTAGAAATGGTAGTAAGATACAAGCAGTACAACAAGGTACAACGCCATCAAGGCAACAAGTGGCACGTGAATGAGAAATCGCAGTAAATAAGTTATGATAAACTTGATAATCGTAGTGTTAACACCCAAGCATCGTTTCGAGTACCAGACCCCCGGACGGCTCAGTTGTTCCCGTTATTGTTGTTGCCAACAGTGAACTGCAAAGAAATGAGGATTAGATCCCAACAAAGAGCATTAAATGCCAACACTCACATAAATCATGTCATCCAAGGCGCCGTGCTGAGCGATGGCGACGAGGACAGGTTGGTGGTTAGCAGCGGAGTTGATCGACGCCATCCTATACACACCCGCATCCAACCCACCCGTAACATTCGCCGTCAAAATCCCATTCTGCGCCTGGGCATTCAACCCCTTGAAGAACACAAACTTTGCCGGATTCGTGGGCTTGGTCTGAGTCAAGCTGTCCAATTGTTCAATCACAACATGTGAATGACCCTCCACATCCCCATTGCCGTTGGTAAACTGAGGCGCGGCAAAATAATTCTGGTCTGCGTTGACGAAATTGCCCGTCGCGAGATTACTGATGGCCATCTGGATCGTGAAGGACTGGTTAACGCCGAGGTTATCCATATTTTTGGGAAAGACGAATTTGGATGAGGGCATGTTGTTGACAGAGGCGATGACACCCATCGGAGCAGGATTGCAAGAGCCGCCTTTTACTTGTTGACCATTGGTGATGGGGAGGTTGGGGACGGTGAGGCAGAAATTAATGAAGTTGTTGGATGAGGTCTTGGAAGCGACTTGGCCGGCTTCTGGCTGGGATTGACCGTCATTCTCGAAGCCTTTGGCGATGACATTAGGGTCGAGTGTCAAGGATGACTGGGGATCGCCGTCGGTGCCATTGACGTTCCCTTGGGAGGTAGCGGTGGACGTCGCCGTAGCCTGCGGATGAGACGATGAGCCGGATAGTCAATATTTGACTGACAGGATGTGGACTTACTGCAGAAGTAGATGTGGTCACGGTTGCCGTTGCAGAAGTGGCAACGGTACTTGAGGATGCGACGACGGATGTCGAGTTACCGCTGGTGGCCCCGGTGGCAGCAATCCGAGCATCGACATCAGCTTGAGTGTCGCAAGTAATACTAGTCCCAACGGAGTTCACGAGGGGTAATGCAGCACATCTAACGCAAAACGATCAGTCCCAACTGCGCTAAGTAGTGAAAAGTTAATGATTCATACATAGTACCGCTCGCACATGGCTGGGAGGTGAACTGTCCGTTCACACATTGGGCAAATCCGCCGTTGATACAACCCTCGTCACCGGATTGACAGGGATCTCCGACCTTTAAGGTCTTGAACTTATTGCTGTGAGAGAAGAGGTGAGCCAGTGAAGGGGAGATAGACCCAGATGACCTACTTCAGAGCAATAGCGTCCTGGCCATTCTTCAAAGCATCACCCGCACTAATGGCGAGGCGCAATGGTCGAGCAGAAGCCGACAAGGATAAAGCGAACAAGGCAAGGATAGAGAACTTCATATCGAATGAACGGTGGCAAGATAAATGGGAGTGTTAAAGATAGAGGGATATGAAGCGTTGGACACCAGGTCGTTCGTCAAGATCGTCAAGACAAGAACACAAGAAAGGTAACGATGCCGGATCGCAAACCTGGGGAACAAATTGCAGAGAGAGCGGGAGGGGTTGAAATTCATGCATGCCAAGAGGGGGGGCTTTATAGAAAGCAACGTTATCCATTGTGGACGGAATGGTTGCCAATGGGAAAGCCATGCGGTAATTTTATATCTGCATTCTCTGAGCGTGAGTGGTCGACAATGAGCGGCATTCAGCTGCCGGCGAAAGAAGTACGTGCGATACCCACGTGGCGGAGGCCAATGACTAAATCAGGAGCTGTCCCACGCTCTCAGCCAATCACGTCGCTCCTTTCCCCGCCACCACTTCCCTTTGGCCATTGTGCCACCCGCGAGACAATGGGTTGCTTCATCTCTGTCCCAAATACTGCTCCATCCAATGGTAACCATTATTCACCTCTGAATACTCATTGTAACCTGCTTTCGAAAGCCACTGCGTCTTCATTGGTTGTCTTGCCATGAAAGACGGGCTCGTCGGAGGTTCGGACTCGGACTGATTGAACTGATCCGTGACCTTGATCTACGAGAGATAACAACACCCATCACGACATCCATTCCCTTCCGCCCATAGCGATCTTGCGCTTGAGGCTTCCTCGGAGACCCACCATGCCTACCTTACAAGTCGATGCGGTGTGTAGAGTTCCAATGACACAGCTACCAAGTCCCGATTGCCCGTCTGACTCTCTCCGCGTTAGATCTTGTTCGACATGGACGGGTTTGTCAATCCACCACTCTTGCGATCCTTGTTCTCAACTTTGGATCAGCACTCTCGTCGACTCCACTCCAGGGGTGATGAAAGCCTGGGCAACTTTCGCCCACGATTATGCGTTGCCAAGTGCAGCTGAGGTTGCCCATGCATCACATGGAAGGAGATTGTACGATACTCTGAAGGAGTGGTGTAAGATTGACGACGAGACAAAGCTCCAGGTCATACACATCCTTCAATGTGGTTCGCCTACGGGGGCTGATTAATCATGAACGCCCTCCAGGCCGAGATCGTCCGCTTCGAAGACGAGGTGATCAAAGGGGGGCCAGTGATCCTCCCTGGCGCATTAGAATTGATCAACCAAGTACTGTATTCCCCTAATATCAATTCTTCCATACCCACTGACTCCTCTCATGATCGCCATACCAAGATTCAATCCCTCAACGAAGTCTCCCCTTCTCGCTGGACCATCGTAACATCAGGTGAGGGACCTTATCCCCTCGACCAACCTCTAATCCAACAATCAACACAGCAACAAACGTTTACACCCCTAAAGCTCTGGCCGGGTGTTCCATTCCCTTCCCTCCCTCAGGGTATGTTACCTCAAACGACGTATCCCGCGGAAAACCTCTACCGGATCCGTACCTCGCTGGAGCGAAGAAAGTTAACATCGACCCGTCCAAATGTCAGTATCTATTCCGTTCAGCATATATGTCCTGTTTTTGACTCCGGTCATTGACGATCCTGTGTTGTAGGCTTGGTCATAGAAGATGCCCCGTCGGGCATCAACTCAGCTCACGCTGCTGGTAGCAAGAGCCTAGCGGTTTGCACTTCCCATTCAAGGAAAGCTATCATAGATTCTAAATGTAACCCAGATTTCATCGTAGAGGACTTGACTCGGTACGTACTCACGCCCCACTACCTTGCAACCCCCTTGCCTGACAGGACTCATATATAGGGTCTCCGTGAAATGGGTAGATGGGAAATTAGAACTCGACATCGACGAAACCCCTGCGGACTCGACCATTTTGGCGAATTAGATATAGAAATCTTGTAAACCAGTCAGTCAGTCAGTCAGTCAGTGACCGCTCGTAGATGGGAGGCAATCGCATCTCTATTAGAATGGTGGTCTATTCTGATGGTATAATATTGCATTTCTATGATACATTGGATGGATGCTTGCACGTTCTCATTGACACAAAGCCCCTAGAGTTGTCGCATAACAAAGAGAGATATTCAATAGAGTCTGTAGCAGCAAGGTCATCGGAACCATATTATAAAGCCCAAACTTTCACGGTAGCGTCCCGTCCCCCGGAAACCATGAACCTGTCCATGTATCGCAGTTTCTCCACTGGTCGGGTATGCCCGTTCGTTAATAACGTGGAGTTCTGCATCGTCGTTCTGTTGTATATCTGTTAAGCGGGTCAGCCAGAGATGACAAGAGGTATCGTGCGGTACAAACCTTGATGCCGTTCTCCCCAGTTGCTGCTACAACCTTTCGTGTATCAAATTGCAAGGAGGTAACAGCATGGTCGTACTTGAGGGTTTCGAAAATCCCGCCAGATCGAAGGTCCCATATCTAGTGTCAGAGTCAGCACCTCACGCTCGCATTGCGAACGACCAAACTTACTCGGATCGTCTTGTCCAGACTACCACTCATGACATGCATCTCATCAAACTGCAAACAAGTCACAGGTCCCGTATGTCCGGCCAACGTCCGATGTGTCTGACCCGTCCGCACTGTTTTATTCTAGTTAGAGCATTACATCACGAGAGAACGAAAAAGGTAAAACTCACTATCCCACATCCTCACGGCACCGTCACCACTCCCACTCACGAGTGCATATCCCCAAAATTGAACGGCACCCACAAAGTCCTGGTACATTTCCCAGCTCCCATCCGCGTATGGAGGTGTGGGAACAGCAAAGGACCCGGCTGCAGCTGCTGCACCAGGGAAGTAACCTGGTAGTGTACTTGAGCCGGGTGAAGTGGGATGCGATATTGCCCAGAGGATGTCCATGGTCATGACACATTGACCCGTCGACAGGTCCCATTGTCGGAGTGTCTTGTCTGAGGCGCCGGTGACCTGAAGAAGATGTCAGTATATTATCGTATAGCTTAACTTGGTGGAGACGCTGACCAAGCAGTCATCTTCGAAGTACAGTGTCGACACTGCCTTGGTATGTCCTTCCAACAATCGAACACAAGGGCCCGACTTCTCCGTCGCACTCCCAGCCGTACCAGACCTGATAGACTTTCCTCCGACCCCGTTCGGCCTCTCAACCATCTCACCCTCCCCTTCATCCCCTTCTTCTGCCACATCGCTGAGATTAACCACCTCACCTTCACCCTCCCAGTCATCCTCATCATCGACCTTTCTCAGATCCCAGATTCTCACGTTACCATCCTCACCACCGGTCAGACATATCTGATCCTCGACTTGTATGCACTTCACCGACCCGTGATGACCTCGTAATCTTCCAATCTCTTCGCCTGTTAGGAGGTCCCAGACTCGAGGTTGTGAATCTTCTTGAGAGGCTGTGACTAGAGTGCCATAGGGCTCTGAGAAGTCGAGAGCTGTGATTGGTGTGATGTGGCCTTCAAGCGTCTAGATAGAATTCTGTAAGACCTAGACACATACAGGGAAGTATAGAATGATACACTCACCATAAATGCGACACCTGGGGGAAGATCGTCGTGTTCCGAGGGTAAAAAGGCTGGACCTAGAGGACAGACTCAGAGGCGAACAATATAATTGCGAAAGGATGACCCACCCTTTCTTCGTCGTGAACTTGGAACGATATGAAGAAGGGGGGTGGCAGTCTTGTGGTGATGTCCAACAGTATTCGCCCGCTCTGCTGCAAGCTGCTCCTTGACCCCTTCCACTGCAGCGTATCGTTGGTACCACGCCTTAGGGGAACAATATATTTCACTCACGTTCATCATCCAGCTCCAATTCATCCTCTTGTAATTTCAGCAGATCATTCTCGAGTTTTGCTCGAATCTTGTCTAGGGTCTCTATTTTATGCGTAATTTCGGCGATCTCGTTTTCGATAAGCGCCTGGCACGATTGTAAGCCCCACAGATCAGAAGGAAATATTGGGTAGAAGACATACCCGCTTAACGTGAAGATTTTCCTTGTCGAGCAGAATTTCGCTCGTTTGTCTCGTCAACTCTTCCTTCCCAAACATTTTTCCAGCACTCAAGCTTTCCCTCCCCTTCTTCTTCCCCTTCCCTTTCTTCCCTCGTCCTCCAACAACAACCACATCATCCTCACTGGCCACACTCTGCGCCTCGTGTTCCCTCTCCCTCTCAAGTTGGCGCTCCTCCTCCTCCTCATCGACCATCAACCCCCGCGCACTCATACCCAACTGCTTCAACCCCAATTTCTCACCAACATCCACATTCCTGATCTGTCTCCTTCTCGATCTCCCCTTCTCGGCACTCGGTATAGTAGCATTGAATCCCCTCAGCAAACTAACGTTCGAGGCTACACCTTCCGGTTCGGGGACGTCTGCGTCTAGCAGCTCCTCGGTTGCTTCTACTATCTGGAGGTCTCGGGATGTTATGCGTCGCGAACCGAGGGTGCGGAGAGGGGCGCGTCCGAGGGTTGCGAAATCTACCGCACGGGAGTTAGTAGAAGTCTCGTTACGGAGACGTTCTTGAGGTCGCGAGGATACGGTAGCAGCCGCGTTCATCATTCGTGGTGTCATAATAACTGGGGCCACTATATCCATCCAATCCATCCATATATTCGGATAACGCGATATAAGCAGGATACAAAGTGAGGTCAGGGCAAGAAACAGGATAAAAGGAAGACGGACGTACACTCTGACAATATTTTATTCGAATCATTCCTCCGGTGAAATGGGGACATGATAGCCCTTGACACGACCTCAAACTTGCTAGGACCACCTCCCTGGCCAGAAGTGGACGCCGACGATGAACCAGCCATTCCTCCATCAGGAGGCAACGGCGCCCTAGGATGCTTTTTCTTGTCCTTCTCCCTGTCTTTTGGCCTGAGACCCTCTGGAGGATTGGCCATGCCTATACACGCAGGACGCGTAGCTTGGAGAAGGATGTAAAGTTCGGAGTAAAACGCGTCAGACTCAAGTTTCAACTTTGAGACCTTGTCCGGCAAGGTGGGTTAAAGATGTGGACCGCATATTTGCTTTGGGACTTGGGTTTCTCACGACATAGATAACCATTTCGAATCCTTGAAACCAAAGGTTGGTGCTCGGAGTCGGGAAAATGAAGACCAAGATCTCATGTGTAGTATTACAAGTGTGCAGTAGCAGTCAGGAGAAGTAATCGCTAGAATACACGTCTGAATCACAGCATTTGCACCTAACAAACCACTGCAACAATGCACTAGGAAGGTTGTCGAGACCACCCAAAATCCAAAATCAAGTCAAACCCTAAAGGTTTCAAATCGTATTCCCTACGGAACCACGGAAGCTCGCTCCAAGGCACATAGTTTCGAGGGGGAAGGGAGGTGTCTGGTGGGATTGTTTTGGTCGGTGAGTCTGATACCGACTCCGCCTTAAGAGGTAATGGAGCGGCGGTGGCTTCCTGGACAGGCGTATCAATGGTGAGAGATATCGGTTCGGGTGGCGATGGTGGTGGGTGCGGTGCGGATTGTGGTGGAGAAGCGGATTTACGATACATGGAGCGGATGAATGAGGCGATGGTGATTCGGGTCGTGAGGGTATCGTTTTCAGGTTCGGCGTCATCGAATTGAGGTTCCACTTCAGGTTCGGGTGATGGTGCAACCTCCTCTTCCTCGAGGAAGGATGTACCATTCAAAACAGCGAGTATATGCTCTGCCTCCTCCTGAGCTGCGTCTTCTCCGATCGTATCCTTATCTCTTTTCTCCAACTCGTCCTTCATCCTGAACAAGCTTATCTCTTCCCATTGTGTAAGGTTATATGGCTCAAAGAAACCGCCGAACGACCAATCGACCCAACATCGGTCATTCAGTCTGACAAGGGAGATGTCCGACTTGTTAATGGAGGGCATTATAGACGACAGCGCGTCGGAATATGTTGTGATGTTTGGGCCCCAGGGAGCTGAGAGGTGCGTGCCAAGAGGGAGAGGTTGCCAGTAGCATGATGACACGAAGAGGGCAGCTAGCAGGCTAACGCAGTAAAAGCTGTTCACAGGGTCTCATCTTAGCTTCACATGGGTCAATTGATGGAAATAAAGGAAGCTTACCATGGTCGAGCATGAAAAGTCAAAGAAACCAGGAAGAGAACAAGGAAGTAAGGTGTGGCGATGGGAACTGGCAATATCAGCAATGGTAAAAACCAGCGGGTACACCTAGCAACCACATCAGCATCTTTCCGTCTATCACATCTTTAACAAGACTCACAACATGAATCCTCAATTCCGTTCGTTGTTGAAAACCAAAGACAAGGAGGAACAAATGGCTGACGGGTGTCGACTGCGGCCTGCCCTGAACCTCCAAAAGCTCACATGACCTTCCCTTGATTGGGGCTTCGTCCTTCTGCAAGATTCTGGTCGATTCCAACGCCGTACGTATCCCTTTCTTCAAAAATACAGGCGCCTAACCAAACCAATAAGTACAGCAAAATCTCAACTTTCCTTTGAACATTATCTTCATCAACCATGGTCGCACACCCCGAAGTTTTATGGGCTCAGCGTAGTTCAGACAAGGACGAAACCAAGGTGCGTTTAGCTCTACTCACCCTTGGATGGCGATCAGGGTTGTTGATGAACTTGGATCGCAGAACATCGTCTACGTGACAATACACTTACCTGATGTCATCCCCTCATCGCTGGATTACAAGTTAACTCCGACTACCATATCTCTGACCGCCACTGCTGGAAAGTTCGTTAATTTCCCCTTTATCTCGCCTGAGCTCTGAATCTGATTTTTTGCGATTGAAGTGCAGCGAAGGGTATCGCAGAGAAAGACTACGCCTTCTCTTTCGATCTCTATGGCGAAGTCGTCCCCGAGGTTTGTTCCATCTCTCCATCTTCCCTCAACTCACTCACCGATCCGTCCGATGAACTGCGCACCAGAAATCAACAAAACGCTTAAACTCCCGCGACCTTCTCCTCGTCCTCCGCAAAAAAGACCTAACCTTGGCCTACTGGCCCCGCCTTACCAAAGAAAAGATCAAAACGCCCTTCCTCAAGACTGATTTCTCGAAATGGGTGGATGAAGATGAGCAAGATGGTGAGGAGGTCAAGCTTGATGATGATGATATGATGGGTGGCATGCCTGGAGGAGGTATGGGAGGTATGCCGGGTATGGGCGGTATGGGCGGTATGCCGGGTATGGGTGGTATGGGCGGCATGGGGGGCATGGATATGGAAGCAGTGGGTCACTTTCTCTACATCGGGTTGAAGCGTCTTTGGAAGGAACTATGCTGATGGATCTTTCTTTTTCATAGCTCATGGCGCAAATGGGAGGTGCAGGTGGATTGGGCAACTTGGGCGGAGGTTCAGGAGGGGCCGAAGAGGCTGAAGATGACTCTGATGATGATGGTCCCCCTCCCCTTGAGGAGTCCGAGCCCAAGACTGCGTAACTGGAGGACGACCATCATGACCTGACATGAACATAAAGGATTGGGGGCGATTGAGGAAGCAGTTGGTTTTGCGATTGTTATGTATTTAATACATTCAGAAGTTCTTGTAGACGAAGGCAATACTGCGGTCACGACCTTGATCTGAAATGATCGTTGAAGCGGGCTGCTATGCTTTGAGCTCTGCTGAAACATCGACGTGGGGTAGGATTCTATTGTTGTATATGTGCCAACGAAGGGAAGGTGCAGATTATAACAGGGCGGACGGGTATCTTTAGGTATCGTTACTGGACTCGAACGAGTGGTAAGATATCAACTATAGGGCGTGGCAGGGTACACCATATCACCACCTGGGATTTGTGATATTCGCAACGGACCAATCGGGTATACCTCCACCCAGGCGCAAGCCAAGACGAGCAACAAACTCATAGCCACACAATGTTGCAACCGATCAACACCCTCCAGCACTCCAACTCGCATTGCTACCACTGCTGGTAGTGCTTTCCTTCCTCTCCCTCCTCTTCTGTTCGACATAAACAAAGGTAGTGATGATAAGGTCGACCATGTGTCGGCCAGCGGGATAAATATCGAGTTGGGCATTGTGGTTAGACGAGAAGATGTTGAGGGTGTGTTCTTTGAAGCATGCAATGGCTGTTTTGGGGTGGGTTGTTTGGATCAGCTAGAGAGAGCAGTCAGATTGAAATAGTAGGGACTCGGAGGAGGGGAGGGAGGACTTACCTCCATGCCCCGGAGTTGGGTAACCCATTCGTATTCTTGTCCATCAGGTGCATTGAATTTCCGATCTCTGCAAAAGCCAAAACCATTTCAGCGTGACGTCTCCACCTCACCCACATGCTTCAAAACTCACCTAGAAAGTCTCCCTTTCCTCTTGAAAAAATCCCCAACGTCTAAAATCTGTCCCTGGAATAATATCCGACTGTTTCTCATTGTATGCCATTGGATCCGAGCCAATTCTTCATCTTTCCCAGTGGTGCACCGAGTGATGGTGGTAGTGGATCTGAAAAGAGTGAGAGGGGTGGATATCTTGTATTGGGGTATATTGTGATCATCTAGGAGGATTGTGCGGAGGGGAGAGTCGTTGGTCAAGGTCAAACGTTGGGACATGGTCGGGTTATCAGCCTGAGATATCTTCTATGTTCTGTAAGGGTGGGTAGTAAAGGGAATTACCATTTCTTCGGGCGCTTTACATGTGCGAAGAGTGCAGAGCCTCGCGGGAGGTATATCAGACGTAATACTGCGGGGACAATGCAGGAGGCATGAGGGTAATAGGAAGAGGGAAAAGACAAATACAAAGCAGTACATTATATTGAATCGGGCACGGCTAGCGGGAGGGGAGTGGTCATCAGACAAAGGCACGCAGGACTGAAACCTCGAGGGGAGATCGACATTTGATGTAGAGATCAAAAGCTGAGAAGGGACAGCAAGTTGGATAGCCTCAAAGTCTCGCAAACGTTAAACAGCGAGGTGCATCGCAGCCAGGTTGAGAAAGAGTGCGTGGCGGTGTTGTGACATGGAAAGCCTTCAACATGGTGACATGTGACAAAATGACAAATGACTTGCTCGTCTCGAGGGTCGGTATTTTGGTAGGGAATTCGATAATGTGAACACATGCTGTGAGGGAACGGCAAGGAGGTGTTCCAGCACAACAATAAATTCGATTACAAATAATGAGGAGGTAAAGGTTAAGTATACTGTACCTGATTATAACAGCCTGAGAGCCCTCAGTGGAGTGCCGCTCGCGATGGACAGTCCGCGGTGGATATGAAATCAAAAAAAAACCAGGGAACCAAAGTGGTGCGGAACGACCATCAAAATCCTCCCGCCCCTCCCCTCATATTAACCTGGTTCATCGCGCCCATCATAGCCATATTCGAACTCCTCCGATCTCCTTCCCGCCGGGTGTGTTCGACATATACAAAAGTCGTGATGATGAGGTCAATCATATGTTGACCTGCGGGGTAGATGTCAAGGTAGGCATTGCTACTGGGAGAAAATAAGTTGATGGATTGTTCTTTGAAGGAGGCAAGGACGTTGGTTGGTTGGTCTCTTTGTATTAGCTAGGAAGGTCTAGTTATAGATGTGCCCATGGATGAGGGAGAAGGGAGAACGCACATCCATCCCTCGACGATGGGTAGACCATTTGTACTCTCGTCCATCGGGGGCTTTGAATTTTGTATCCCTACAAAAGATTATTTTTTCAGCTATACGCGCCGCTGTAGTCGACCTCAAACCGACCAACTCGCGTTCGAAAGAATCCACTGGGTTTGAAAAAGTCCTTCGTATTCACAATCCGTCCCTGATAAAATAGCCGAGTATCCCTTGTTGAATGCCACTCGATCTTTGCAGACTCTTCTTCGTAGCCGTTGGTATACCGAGCTACGGTAGTTGTCGCACTAAGGTCGGGCCGTGGAGTGGAAATTTTGTACTGGGGCATATCTTGTTCGTCAAGGAGGAACGTGCGAAGAGGGGAATCACTGGTGAGGGTCAGACGTTGATACATGTTAGAAGCGTACTCAGCAGACGGTGAGAGGGACACAGCCGGCGGTATCGACGCTATTAAATGCCACAGCATCTCCCCGCGTAAATTTAGCTCGATAAATTATCAGATATGCCGCGGGTCCTCAGAAACGAAGATCAAGGTGTGGAAGCCTTTATCCAAATGCAAAACAGTGCATGGGATGGCACAACGGGGACTGTCCTAGAATAGCGAGAAGAGTGGTGTCGCGTGGACGCTACGTTAGGATCTCAACGGGGGCATTTTCATGATTCCAGCTATCAGATACGCAGCAGGCACGTATGTTGGTGGGACCGGGAGAGACGGCAGTATTCAAGTTTAGAATCACCACGTGGATGGTCCTGAAGCGTTTTGCTTCGCTTTAAAGCCAACCCAAGCCAAAGATAAGAGTCATACCACTCGAAACTCCTCTTCTACCGGGTGCAACCCTCCTCCGACGTCCACCGCTCCATCGATTCTCTGACCATACCTTCGTATCTCCCACCTTGACTTTCGCTCTCTCCGTGACGCGTCATGACAGCCTCAGACTTGGCCTCAAAATACGCGGATAGAGATCAAAAGCTGAGAAGGGACAGCAAGAGCAGCAAGTTGGATGACACCAAAGCCTCGCAAAAGTCAAACGGTAGGATGCGCATGCTGTAGGTTGAGGAAGACTGGAGTGGAAATGCGTGGCGGTGTTGTGAGCCTCCGAGCGCGATTGTGACCGTGACAAACTTGGACTTGCTCACCTAAACTCCGTTAAGGGACCGGTGAGCAGAGGTTCTAGCAATAGGTAGAAAAATATGCTCGATTAATAACGATGAGGAGGTAAAGGTTATATATGATTATAGCAAAATTCTGAACAGAGTGTCGCTCGGGAAGGACACTCCTCGACCAGGGAACCAAAGTGGTGAGGAACACCTGTCAGAATCCCCCTGCCCCTATTCTCGCACTGGCAGCTACTGTCGCATTCGTATTAATCTGGTTCATCGTGTTCATCATAGCCATATTTGAACTCCTCCGATGTCCCTCCCGCCTCTTCTGCTCGACGTATACAAAAGTCGTGACGATGAGGTCAGTCATATATTGACCTGCGGGATAGATGTCAAGGCGGGCATTGCGGCTAGGAGAAAATATGTTGATGGATTGTTCTTTGAAGGAGGCAAGGACGTTGGTCGGTTGGTCTCTTTGTATTAGCTGAGGAGATGTAATTACATATGTAAGATTAATGGGGGAGAAGGGGGGACGTACATCCATGCCTCGACGATTGGTAGACCATTTATACTCTCGTCCATCGGGTGCTTTGAACTTCTGATCCCTACAAAAAATTGTCAGCTATACGCGCAGCTGTAATGGAGCTCAAATCCACAAACTCGCCTTCCCAAGAACCCGCTTGGTCTGAAGAAATCATTCGTATTTACAATCTGTCCTTGATAAACTAACCGAGTCGTCCGGATCGAATGCCACTCGATCTTTGCAAATTCTTCTTCGTAACCGTTGGTGTACCGAACGATGGTAGTTGTCGCACTAAGGGCGAACTGGGGAGTGGATATTTCATACTGGGGCGTGTCTTGTTCGTCGAGGAGGAATGTACGGAGAGGGGAATCACTGGTGAGGGTTAGACGTTGATACATGTTGGAAGCGTACTCAGGAGATGCTGAAAGGGATACAGCAGTGGTATTCCCATTATTAAAGGGTGCAGGAGATCATATCCCGCGTGAGATTAGCGCGGTAAACCATCAGTGATGCCACGGGTCCGCAAAAGCGAGGTTCAAGGTGTGATCAGACGAAGGAAGCCTATACAAATGCAAAGCAGTGCTTGGGATTGCACCACGAGCAGTGGCCCAGAATAGCGAGAGGAGTGATGTCGCGTGGACGTTGCGGTGGAACCTCAACGGGGGCATTTTCACGAGTCCTACTCAGCAGACAAGTACTAGTATGTAGATGGGAGAGAACAGGACAGTATTTAGACTCCGAATCGCCACGTGGGTGGTCCCAAAGCGTCTTGCTTCACATCGAAGCCAAATATTTTGCCACTTGAAATGCCTCTCCGACTGCGTCCATCCCCCCTCCGATGTCCCACTGCTCTATCGATTCGCTCACCATGCCTTCGCATTGTTCCCCTGGGCTTTCGCTCACTCCACGACGCGCCAGCCTCCGACTTTGCCTCAAAATACGCGGATAAACTACAACAACGAGCTCAACAGTGAGGTGTACCCTCCCCAATGTTTTAATCGTTGTGTGACGTTGTCTTACAGATGAACAATCACTTTCTCTGTCTCGCTATGGCTTTGTGTGTGTTGCCAACTTGACGCAGGAAGGGAACGAGCGTCGAGGAGTTACGTGCAAAGTTGAGGGATGAAGAGAGGGAACGGAGACGGAAAGCAGCTGCTCAAGCCGAAGCTGCTTCGATACCGCAAAAGCAAGGAGTTCAACCTACTCCTTCAGCATCCCCGCCAACCCCTGGCACATCCATTCGCAAAGACAGCTCTCCTGTCAAAGTGCGTCTCTCCGTCTATCGTAATGTCGTCACAATTCACTCATACCTACCCTATCACGCAGCCCTTATCATCCTTCCTAAACCTTCCCCGCCTCCTACAAACTCCCCACACCCCAGCCCAAATATCCGCTCTTTGGACAGCTTATCACGCCTCCCGTTCTCAAGGCACGGGCCGAGGCTATATCTGTGCCACAGTTCCTCTCGAAGCATACGAGAAGATGATGGGTGTAGCCAAACGGTATCCAGCTTTCATCGTTCCCGTTCCTCGCCAAGCACCTCTAGAAGAGGGAGAAGTGGAAAAGAAGGCGTACGAATTTTATTATTTGCAATGGGCGTTCCACGAGGTACCCGAAGTACCCACTTATGAGAGGCTTACCGATCCTTTTGCCGCTCTCATCCCCCCCTCACCTTCCACCTCACCCCACAACCCACAAACTTCCACAGTCCTGTTCACCCCTCTGCTAGAATACAAACTTCGTCAAACATTCGCCACTCCCTACCTTGTATTGACGCATTATACCGACTTGGCGCAGACGCATGGGGTGGTCCTGTTGCGTGGTGAGATCACACCCTCGGCTGCATCTGGTTCGGGAGGTGGAGGAGAGGGGTGGATGTTGAGTCAGCAGGACGCGCAGTTGTTGGCTGTGGGTGTGCAGAGGTTTTATTTGTGGGGTGGAGGAGGGAAGGAAGAAGGTTTGTTGAAGAAGTTCCATGAGAGTCCTGCAGAGTTTAGTTGGGAGGATTTGTTGGAGTTGGGTGATCCCACCGCTATATAGATGTGGGAGCGATCAACAGGATGGTTGTCTTGCCCCATGTATCTCTTATCGGCCCCCCGTACTTTTGCTTTACCTTGGTCGGCGTCCGAGAACATGACCGTTGATCAACACACAAATACGCACTTATTGTCCGGTGGCGTCCGCCTCCACTAGACTTGTCTTTAGAACGATAGAACATTCAATCGACCGCCTCGTTGCAACCTTCTCGACTAGTGCTGGATTCTCCTGTCATAGTTTCTTTGACTAGAAGCCTGAGGCCTCAGGCTTCTAATGACCAAGTGCACTTTATCTGATGCGTAGCCTACGCAATACGTGAGAGTCATTTGCCTCGAGTCATCGACGCAAATTTGGACGGTCATCGAGCTTGTCCTCGACTCCACGCTCGCAAGTTCAACTGGTATCGCTCCAGTTCTTTACTGCGCTTTGGCATAAAGCCATAGGTCGACTGAGCACTTTTACGGGGCTCTTGTCATTCATTGCGTCATAACACACCAGTAAGTGCCCATTTCCGCAATGATCTCCACTCAACCGGGACTTCACTAACCAACCTCTTACTTATGAACCCTCCAATTTCAAGCGATCCCTTAATCCACGCACTCTCATCCCCAATACCAAAACCACATAATGCGCGTCCTCATCCTAGGCGGCACAGGTCCTTCCGGTCTCCTCCTTATCCAAACCGCCCTCGCAGCATCGCATACCGTCATAATCTACGCTCGTTCCCCTCATAAACTCCCCGAGTCCATAACATCCAACACCTCCATCATAGTCATCAAAGGCGAACTAACCGACGCCGACGAGCTCTCCAAAGCCATGGAAACAGGCGTTCACGCAGTCATCTCCGCTCTCGGCCCCCAAGCGAGTTTGATGAGTTGGAAGTACCCAAGGAACACACCATTAGCAGAGGGTTATAAAGTGGTGTTGGAAGTGATGAAGAGATATAATGTGAAGAGGTTGATAGCGTTGGGGACTCCGAGTATGAAAGACCCCAACGATAAATTCGATTTGGTGATGAAGGGTTTGATAACGGGTGTTGCTGTTGGTGCCAATGGTGCTTATAGAGATATAGTGGCTATTGGGGAGGTTATTAGAGGGGATGAGGAATTGCTTTGGACGATTGCGAGAGTGCCTTTGTTGACGAATGATGAGGGGAAGGAGTTTGTGGTGGGGTATGTTGGGGATGGACCGGTGAAGGGGAAGTATAAGTTGTCGAGGGCGGCTTGGGCAGCGTTTGTTGTGGGGGAGTTGGAGAAGAATGAGTGGGTGAAGGCAGCGCCGCTTGTTACTTCACCTTGATCTTGGCCCTTGGGTTGTCGTTATGGAGGTTAAGCTCGTGCCTTTTTTCATGTTATTCTTTCTTAATCGGTATGGATAGAGTCTCGCGCATGCTGTGCATGCATATCTTGGTAACTTGGGGATTGGTAGCAAGTCGTATTATGCCAGGAATTCTGGATGAAACTAGTCTATGGTAAGGGTGTCCGGTGCCAGTCACCAGCTTGCCGTGCATCCTCCTCAACAGCCCTAATAGCTTCTTCAACCTCACCCTCAGCCTCGACATCTAACTTGACCATCTCCCTCCCGAACATCTTTCCAAACCGCTTCACTAACTCAGGTATCTCACCCTCGACTGTAGCATCCTTTCCGATGCATCCAGCTTTGACGTCTTCCAAGCCACATGCCACTATTTTATTGAACCATGCGAGGGGCTCAGGAGTGATGTTCATCGCAAAACCATGAGATGTAAGTCTGTGGCGGACTTGAACACCTATGCTGGCAATCTTGGTCTGAGCATCAAGGAAGACTCCGGTGTGTTCGGAAGGGATGAGTTTTAGCCCATGGGCCTCGACCAACTGACCCTCCAAGACCTTTTGGAGCTTACAAATATACTCCCGAATACCCAACACCGATTCGCCTCTGGCTAAATCCAACAGGGGGTACCCCACGATTTGGCCAGGACCGTGGTAGGTGAGTTGGCCGCCTCGTTGTGTGGAGACAAAGTCTGCACCGAGGCGGGTGAGACGGGTACGTTCGGAGTGGAGTTCGTCGTCTGTTTGCCGACGGCCTGCGGTGTAGACTGGGCGGTGTTGGAGAAGGAGGAGGACGTCTTTGTGCGTGGACGGTGTGGCGCGGCGCTGGAGCAGTTGGAGGGAGTGCAGCTGCTCTTGCAGGGCGAGCGTACGGGTGTAGGGCAGTGGCAGGCGGAAGTAGTGGTACGCGAGGGGAGGGAGGCTCATCGTGGCGGGTGGAAACCTGTAAAACGTGGGGTTAGGGTCCCTTGCCCACCCCGCCGTGACTTTGGTAGTTTACTAGTCTGACAAATTGCTCATTTACAAACATGCCTTCAAGACGAATTGTCTTTGGGTTTGAATAAATTTTCACCCAAGAGGACCCCAAATACTGTGGACGCTCAGTATATTCCTCGTAGCCCATGTTCTCACTCCCCGGTGAGCTGCATTCATCTTCTCTGACCGGGAATTTATTTCGGAGGCGTTTACACCAATACACCTGGTCACTGACATGTTTCTCTTTCATAGAAGCTTTGTCCCTCTCGGGAAGCCACGATTGAGCCCTTTGTGCGGCCTTGAAACGGCGGCACTGTGCACCCGCACCTCCCAGGTCACGGCGATGTAATCACATCGCTGCGATACGACTACCACCGGGTGGGTCAACGTCTCCCGCGATAATGTGCGTATCTCGAGACCTTACGTGGCTGCCGTTAAACATCTTATCACCAGAGCCATGTCCTCGGGACGTCATCGCACCTATCGAATGGACGCGATTTGCAACAAACGTGGCAGATGTCGTCTTCTCCTTGTTAAATTCCTCATCGCTTCTCCACGGCGTCCAGCGAACCTCTCCCGTACTTTGACCGACATGTCACACCCGACGTCCCAGAATCATGTTCACTGATTGGCCATCTTGCTCGTCTTTCCCTCATTCATCAGCCCCCGTACTCATCGTATCTTGACAGAATCCGTCCATCTCCCTCGCTATCAAAACCCCTCCGTCGGTGCCTTTCTTCGCGTCTATTCATCATCCACGATAATCATCAAGCCGATGACTATCATACGTGCCTGTCGGGCGAAGTTGTGGCGCAATCTGTGAGTCCACAGAAGCTACAAGTCCCGACCCTCATACGCCTATCGTATTACCACCTAACTGAATCTCTCCGATCAATATCTCTCGCACGCCTGTCCTGACACGTCGGTCACTTTCACTTTCGCATCAGTCTTCTCATGGAAGCTTTTGCGTCGCTCCTTATGCGGCTGAGAAGCTTCTCCTCCAGGACCGGCTTCTCCCATGCTGTGCTCCACAAACTTCGCTAATAACGTCCAGACCAGTATCTGATAATCGTGGAGGACCGCGCGCGCGCTGGGCGCTGGGCCTTCTCTACCGCCATCTCACGGTTGGTCTAAATCGCTCCATGCATTGACGGTAATTTTAATCTATCACCTATCGCTAGTGAATCCCGCCTCGTGGGTAGAAACTCGATGCTCGCGCCCTCCTTTGAACAAGCTCCAAGTTCTCTTCCATGTCAAGACCTCAAGATGTCGAGGGCGAGAGGAAAAACCATCACACCAGCATATCAGAATCGCTCCATAACATACCTCTCTCGTGGTGTCTCCACCTTAACCTCACAATTCCATATCACACCCTGTGTTCCAAGACACCCATTTAGAACGCCGTGCGAGACGTGTGCCAGTCTCCGGCGTTCTCCAGCGCCACAGACAAGTCTTCTTCTTCGCCGTGGTGCCTTGTCAGGGTCGAGGTATACGAGGAAATTTTGATGGGTCGCCAATATGCGTGTATATGCTATCTCACCGATCATCCTCACCGAAGGGTGAGACTGAGATTCGCTACGTGGTTCTATCTCCCCATCGTTTTCTTCAGGGTCGGTGTTGTTCAATCTATGATAGGTGGCGCACCGAGTGATGGATTTTTTTGTGTGTCCTTGTGCACGAGTTGGAAGTGGGTTTCGTCCGATGGAAACGCGTAAACGGACCCTTCGTGTTTGGTGTGTCTGCCCTCACGCCACGCACTCTGGGGGTGGGATGAGGCACATGGGAATGCACCTAGGCCTTCGATTCATTGCAGAGGGACGAGGCCTCGTACATTGGTGCGTTTCTTCTGCGCGTGGTGTTAGTTGATTGACTTGGCATTGACACCTTACATGCGACGACTCGGGGGCATGCCCTCGCCAAGTTCTAAATTGACGCTCTCACCGCGTGGATCCATCCTCCTTTCCACTGCTCAAGACAATCTAGACCCTATCTCCCTTGTGGCCTTTGGTAAGTTACCGAGGTGTGCTGCGCCGCGCTGAATACAGCTCACAGGGGATTCAACGCTCTTCTCGAGTTCACGGAGATATGAGATAGAGCGTGCGTGCGCCGCGAGGAATTCCGTAAAGCTTAATGTTTCTTTGTACCGTCGCATTGACTCCCCGTATAGTCCTCGCAGTTTCGTGGGGATCGGATTGAGGAGCAATGAGTTACCCCCAGGCTATCTTTGTTCAGACTAAACTTGAAGTCTTGGCTTGTTATTGTCGGTGTTTAGGTCCTTAACAGGCTTGCGTGCTGTCACGACAACCGGTCCGTGACCCTAATAGCTCTCTTGGATACGCCAACTAGGAGGATCCTGAATGCACAATATTTTTTTGGACAGAAAACTTCTTTGGTGCGTGATATTCCTACAACAACTTTTGACCCACTAGTACAACATAAATTAACAGATAATTCCCAGAATACGAATCTCGAGGTATCAGGTCCATGAGTGCGTTTGTTTCGTCATGCGATCGTTTGTTCTGATATTACATCCAAGCCAAGTTATCATCCTCCAACATTTCGGCCTCGAACTAAGAAAGAGTCATGGTCAGTTCGCATCCTAGAATGTAATTGATCTCGCTTGGAACTTACAGTTGGGACCAGATCCTCCGTAAGCGTGGCAGAACTATCGTTCCATTTCCGGCTCATTTTCTGTTATCTAGCGTTAGCTTTGCCCGAGAGGGACGATTTACTGTCCTAGAGGGTACTCACTGTGCTTGCCGGGCTTCCAAGTTTCCCTTTCAGGAATAAGCGCAGAGTGCGGGCTAAGAGGGAGCGCTTCTTTGGGTAGACTTCTTTATGATCCTTCTGTGAATGGGGAGGAGATGAGGTATGAGCTTCGCCCGATATGTCAAGTGGAAGATGTAGCTGACCATCATAACTGTAGATGATTTCTCGTAGCAAGGCGAGTCGAAGGACTTGATCATAGTGAGTCGTGAAATAAACGTGAAGAGGTCGTTAAAAGTCTTGAACTGGGGGACCGGAGCTCAGTTCACTTGTATCATGCGATGAGAGGGGAACTTGGGGAAATGAAAGGTCGGTCTGGTCGACTTTTATACTTGAATGGCATGCGGTTTCCCTTCACATCCCCATCCATAAAGGTGGAGGGTATTCTTGGTGCTTCTGCTATCGAAGATGTGGGGGGACAGAGCCGGCTGAAGTCCGGATGTAATCTGCCCGGGTATCCGCAACGCAAAGCCGAGGTATTGTCTTTGATCTTTATGGTTGCTGTCGATCGTCCCCTCCCTTGTGAATCCCCTTTACCTCCGCCCAAAAACTTTCCAACGTCTTCAATTCTCTCCACATGTTGGCACTTCGATTCCTAGCCCTGCCTGACAAATATCGTCAACCTTGTTCTTTTACCTTGCGTATATGATGGGCTCACCCGTCGCGCTCTATTTCAAGGGGCGTAGTGGGAAAGGAAAGTGCGTATGTTTAGACGAACGGTATGTCCGTACAAGACCGACCATTCCGTCGGACAAGTCAGCTGCAAGCGCTAACCACTGCTTAAAATGGGCATGCGACCTGCGACAACTGCGATACATCGCGCACGGCGACCATACTTACAGGAGTCCCGACAACGGTCGTGGATAGGTCATCATTCCCCACACGGAGCTAAGAAAAGGATTTAGAGCTGGGGTGAAATAACGTTGTAAGGAATCGTTGCGCATGATTGTTTGCCGTAAGCCGGGCAATCAATCAATTGGAAGTGCCACTCATGACCAGCCATCCTCTGTAAAACATTGCCCATTGAAATATTTAACAGGTGACATGTGTGAGGGATGTCATTGGGAATCGAAATCATCGTATAGTTGAGGGATGGGACAAGGGTCGCTCCACCTCTATTGTTAATGACTGCAAGAGTCGAAGTATGAATCAATCATTGTAATGTGTGCTTGTTTCTTGGAAAGGACGCCCCTTTTTGCTTCACCGTCACTCCTGGGAAGTCGATTTCGTGAAGAAGTTAAAAGAAAAAAATGCCGGTGGATTAGAATGCCGGTGACCAATGCTACGAGTCGTCAGGCGGCCGCCATCGAGGTTGTGGTACCGCTTGTCAGATGGGATGCTCAAACGTCTGGAAAACAAGGAGAGGAACCATAATTTACTCTCTTTTGGACGCCGGAGAGATTCGTCCGAGTCGAAGCATGCAGGAAGGTGTGGTCAGTAAGCGGCTACTAAGATATACGTTTATTCAGCGAGGATTTCCGTACCCACCACATGAGGGGCCCGTCCAGGGCAGTTGACGTAGTCTAGAGCAGCTATTCCGAGAACCAGGTTGAAGAGCAAGTTGAAGTCTAAGAGAGTATCTGGTGGATGGACTCATCACGTGAGCTTGACACTGCTGATGAAGACATTGTTGATTATCCCGGTGCTATGTATACACAAGCCCCTCTTGGAGACAAGTGGCGAAACCGCCCTCGGCTCTGACTGAAATAATCAGTCGGGTGAAGTCGTATCCTCTGAGGAATTCTCGAAAGCGTGACTAACAGAAGTGTAAGGCACCCAGCCTGAGCTTCGACAGTGTAATGTCAAAATTTGCTGACTCTGAGGGAGGCTCAGGCGGCCGTCGAGGTGGTAATGCTTGCATATCCGGTGAATATTCTTGGGACAATGCTATGTCAGACGTCGGTTCGGGTAGGCTTTGACTAACTAGAAAAGCTTCTTTGCAAGACCGTGACGGGAGCCGTCGGAAGCGAAGGGTAGAGCCTGATCCGTTCCTGGGTATCGGAGGGACGGGATGAAGGAGCGATGTCTAAAAGGGTTGAGAGGGCTCAAATTCAAGCCAAGATGTATACCGCGAACAAAAATATCCACGAGGGTGACATGAAGTCGGCTGAAGCACTAAGACGTCACTCGGTGACATGACTGAATGAACCAAGTAAGCAATATGGCAGGTGCTGGTCAGGATTCGGATTCAAGCTTATATCGACATTCCAATGCCACACAGTAGGACACGAAGGACAAGAAACATCATCGGCATTGGCAGCAATACTATACAAACATTATTACACATGGGCAGTGGCCCCATAACCTAAGGGCGGATGACACCAACTGGGACGGGTATATCGAGGGCCTGAAATGACCTCAAGTACGGCGAGAGCGTTTCTTTTGCTTAACCGGAGCCGCAGTCCTCCCCCAAGCCATGTTATCATCTTCCAATAGCTCGGCCTGGTATTTGAATCACAATGAGTGGAAGTTCTATCAGGTATCAGATTACTACTCACAATTGAGCTGGATTCAGACGACGACACAGAGATCGGTAGAGTGATCGAAGAGTACGACGGTGGCTAGGGAGCAACTTCAGCCATCGGACGCGGGCACCAAGGAGACTGCACATACCAATGAGGCGGCGTAAACGGATGAGGGGTCTGAAGTCATCTGAGACGAAGACGAGGTGCTTGTCGAGAGGGTTGAATCCCTTCGCGAACGCTATTGTGAGGCACAGGTCAATCAGAGTGTTTGGTGACGACGAGATCTGTACCGACCTTCGAGCTGAAGGAAAGGCGCCTAAGAGAGAACATAGCGACGATTTGAGACAAGGGTTGGTAGGAGGGAGAGTGTTTGGTTGGAAGGGCGATCTGATAACTTGTTGAGGGAGTTGTAAGCACTAGCAGCTGCCTTTTGTACCTGCAGCCGTCGATGCATCACCAAATTTGTCGGAGTGGCATAAGATACCGGATTTTTGATGCTAGTAAATTTTAGGACCTTTCCTCCCCTGACAGTGGGTCAGGCGACCATTGGACCAAGTAGGGTTTGACGGACGGAGGAGGAAGCATACCGTAACATTCGCCTTGGGCCACAAACACGGAGACGAAGAGAGATTGGCTGGTTCCAGAGCCAACCAGGAACTCTGCGATCCTCGAGGACATTCACATCAGCCCGGCGTTTGGGCAAAACAAGACCTCGATAACTCCATACGACAAATCCAGAGGTTCCTGCCCCAGACGGCCCCCACAGAAAGAATCACTGAGAAGCAAGAAATGGATAGTTGACAATTCGGAGGCCGATACGCTCCAAGTACTGGGGACCTAGCAAAATATAGAACAGACGAATTGCGTTGCAGCTTCCAGGACTATCAGATTGCTGAGCAGGGAGTGGGTGAAGGCGTGGCAGCGAACGGCCAATAGCGACAGCTGTGACCATCACGTAACAGCTTTCCCAACCACTACGCTTTCCTTTTTGGGCTCATCCTTCTCAGCGAAATCCTTTCACCGTCAACTGACAGCCAGCTCGTTCTCACCACTGCCTTTCTGCCAACCGTTTTGTCTGATAACAAAGACCCCAAAAGCCATTTCATGAAGCCAAATTTGGCTCTTCTTAGAAAGGGGAACTGAACCCATTATTTTCACCGGGATCCTCGCTGGATGTCGTCACTCCTCTGGTAGTTGGCAAAAATTCCATAGTCTCCACTCCTACTGTTTGCATGGATGTAAAGCCTCCTCGAAAGATTCTGCTACTGTTTGCCTTTAGCCTTCAGCACTGACAGCGGCAGCTGTTTTTTAGCACTAGCGGGTAGGCATTACCAGCTCCTGACCTCCTGACCACCATTATGACCGAGCCAGCGCAGGGTAACCCGGTCAATTTCTTCCGTAACCAGTACAAAGGAACAATCACCGACCTTTCTGCGGACCTCGGACCACGATGTCTTGCCGTCGGGATGTCCACCCTCCTCCCCACGGATACGGGACCGATTGATGTAATCCCGCCATTGATTGTGCAGTTGTCATCTTTTCAGCGTCGCCCCGTGCTCCGAGTCAACTTGGAAAGGTGAACTAGCCTTGTTGAGCGGACCCGATTGTTCTGAAGATCAAATGAGCGGTCGTACACGTCGCGTCCCTCGTGTGAGCGGAGGTATGTAACACCTGTCTCTACCGAATCATCTGCTCTTTTGCTCTGCCAGGGTTATCACCGTATCTTTCATCCGCTGTATCATGCCATTTCGCAGTCCGATGAGGGTGTAGAAGAATTCCAGCAGGTGAATGACGAACTGCTATTCGTCGTTTGAAGTTCGGCTAATTGCCTCTTGACGTCGTAGGTTACTCGGAGAGCAAGATACCTGTCACAATGCTGCCGATATCACGATATAAATCCCGTTCTTCGTCGAAATCTTGCTTCTGAGCGGCGAGCTCCACGATTTGGACGCGATCTCCCATGCCATGCTTGTCGTTGCGATCGTCGTCAATTTGCCCTACATACGCCTCGACCCCTCACAACGTCGCCTTGTCTCTGGATCAAGCTCCGAGCCAGCTCCTTCCCATTACCCTTGTTCTAATTTCATCTCCTACCCCATCATGGTCGATTGACAGCGAGGAGTGTCAGCATGGCACTCCACCTGAACGTCCTGTCTTTGTTATTACGGCCTCGCCAACTGGCTATAGACGGATGCTCTGTTCCAATGTAGAGTTCCCGAGCTGAGGGTATACATCAGGTGCCTGATCGCGGCCTATCAGATGTGTGGTGTGGGGGGTCCTGCCTGAAATGCAATGCGGAACCAATAATTTGACCCCTACAGGCGTCTCAACCTAACCTTGACTTTAAAAATACAGTCGAATCATCTGGCATCAGCGGGTCTTAGTGCCTCACTGTCGAGTCATGCCGATGTCGCCACTCTACGTGGTACGTTACTTTATGAAACGCTTTATGTCGACTTTGGCTTGTGATCACCTTTTGCCCCAGGTCCCAGGCACTCTGTCAGGTGTGGGCAACTATAAACACTACGTTCAGGGTCCGGGAGGGGATTGGTTATCTAACTCTAAATCTTTTCTTGATTTTGCAATCCTCGAATTGCTAGTGGAGGAGCGTGGCATGTTCTCGCTACTTGTTGTCCAACGTATTCACCCTCCATCTCTCGCGGACCCAGTTATCGACCTTCCTCGACAAACTGAAGACAAACTGGAATCTACTCATTGTTGATCGGCCACAGTCGCGTCATCCACGGATGATTCACGCTCGTGGAACGCAAGAAGTACGGATTTTCGAAACTTCGCATTCTTATTTCATACTATTGGGTACTCGAAGACACTTCCCGATCCTACAATTGCAAGCCACACAGGCGCCGAGTCGATACTTTCGATGAATTGGAAGTTACTCTGATCAGCCTCGGCTTTCCCTCAGATGCTGGGAAACAAGTATAGATATTGTAGTGATTGCGGATATTACAACATGGGATGCTATGTGTTATGCAGTGTTCACATCATTGACCAACATACTCTTACTTCTTCACTCCACTGAAGTTCTCCTTCGCATCTTCCTTCGTCTTTCGCGCTGCTGAACCAGCCTGAATGACGTTGGGTGAACACACGTAGACGGGAAACTGCTCTCGAACGACATACCTCATTGGCCTTTTGACCAGCAACTGTGGAAGCCTCCTCTGCCTTTCTCTTGGTCTCCTCTGTCTTCGCGCCTATGGGAAGAGCATCGCAAGTTAGATCTATTCCCTCCAGATGACACAAAATGGCTCACCCAGTGTCTGCTTTGTTGCCTCGGTAGCTTCTTCACCCTTCTCGAGGGCACCTGCCAATCCTCGACCGACAGACTTGTTGACCTGGATGCGCCACATGGTCAGATCATATCCAGCGATGAGACAATTATCAAACCTTCTCCGCAACCTCAGACACTTTTTCCGTCACCGTTTTGCGGGTGACAGCAGAGGCGTGCAACTGTCTAACAGCGACGAGGTTGGCCCGGGGGACATGCGAGATAACAATGCGATACATGATTTTGGAGAGAGTGCGAGTGGTATATCCGTCTGAGTTGTTGTGCAGTTGTTTCAAACATCCCGCCTTTTGAATGGTGATGAGGAGTTAACACGATGACGTCGAGTTGCAGTGATGATGTCACTTGCCATCGCACAGGTCATCGATGGACGGCCTCGTGGACTTGGTGGACTAAGTACTTAGTACCCCAGTATTTCAAGTGGAAAACGTCGACTTGTTCGCATATGGAGTGCATGGTAAATTGGACATCAACATCGTTCTAGCTACAGAACACCCTTCCGTCTCTGTCGTTGGATATATGCTTCTCTCCGTGCCTTGACCTTTGCCCGTAAGCTGGGCAGAGACTGCAGGCGAGGCTTTGGGACGACAAGTTTCTGCAGTGATCGTTCAGCCATGTCTGTCAACGACGAGAAGGGGCATTACCAGCAGTCCTTCGGGCAAATCATGGTGCTCATCAACAACAGCAACCTGCACATTGAGGCTATGCAAGACAACTTGGAGATCAGGATGTGTGTTGAGAACGATTGCATCTGTGTGCTGAAGGGAACAGATTAGTCTGAGGGAGTCTGAACCTGCAAGGCACAAACCTTGCACTGAAGAACAGCCAGGGCGCGTTCTAACATCGTAAATAAAGGTTTCTCGCCGGTAGCTGCTTTTACTGCCTAAGGGGAATGTAAAATGACGATCATAATAGTGGAAACAGCCTTTCGTTCGCTCACTTCATCGGACCAAACTCCAACAGCTAGAATGGCACTGCTTGGTAGGACTTCCTTCGCTCGGCGTAGATACTCAACATGGTCGGATCCGAAGCAATCCCAAGAATCCCCAATGTATACCACACGCCGACCAGTTATTTGCTCCAGGTCAAATGAAATACCTGAAGCCAAATCAACCACCGGCGGAGGAGGTAGGATAGAAGAGAGGAACTCGTTGAGGAGAGCATAGAGACGTTTCTGGTCAGGCCAGATGTGTCCCGGAGTGAGCAAGCGTTGGATAATGGATGTAGTCGAGATACCATCTCTGAAATATGATGGAGGATTCAGATAATGAGACAGCTTACTGAGATAGACTCACGTTCGTTTGAACTCTCGATACCGGCCTTTATGCTTTAGAACGGCATAAATGTCGTTGCCGTAAAAATCCTACTGGAAATCTCGGGTTCCGGTTGGAGAGACTCAATAAAATTTTACGCACCACAACAGGATCGTCACCGTGGACGAGATAGTCTAAAAAGAAGGTAAAATACTATCAATTCCTCCCTCGCTGGAAATGTGCGTACCGGCCCTGTGAGAATCGAGTACTTCAAGTCGGGGGATGTAAGGCGCGTCCTCCACTACCTGATCCACAAATCGACAACCAGCTACCAGGGCATATCTGGCGTACCCCTCAGCATCAGTCTCTGGGTCGGCCTGTTCAAGCTAAGACATACCTTTCCGATTCGTCGAAAAGTGGTGGGCCTTTGTTCCTGGATCATACTGGAGATTAGAAATTTCACAAACGAATGAATAGTACATACTTGAGGATCTCTGCGTCGGAGTGGACACACGCGAGTAGGTGTACGGGTCCTGAGATCAAATCTCGGGCTTGTCGAAATGCATTGGCATGTGCGTACTGTGTGGACGGGTCACAAGATAATTCGTCTTAGAAACCGGCTGGGATGGACTGGTTGAACCCCTACATGAAACCCATCGAAGCAACCATCCAGCCTAATCCCGATAAACGAGAATATTAATCACTCTGAACTTCGGCTGGCCAAGTTCCAAGTGTGAAAAAAGACGAACCACAAGATCGTTGTCTTCGTCGTCGATGGATTGCTCTCCAGGCCAGCAATGCTGATCGTCATCCCGACTGCTTCAAGGAAAAGCGGACAAGAGCTCCATCGTTATCTCCTTTCTTCGGATGTTATCTTTGTGAGCTCGGAGCACGTTCGTCAAACACGACACTTTCGAATTCCGCTGACGAGATCTCTGAGTAGCTGTTCCAGCCCACTGGCATCCGCGAAGAGGGAGTCGGTGGGCGATCATCGATCGACTCTGACGGACGGCTTTCAAAAGAGAGATACACAAGTCGATGATGCACAAGTCGATGATGATCTGGGTTTGTGGAAGGGGAAGGAACTTGGAGGGCTGAGTCTGACAACATACTTCGGTTCAGTGCAATATACGAGGTCGTAGCCAAGATCGATCGGGTTGTTTCCAAGTTCCTCCTGATATTTTCAAGAGATAAAGGTACAAAGGTATTATTGATTGACTTTTGGGCGTCAGCTGCAGGCTCATTCTTTTCGTGTCAATGCGCTCCAAAAATGCGCTCTAAATACTGCCCAAACAAGATGATTATGTCGTTCTACTATATAGATCGCTCCAACTTTTTAGACTCGGGGGCTGAACTTCATTAAACATCCATCCTTCGGGAAGATAGTGGCGATCATCCTAAAACGAACGACACAAGTGATCAGCGATCGGATCGACAAGATCCACTCCTTAGATGAAACACTCACTGCACTTCGTTGCTCTCTGGTGTGATCTTGTGGTCAAAGTTCATCAAAACCGCAGCGTTTGCGAGTGTGAGGGCAATGTTCATGTTGGCATATTCGAGCCCGATGCAACGATGAGGGCCACTGCCAAAGACGAGATAGTTCCTAGGATTAGCGTTTGCCGTGCTCGCAGGGTCGAGCCATCGTTCGGGGATGAGCTTGTCAGGATCGGGGAAGATAGACTCGTCGTGGAGGGAAGGGTAGATCGAAGGGATAACCATGCTGCCAACGGGGGCAGTGTAAGTATCGGAGATGGGGAAGGGCTTGAGTGCTCGGTATGGGACCTATTACGGGAGATAAGGTTTGAGCCACAAAGATACGATGAAAGCACTTACCATTGTGACGGGAGGCTTGACTCTCAGACTCTCCTTAACAAAGGCTTTCAAGTAAGGCATGTCGTCCATCATTTCGAGAGTCAGAGGTTTCTCGTAATCACCAGCCCTAACGCGTTCCTGCTCCTCCCGAACCTTGGCCAAGATATCAGGGTTATCAGCCAAATGCTGAAGGCCGTAGATCAATCCACTGCTCATGGCGTCCTGACTCGCGAACAAGAACGAAAAGACAACCATGGCCATTTCGCGATCACTGAAGTCCCGACGACCCTTATACTCCGGGTTGGCAAGCTCCTGAACCCATTCGTCAAGCATGCACTCTGGCTCTCCACCCTGCGCCATAGCAATTTTACTGTTGTGGGCAGCCAATTCCAACCACTTGAGAGCGATCTTGCGAGCCTGAATAGCCTTGTATACTTTAGTTCCCGGAAGAGCGAGAGGGAAATTGACAAGTTCGAGAGCGACGGTGATGGCCCAATATTTATCAGCGATTTCCTGGGCAGCGTGGTCGGGGATGTGCTTGCCACAGAAGACTCGAAGAGATGTGTCCATGTTGGCGTCACGAGCGGTCATCATGATGGGTTGGTGAGTTTCGCTCGAGTCTGCGAGCCATTTGGCAAAATGCTTTCTCGAGATGACGTCTTGGATGGTCACATAGATACTGGGAGCATGTAAGACTTGAGAAGGATATGGTTAGAGAAGAGTACGAACCCAAGGGCTTTACGAGTGAAGAGAGTATTCAAGCCACGTCGGAAGTCGACGTGAACTTTGCCAGTCAAGAATACCCTTAACAACAGTCAGTCGATTGCTGGTATCACGTGGAAGGGAGCGCCCTCACCAGTTATCGGGGCAGAGAACCTGCTTTGCTGAGTTCACAAGGCAAGGCTCCGCATATGTTGGGGAGTTGAAGATTTTGCGAGTGTACTCATTCGAGGAAGCGATGACAATAAAACTAGACGGATATCAGAGACCTTTCTAAGAGTTGCAGGGGTTAAAGCTCTTACATGTTGAACACGCTGAGGGCACTGAGGGCTCCCGAGTTCCACTGAGCCTTATAATTCTCCAGCGTAGGGCTGAGGGAATCGGCGAACTTGCCGATAATAGGGATGGACCATGAGGGGCCAGGTAGATTCTGCTTCTTGTACCTATAGACAGTTTGTTCGAGAACAAGAAGGGCTAGGATGATAGCGAGTGTGGTATAGACCCAAGTCAAAGACTCGGATACGACGGGGAAGAATGAGGAGACGGGAATATTATAGAGGGGAGGCGGGGTTGTGGAAGAGGGGATCGATGCAGAGGCGGAACGATCCTTGAATAACGAGGCCATGGTCCTGACAAGGGAGGGGCAAGGGGATGGGAGACTGAGTAGCCTGGGACGGCGTTCGCTCGAACTCGCCACCTATTTGGATTTTTGGGAGGCCCGTTTCTGATTGGCTGGACCCAAAAATCAGTCGATCCATGCATGTGCCATCACTCGATGCCCAAGTATAATATTAATCATCCCACAATACATACGTTATTGTTGCTTACCCGCGACCGACCAAGTAATAGTAGTACTTGGCACACCAAGGTCAAGGCGCGCAACGGTTACGATCAGCGTACCGTGCCCACTCGGTTTTCTCCAGCTGGGTCAACATCCACCCTCGCGTATTCTCTGTTTGAAACCCTAGCCTGATTTCCATCTGCTTGCCTTGTGATCTTTTCAACGTTTCCCGGCTGCTCGAACGTCTCCGTGTGTGGTTCATGGGTTGATGCTATGCCTAGACTTCACATCGATTTCGCAGACTTGGGATCAGCCGAATAACCGATGCCACAAGCTTGTACCGACTAACCTTCTTTCTCAGAGGCCGTTCAGACAGAGTCTGCACATCTTGGCTTTCGACGGGGTGGGTGATGATGGGTGTAAGTAAAGCCTTGGTTGCCTTGAACCGCCTCACAGGTGCTCTGTGGCTCAAAACGGCGCTAGCCAGCCCTTATGACCACCTGATACCCCTATTGCGATTCCCTGATTTTGCTTTGCCCCGGACGCCCCGCGCCCCGCCCCCGAGACTTTATTTCACTTAAAGCTTGATCTCGTCTATATGATGGGTTGGTATGGGCTTGTTACACCTCGGTCTCCCTTTGGCTGGTTCGGATCGGCCAATCCCAGTGCATGTGCACAGTGTTCCCTGCTTTTCACCCAACCCTTGTGTCATTATTGGCAAACTGATTTTATCGATGTTCTAAGGCTCCATTCGCCCCCTGCTGACGCCTTTTGATTCCAACTTGCGTCTAGTGGACCCTCTGCTCCTGTTGAAACCCGATCAGCAAAGGCACATTGCCGTGCAACTAGACCGATGAAGGATTTATGGGTCACCTTGCAATCGGTATTCGGTACGAGTGACAACACATTCCAGTTGACAACGTTCTGACTTTCACTTTTATATGGCCCTCGCACACGGTGTTCCGTTATGAATTCGCCTTGGTGGTCACGCGCACGTACATTCGAACGAGAATCTTCCGAAAGTGGAAAAATTGTTCGTGGCTGCATTCTGGACTTGAACCCCAGCGGAGGATTGCGCCATCAGAAGCTTTGCAGCTGTCTCGGCGATGTAGAAGAACTTGTATGTTCGCATCCACGCTCAAGTTACTTTTCTGCGAGGAAGGAGGATTGTGAGTGCTCTGCGACCCGGGAGACTGCCATGCACAACATTGATCCGTAAAGTCTGGGTATGCAGGATTTGACCTGGGTAACGGAAGACCTGTGCTCGTCCCGGTTGTTGAGCGGAACGAAGTCAACTCGCAGAAATTGTAATAAAAACTTCAATCGATCGGCTCAGGAAGCCAATTTTCCGCGTGACGCCCCTCTCTCGGCCGATGACCAGGCTCATGAACGTGTCTATATAACGAGAAGATCACACCTCCCCACACTTGAACCAGTTTGTGCTGCTTTGCCTTCATTCCCGTCTGTATCAGATCCTTCCGCGTCGCGGTGTTGGTTTCGACCTGTACCCTGGATCCTTCCCCCACCTCAACACTCTCCGCGAGGTCCCCTGAAGGTATGTCAATTCCCCACTTCCTCGAGAGTCTGTGGTGGTGCAGTTGTGGATTCAAGAAAAATTCGTCGGTGATTTCCGGCGTAGGAAGCGTTCAAATTATGACGTCACCTTTCCTTGAACCTTGCAGCACCAGCTCAGACAAAGCTGGTGAGGTTGGCCCGTGTTTAACCCTTGTGAATGGAGATGTCCCCTCGCACTGGCGGAATCCATTTGATTGTTTTCATCCAACAACTAGCGATGTTTGCAATCGACCCGACGTTCTCGAACGTCATGCTTGCTGAACAGATTAAACTGTTACTGGGTGGATCCCTCAGTGGGGAATCGCCTGGCCAATCACATTGGATATCTTTATCTTGTTAGCCACCATGGAGGCTTCGACTCTAGTACTGGAGCTGGTCGAGGTGCTCCAGTCCATAAAATGATTCTCTCTCTTTGCCTCCTCACTCTTTTCGCCTTCGCTCAACACCCCGCTCCGTAGCACCATGTCATTAACAGAGGCGTCGAAATATTTATTCTCGAGTGCGTTACTCTCATGATTGTCTGGAGTTAATATCTGACCGTTGTATGTGTAGGAGATGCCAGCCCGTCAAACTTGGGCTCGTGAGCATACGTAATCTTTCATCTTGGGCCCACTCTAATCTTGCTTCCAAGGTACGACCGCGGCGATATTTCTTTCATCATTCTGTCCGGAGCATTAGTATCATTCATGATACCGGGGTTGGGTTAGTGAACCCCCTCACCGCACATTGTACTCCTCGCTCATCCTATCCGTATCTTAGCTTTCCTATACTCCGGTTTGGTTCGGCGCAAGTCTGCTCTGGCCCTCATCTGGGCAGTATCGGCCAGCAACGCAGTCGTAATATTCCAATGGTTCTTCTGGGGCTACTCGTTAGCGTTCTCCAAGTCGGCGACGAACGGCTTTATCGGAGATCTGAGAAACTTTGGCCTACGCAAAGTTGGCGGCGACCCCTCACCAGGGTCGCCTTTGATCCCTGAGCTTCTCTACAGCTTCTACCAGATGGAGTTCGCTTGTGTGACGGTGGGCATTCTTATGGGCGGTCTTGCGGAACGTGGTCGTGTTATGCCTGCGATGATATTCTCATTCGTCTGGATGACCATCGTCTATTGTCCTCTCGCCTGTTGGGCATGGTCGCCGAACGGTTGGGGTTTCAGTTGGGGAGTTCTAGATTACGCCGGTACGTCCTCGCTTTTTTTCACCTCGCGGCGTTCACCCAATATCATCCCACAGGTGGTGGCCCGGTCGAGATTGGCAGCGGCATAGCGGGGCTCGCTTACGCTTGGGTTCTTGGACGCCGCCAAGAGAAGGAGCTGCTGAATTTCCGACCTCATAACGTTTCCATGGTAGGACTTGGCACGTTCATCCTCTGGCTCGGCTGGATCGGATTTAACGCTGGGAGTTCGTTCGGCGCCAACTTACGAGCTATCACGGCCGCTTGGAATTCTATGATGGCAGCAGCTATGGGTGGTATTGTCTGGTGTATGCTCGATTGGAGAATGGAGAGGAAATTTAGTATGGTCGGGTTTTGTTCTGGCACCATTGCTGGTTTGGTTGCTGCAACTCCCGCCAGTGGTTATATCCCTATTTGGTCTTCCATGATTATGGGCGTGCTTAGCGGTGTTATCTGTAATTTTGCCACAAAGAGTGCGTCCTTTTTTTAATTTGTTTCAAACATTGACTCTAAACATTCTTCGGATTTTAGTGAAGTTCGTGGTCGGGATTGATGACGCCCTCGATCTGTTCGCTGAGCATGCCATCGGTGGAGTTATTGGTCTTCTCTTCAACGGGTTCTTCGCGACATCAGAGGTCATTGGCCTCGATGGAGTAAACACATCTGTGACCGGTGGATGGCTTGATCGTAATTGGAAACAACTCTACATCCAGGTTCGTGTCCCTCAGAATTCACCTTGAATTTGATAACCAACGTGTGTACCCGTCTAGTTCGCTTATGTATGCGCTGTTTGTGCATACACTTTCGTCGTAACAGCCCTTCTTGCCAAATGTTTTGATCTTATTCCGGGCCTGAGGCTGAGAGCTTCTTTCGAGGCAGAGACACTGGGCATGGATGAGGTTGACGTAAGTTCTCGTCCCTCTTTTTCGTCGAGCAAACCTGACCCCGTTCCTGCTCCGTAGATCGGAGAGTTCGCCACCGACTACATAGAGGTTCGCCGAGACTACGCGGATTGGACACCTCTGGGCAATGTTTCCAATGAGAAACGAGATGAGAGCGTCACCTCCCAAACGCACTTGGCTGCCGGTGATCGTCACGGACGTCCTGACATATCTCCCAAACCTCGCGGACGACAGGGCAATGGTGCCGCACTCGAACCGGTCAACGAGAAACCAGAACATTCACCAGAGCACTCTCCTGAATAAAGCTCCAATGGGTTCCTTGCATCCGCTCCTCATTTCCATCACTCCGAATCCTTTCCCCTCCCCCCCAATTATTAATCGAGATCCTCAGCGTGCCAGTATCTATTGAAGAAAAATATGGCGATGTGTGTGGAAGGCAGTGCAGGGGACGCACGGCTGGCACTCGCTCTGTATCCGTATCCGTACTATATATATTCAGCTATTGTACAGTGTACCAGTACTAATCCACCACATATAAGACGACAGTCTGGTGCGGAGTGAAAGATGTGAATCAACAGTCAAAACCAAGAACAAAATCAGCTCCGGATGTGGCTGGCTTTAGTGGCTGCTGTGTCCCAGCCTCAGTACTCTCGATTCTGGGCGGTCCACAGATGCCCGAGTTCAGCTGCTCTTGCAGGAGGAGATCAACAATGTTGCGAGCCGCTATGGTTTCGGTTTCCATGGTCGAGATGAACCTTTGTTTCGCCGGGATGAGTATCGAGACAGCGAGGTAGAGACAAAGAAAATAAAACTCACGGCTCAAAGGCGTTGACATAGTACATCCCATTGCCCAATTTAACCGGGGGGAAGGTCGTGGTAGGGGGTAATTTCGGATAAGCATCCCACTATCGAGAGGTTTAGATCACGTAACAGATAGGCCGCGAAGACAAACCTCCTTCCTGAGGACCCAACCAACCTGTCCATCAAAGAGGCTGTTGAGCCACTCATCAGACAGCCTCTCCTCTGAGAATAACTTGACGACCCATTCCTTGGGTGCAACACCATCCTTGACAAGGCCGTGGTAACTGAGAGAATTAAACTCCGGAGCCTTCCCGCCATTTCGTATCCCCTCAGCAGAAGTCAAGATGGTTGTGGGTACACGATAATGAGAAGGAAGGGAGAAGAGGGCAGGATTTGGGTGTGGAGCCGTTGTTGCGAGGAGCGTAACATGAAGGCGGACATAAGGCTGCTTAGGGACCTGAGAGGAGAGGGACGGGGGGAACGAAATGCCAGTGGAATGGAATGGGGCAGCGATGATGACAGAGTCGTATGTCACAGTTCCTTTGTCAATCTGAACAGCCCATGAATCTCCGTCGCGAGAGATGCTTCGGACCTGTAGTGGATCAGACGAGGATTAAGGATGAAGTTTGGAACGGAGAAGAAACACGAACTGGGGTTTTCAAGAAGACGTCTGCTCCGGATCGGTTCAGGAAATTCTCGAAAATCAAGTAGTTACCATCCCGAATTCCCGATGCCCCAGAAGCAGCCATTGAGCAAAATCCTTCAAGCGCGTGGATCTCATCCAGATTCTGTGCCAAAGCCTTTGGTGAGCCACTTGATCTACGAAATAGAACGATGTTTATACTTGTCCGTAATTCACACGAGTGGCGGCTTCCACAAGTTCGCGAGAGAATCTCTTTGAAACGCCATTGGAATCGAGATATTCAGCTGTAGTCTGGGACACCATGTCGCTCCATTGGAAAGCATCCGCGAGGTCGGATATAGTGCTCCACCTCGGACTTTCAGGTGTGTACAGTTCCACAAAACGGTCGATCATCTGTTTCACGCTACAGATAGGTAGATGTCAGACGAATTAATGCATTCTATTCGATGAGACTTACAGAGTTTGAGTTTTAGTGGGTGAGGAATACCCATATCTCCAGAGCACTTTGACAGTCGACCACCACCCAGAGAAGAATCCGTTTCCACCCATCTTAAGTCGTACGAGATAATAAAAATCGAAAAGGGTATTGGGAAAGGAGCTGCGTACTCACCGTCAGCAAAAATTTCTCACCATCCCAGATCCCCATTTCGGAGTCGCCATCTTCGAAGTCTTTACGAGCAAGGTTGAACTCCTCGGAAGCACGCCACAAGTTCTTGTTAACTTTGACAAAGATAGAAGCGCCAAGTTCAATAGGATTCATGCTGGTGTCATTGTAGGGGTACACGACGGTGCTCCCTTGAATAGATGGGACGTAGGTGCCAATAAGCGTCCGAGCATGCCGCAAGAAAAGGAAGAGCTCACTTCCACCGATATATGACTCCTTGTCATAAACATCAACTTCAATATCGAGACCGTATCTTTCTTTCGCTTTCGAGATCCAAAAGGCGGCGGAGGAACCCGCAGCGCCAGCGCCTATTATCGCGACAGTGTGAGGCCCAGCGGTAGCAGGAGTCGGGTGGCTACTAGGTTTCAAGAAAGGCAGGAGAGATGATAATTCGAAAGCATGAGCTGCACCTGCCAGCGAAAGTGCCAGAAACCAGCGCATCGTGAATAAACGTCCAGCGGAGGGGTCTTCAGCAGAAAATTGACAAGACACTGCAGTAGCTAGGCACGAAGCTACGGTGACTATATTTACGTAATGGCAAAGACACCGGGTATCAAATTCCCCCAAGCTCACCAGCTTCACTCACCATCGCAATAGTAATACCCTGCGACACTATTTTCAGCGCTTCCCAGAGAGTTCCATTTGCATGGCGGGATTGCGGGTCAGTTTCATTGAGCTCTTCACGCAATTTGTTCAGACCCACTGACTTTCAAGTTCTGGTGCACTGCTCGTCTAGAGAAAAGCTACCAAGTCGGAGATCCGTAGCGCAGGCGTCACAACACGCTCGCAGAGCCTACGGAGCGAAGTCCTCTCTGCGCTTGACCCCAGAGCTCTCCCTCATCTGGTCGGGAAGCGGCAGATAAAATCTACTGCCCACTTAGCCGACGACTTCCCACCAAACACGGACGCGGTTGCAAACAGGACGCGATCCCGACTCAAGTTTACGAATGCTAAGGACAATCGTGTGGCAAGTCCCGAACGCAGGCCCTCAATGCCTGAAAATCTTTGCTACGTTGAGATGCCTCCCCTTCAAGCACCCCGGTCTTCGTATGGTTCCATGCTTGCCCATCTTGCAGGTTCAATTGTCTCGCTTCCACTCCCCGCCGCAAACCTTTCTGCTGCCTCCGCAACTCCTCCCATTCCGAATTGTTGCCAAGCTCAGATGTCAGGAGAGACCCTATCTTCTTTGTCACATCCACCCATCGGTACCGAGTATCTCAAGAATCACCATCAGGACGCGTATCATCTTCTCACTACCACGGGCTTGTCATCGGAGTTGAAGCACCCAGATCAAACAACCGGAAGCTTGATACGCCTACAACTCGAGGATACCCCCGAAATGCTCCGCTCCACCATTCCCAACCTCCTTCAAAGTTTCCCCTCGCGATTCGGGTTAGTTCTCAGTGTGGTTGGAGGATTGTGCTTCGCGTTCTTTCTCGGTTCGCGAGTTTCCCGTTTTTATGAACACGGATGGGACATCATATGGTTTTGGCTGTATTCTTTCCAGATTATTTCTCTTGTATAGCATACTTGTGTCTACTTGTATTGACTTTGTAGCTTCTGCGACGACAAAGTAGGAAAAAGAAGCAACCCGGCCCTATCATCGCAATCTCGTTTGTCATAGCGAGAGCTTATTTCCCATGAGTAAATCAGTCTGGTCAGGCTCTGCGTTCCGGCCACACGGCTTATAATCAGGAGGACTTGAGGATGCCTGCTTTCTCGACGACAATCTTCCGCCTTCCGCCACCATGATAGCCGCAGCTCCAATATCGTCGCCTTCAGTGTTGCCGATACCTTGCGAAGTAACGGAACAGGCACTGACTTTCTGTCATCCTCGAGATGTTGCATCCTTTGCTGGGACTTGTCGCAGTGCCCGGAATCTTGTCTACCAGACCCCCGACCAATATCTTTGGCGCCAACTCTTTCTGGCTCACTTTGACGATCCTAGGAAGGCATTGTCAGTCAAGCGGGAGGACAGTTGTAGGTTGGATTGGAAAGCGGAGCTGCAGAAACGAATCCGAGCAGAATTCGTTGCGTATAATGCTGAGGAGCGAGCCCTAGATCGGTATCGTGCCCTCGCCACTTTTATTGCAGTCATCGAAGGAGCTGCCCCGGTTGAAGAAGGCCACGAACACACCGTCTCGTTGAACCTGAAGTGGCTTGACCATGTTCTACGGGACTCCCGGGTGCTCGATACAGCAGTCTGGCACCCCGAGCGTGCGATGCGTGCCCTTCTTCGCTCATATCTCGCCCTCACGCACGACGACCGCAAGGACGACGAGGCGGGGAAGCGTTTGAAACTCATGAGGACGAGTAGCCGATGTTTTGTCTACGATCTACGCAAGTACTCCCGCGAAACATTCTGGGGACCATACGAGCCACAGAATTCGGTCAATTGGAAACACGTCGAGAATAATATCAATGTGATCATCATGAACCTGCGCGAACTGCCCGATATGTGGTTGAATACGAGACCACCTTGTGGTTTGGAGTCCACCAGAGCGTATTCTGCGCCAGGATCTTTCGCGAGATCTCCAAGGGATTGGGCAGGCGTTGAGGGTAACTGGCGAAGATTCGTGTGTTTTATGGATTATCGGTGCATATTCATGCTACCCTCCTCTTTCGCAAAACTGACAGGTTTGGTTTTTGATGCCAACTTCTAGTGATCTCTTTGGTATGTTCCTGATCTTCCTGGTTCCAGTGATGAGTGCTGACTTGACCACCTATAGCTTTTAACGTTTGCATTCGTCCATTGACCCTGTTTCTCACCTTCTAACGCCGATTTATCCACCAGTTCTCAGCTCACAACAATGGACCACGGCATCCCTCATTCTTTGAGGATGAGAATTTCCAAGAAGCGACCAGATTGGTCGAAACAACGTTTCGAGTCATTGAGGATGACGCAGAAGACGAAGAGTTTTCATTTGTGGGCCATCCAGCGAACTGTCAAGCGGATCAACCTTCCCATCCTGCCCCCATCCATTTCGTGGGGCTGTCGCATGGCTCGCATGGTAACGAGGCGACGGTTAAGGGATGCGTCAAGATGTTTGGAGACAGGATCAGGTGGAGATGGGTAAGGATACTGAGCTTCATGTTTCAGTCTTGAGCATGATCATTGAAAAATTGCTACAGGTGTCGATCTACGACCACCACACTCAATGGAGGTTCGTGACGCCGATTCTTCCCTTACTCGGAGCCTCAACTTCGCTTTTCCTTTTGCTTAGTTCCGATGGTGTACAACTTGGTCAAGTCTGTAGCGCAGCTGGTGTCGTAGGAAACTGGACCGGCGCGTATCATGAGGAAGGTTTGTCTGTTACTTTCCTTCTCTTTCCTACTTACTAATCCCTTGTTCTAGGTGATCCTGCCGGTAAGTCATTGCCCAACTAGTCGACGTTCTCCACTGATTGATCTCCCCAGGACCATTCTGGCTATGGAAAGTTCCTGATGAACATCCAAGCCATTTGTCTGAATTTACTGACGACTGAGATAGTCTGTTTCGGGGTATAGGATACCCCTTCGTTAGTTCTTTCATGATCTTGTACTCGGTGGACTACTCTCCCTAGATATCTGTATTCTGGATGTAACTTCAACTTGTTTCTTGCGCTCTCGGCTCTGCATAATACTACGATACGATTATACGCCTTTGTTTCTTCTCAGTTCACCTAACGATTTCTTGACTTTTCTTCTCTCAGGCCAAGGCGTTCTTGAAGTACTTGATTAACGTGGCGTAGAGATCCTCAAATCTGACCAGCATTGGAATGAATGAAGAATGGTTTACCAACTGCGTAAGACTCACGCTTTCTTGTTTTCGGGTTCGTCAAGGTTTGCCCTAGCAGCAGCAAATCCGTGGAACCTGTGGTATGAATCATCGGGTTATACCGTGCTGACTGACCAGTGGATTTCTTCGAACATACATGTTTTTGTAGAGCTTATGATCATTCTTAGATGCAAATGGCTTTTTGGCAACAATTTCAAGCATTCTGTTGTACTATCCCAATGGTCAAGACAGATTGAACTAATTTGTACTGACCAAACTCACCTCCTCGATTGGTTCATCCTTGGATGGATACAACCCTAGGGGGACCTCAAGGCTGTTCACATCGGACGATGATAACATCCTATAAATTTTCGATGAAGTCACGATAGCGAAGAATATATCACAAAAGCCCTACGCTGGGTGGACGGCCGCTACGGCGTCGAGGGGGGTGGAGGTTTGAGAGCCTGCGAGGATGGTCACTTTTCCACCTTTGGTAGAATGAGTGATATGATTCGTTGAAAAGCCAGTGCACTTCTGGCTTACCCCAACAGAAGCCAAAAGCACCGACAGCCTTGACACCATCAGATTTGAGGGATTTCGCTACTTGGATAAGACCGGTAACAGAGTTTGAGGGATTGGCGGGTCCGCCAAAGAACTCTTGCAGTTCTCGCTTTTCCTTGTCGTCTTTGGGGGGATACTTTGAGGCTGGCCACTCCTCGCCGTGGAAAAAGTCAGGCATGAGGACAGTGACATTTAAACTGGACGCAATGATATCAGCGCCTTGTTGGGTCTGCGGCTTGAATCTATGGGGGAACAACGATCGGATGTTGTCTTAAAAGTTAATTAATGCCAGACCAAGCTGGCGCACCCAAAGATATCGTAGACCGCGACGAGGGTCATCTCGCTCTTGGCAGGTCCAGTCACGTAGACCTTGTCAAACCCTCCATAGGCCTTGAAAGTACCTTTGGGGGAATAATCGGATTTCACGGGTGGAATGGTGCAACAGGCAACGTTGTCGTTATGAACATGGGTCGACATTTTGAGCTGACCACGAAGATGGGGGAGAAGGGCACGAAGACGTGAAAGCATCTGAGTTCAAGTCCAGTTCTTACATCGACTCGCAAAGGTCATAAGACGTCTGGCAGACCACCAATAGCTCAAAACTTTGAGAGAATGACGACGTCACCTTGTTGAACGCTTGTCGTGGAAAAACCAAACGGCAGGCTCCGAGGGATACAAAACGCAGAATTCGGCAGGATTTTTCACAGAAACTCTCATCACGCTCGGACTTTTGCTCAGAGCAACTCTTCGTCTCAGCGTCATCGGACAAGGGTATTAGCCTGGTGAGAGGAGAGTGAAGCGAGCTCAATTAAGCCGGAGCGCCTCCTAGCACTCGCACCCGCCCTCATCGAGGGTAGGGGTGGAAGGTGCTTGACTATGCGGCCCCAACACTCAATATTCGAGATCTTGTATTCCCTTGGACCTTGACAGAAATGATATTTTATTTTTACTACTTGCTGGATCCCCGCCACTCGCTTGTCTTGACACTACCGCTATCACTTCCACCGAATGTCGAACCGCTAAAGTAGTTGCATCGATGCAACTGTAGCCTTGTCCATATTTTTGCAATGCAGGACTCCCAAAAACTCCCATACGAGACTGTCCAGCACCGTCCCTGGATTTATGGCCGAGATGTCCCTTTTATTTGTCGTCTCTTGCAACCCCGACTCGGCATCCGATCCTGACGCACTCGGCCAATGGCTCGGTATCGAAGTCCCTTTCACCACGACGCCATACGCCCACGCTGTATACCCGCCCACACATGAGCCTCTGGCACCTTTGTCGTTGAGTTAGTTCGTCGAGGGTTTCGTCCACCGATGGCGACACTTGATGCGGAGATGCGTGGTGTGCTGGCCTGTAACTATTCTGCAGGTGAGTTTGGTGATTTCATTGCTGCTGTGGTATTCGGTTTATAGGCGACATCCATTCGTTAGTAGCTGCCTTCGCTTTCACCCTCTGGGACATCTGTGTGACTATCGACGATGAGGTATATCCTTTTGCCATCTACTTCGGAACTTTGCATACTGATGTGCGACCTCAAGGTGAAGGTGATATGGACGTACGTCGTCATTTTCACAATTTCAAACCTCATGTCAAGCAATTATCCAGCCACCCATGGACATTCTTCAAGATGATTTTCGCTTTTATGCGGGTTGGCTCAATTGTATCCCAAGTGTAAGTCACCGATTACTCCAATCGAACACCTGGTGAATTGATTGCGCAGGGTGGCACAATCCCTCTATTTCAAGTTGTCTGCCGTCAACGCAGTTGACTCCGCATTCTGCTACAAACTTCTACTATTTCAAGGAGCTGCAGGCTGCATCCTAATGTTTTGTTGCCAATCTGTGCTGATTTCGCGAGGTGCGCCCCACTTTCTGCTTTCGAATCCTTTCAGATATTCTTCCAATCCGCTGAACCATTCCTTAGCTTCAGCTCTGTACAGTGAGACTCCGCGTGTTCGGATCTTCCTACTGGTCTTCTACTTCGCGGAAATAGTAATCGTATCAACGGTACTTATCTTCGGCACGTCTACCATCCAATACGGCCCGTTCTGCCAGCCATTCAACTATCCTCGATCGACCATCGCCTTTGGGTCAGTGTCACTCGTCCTACATTCGTGATAAATGTGCTAATGCTCCCCAGAGCCCCGCCGGTTATGCTGGACACAATTTTATTTGGGTTGACGATGAGGAAGTTCTACCAATATATCAGAGAGGGATGGGGATCTCGGCCAATAATCTCGAAATTTATGACAGATGGTATTTGGGCTTTTGTTCTGGCGTTTGGTAATTTGCCTCGCTCGTCGCGTGCATCAGGTCTTTTGCTTAAATTTCTCCTTCGTTAGTTGTCGTTGTCGTGAATACCGTATTTCTGACCTTCGTGGGGGGAATTCTCTCCTCGGTCGTCTATCCGTGAGTTGTCTCTACATCCTCGGGTAACAGTCACTGATTAAGAATAGATGGTATCTGGCCATCCCATCGTTTATTGTTGGTAGCTCTGACAACAGTTTTCTGGGTCTTGACTGATGAGACATCCAAGGGCTACCGCTTGATCCTGAATATCATTTACTTGTTCAACCCTCCACAGCTAACGATCAATGATGCTTTCGACATCACCAGTAACTCCATCCATCTCGACACCTTTGCGATTGTGGGAACATCTCCGAGTGAGCTCCATACGTCTTCGTCCGCCTCTACCCTTGATGACCTCCGCGAACTGCCTCCTTGCCAGGCACTGATCCAGCATGCGAAAGTGTTGGAGTCCAGGGCAGTTCTAGTTTCCAAATGACATCCCAGTCGGGGCACGACCGCTGTAGTTGATTTGACGAACCTTGTATTTACTCGTTCAAGGTTCGTTCATGGATGTCGGGCTTCCGGAATATATTTTTTATCTGGATCCCATCTACGGTAACGCCACAACTTCATGCCCCCCCACCAAGAGTAGACAGATGTATGCACGCTGCAAAATATTTTTATGATTGTTGTGCGACCATGTTACAGTCATGTTCGTTCTTCCCAACGAGAAGTCCAACTCTTACAACTCCTTTCCGCGTGCTTCGCCTCTCTGCTCTGGAGTCTTGTGAAGCTTTGTCCAAAGATGAGACTGCCTCGCCGTGTCCCCTGGACGTCCATCACTGAACTGGAACAAGTTTGTTCTTGGATCTACTCCGACGAAAATGATTTGGCTCAGCTGGGATCTGCTGCAAGACGGGTGAGCGTGAGCTATCATTTTTGATCAAGTCAACCTACTCACAACCGTCAGCTCTCAGCCTGGAGAGTATCCACCGTCCTCCCTCACGCTCTGGAGTCTGCCCTGGCTATCTTGGTTGTGATATTGCAAGATAAAAAGCAAGAAAATCGGAGCTCCTTGTCCCTTCGGCAGAGCTATGCGACTGCTATCATTCGACTCGTGAACGGCCTTGTGGATCCTTTACAAAGGGGTGTCTACGCTCGATCCATAGCATCCATAGCTACACAATTGGGACTACCAGCTTGGTTGGTGGAACTCAGGCATGCTGCTACCCACGAAGATTTACCTAGCTTGGAGGTGCTAAGGGAGGCTGCTAGAGAGGTGTGTAGTTTTATTCCAGAACCAATGTTTTCCTAACCGTATGATGCCAGTCAATGTCATGGCTGTTGCAAAATTACTTCCTCCCAACCTTGAATCCGGCCTCCACACCCACGTCTCAGTTGGCACCTCTGAGCCCACTCGCACCCTTCCTAAAGAGCTATAAATCTCTTGCCAAACTTCTGTCTCGGGATGCAACGCTTAAATACCGGTACAAGCATGAGTTTGCAAAAACTCTCAGAGACATTGAGAGGTGGATATCAGAGGCGAAGGTTGCGGCCGATGGGGCGATGGGGGAGTTTGGATGGGGTGCACCTGGCAATGTGGAGGAGACTGCGACAGACGCTGGAGAAGAAGATGTAAGGGAACGGTGGGCTATGGAAAGGCTATGCGATGCCCTACTGCAGAAAGGCGGCCTCGTTCCTGTATCCAAAAAGTTCGTCCTCCTCTGCTCCACGACCGAGTTTTCTATCTAAACATTTCTCCGCATTGAAGAAAGCGAGTGGCTTCCGACGACTCTGGCCTCCCTCCTGTATCTTCAATAAATATTTGGAGGCCACTGCTGGATCATCTACGGACCTTCCATCCCAGTTTACTGTCCGTTCTTGCTTCTCGCATAGTCCTATTTCTCACTACGGACACACCACTTGATGGAGAACCCAACGGACTCCCCTCCTCTGATTTGTCGCATGGGATGGTCCTGGCGCGCTGGATGGTGTGGCTTGTCCAAACATACGCCTCAAACGACGAGTCGGACGCGGAACTCAGGAGAGAGGACATGCTGGCTCAACTTATAACTAGCGTCGGACCAGGTCTCAGTCGGCATATGGAACACCAAAAAGCGTACGTTTGTTTTTGGGCGACTCCCTCCTCCTAGCCAATGATATCTCGCATAGTATCGAAATGCTTCTGCACTCCTTGTCCGTAGGTTCTCCCAATATCGACGTGATGATGGAACTCGTTGCCAGCGACTCCATCGGCAAGCCGTCCGGGGTGAGACAGAATGACTGTTTTAATACTACGCCGGCTAACACCCTCGATAGGATTGGCAGCAGGACGACATTGATGTTATGACCCAACGGCTCAACTCTCTCATCGGTGCGGCTCCTCTGGAAGCCACACGTGCCTCGGAGGCTGCTGCTCCAAGTTTGACAAGCACTCCTGCCAAGCTTCAGTTCACACTCCCGAATGGTTGGAAGGCAGTGGACGACTCGTCAATATGGAAACCTTGTCCCATTGGCGTCTTCATAGCATTGTAGCCATACTTACCTTGTTTCGAAACCCATCCAATGGGTTGCGCAATCACGATTCTTGCCACTCCCAAAATATTAGGTGCAAATGAGATGGAAAGGCTGATCTGGTATAGGCCTACAATCATGGACGCATCTCGGGGGAGGGCATATAAACACGGTAGAAACATGGCTACACATGACAAGATAACACGATGAACAGACCAGCAAGGGAGCGAAAACGAACAAAACGAATGTAACAGATCATCTCCCGGTTGACCAATTAATCAACGTAAGTTAAAAGCGCACAAGAAACGAACGAAGGGGCGTCCCCAGCAACCTAATAAATACACAAGAAGCCAATATAGTGAGGGAAATCCCATCAACTCCAGTTCGACGAGGGATCGGCGGGTGGTGTTCGCGCCGAGTCCTGAGGCTTCCGTACGGCACCGGGAGACCTTCGCTGCGGCTCCAATGTCCTGAAGCTTGGTGCTTCAGACCTACCCTCCGACCTCCCGTCCGACCTGCCAGCATCTGAAGGGGCACGTTCTGATCGAGATCCTCCCCCCCCCCCTCCGGCCTCCGACCGCTCGTCGAGATACCTAGGGGGTAGCTCTACAATCTCCGCTCCATTGTCAGCATAAACAGTAACGGGAGCGCGGCCACCATCGTGATGCACGACATAAACGTTTGGCCTCTCAGAATTCCTCCGTCCAGCATTCCGTGATGTAGAGGATTCCGCATTCGAATGTGATAGAGAAGGTACTGGACCCGGTGTATGAATCGGCGAAGTTGGGGGCGGGGACCCGGGATGGGTAACGTGGGAGGTTTCGCTGGGCATCACGAAAGGTTCGATATGATACTGGCCTCCACCACCAGCCCTCAAACTCCCAAAGCTCCCAATGGTGTTATGGGTATGTCTTGTATCCAACGTCGTTGCGAAACTTCTCGTATTGGCTGACGACATTAGCGTGGGTTCCGCTGTGGGCACGGAACTGTAAACCTGATGCGAAGTGCTCGAAAAGCCGTGGACCCCACCGTCGAGATCTGAGGTTTTCCTCACTGGCATAACTCGATCCATATCGTCGTGAGACTCCCCTCGAGGTCGACTGCAGAAGTAGGCAATTAGGCCGCCCAGAAGGGCTCCGAGAGCGAGACCACCGACGCCAGTGCCAATTGCTACGACGGGTTTGAGACCGGAGCCCCCCGATACACTACTAGTGGATAAATGAAGTGAGAACGGGCTCGAAAATTGGCTAGGAAGTAGTACTTACGTATCAGTCTGGGCTAGGCAGGCTGTGGGACCCCCTCCACCACTGTGCAATGGTCCGTTTGCCCAGGTATTGCCTTGCGAGTCGACGAGAGAAATGTAGAAGGGGGAACCCCAAGACTGTCATACATACATGTCAGGTCACTGGTGGGAGAGTCAGAAAGGACGAAGCCTAACCAAAGATACGGTCCAATTAATGGGAGCCATGCTATTCGAGGTGATATTTGCGGGTGGATGTAGAGTAGGTGCGATCTGGCAATGGAGGTAAGAAAAATTAGAAACACAATCCGTGATAAATGGGAAGGACGTACCGTCAGCGTGAAGGGTGGCGTCCCGTTTTTTGGCGTGATTGATAAATCAGTGCACTAGCAGGGATCTACATTGAGACACCTTCAAGAAATCGGCTCCAAATGCAAACCTACCTGATCTGGCCAACCGTATTGTGACCAAGAACCCAGCGATTGCGCTCCTTGTACGTCCAATGCTGAAGCGGGATATGTTAGATTTTGACACACAGGTGGGTTGTCCAGTGTTGAATTGATGGCGGGGATGACAGTGTATTGTCGTTGGCACCCTCCTGGGACGCCATTCGCGTCAAACTACACATCCTCGTCAGATTGCGACGTATGAAAGTGAAATCGTGTGACCAACATACCATGCAAATTTGGAACTATGTCGGTCAGCGATCAGCCTCAGTGTAAGCGGAGAGAGTGAGTACTTGAGCTCACCTGGGTACCAGGGATAAAAGGAACGATCCAATCCTGGGTACATGGACATTGATAAGGTCAATTCTAGTGAGGGAAGGGAAACAGACTTACAAAAGTCAATCCATTTCCAGCGGGAATGATGAATGGCACGACGAAAGTCCTATCGGGACTTATCAGCGTCCTGACTAGATCCGGTTCCGAAGAGGGACGTACGAAGTGTAGACTTGGAGATAATACGGAGCGTTTGGGTTTGGGCTGGGTGAAAGCTCAATAAATTGAGAAAAGAAAAGAATCATAAATGTAACGAACCCAGTAGCACTGCCACGCGACCACGAAAGATGAATGGGATCGCATTGTGCTTTGTGCGTCCAAAAACAATCAATTCAATGGTTACCACCACGCGAGCCACGAGGAAGCGTACCTGTCGTAGGAATCGGAACAGCTTGTGAAGCAGGAGCGAAATCAAAGTAGAATCCTTGCTCCAAAAACGGGGTAAATTTCGCCTTGACCGCCGGCGTGAAAGTGAGGAAACATCCCGTCCATAGTGCAGCTGTTGCGAGGCGAAAGTACGAGGCGCCCATCATATTTTCATGGAACAGCGGGGCAATGACTTGACCAGGGAGGGAGATACGGAGAGATTAGAGTAGTGAAAAAGGAAGAGGTTGATACGGTGGCAGGTTTCCGTTTTGAAGGGAGCCTTGTTTTGTACAAGTCGTAAATGAGGCCTAGCCGAGGACATGCACAGCCAAAACGCCAAATCGCGGGGGTTAGGGGGACGGGAAAATATTACGTACTTGACGTGGCAATCGCAATGGGCGCATCACGTCGTTCCAACTCCGCGATTTATGAGGCCTCGAAATCAGCCGACGTCCAGCTCGAGTTTTCGTCGGCGAGGAGGTTTGGACTTAAGCTTGGATGCTGGAAGCACTCGTTCGCGCCTATTGTTATTCATAGTCGACACATTGGGAATCCTCCATATTTGGAGCACGGGGCAATCATTGGCCAATGACGTCAGCTCTCACTGCACTGATTTACATAGCCTCTTGGAACGGAATTCAGTGAGGGTAGAGATTCCGTGTCCACATCAAACATTCTCGATAACGCGATATGTTTGATCATCAAATTCTTCGCCTCGAGGGGAGACGGTACGTGTAAGCAGGAATACTATCAGGAGATAGGATGGGTCGTTCAATCAATGGCAGTACTGCGTCAATTTCGGTTTAGACTGGACATCGATGATAGGGATGTCGGTCTGTACTACATTCACTCTGGCAAGGGTCTGCGTGAACCACATTGCGTGCAATCACAAATTCATTGACGAATGGGGATCTCGGTTTGCAAGATTTGATCCTATGCCTGACTAGTTCTGACTGGCGCTCCCACAGACAGATAGTTGGATAGATAGATGACGGTTTGTCTAAAGCTTCAAAGCCAAAGTTGCAGGCGAGGTGAAACTGCGATAAGTCGATCGCTTGTCGATCTGATCGTGGCATTTGGATGCACAGCCACAGGGCTCGGCTTTCGTCAGCGCAGGCCACTCATCCGCAGGTCGTCCTGCCGCCGCTCGCACGCCAATCATCTTCTTCATTCTCCAACTCGTCTGCTTCTTCTCTTAGCGACAATATACCAACGTATTGCTGCTCATGAAACTAAATACGCCATTACCTCAACCACTACCTAAAGAATGTGCAAAGGCCGCAAAGATATGTCAGCACACATCTCCTTTCGTTCAATGTACACCGTATCTGACCTTGAGCTTCCAGTCCAGTCATTCGTCGACAACGGAAACAATGGTCTGGACGGTGTAAGCATCATTCGGATTACTTCTGATACTCATTCAGACAACGACAGGCCAGTTCACATCATGATCACCGCCCTTCGTTTCGTTTAGGTCATACCTCGGCATGTCCTTGAACACGCTAAAGGATTTGCGATATTCACCGTCTTCAAAGCGGGTTTCTTGCTCACTGCGAGAGCAGGAAGTGGGGTAGTTATAGCTAGATTGGATGATGGTAGTAAGTTCTCTTTCCCCTCCTTGACCCTCGTTCGCTGCGGAGGTGCTGACGCACTCTTCATGATTAGCTTGGTCTGCGCCAAGTGCGATCGGTACTGCTGGTCTTGGAATTGGAGGTCAGGCAGGCGCAGAGATGACAGACTTCTTGATTGTTTTGAATACCCGTTCTGTGAGTAACGCAATCATGTCTCCTCTTCTCTTCGGAATGCCAAACTCATGCTCCATATCAAGGCTATCGTGAGTACTGGGAATACATGTCCCGAGCGGGCAATCCCTAAAGTTAGGACAACTAGAAATCCTTCATGGCAGCCGGTTCCCTCACTCTGGGAGGCAACATGAGTATCGCTGTTGGGCCTCTTGGACGCAACGGTGAAGCAATAGGTGCTGTCAACTCCAGCGGTAGCCTGGCAGCCATGTGCGTCATTTTCGCGTCACATCCAACCCCTCATTATAGACTTTGTCCCCGATTACAGGTACAGCTACTCAAAAACCAAAGGCCTCTTTGGGGGCGTCTCTATCGAAGGCTCTGTAATAGTCGAACGACAAGACGCAAACTCCCTTGCATACCACCAAGATGTGTCGTCGAAGATGCTTCTATCTGGTGGAGTCCCCCCACCAGAATGGGCTGATTCCTTAATCAAGACGATCGAAGCTTGTACTGGTGTGCCGGGGATTAGTCGGTGGATACCTGATCAGCCCCCTGCTGGTGAGCAAGGGATGGGATATGCATTCGGTGGGGTTAATAGTCGGGACTCGAGCGCTGCCAACACACCCGCTGCTACCGGTTCCTCCTCTTCTTCATTCCTGTCCTTCAGCCGAAAGAAACGATCCACCAGCGCTCAATTCCCTCCTGCTCACTGGGGAACCCGCAAGAACTCAGGATCATATTTCACAGATCCAGATGATATGGTTGATATCGGGGGCGAAGAAGAGAGGAGAGCCAGAGCCGCGAAGATGATCATGGAAGAGAGGCAGAAGAACCCTTCACCTACTGCTGGGTTCGAGACACATTTCGATACGGACTTCTTGCCAGAGGATGTGGCGAGGCGACATCCTCATCTGAACGTTTCACCCAGCAATCCTACTACAACCCTTCCTCCGAGTGGTGGGGCGGACCAGTACCAGCCAGGATCACCGTTTAACTCGTTACCACCGTTCGATCTTGCTCGATCGCGCGTGTCGAGTAATTCCGTCACTCACAATCGATCGGTTAGCGCCGGGTCGTTCTTGCCTCCTAAAACGAATAGTGGCAATCCTTTCTCACGCCCAGCCGCATCGCCATTATCTCAACCCCCCACCCAATCACAAGCGGATCCATTCTCCCTTTCGCCAGCACTTTCGAGCGACCATGGGCGTGGTGGGGGATATGACGATTTCGACGACCTCCTCTCGGATAATTTCATGACTCCCGATACGAGTGGTAGGACAATGTCGAATAAGCCTATACGGCCGTTACAAGTCAAACCTGGGTTGACTTCGCAACGGGATTTTCTTTCGGATGATTTTATGGGATCGGATAATAGGAGTAGATCGACTTCGACTTCGGGAAAGCTTGTGAAGCCGTTGCAGGTCAAGCCTGGGTTGTCGACGCCACTTAGGAGTGGTGTTGGGCGGGCTATTGCCTTGTATGATTTCGGAGCTGTTGAGGTGTGTTCTCATCTCTGTGCCACGCAATCTTGATTGGTTGACTGATTTGTGGTGGGTTAGAGTGGTGACTTGTCCTTCAAGCAAGGTGATGTGATTACCATCATTGAGAAGAGTGATAGTACGGATGCGTGGTACGTCTCCACCCAACTTATTCTCTGTTTGATACCAACAGAACTTTTTTTCCGCTGGTTTTTAGGTGGAGAGGAGAAATTGGAGGAAGGACGGGGATTTTCCCTGCGAATTTTGTGGAGGTCGTGTGAGGGTTCGCATTGTACCTCAACTTGGACGGATATATTTTCTGTATCTCTATCTTTGTATCAATCTACTGTGTTGTTAGCACCCCTCATCTTTGTGAACCTTCTTGAATCTCTGGTCGATGTCGGAGTCCGTTGTGAACAAAAGAAAATTAAAACGACAGGGCGCGACTCGTGTCACGTGATCGCGAAGGAGACGCACCTGATCCACGTCGCGCCCCTTTCTCAGTGCCCTCACCATCTCTGGGTCTCTTCCAAGATTCAGCACTCAGCGGGAGTACTGAGACGGCTAATGCCTAAAGTCAGGAATAAATTCTATGCTGTCAAGATTGGTCGGGGCGGCCCAGCTATCTACACCACGTGGGACGAGGTAAGTGTCGTTGCATTGTTCGGTGAACATTCCCCTGACTGGTGCAATCAAACATAGTGCAAAGCAAAGGTTCGCATCTACTCCTACTCGTACCCTGTGATTACACTGAATTTTCTCTGCAGACAGAGAGGTTCCCTGGGGCCGTTCATAAGAGTTTCACCTCGAAAAGTCAGGCAGAAGCATGGCTCCGAGTTCCAGAACATCGGGGTACGCACTCTCATCTTCCTTCACCCGATAATCAGAGCTCACTGCCTTCCTTATGACATCGCAGTGTATATGCGTGATCCCGAGGAGCTGACACAGGACGAGGAGGATCTGCTGTGGCAACAATTTCCACGCTGTGCGACAGAGGAGCCGCCGGAGTTCATTGAGAGTGGGCCGAGTGTGGCAGGGATTAGTGCGCGTACAGAGGAAGAGGATTTTATCAGGCTTGATGAGGCAATGGATACAATACCTCCTCCGCCCCCACGTGAAGTGCCACTAGTCCTCAGCCCTGAACAGATGATGGTTCTAGCGAAGGTTAAGCAGGGTGGGAGTGTCTTCTTCACTGGGTCGGCTGGTTCGTCATTGTCCTTCTGTCTTTGCTCCCTGTTAATCTTGTTATTATCAACCAATCATTGGGCAGGCACGGGTAAATCTGTTCTCCTCCGCGAGATCATCAGCTCCCTGAGAGAAAACTCGTATGAGCGTGACTCGGTTGCCATCACCGCATCTACTGGCATCGCAGCTGTCAACATTGGGGGCTCAACTCTGCATTCGTGGGCTGGTATTGGATTGGGTGCGGAACCTAAGGAAAAGCTTGCAGGAAAGCTTCTCGGGCAGAAGAAGGTTGAACCTGCCAAGAACAGGTGGAGGCAGGTTAAAACCTTGATCATTGATGAAAGTATGTCCACATCGTGATTGTATATCCGTCCGATCTACTGACGACGGTTCCTTAGTCTCAATGATCGATGGTGTGTTGTTTGACAAGTTGGTATGTCCTTTCCATCTCCATCATCTCGAAACTGAGCAAATTTTCGAAGGAATACGTGGCTCGGGCTTTGCGGTTCAATGACAAACCCTTTGGTGGGATTCAGGTAATCAACCTGCTGGATATAACAAACTTGATCTTACAATTTCCTTCAGCTCGTGCTTTCAGGAGACTTTTGCCAGCTTCCCCCAGTGCCAGGTCGAAGCAACGGTGTTCAGATACCCGCTAAGTTTGCATTTGACTCCGACTCGTGGTCCAGATGTATTGGAAAGCCCATTACACTGAAAAAGGTTTTCCGGCAAAAGGACCAAGGTTTGTTTGTTGACTTTCAGAAGCTTTCCATCCTTACTTGTAATCCAGCATTTGTCGATATGCTCAACTCGATGCGATTCGGAAAGTTGACTCCTCAAGCCGTTACGGAGTTTCGGAAGCTATCTCGGCGTGTGGTATATGACGACGCCATCGAGCCTACCGAACTGTCCGTATCGTCTTAGCTTATTTTTGGCGGTTTTGACAATTTGTTCCGTGACAGCTACCCAACACGGAGAGAAGTCGAAGAGGCCAATCGCACGCGTCTGCAACAACTGCCTGATCCCCTGCATACATACGTCGCTCAAGACGTCCCTGGTGTTAACGACAAAGGAGAGCGTGTTTCACTCGAAACCATGGAACGATTACTGGAGAGGTTGGTGGCCACGAAAGAGATTTCTCTTAAGGTCCGTCGTTTACTGGTCCGGTAGGATTTGAGGCTAACTACGATGACAAACATAGATTGGAGCTCAAGTTATGCTAATCAAAGTCAGTTGTCAATTCTCATATAACTGCTCCTCTGATCTTTAGGGAAATGTACAGAACCTGGTGCAAGGATCGTTGGTGAACGGCTCACTGGGCCAAATCATAGAATTCAGAACACCAAAGGATGCTCTCAGAGATCATGTTGAGATCGCTCAAGCCCAATCAGACAACAAACAACACCCCTATGGTGGATCAGATCCCCGTACGCAGACAGCTCAACTGCCTCAAAAGTTACTGGAAAGCACCCGCGTATGGCCTTTGGTCCAATTTACAAACGGGGAGAAAAGGCTATGCGTTCCCGCTGAGTTTACGGTCAACAACGCTTCGGGAGACATCGAGGCCAAACGAGACCAGGTAGCTTTCTCCTGCCCATATGCTATCGCCCGGAGCTGAGCCAATTGTTCAGGTACCTCTAATATTGGCGTGGGCCCTCAGCGTGCACAAATCCCAGGGCCAGACTCTTGAGAGAGTCAAGGTTGACTTGGGCCGCACATTTGAGAAGGGGCAAGGTAAGGCATGGCATTCCCCTTGACTCTGACTTTCGTTTCACACTTCCTTAGCATATGTTGCTCTGTCGCGAGCGACAGGTATGGCAGCTCTGCAAGTACTCAACTTCGTTCCTTCAAAGTTCGTAACATGTCGCCATCCCATTTCCCACCATTATTGATTCTCACCATCAGAGTGGAAGCACATCCCCGCGTGCTGCAATGGTACAATCAAATCGAAGAAGACGACATGTTCGATTCCATTGATGGTGAGATGGACAGCGAGGAAGCAATGGCAGCGTATTACGATCAAGACGATTGGTGAAAACGGTGTCCAATTCGGAGACGCCCACGAGATATCGAATAATCTCACAGTACTCTCCACGATGTCCGGGGAGTACATGGCAATAATAACACAAACATTAACTAGTACTTCTGGTCTGCGAGAATATCGTGACAACATCCACCATATGTACAGTAACATAGTATTGGCCTAGTCCACCCCTCCTGAATCTGTAGGGTTTATCGGGCCCTGCTGTGGAAGACGGGATGGTGGTGAAGTTGTCGGCGAAGACGCCGCGGTCGTGAAAGCTTCTGGTGAACTTGGACGCTGGGGATCTTCATGACCCTCTGATAGTCCACGCGGGCTTGAGTTCACAGCACTGACATCTGCTTGTGTAACCGGTACTTCTGCTGGCAATGGGGAGAGGGAGGGCGGAGGAACGTTATGTTCCGCTGGGTTCGGCATTCGCGGAATGGGCGGGAGATCGTTGTCTGATTTGGGGTAGTTTGCCCGAGCCGAAGGATGGATACTGTTGGCTGGTCGAGCAGGCATTGCAGGGGTGAAGTCCTCTGGAGGGCGATTCGTTGACACGTAAGACGGGGGCACGCTTGCGACTTTAGTATGTGATGAGCCGTAAGTTGGAGCGACAGGCTCTACTGATGGCGGCAGTGGGAGGGGCGGTTCTGGACTAGGGGAATCACGGTCTTCAAACAGAGTTTGTGAATTGGTTATCAGGTCTTCCATAAGAGAATCCTATGAAAGAGTGGTTTACAGAGAATCTCCATACAGGACAAGGATAACACACCTTGTAGTTCTGGAGACTGAGAAGATCCCCGGCTTTCGGCATCTCATCTTCCCCAAATATGACAGTACCGAAAATAATGGCCAGATTGTGGGCGTCCATTTTGGTCTTATCGCAGCATGCAGCCACCCGCGCCAGATGTTCCACGACGGCCTTCAACGTCGCCTGATGGACAGGGGGAAGCCTGCGCATTTTACCACGCAGAAGAAGAAAGTCATTGGACGCATGATCAGCTTCGACAAGGTTAGAAGCCAGCCGCGCTCAGATAAATAAGAGTTCTCACTGAGGTCCTCGGTATGTTGGATACGGTCCTGCAAGGGGAACTTGAACACTGGATCAGGCAACTCCCGGAGATAGAGCTGCGTGAAGGAGAACATAGAAGCATCCAAGTCTTTGGAAAATGAAAGTGACGCACCTTCAAAAGGGAGGCTACTGCGTACACGTCGTCGGTCCCAGGATTAAATTTGAATGCTTTCTCGTTGCGTTCAATCTTGTGCTGCAACTGGATGCGATACGAAGCAAGTCAGATAATATCCTCGAGCCGATGAGAGAGATTCAACTTCTTGCACCACAGCGTGGCGTCCTGAGACCTGTTCGGAGGGGTGAATAGTGCGAGTGATGGGAATGGCGAAGTAGCTCACTCGATACACCCCTTCGGTTTCTAGTCCACGTTTATCAATCTCCTGTATACACAAGCGGACTACCCTTGGTATTTCGGCGTCACTTAAGCCTCGGCTGGTCGCGTAATCTACGAGGCTAACGCCGAAGATGAGATCGCTGCATTCGCCGACAAAATAGTTGTAGTAAAGCACGGGCTTTGGAATTGCAGACGCCAATGACCGGGATATACGCGAGGCGATGACGTTCGCATCGGACGAAGGGGAGATCTTATCAACCACGTGACGGCCGTGATTTGAGAGAGCTGTCTCCGTTGTCGTGGTTGCCCTGTACACCACGATTGGGGGTCAAGGAACATCGAAAGACATAGACAGACTTACGACATGTTATCAGTGTACTTCTCCAGCACTTTCTTCAGAGTCTCCGCAGATTCGATGATGAACAATTCCAAGCTCTGAAAGAGACATTTGGAGGACCGCCAATCCATGAAGTAGGGCCACCAACCTTATATCCACCTTCCAAGATCTTGGTCCTTCGTAAGCGAAGGGTCTCAAGCCAGTGAACAGCCCTTCGATACTCCTTATCTAGAGGCAGATAGGTCAAGCCATCGAACGATCAACCAGTGCCACTCACCAGCTTCGTCGGCTTCCCGCTTAGCTTTAACGGTTCGAAGGGCGTCAGGACGACTAGGAAGACCGTCCTTCCCTGTGTTAGCTTTGTCAAGGAAGGTCATTAGCTGATTCAATTGCTTCTTCCCTGTGCAGAAGACGAATGAGTAATGCACGAACGACCTTGCCGTAGACATGACCTTGGTGAGCCAGATCTGACAAGGCGGTGGAAGATGAAGGAGAACGGTTACGGGTGGGTGCAGTCACTGAAGGGCGACGGTCCAAGGGTCGCAATGGCTGGGGTGCTGTAACAACAGGTTTCAACGGAGCCTGTGAGTTATCAGTTTGAAACGATGCCGTCGAGGATGATGGGGTCTGAGCAGCTGCCGCCGCCGCCTTATGCTCCTGGAAATAGAGGTATGTGTAAAAATCGCCTGCGATAGAGCAAAGACCCTACGTCGACTTCCTGACACTTTCTCAGATAATTGCGCTTCAACCTAGGCAGAGTGTTCTCCGCATAATCAACATGCGCGGCGATAGACTCTTTGAGGTCCTCTTTGATGCGCTTCCGGGTTCGCTCTTGTGTTTCCTATGATGTAGTTCCAGAACTCCACTCAAGTTCTAGGGCATATCGAACGCACTTTCAGAGCGGTGAGAGGATTCAATACATCGGCATCAAGTGTGGCGAGGAAAGCCTGTCTCGTTTGCGCCTCTGCTTCATGTCAACAATAGCTGCCACTGCGATAGGTCACGATGACCTTACCTCGGTCGACATTGTCGCGGATCTCACTCCACGCACTCCTCGTCGTATTCAGACTACCCCGATCGTCGAGCCATCCATCAACTGCCTTGGCTTTGCGGTGTAGCTTGTGCAATGAGTCCACACTGATAGGTGTATCAGTATTCAACTGAAATCAGGTCAAGGCAGAGGCGTTACTAGGCTTCCTCGACCCTCTTCCTGCGCCATAAGATACGTTAGCCAGGTGAGATACGCAACGCTCTGTAATCTTACCTTTCTTGGAAGAAGCTCAGGTAGGAGTCTGTGAGAAATCGAAGTTGTAGGTCAAACAGTGGGATGGGGCCTTCGGTCTGACCATCCCCTTGGTTTGGACGAGGAGTCGGTGGCGGATCTGGGACGGCAGACATGGATGAGAATCAATCAACAGATGGGTCGCTGCTCAGCAGGTTTCACATGTTCAAATGTTCCCACGCATACAACGCGTCTGTGCAACTTCAGGTTGGCGGTTATCTTACACAAGGTCCGACTTAAAAGTTGCTATCGATGAATTCATAATGCAAAAAGATTCATTGCAAGGCGAAGAACGATGCCGAACGACGCTGAGGCGAGAAAATAAGGGATGCGTGTAGTGGGAAACCAACCGTCCTTGAGGAGGAGAATGAAGGAAATATGTTATACCTTTCCCATCACCAGGTATGCGCTGCAACAGGGGCAAGAAGGAACGGCAGCCAATGATCGCCAGCATGGTCACGGTCGAGTTATCCTGGCAGATGAATCGTAAGACAAGTCGAGGCCAATAAATGTCGCAAGGCTCGAGCGGGTGGTTAAACCATTGCAAGAGGATCCAGTACCAGACCAGAAACCAGGGAGAGACATCAGGGAGTAGACTTAGATTATGAGAACGAAGGTACTAATATGGCAGGCGAAGACAGCTCAACAAACTCGATCGGAGAAAGCCATTAACCAAAGAGACCCGCGATTGTCGAGGTACATATCAAATACTTTTCAGGCCCTGCGGTAGCTACCACTGGGGTCTCCAGATTCGCGGCCATTACGAGGAGGATAATCTCGAGGAGGACCAGCACTTCTGGGTGGTGGCACAGACGCAGAACCATTGCCAGGGTAGCCATTGCCAGAGTAGGTGTCATAGCCAGCTGTTCCGGGAGCCGAGCGAGAGGGGGGACTTTGCGAACGACGGCTATTATCAAAGTGAATAAGGTGTAGGAAGAAAAAACCAACAACATACCGATATCGCTGAGTGGGAGCATCCGTGCTTGGAGCCCTCGGCGGCGGATAGTCCGGATATCTCGAGGATGGAGGACTTGGGGGGCGACCTCGGAACTCAGGCGGAGGTGGCAGGTAGTCACTATGACCCGGAATCAGTGGGCAGTCACACAGCAAAATCCAACGGAACGGACGTACCGAGGAGGCCTGTCGAACTCATCACGCCCGCGCGGAGGAGGCACACCAGGGGGAGGGGACCGCGGACGACCGCCACCTGGGGGTGGTGGATACGCCCCATACCGATCGGGGGGAGGGAGGGGCTTTCTGTCGTATCGGTCATAGAAATCTCGAGGAGGCGGGGGTGGAGCGTAGCCACGAGGGGGATAACCCGGCGGTGGAGGAAGATCGTCAGGAGGATAGTAACCAGGGCGGGATTCGTACCGAGGAGGTGGCGGAGGGGGAGGTGGTCCACCTCTCATTCGATAATCATCGTAATCACGAGCGGACCGCATGGGCGGCGGCGGTCCCACAGGGTATTCTCGAAAATCTCTAGGAGGGGAGGGTGGCCTACGATAGTCCCGTCCAGGGGGAGGGATGGGAGGGTAATCGTAGTATCGGGGATCACGAGGAGGAAAGCGACCATAGTCTTCCCTGTAGGACCCATATTCTCTGGGAGGGGGAGGGGGGAAGTCGCGGGAAGGCTGAATCCTGTCGATGAGAGGGGCATCACGACGTCCACCACCACCACTGTACCCAGGTTAGGAGGAGCGTTTCAATCAGAAGATAGACCGAGGACGAACCTAGAGGCACCATGGTTTGGGCATTCCCTGGTGTGGGATAAGTGATGGAGACAAGGACGAGTCGATTCAAGCATACCTCGCCCAATGACCCATCTGGCCGCACTTGAAGCATGCACCAGGTTCGCCCGCATACTTAGCAGTTCTGCCTCCCCCGTGGGACAGTTCGACCCGGATTTTGTTTCCCATGAAATAACCTTCATGATATTTTGCAACGCTTTCCTCGGCAGCCTCCTTGCTCTCAAATTCCTAAGAAGCAACAATGGCAACAAATTTAAGCGACAGGCAGCCAAACGAAAGAAACACCCCTACGACAAAACCGTAGCCAAGTCTACGAGATAACGTCAAGACCTATGAGCTCAATGAACAGTTGACTGGTTGTAAGAAAAGACCGACTTTAGTTCAATGTTGACAATGGTTCCTATCTTGCCGAAGCAACTTTGCAAGTCTTCACGACGCGTATGTTCAGGGAGGCCTCCGATGTAGACTTTGTTCGGCTGCAGAAGACCACATGACAAGGCAGGCGAGCACAAGAAAACAAGATCAAATGAGCATCAGGACAAGTTTCCAGAAACAAGCTCGCGGCAGTTGCGGAAGGGAAGTTATTGGAAGCAGCATGGATCCAAAAGCTATGCCGGAGATGCGCCTAGCGAGCAAGAGACAAGAAGAGACCTAAGCACCTTTACTTGCTTGTCGCGACGTTCACGTTCAGAAGCAGTTTTTCCTCCAGTAGCACTACCGTCCATTTCGCTGACGCCACGAGGGTAGTCAGGATGCGCAGAATCTTGGGCGGAAGGGTCATCTGAGGGTGGCGGGCCACCATTGGATGCCTCCCCTGAAGGGCCCATAGAATCGTGCTCCGAAGGACCCCACTTGTCCTCGGGATGCGGATTGCCAGCGTCCTCTGCCATGGGAGAAGCGGCCATGGAAGTCAAAGTTGAAGATGTGAGACGAGCGCCACAGCTAAACAGGGGTTACGAAAATCTTCGGAATTGGAACTCCGATGGCCCGAGCGCCTCGAGGCTCGAGAAATGCTTTGCGTTGTAAGTTAAGACCGTTAAAAGCGAGTGATTTGGGTGGGAAGTACAGCGTAGGTATGGTATGGAAGAATACTGTATATCACAAGAAGCCCTCCTGAATTACGCCGAATCAATAGTCAACGATAAAAGTCTGTTATTGAAGTAACTACAATCAAAGTCCAAATCTTCTGTGGTCCGCATGAACGAAGCTCGGAAACCTCTCAGGCAACCGTCAAAATACCACCAACAACGCTGAATACGACAGCCACAGTCAAACCGATAAGGCTCCTTGCGTCATTGAAGATAGGAACGGCCCCACTGCTATGGGTGCCGCTGGACGAGCCGCCCGAGCCCGATCCACCAGTTGTCGCAGGAGCGCTGGGTGTGAAGGTGGCCGAGGGGTTGGTCAAGCAAGAGCTTGCAGCCGAATTGGCGGCCGAGACGGTCGAGGGAGCATGAGAGTTCACCGTACCGTTTCCTGCAAAGCTGCAAGCCTGTGCATTGCGGTTGTTGGCCTCGTAGTACTCGCTCATTACAAATGAAAGCTTGGTGTCTAGATGATAAATGTGTGAGATTGGCGAAGTGGTCTGGAATTCAAACGAGGCTTACTAGGGTCACACATCGAAACAGGGCCATAGACACCAGATGTTCCATTTCCGGCGATGGCATTGCAGTTGCCACCGGATTGGCCGAGGAGTGAGCACGCTGTGTCAAGAAGAGTCCCAACAATGGCGGTGGTGTTTGTGGTTTGGGGGGTGAACTGACAGCTGAGGCTGCTCTCGAGACACGAACACGCGGCGTCGTTTGGAGTTGGGGGAAGAGTGGTGGATGCAAGGAGATCGGCACTTTGCACAGGGCACACCGGGTAGACGGTGGAACCGGCGCCTGATTGGGTTGGGGTATTCGGTGGGGTAGCATTGCCGTACTGAGTCTGCAAGTTGGTGAAGTCACTGCTGGTCGTGACGGTCTTCCCATCCGTGGAAATTGTAACCATTCCGAACTGCCCCTGGGCACTGGTGGCGGGGAAGTAGGAGAAAGCGATTCCACCAGACCACACAGGCGACATCTGGCTGCTCAGGAGCGCGCCAACCTCTGTAAAGAGACGAGGTGGGGAGGTGATGCAGCCAAACTCGCTGAAGTAGGCAGGAATGTTGTAGCTAGCGAAGTCGGATTCCACGCCAGAGTAGGATGCTTGGAATGTAGATGCACCACACCATTCACTGTCAAAAATGACATTGAGTGCAACCCCACCCAGTGAGAGAGGGGGAGGCTTACTAGTTGTTGAGACCATAAAGATCGATAGCAGTGGCACCCGAATTAGCACCCGAAATGTCGCACGAAAGGAAATTGGCAAGAGGTTGCCTCCAGCTGGAATCGGCATCAATGGCGGCATAGCCTACCAATGCAGACGAAGAGATCGAAGTCCTACACCATATATGTGAATTAATGCGCAGGGCGGAGTGGAGACAAACGAACAAGTAGGTTTTAACGTCCCTAGCTGCGGCTTTGATATACGACGCAGCAGCGGTTCCATTGGCAGCAATAACGACTTCGTTACCAACGTTGTACGCGAGGACGTTGTCATATTTTGAGAATGCGTTTATGGTGCCAAGGTAGAGATCCAACAGGTTTGTCGACCAAGAGGGGGCATTACGGTCCATGGAGCCATTGAGAGGAAGAGAAAGATCAATACTGCGAAAAGTATTAGAGTCAACGATGGTGAAAATAGGGGAACTAGGAGAACGAACATGGTATAGATACCAGCACCACTGAGGGCTTGCATGCACGAGTCATGATTCAATGAAGAGTTAACACTGTATACTCGAATGGTGTTGACCCCGAGCTGTTGAAGGTAGGGCAAATCACGAGCACAGGATGTGCCATCAGCCAGCGGGTCGATGAAGCTGTTAGGCTCGAGGAAAGGGTTGCTGGCACTGGCGACGACAGCACCTAATCAGGGGTCAGGAACGCCTGGAGAGGGAAGAGAGTGGAGGATGTCGTACCTTGCTCCTGATAAGCAACACCCTTGATGTAAAACCTGTTTCCATCAGCGGTGTAGAGATATCTCCCGGCCCTGGTGACCTTGGAAATAGCAGACACGCCCGATAGGAGGGCAGCAGCGAGGGCCACAGCAGTGGCGCAGACGGTGGTCCGCATTATTTTGATGGAAGTACAGAAGGTAAAGGACTGGAAGGTAGGGTGGACTGAGGGAAAACGTTAGGAGAGAAAAGGAAAGACGACGGCGAGACACAAGGAGAAGCCTTGTAAAAACGTTGACGGTTGGTGGCTGTTTTCGGCTGACCTAAACATAGTCCATTGATTTGTCCTGTCCGCAGCTCGGTTCTAAATCTAAACAGCATTTTACTCCGCGCCTGCAGGTCGTCCTCGCCGCTTCTAAGATCTAAGAGCCCAGCAGTCTGCAGACTGTTTTTCCGACTACCAATTCCACACCCCCATGGGACGTCTGCCCTCGCGTCCCGCAGACACGCCGTTGAAGGGTCGGGCAAGCTCAACCGTTTATTCGCCTGGACTGGTTCTTGGCTCGATCCCTGTCATCTCTTGGCAGCTCGGAATGTGGCGTTTTGTCGGGTATGAAACACAAGTAGCCCCGAGTTCTCGATTTGAAGCTTTCGCGACCCCTGACAGCTGTTGCGCCAGGGCAATGCTCCAGTCGACTGTCGCCGACTTCCTTGCTCTACATACAGTAGCATTCTCAACGGTGGCTTGCCTAAGCCGGATTTGTCTCGTCGTTTCCCGATTGCCTGCCCTTTGTTTGTCGACATCATGGGGGCTGAATCCCTGTTTAGATTCACCGCCTCCTGCTTCCACGCCGTTTCTGTTTGTCCCACCGTCCGCGGAGGTAGATATGCATGTGTTTGCCATTATTCTCTCTCACTCCATTCCTTATTTTTTGATCATTGCCGACGCGTTGACGGTTTGAGGATTGACTCATGGGAGCTGAGGCAACTGCGGATTTACACGTACATCCCAGCCGCCTCCTCTTCTGATCCACGTTACACCGACTTCCAGTGACATCACATTGTTCACCGCCTCTGAACGTTCCAATCGCCTCCCCGCAGGCGATGGTCTCCACCCTCCGTCTGGTGTCGTGGTATGACTCTCTCCACACGCTCACTGCACTTATAGACACCCGGGGTACAATTTACATCGCCCGCCTAGCTCAATCGGATAGAGCGTCAGACTCTTACCTAGGCTTCTACGGCGATCTGAAGGCTGCGAGTTCGACCCTCGCGGTGGGCTAGAAACACTTTTTGTGGTGAAGGAACAATGATTTTGTTATCGCATAATTCTCCAATATTTCCCAGTTTCTATGAATTAACGTTGAAGAACCGGTGAAAGCGATGGAGAGTTCCTCTCCCCAGACCCACGGAAGCGCAGCGATTTCGGCATTTCATAGAATGTCGAGGACAGAACCAAGTCGTCTCATCAATTTCAAGATCATGTCATGGCCCAGTCGTACTCAAGTAGATTGTGAGAGTGGGGAATCGCGGGAGCGTATTAGATTAGAGCAACCATCCATATATCTATCTATAGATTATTCTAAACATAGTTGGCAAACAATGGTATCAGCGATTGTGCCAGGGTGTAGCTGAAGACGAGTTTGGGCCCGACGACCAAAATCTACAAAGGGTTCAGCGTCAGACAGAGACAAGTCAAGGAATATAGTCCATACCTTGGGTGTCAGCCCTTTGAACAGCGCCAGCGGACCCTCATTCTTCAACAAATCTTTGATGACTGTAACCCCGCTAACTTTATTCTCAAAGTTGGCATTTTGGATCCGAGTCTTCACTGTATCGAGTGGTGCTGCGACCGTGATGGAGGCGACCGCACCAGCGACAGAAGCGATGAAGTTTTGCGTCCAGGTGGCCTTCGAGTAGTCGGTCACACCCAAGACGTATTCTTTTGTTACCGCCGAAGCACCGAATAGCTAGGAAAGTTGGCGTCAGCGCTGAAAGGACAAGACAAGGTTCCAAGGGGGAGTGCTTACAGAGAAACTACCTGGCGCATTCCTCGCCATGGTCCATCCCCAACCACGATACAGGGTCGTGCCCTCCTCCATGAATATCCGGATAGCACCACGTCCACGGAAGGCCTCAGGGTTGACCTGTCGCTTAATCTTGAGCGCGTCTAAGGGAAGGAGCACCTAGAACAATGGTTAGTTTGCGAAAATCACAAGCGAATGTGTCCAACTTACAACTTCACCAATGCCAGTCAAGCTGATAACAAAATTTGAGTATCCAGATCGATATTTAAGGGCTCTTTCGACATACCTTCCAGCAGTTGCCTGCATCATCATCTTCCCCTTGCGTTCTCCAAATGTATTGGTGAACTCGGTCTTGTAATGCCGCGTAATCAAGTCGTTAAACCAGGGTTGACCACCGAATTTGTAGACACGCTGAGCAACTTTGTAGCCCGCTGCGTATCCCAGACCAGGGAAGAGGGACATCATGCGACGGCCCAGGGTCGCAGTGGCCTGGTCACGAAAGATGACGGTCGAGAGAGACGCAGATCCCAACTAGCATCAAAGTTGATATATGGGCCTTCCGTTCACGACGAAGTGGAGACAAACCTTGGCCTTGTTACTCATCAATCGTTTCGCGATCGTGTCCACTGGGTGGAAAATCAGGAGTTCGGCGATACCTGTAAATGTTCATTAGTACTCCAGTTGTTGGCATGCCAGTTGCGCTACGAACCTGAAGTGCCAGACCCCAGTACGCGGGCTGTACCAGACTCTTTGCCTTTGCCTGACATAGGAGGGGACATCCTGGCTATCTGATGAGAAGGGGTAAACGGAAACCAGTCGTTTTTATGGGCAAGGGGGAGGAGGCAAAGAGTCTGAGCAACAGCGGATTGAGCGCAGAGCTTCCGAGGATTGCTTCAAATTTTGGACTGAAGTCCGTTTTGGGGTAGCCTAGATGCATTCACGTGATCGGGACGCGTCGCGCTTTCGGCCGAGCACCAGGGTTAGTGAGTACCAGCTTACCCTGCAGAACACAGACTGTCGCTGTATTGCATAGCTGCAGGGGATAGATGGAACGAGTGTCCGAGAGTGTCAAGTGGGGATTAATTCTCGCCCAAGAGCCAAGCGACAGATCTAGACGTATCAAGTATCATAATAATAAACTTTTCGTCACTGGCGCACTCGCCCGAATTTGAGCTTGCCAAGATGCTCATACTCCATTCCAGGTTTATGCGCAGACATCACTTTGTCATCGCCTATCTTCTCCAGCCTGACCAACTCCCTCCTAATATACACAACCAACGTCTCCATCAATTCGGGATACGCGAGGTACTTGTCCGCCTCTTCCGGGAAGTAGTCGTGGACTCCCGATAAATCATCCTGGGACTCAGCTGCTCGAAGCTCGGTCTCGGATTTGAATGATTTGGCCTTGCTGTCAGTGATGTTGATCGAACGCCGGAAAACAGGGTTCTCAGCTCCCTCGGACGGGGTGGGCAGCATAATCCCGTTTGCGCCCCTAGCACCCAAAAGATTCCTCCAAATAGCACCTGCTAGCTCCGTATCACCCTTTGCCAGGCCAAGGTCTAAAGCCATCCCCATTCCTGCCCACTGTTCCCTGAAGATTTTCATCTGCCTCGTGATCAATGTCTCCGGCGCATTTCCTTTGGGCCTTTTTCCCGTCTTGAGGTCACCTCCGTCGGGAACTTCTGCGACCTGGTCGGCTGGAATGTGATAGAATGTCGATGACGGTGGGGTGCGACCTGAGGCTGCGTATGATACAGGTTGTAGTAATGCTCGCATACGGTCCTCGACGTCAAGGAAGAAGTGATCGATGAGCCCTTGGACATAGTACTGTCCATGTGAAGGTGGGAGGGCACGAAATCGGACGGTGAGAAGCCAAACGTGTAGATTGGTGACGGTGAACCACGACTGGAAGGTAGGGGGCAGGTCACATTCTGAATCGAGAAAAAAGTGAGTAAAGTTCTGAGGGCAGAGGGGGAACATGGCATGGACCAAGTGACAACCAACGCGGAGAACAAGCTAATGATTGAGCGAGATTCACGCACCGTGTTGCCAGAAATCGCGCTCCTCATCCGCTCGGACCGTGCACAAGCGTTGGTAGAGGACGTTGGCCCGCCTCGCAGCGGACTGCTTCGGACTATCGTATCCGAGTAGCCTAATGAATTGCAAGAAGACTGACATCGCAAGGGGCGATCCCTTGACTGTTTTTGTGAGCCATGACTGCTGTCGAGGAATTGTCGCAAGTGGTGAAGTTTTTGCTGGCTCTTTTGGAGATTTCTGCCTCGGACTTTGCGTACTTAGGGAGCGAGGGTGGATTTGTGTGAACCGAGGGATTCGAGGTGGGTGGACGAGCCGTGAAGAACGAGGCAACATGTGGAAAGGGTGAACGAATGTGCAAGAGTTGGTGTGCTGGAGCCAGACGCGTCGGGAGACAATTCTGACGTCGGGTCGCGATCGGAGGGCTACCTCCGCTGCTGATCACCACCGACATCGTATAGAATAATCCAAAAAATAGTTGAATACATAGAGCATCAATATATGTTACATCTATCAGCTCCTCGTCAAGTAATCGTAATGTCCATGACTGTCGCTGCAGTTTTCGTTGAATCGTATGGTCGTTCCGGATATAACAGGTATGAACAGTATTCGGTATTTTCAGTATACGATGAAACCAGCATCGCCGACATGACTCATCCACGGTATGTGCAGGACCTGAACCACGATGAGTTGTGAAGATGGGTGAAAAATGGGAAATAGTCACTTACACAAGCATGTATGGGATGAAAGCGAGGACAAGACAAGCCCAAGCTATCCAAGCCAGGTAGATGCCGGTCCCCATGGTCACCGCAAATCCGAGGGGTATCGAACTAGGTGGGGTTCCGACGACGAACGCATTGATACTCTCAGTTTTCTTCACGATCGAAGTCCAGATCGCGGCGCCAACTAGAACCAGAATAGTGCTTAGGAGGGAGAAGACAGTAGCGGCAAGGAAGGTGACGGTGTGCCTCGTCAGCCCACTGCGATTGGAAAGAATTGAGTACATGATCAAGGTATTAAGCAGAACCAACGTACAGAACGAATGCCAGTGCCGTTGTTATCGTCCCAATTAGCAGCAAGTAGTACGCGGAGTTCGATAAGCTGCCCAATGTACCCGAGTCTCGGAATGTAGCATCGCCGGGGATGATGGCATTAGTGAAGGCGGAGTAATTGGCTGCCATGTCGTTTGTGATCGCATCGTACGGTGTGAATCGGTATCCGGCAGAGGAGTTGGAACATATTCCTTCATGGGGTACAACATATGCACAGTGGGAGTACATGCCCCACTCGTACAATTGCCGCAGCCCATCCTGTGCCTCGAGGGGCAGTGATGCGTTGGATGTGTACAGCCCTTGGATGGGGTCTCCAAACGCTTGCGCCAAAGCCTCGCTAGGAACGGTAAGGCAAGTATCATGTGTAATCGGGGTGGGCGCTCACCCATATGTCGACACGTTGATCTTCACCTAAGTAGAGTTACTCGGTTAATCCGACGGCCGTAACTGAAACTGAAGGACCAATCACCATCGCGATACTTCGAGGGAGCGAGGACGTATTAATTTGTCCAAGCTGAAGGGTTCAAGATAAGATTCCCCGAAGCATATCACCAGAAGGCTACCAAACACTTACCTGCATGAATATTAACAGGAACAAGGCTGCTAGCCTTGGAACTCAATCAACACGCGGATCCATTGGAGGTGAATGGATCCTTACGAGAAGAAGGACCCAAGACCGACGCATATTTCTCCTCGCATGGTATCGCAATTAGAGGGTCAGTTGAGAGTAGGAAAGCAAGTGCAGAAATCGTTTGGAGAAGCCGCAGCGAGCATGAAGCATGGACAGCCCGGGCCAAGAGAACGCGTTTGCAACATGGTCACGATTATTTATCTTTCCCACGGTCATCAGAGCCAAAATACTTCGCACGCCGCGACCGCCATACGCGGACACCTCGCCCAATCACCCCGAGCTTCCCTCTGGCTTTGCAACTACTACCACCTTGTCCGCAGTCGTTTCAGATACGCCCTGCCTCCTTGCGCCCCGTATATCGTGGATAACTTCAACGGTGGGCAAAGATGAGCACTCCAGAGGCTTCCATGGTGGAGGAAAGGGTCGAGGACCTAGCTGGGTCGAAGAGCATTGTAAAGCGTGCTGTGGACCGTCTTGGCCGCAGTAAGTCCACGGGAAAGCAACCACCGGCACCACCGAAACCTTCATCAAACGCAAATCCGAGACGCATTTTCAGCTTGAATCGCAAGGGAAAGAGCAAAGAGGAGGCAAACGGCCAAGATGCTGTGAACAATGATGGTGAGAGTCCCCCCCACACCCGTTGGTGCTCCGACGTCTTAAACACGAGCCGTGGTATTCAGGATCAGATTTCTCTCAATCCCTTTCATCCGTCACTGTTCAATCCCCATCAGACGATTCCCCATTTATTAGACCACCTTCCCCTTCTGTCCCCCCTTCAAGACCCTCTTTGCAGAGTTTCCGTGGAGAAGGCTCGGTAAGTTCCCTCCACCTGTCTAGTATGCCTGATTCGAGATGGGAAATGTAGATGCGCGCAGGAACCCAAACACTTATCCAAGCCCTTCAAAGTATCCCTTGGGCTGACGATCAGGATAACGACGACGAAATAGTCAACCATAACATATCTGCGGCTGAGATCGAAAGTGATGAAGAGGACAAGCCCAGTGAGCACCCATATTCAGCTGACCATCCCATCCACTCATCGTCCCTGAGGCGTCCAATTGTCCTCTTCCTTACACACTATCCACCGGCCAATGGCGCGATCTCGTCGGGCGGGAACAAATCTCAAGGCCGTGTTTAATGGATCTGATACCTCTGAACCCTCTGACGACGAACAAGAACCAGATCAAATTTATACTTCGGAACCAGAAGACACAGACTTCGAAGTAGCTACGCCTCGCATCCCGGACCACACACGCACGACCTCTAATCCAGAAGGACGTAATACGATCCCTTCACGGTCCATCCATGGGCGCATGGGATCACATTCAACGGTCATGACTCGTACTGGCAGCATGGCGACTGTTCGCTTGCAGCGTAGGGCTCGTTTGGCAGACAAGTTGAGGGAAGTCTTTGATTTAGATGGAATCGAAGAGGTTATCTCAGGTATGTTTGTCTTGTCTCCCTTCCTTTTTCTCCCATTAAATATCCCATAGAAATGCCCTGCTGGCTTCTACGATCGGTCTGTGAGTACAATGCCTACGCATCATTGCTCTCAGAGTCTCCCAGAGCTGATCTTTCGCAGTGTTGCAGGGATATATGTATTTAACTAACTCCTACCTCTGCTTCTTCGCCCACATGCCTGCCAGAGAAGTCCGTCCACTTTCCCCCAGACTCATTTCATGCTAAATAGTGTACAGGATCAAGTCTTGAAGTCTGGTTCCCTGCACAAGAAAGCCCAGCGAACAAAGAGGTGGATCAAACACTGGTTTGTGTTGAAGAATGACGTCTTATCCTGGTATCAATCTTCTTCCGTGAGATTGACTTCTATTTTACGTTTGATTTTACCATCTCATACATCCTCACAGGACCCTTACTTCCCACATGGTATGGTCGACCTGCGGTATGCAATGTCGTGCGAACACGCGAGCGAGAAAGAGTTCCGTATTAGAACAAACGAGAAGACCATCATTCTCGCGGCTGACTCGATACCAAGCCGTGACGAGTGGGTTAAGGCCATACGCAAGGTCATGTTTAAAGCCCAGAACCGGGGTGATAGTGTGAAGGTAGCTTGCTAGGTTTTCCCATCTGAACCATCAACTCATGACTCGCGTTGAATAGATCGCCATTCCATACTCTGCTATCATTGATGTGGAAAAGTCAGCGGCCATTGATTTCAGCGAAACGATAGAAGTCAAGGTCCTTGATAAGGATGAAAACTATGCTGTCGATTCTTACTTTTTCGCCTACTTCCACGAGTTGCCTGTAGCCCTCGACCAGATCCGCGATGCCGTTCGCAATAATCGCGCGGTTTCTCAGACCTCCTCACCTCTCCCCGTCATGGACACGACAACGCCTCGGGTTTCCACTGCACTTCCAGTTGGCCCAACCCATCCAACTACTGAACGAGCCCAGACCGTTCCAACCCCAGATACTCCGAGGGCTTCGGCCTTTCGGTTGGCATCTCTTTGGCGCCCATTCCAGGATTCTCCACCTATTCATCGTGCTACCAGCGCCCCAACTCCCGAACGTCCCGAGGAGAACGAGGAGTTTACCCACATATCCAAACGAACCTCATTCATACCCCACACTAGTTCACCTGATGATTTGACACATGCTGAGTCCAGTGATTCCAGCCTTGCTCGTCCCTCGACAGACAACAACACCCCCAAATTGCATCCTTCTGTTCTGAGTGTCACAGACCACACGTATCCTCCCCAAACCACTCCTGGGTTTTACGATTTGCCATCCAAGGATAGTTCCAGTAGTTCATGGGGTGTGCCGACATGGTTGAGGGTGCCCTCACGCAAAGTGTTTACTGCTCCCTTTGGCAGTTCGTCAACCACAGAGCATGGTAGTACCGTACCCATTGCTTCTGTCACGGAGATTTATTCTACAAACGAGTCTCCAACCAGCAGTAACCAGAGTGGGGAAACTGGCTTCAGCGTTCTGGATGTTCCCGATGCAACAATTGACGCTGCAATAACTGCCAAATTTCGCGCTGCTTTTGCTTTGGATGACAAGGAGGTTCTGCTTGGGTGTATGCTATGAATATCTTTTAATTATCTTTCGCTTATCTTACTGGCATTCTCCAGACTTCCCAGGTTACATATATCGCCTCCTTCCTGTATACGGACGCCTCTACATTTCGACCAATTTCTTCTGTTTCAAGTCCAGTGGTCCATTAGCCTCGAGGACCCGTGTACGTATCATCCATATCTCGGGATGCTGTCTTTTGTTCACTTGATTTGCAGATGATGCTGCCTATACGTGATGTTCTGGCCACTGAGAAATCCAAGGCTTTCCATTTCGGGCACTTTGGGCTGGTTATCATTGTAAAGGGCCACGAGGAGCTTTTCTTTGAGTTTGGCCTCGAAGAGCGCAGGGTGTCCTTCATTCATCTCCTGAAGCGACAGATGGAAGATTCCCAGAGACGATTGGCAAATGGTGAATCGCCAACCCCAGGGCGGCGTGAAGCGTCAATTCTGGAGGCCTTCGATTCAAGAACGTCACTTGTCCGTGCAAACGAACCGAAACCACCTCCGGAGTCAATGACAGAATCGCTCCCTGCGATTATGTTCACCTCGGCGTCTTCGACATTCTTGACTTTCAAGCCGACAAAGTCACTCCATTTCACCTTTTTAACGATTGGATCAAGAGGCGATGTTCAACCCTACATTGCACTTGCGAAGGGTCTCAAGGCAGATGGTCATCGTGTCAGAATCGCCACACACGGCGAGTTCAAGCAATGGATAGAAGCCGTAAGCGCAATTTCTTTCCGTTGCACAACGCCAACTCACCGAGGTACAGCATGGGATCGAATTCGGATATGTTGGTGGTGATCCAGCCGAATTGATGCGCATATGTGTCGAGAACGGGACCTTTACCGTGTCCTTCCTCAAGGAGGGCCTTATGAAGGTTCGTGTCCCTAATTATCCATCCTATCTGATCCCGACGACGTATGTTCTTTGAAGTTCCGAGGGTGGATAGACGACCTATTGAAGACCTCTTGGGAAGCTTGTCAAGGTACTGATGTCTTAGTAGAAAGTCCTAGTGCAATGGCAGGCTATCACATTGCTGAGGCCCTGAAGATACCGTATTTCCGCGCTTTCACTATGACATGGTCACGAACAAGGTATTAGCATGATTTAACTTTATTGACTTCATCCTCACGTCGGTTTAGGGCGTATCCCCATGCTTTCGCTGTGCCTGAACATAAGGTAAGCTGAATACCGCTGGAGTCTTTCACACCGCTTATATACGTAGATGGGAGGGGGTTATAATTACATGGTACGTATGCTGCGTTATACTTCCATGTAGATGCTCGTTCTTCTGACTCTCCCTTAGTCGTATGTCATGTTCGATCAAGTGTTCTGGCGCGCAATATCTGGCCAGATCAATCGCTGGAGGCGAAACCAGCTGGGCCTTGCCAGTACAAACCTGGACCGCATGGAACCGCACAAGATTCCCTTTCTCTACAACTTTAGTCCTGTCGTAGTCCCTCCGCCATTGGATTGGCCGGAGTGGATTCGTGTGACTGGTAAAGGGATTGTTGACTGTCGCAGAGCTATCTCTCACTATTCTCCAACAGGTTACTGGTTCCTCGACGATGCCGAAGTTGGCTCGAAGACATGGGATCCACCACCTTCACTTGTCAAATTTATCGATTCAGCCCACAACTCGGGAAAGAAGGTCGTTTACATCGGTTTTGGAAGCATAGTCGTCTCCGATCCCAAAGCTATGACTCACTGCGTCGTTGAAGCAATCGTGCGCAGTGGTGTCCATGCCATCCTCTCAAAAGGATGGTCAGATCGTCTTCACAAGACCGGCTCCGAAGTGTCAAAGCCAGAGGAGCCACTGCCTGAACAAATATATCCAATCAATTCCCTTCCCCACGACTGGCTATTCAACCGAATTGATGCTGCTTGCCATCACGGTGGTGCCGGTACAACAGGCGCAAGTCTTCGTGGTATGTACTGTCTCGTGTCTTTCTTTCGTTTCCTCATAGTGGACATGTTTCCCAGCCGGCATTCCAACTATCATCAAGCCTTTCTTTGGAGATCAATTCTTTTGGGCTGATCGCGTAGAAGCTCTTGGCGTCGGATCTGGCGTCCGCAAACTGACTGTGGAAGGACTCACCGAAGCCCTCGTAGCCGCAACAACGGACCCGAAACAAATCGCTCGTGCAAAGATATTAGGAGAGGAGATCCGCGCAGTACGTTTACTGTCGGTCTCTCCAGACCAACGCTAACTTTATCATACTCTAGGAGAAAGGTGTAGCAACCGCGATTGAAGCCATATACCGAGATCTGGAGTACGCTCGCTCACTGATCAAACGAGGCGCGCCCGAGGATGTTGTTCCAGATGTTGAGAACACCGCCCTCAGAGATAGTCAGGACTCTACGCCTCAATCAACTCTCGAGAGGCCTGGAACAGGTGATAGCTCCAGCGAGCGTGCCAGCGAAGATTGGAGTGTCATCTCCGAACATGAAGGCCAGCGACGAACCTCGTTTGGTTCACGCCAGAGCGAGATCAAAGCCGACCAGACAGCGGCAAAGCGTAGCAGCTTGTCTGCTGCCGTCCTATCCGTTTTTCCAACTGGCCTGACGATAGGTTCACCTCTCAGCTCTCCTCGGTCACCCTCAAGACCTCGCACATAATGGCTTTGGTCGTCGTAGGCTCGGACGATATCCCTAGAATTTCCTGTTCTGTGTCATCATTTCCCTACTTGTAACGACCACCACCTCAGGTGTATATATGCCCTAGATATAGTGTAATACCCGCTTCACTTCGATGTAGACTCTTCGTAATGATCGTCGAAGATTCGCTTGCTGAACTGCCCAAAGCTCTCGGTGGATGAGAGCTGCTGGTCTGTATCAGGCTGCATAAAGAGGGCGAAGGTCTCCCGAGACACAAATTGAGCTGCTTCGCTGCCTCCAACGCGGACGCAATGAGGTGTGGCCCGCAATTTCCCAGCAGTTGCAAGTTCTAGGGCTTCTCCTGTTTGGAAGGCGAGGCAGTCGACTGGGATTGATACCTTCGTTAGTGCGCCACCCCTAGTTTTGATATACAGCCCTGAAGCGGGAGAAGGGGAAGGAACCACGGTTGGTTCTGTGTTTGGCGCATTGTGCAAGAACATCGCCTAATCATGAATTTGAGAAGGGGATAAATAGGACCAAGTGAAGTGTCCCGACATACGGAGCATAATCCCGTGAGGAGCGAATGGTCGAGGTGAAACCCACACCAGCTATCAATAGGCTCGTCCTCACTGGGTAGGGGGGTGTGCGGAGATGGGGGGAAGTAGTGTAGAAGTCGAGCCTTTGTGGTTTGCGAATTTGCGATCAAACTCGACAAAGAGAGGGACGAATCACTCAAGTAGGTTGACGCTGTAGGTAATATTCATCTCCAGATTAGGTGTAAGAGGTTCAAAGTTACCGAAAGGTTGACAGGCAGTTGCAAGTTCGCATCCTACATCGAAGACAAACCTGTGGGGTCAGGGAGATTCAGATATTAGAAATGGAAGTGGAATTGAGAAACAAAAGTATCACCTGCCAAGGTCTTTGAAGGCCTCTTCAAAACCTTCCACACCTTGCTCCTTCTTGTCAGGCCCTGATGCAACATATCAGTACTATCAGCTGGGATGATATGGTGAGAAAACGTCTGGAGACCAACATATATTTTGGCCATAATATTCCGGATACGCATCTCGCGATGCTTGTGACACAGTGGGGACATCGACGACAGGATTGGCGTAGTAAGAGCCCTTTAGGGTATCTGAACGGTACACGCATCAGCTAGAACAAGGGAGAGGTCGGGGAAGCTGATTTCTCTGTGCACCTGGTTTACCGTTCATAATTTCCTTCGAGGGGCTGAGATCATTGACAACGCAAGTATTGTAAAGGGCAGTACCTTTCCATGAGACCAACCGAAGCTTCATCGTGAATGGAACTCAGGGGTCAGACTTGGAGCTTCAACTGGTGAGAGACCGCGTCCATACCTGTATCTACTCTTCGGATCTGCATACTTCTCTCTGGTCTTTTCGTCAAGGTGAGCAAACCTAAACGCCAGTCGAAGAAGTCGCTCCCTGAGAGCCGGATATGCTGGAGGTAGGTCCCGGACAATAATGATACCAAGTGAATCAGCGTGCGATCCGAACGCCTTTTCTGTTATATTTTCAGTCGATGAGAGATTGTTGAGAGAGGAGATAGACGGGGCACCTTACCGATAGAGTTGGTCAACGAGAGAGGCGAAGATACAAGAGCCGAATATGAGATTGACACAGCGCCTTCCGGAGTGAAGGTGATGGGGATTGGACGTCCGGTGGTCGCCAAAGTGGCCATAGTGCGAGATAGGTTTCTGATCATTCAGGGTCTCCAGTAGGTTGGACAATACAAATGTTGAGGCAATCTCGTCGATCTCAAGGCAATCAGATCAGTGGAAGCTCGCGCGCGTGGCTACGATCGATATACAGTGGGCGCTTGGAGGGTTAAGGTCATATACGGTAACTGATAAACCGACAGTCATGAGCCCAATTTCTACTAAATACAAAAAAACAGCCCAAGATATCAACATGTCCAAGGAATACATGTCCGTCAACCTTCTACAGTCCCATTCACACTACTGACAACCTCGCCATTAGAGACCTCGACTATACCCGTCACTTCCACCGCGTTCCGCAAGGCGGCACCTGTTTCATCGATGGAATGCAAGAATCGCAAGAGGTCGCGACACAGTTGCCAGTCCTTGGAGTCAATCGCACACGTCAACAGTCGGATGGCGTCATCGTTGCTCTCCCCAAGTTGCTCGAGGGTATGGAGAACGAGAAGGTATGACGCTGCAGTTTTGAACCGCTTCGTGGCGATGCACGTCTGCATTGACCAACGGTGTCAGCCACGCGCAAACGCTCGAACAAACATTATCGAAGCACCTCAAAAAGAGACTTCGGGTTTCCAACCACTCCAAACAGCCTCCTCCAGCGTGTCATCTCGGTTTTACGAGCGCATCGTACGACGACGTCCAAAGCCTCGTCGAAATAGTCCAAGAACTCGATGACGGATGAAAGAGTTCCATCACCAATAGCCAAGGGTTCGTCATCTCCGTTTGAACTCGATTGTGTCGGCTCCGATTCCACCACAGTGTGGAGAAGGATCTCCAATGCGTGGGCAAAATACACCAAATTCTGGTAATGTGTCGCGAATACAACCGCCTCTTGTACTTGGCCAGTTTCCAGCCGAGAACGCAGGACGTGGTCTAAGAATAGATGAGACTGGAAAATGATGAGTAGTGCGACTTCAATCCAGAATGGATGCTTACGCTCGTTGCGTGTCGGAACAAGACAAATGGCAGATTGGTTCGAGTCGCGGTCTCATGCTCCGCGCCGATGATGATTCCCTTGTCCATGAGAACAGCTAACGCGAAATGAGGTCAGGGAGTTGCGATGCAGAACGAATTTGATGATGCTTACACAATGGATAGAACTCCAGGGGAATGTACACGGTTTCCTTGACGGTCTCCGGAACATCATTGATATTCGACGGTTTTGGGGCTTCGATTGTCAGCGCATTCAGCCAGACACGGATTCCTTGCCCATCATAACCCCATAGGGAGTTCTCCAGTGCACCGATACCGCGGAGATGAATCCAGCAAAATTCAATTCGATCAGCAAGAATCTGCATGTCATATCGAACTTCTTGATTTGCCAGCTACAAAGCGATATGAGCAAGGGCTAACATGCAGAAATGGACGACCGACCTTTCGGGGTCGCAACAGAACAAGCTTTCCGCCAACCATCATCAGCACAGTGGCCACAGCAAGATCATCCACTGGGTCGCCCAACTCTACGGAATAATCTCAGTCCGATGTGTATCTTCGATGAAGAAGGGTGGATTGCCAACGTTTCTGTGCGCTCGGGATCAACCAGCTCAAAACTCTCACCGCGCTTGGGGCAGCGATGATCCCATCAAAGGTAATGCTGCCACACAAATGCAGCTTGATGGTAGTGGCGGTTGGCATGATCAGAAAATGCGAAAGGGTATTATCAGCCGTATACACGAGCAATGAGTTGTCCACAAGGGAAAGTATTACAACGGGAGAGGAGAGAATCTCCCGATGCAAGACATTCTTATTGCTGAGTTCCTGGTCTCGAGAATACAATCGAATCTGTGGCCAGGAATCAGTTGATGTGGAAGTTATGACGGATCAAGTAACGATACCTGATATGACTTTCCAACTTCGACAGAGGCAATGAGGACATGATGAAACCAGAGTAAGCCTCCCCTCACAGAGAACGCTTGTTCTTGTACTTCATCCGCGAAAGACTTCCATCGACCGGAGGTGGTACTGTAATGAACGAGCCCTCGACGCCCAGCCACGGCGATTAATCTGCCGTCTGTACTAATGGAGGAATATCTTAAAGGCCAATTCATGGCTAGATATACTTGAGGGATCTGAAATCATATCTGAGAAAGAAACTGCCTATTTTCAAAGATAATCACCGACCATAATGTGCTGCCACACATCTGACTCAGGATTGATGACGCTCATATCTGGCTGGTCAGCTCCGCGATAAACAAGAACGCGATCGTCCATCTGGAGAAAAGCGTATCGGGTATTGTCCTAGGTTTCTGGAGTCAGTAAAGCCAAACGTGGGCTTGCGGAAAAAACTCACAGGTGCATGCTGGCCAGTGGTAGCGCTTCTCGCGAAAGGGACAACAAACATCTGACCGTCGTCATCTAGAAGATACAGTTGATTGACGAATAGTGCAGGAGACAAGGGAATTCACTCACTCTTTAAGGTCCGCTGGGCCAGGACAACTAGTTCAAAATTTCCGGGAGCCCAGAACTCACCAATGAAGTGTGAATACCGAGCCGTACAAATAAAACCATAGAAGATGCTCACCAGGCTACGCAAGCCGTACATGAAGGTGTCTTGGAATCTGGAGGTAACTGCGTGAGTATACTTGGAAAGAAAAAAATTGAACCTACTTGTCCTCGTCAACCTGGTCTTCTACGCCAAACCCCCAAGCAAGACATCGACCACCGACACTCCATACAGCCCAACCGTGTTCCCATCCGACAGCGAGAACGTAACCATCAGAGCTCCATTCCATGGCGCAAACGCCACCGGACGGGCTCCGATTGTATGAGTCTGGTATCTGGAGAACTTGTGATTTGGGGATTGCACCATCTTGGGAAGGAAAGTTGGCGAGAGCAACAGAGCCACTGATCGGGATAAAATTGAGTACCAGTATCGTCTCGGCCATCATGTAGAGAGTCACCCATGAGTCCCAATAGCTATCAGCGAAAAGACGGTGTTCACAGCAACGGCAACAGCCCTTCGGGGCTCGTCATATGGGTGCTGATAAGGGGAATTATCATCTTGGTCGACACGACGTTGTTTCTGAACCCAACGAGGTACATCAAAACTATGAATGCAACTTCCATGCCATTGAAACTGTCGGGCAAATGTGGTGTCGTCCGTGGAGCCGCCTTTTCTATCCATTCGGTTAACAGTTGTCCGGCTGTTGGGGATTTCCGTATTCTACGACAAAGTTGATTGTTAGGTTGAACTTTCCAGAGGTCGAACAACCAACCTCATTCATTTCGTCGTCGGCCACCCCAAGTTCGGGTGCGATGCCTTCTGAGTTGATATTCTCTTGAAGCTGTACGAAATAAGCCCTGCCATCAGAAGTTATCCATATTTCAACTCCCAGCTGGCGCGAGTGTAGTATCTTCAGGATGGAAACTAGGCAGATACATCAGAAGGGATAAGTTGGAAATGAAAGAGAACGTCGAAACAAAACAAACCATCGTTGTCAACCATCCATGGCAAATCCTGGTCCTCCAACACCCAGCTGCTTGGCCCCTGGTAGGCCCTCTCTCCTTGCCTTCCGAAACTGCTGTCGCCTTCCTGGATTCTTGGGTATGGTACGCGTTGTATGGATGGGGGATTTCTAGTGGAGAATAGTATGTAATGCTTCCGCGGTGACACACTTCAAAGAATGGATCATAACTATAGTGAGTCGTGTGGAGACTTTTCTTGACGCACCTCAAGAGCTGACCATCTATGCGCACAACACCATCGAGATGGAGACCAATGCCTTGAAAGGGCAGGGCTTCCCCTGGACCATACAAGAAATGGGGCTGAGCACCTGGTGCTAATGGAGGCGATTTGTATACCACCGCGTCTTGTTTATACTCGACTGTTACCAGGATCAAGAAGGACTTTGATGTCTACAACCTAGGCTTCAGCTGACATGTCGAAGGAATGACCATGTCCTCCTCGCAATCGCACCTGGATGACAATACGCTTGCCATCTGGAGACCAATGTGCTTCGCTACTCTCTCCATGCTCGACTAGTGATGTTGGTGTCCTAGCAAGGTGGGCAAGAATTGCAGAAGGCTACGAATCGAACACAACACCTCAGCTCGCGAAAGAGGCAACGATGATGGACACACGAACGCGAACACGCCAGATAGTCAACCCACTCTTAGTCAAGGCACAAAACAAGGACCTGCGTGGACTTGGGCAAAGCGATATGACGAGTTCGTGAGGAAGGTTGGGCAACGCTGGGACGGTGCACAGCTGCCTCGCCGCGGAGGTCGGAAAGTACATCTCAGATATTTATGCTTGAGGGATAAGACAGTGACTGAGCAGCAGATGTAAACCCGTCATGGTCATAGAGAGGATCATACTCGAGCAATGTGTATCATTATATCATACACAACTTAGTCTCACACGCTCGGTGTTCAAGTATGGGAGATCAACATCATGGACACGGACGATCGCTGCAGCACAGGAACGAAACAAATAAATTAGTTGGCAATGAAGTCGTAGGCAAGTTGAGAATGAGCGGCGGGATGAGGCAGGTTACTGCAATAACACTAGAAATACACTGGTGACGGCACAAACACAGAACTAGAGACGACGACAACGAACTGGAACCCAGGGTGCTGAGTACTGTACAAAATATCCGATTAAAATTCGTGTATAAACTGATCCCTTCAAGCCGCGCGAAGCCACCGTGACAGAGAAGTCCATGAACTGTTTGAGCGTCGTAGCGGAGGGGGAGCGTCGGCTCTATGAGAACTCTCTCCTTCACGGTTAAAGGAAGGGGTAGAATCGGAGTTCGCGAAAGTATTGGGGGAATTTGGCGTCGATAGACCCAACGTCATCCGATGTGAATGCGAATGTCGGACCAACTCCAGGATGGTTTTCAATCCTTCACGAGACTATGAAACAGGTCAGTGACAAACGCCCAACCAGTATATTCGCAGAAGCATACTCTTTGAATGTTGGACTTGAATTTTGCTAACCCGTAGCTCTCTATCCGCTTGGTGAGACCCCAACCAAAGCCGGACACGATACTAACATCAGTTCGCTGCAATGTTTTCCTGGAAAAAGACATCAGGAGGATACCATGCGAGGACGAGTTGGACTATATACCCGTCCTCAGTTGGCTTCAGCACAACCGATTCTTGCGCTGACATGACCTTCACATGATCCAAGTTTCTCGATTGACACCGCACGACCTTCCCGTATGGGTCGACCTCACTCTCCTCAATAACCCAGGACTCTGACCGAGGAACCATGCCTTGGGGCGCCCACCTGGGGAGAGCTCCTTGTTTGAGGATCAGACGGGTGGTTAACAATGTGCCGGTCGATGTGAGAGTCCTCGAGATGACATCGCAGGAAAGGACATGAGAGGCGTAAGGATTTGGGTATCGGAGAAAGTAAGCAAGAGAGACGATGGACCAGGGTTCGCTATGGTGGGTTGTTGTTAGTGGTGGGAAACTAGGATACCGGGAATATGAAGGGCACTCACTCGTACAAGAAGGACTGAGAAAAAAACCTCATTGCCAACGAACCCAGAAGCGTCCTGCAGAGTAGTTTAGAGGGGAAATTTGGAGGCTCAGCTGCGTTTTTCGAGACGACCCGAGGTGGTCGTCGTGGTGGTAAAGATCTGGGTTCTGGATGGTGCCTAAACGCACGAGAGCTTGCAGAACGAATGTCCTCGGCTTGCACATCATCAGTTACGTAATCCTGCCCTTCCCGACTATTTTAGTAGCCGCATGCCCAGTCACAAGAGCGGGGTAATTAAGCGCGTCCCTTGGTCCTGTGTAAACTCCACAGCAGATCGAGGGAGAAAAGTATATTAAGAGAAGCCTCATGTACGGTCCACATCGTAACCCTCGTCGTGTATCTCCCCTATCTCTGACAAGAAAACCCTCAGACCATCGTAGGCAGGTCGGACCCAGATATCCTTCCCCTCATCCAGCAAGTCAATTCCTCTTCGTACTAGCGGCGACACGGTGTCCAAGTCGAGGTGCTGGCCCCCAACAGCCTCTCCAACGACAACGTATTCATCATGGCTCACTTCGTGGCCGAATCCTACCAGGTAAGTCTTGGTAGCGTCCATCCTTCTGGCTGCTGCGATTGAATCCTTCAAGCCGAAATGTGAAGTGTGCGGTGCTAGACGCAGACAATCAAGAACCAACAGCGGTAGGGGGGTTTCTGCTGTCAGAGATCCAGCAGGGCGTCCCAAAAATGACCAAACGTCTTCTGGAATATGAGAAACGTCAGACATATAGACAAGTTCCTCCTGGAACTTGAATCCAAAGCACAGGTAAGGGTGGATGATATTGTTAGGAAGGGTAAGCTCCGTCGATTTTGTCGGAGTAGCAGCTCCTGATGCGGGAGGTGATGATGGGGCTGTGCTGGTGGGGGTGGGAAGGCATGCTGGCGGAGGGGAGAAGTGTCGCCCGTGATGAACTGCAAAAAAATGATGTAGCCGAATCAGTGAAGAGAAAATGTTGAGTCTTACCTGAAAAAGGAGTGACCTCTATACCGGTGTCACCGATTTCAAACGGCACTCTGTCGTCAATGATGTGCCACTTGAAGTCCGGTACCTACATTGACCACCACAATAAGTCGCTGAAATTCCAAATGAGAAGTTGAACGAACATCACCGCCACCCGAGGCAAACTCTTTTGCGACGAGGTAAGGGAAAGACCTCAACACCTCTGTGAAAGTGGTTTGAGAGACGTAGACGTCTATGTAGGGCTGTATGGCGCTATGCAAAGTCCAACCTGTGGCAGAGATGTGAACACTGCGCAAACTCGGTCAGACGATGAGTAACTCTCACCTCTAAGGTCGTCCAGTCCATTCATAGCTGCGATTCCAAATTCAGCACCGATCGAAGGGAGTGGTGTAGAAACCGTACCATCGGCATGCGGATGAGTAACTAGTACCGCATCTATCCGTCGTAGCCCATATTTTGGGAACCATTCCAATGCTGCTGCTTGGAATGTCTTCCCTACATCGATCACAATCGTTCTAAATGATGTGGGTGAATTGAGGGAATTCAGCGGGTTATCAGCAGAACGAATTTACTTTTTCTCCCCATCCTTTCCTTTGGCCCTCACTACAGCAGAGGTGTTTCGCCGGCAGTTTTTCTTTCCTTGCGGTGTGAGAGTGGACAGGCAAGTACGACACGGTTTGGCATCAGGTGGTGCAGTAAGACAGTCCACGTGGGGAAGGCTCGAAGAAGTTCCCGTCCCCAGGAAGATGAGCTCTATGGCATCATCACAGCATGCTTTCTCATAGGATCCCATGGTGGTTTACTGCAAGTGATGGCGAGGGGAGGTGGTTGCTTGTGGTTGCTGTGAAGATAGGCAGTTTTTTTTGCTGACGGGCAACGTTATGAGCGTCTCAATCCACGTGGAAGCGATTACTACGCTCTTTTCGGCATCCGATTTAGCGTCATATAACTCAGACTATCGCAAGAGATTAAACGCCGAAGCCACAACATCGAAGGAGGGTCTGCGAGCGAACAGAGCAGGACGGACGATCTTGTGACACCTTGAACAAGGTTTGGATTGGGTTTGGATGCCAGGTTAGCTGGACCACGTGGTAGAGAGGATAACATTCAGGCACGGTACAGATTCAGGTATAAGTACACTCGACTCCAAATGAGCTACACAGATCCAGTAGACGAGTCTACTTCGTAAAGACTGATCCCAACGTCAGCTATTAGCTCCACTGGAAAGACGAACGACCTACTCGAAACAACGTCCTCGTCGGCCACGAGGTGGGTTAGGCCTACTTTCTGAGCGTGCGGTGAAAACTTTGACGATTTCCCCTAGAAGAGATCAAGCATCAGCACGGATAAATGCTTCATAATGAAGACTCGTACCCTGGATAGCCGTCAGTAAGGCGTTCATTAGTTAAAGCGTGATGCACTCACCAAACAAGTCCATAACGGAAATTCGCCAAGAGGGACCTATGGATACCGTTACAAACATCCTGCCAGGCTGTGAGAGTCATGCAACATAAGATAATGATCCGCTGACCTCGATAGTAGCTCCTTTCCTCATACACACCGGATCAGCAAGATCAGGATGTGCGCCTCGTTTCTTGGTGTATATCCTAACCATCCCCAGCTTCTCCCATATACGTTCAATCAAATAGTCCAAGCTGGTTACAGTAATCAGTGACTCAGGTCAGTGAAATTGCGATGAAAATCCTAACTTGAGACCCAGTTCGCAACTGATCACGACGGTATTCTCCTCCCGAGCCAGTTTGTTCATTTGCTCGAGGCTGATAGAGTCGACCTTGTTGTAGACATCTGTATGCTTTTAGTGACAAGGTACTAATGAATCGAGAGGGAATCCTCTCACAGAGACACGGAATATACTTGCGTGTTCCTGCAATTTCCTAAAGTCAGAAATATGACCAAGTGGTGTGGGCAGGCACGCTACCGATTAACACATCGATAAACTCGTCTGTCGTGATCTTGCAGCAGAATAAGCGGACGTCAAATAAGCTGCCGCTGCCACTTACATCTTCTCTGATCATCACCTCGCAATTGTGGAGTTTGTCTGCCTCCGTATAAGCTGTCTGAGATCAGAAGTAGGATATCAAAACTCACAGCTGGCAAGGATTGTGCGAATGGTCTTTTCGTCTGTTTTAGTCAACTTCACGGTGGTATTCAGCTGGCTGGCTGGGTGAGTGGGTGGTGAGGACTGTGAGTGATTCGGGACCTACTGTAATCTAAGAGAGACCGAAGGCGGAGTCAACACCGTAAAGGAGACATCAGGCCTAGACGACGTACACCACCGGTTGTCTTGCGCTTGAATACTACATCAGGCTTCTGCTTGTTGAGCCGGATACCGACAGCATCTAACTCGATCTCTAACAGTCTACGTTGTTCTTCAGACTTTGTGGCATCCAGCATAATCAAGATCACATCGGCCGTCTTTGCAGCTGTACCGCTATTAGAACATATTTGACCTAGAAATATGACGGACTCACTTGAAACCACTTGTCGGCCTCGACCACGACCTTGTTGGGAGTGAAAAGGATCCAGATAAAACTGATGATGAGGTTCTTACCCTGACTAGCACCCTCAACGATACCGGGGAGATCCAGCAGTTGGATACGAGCACCTTGATATTCGATGACACCAGGAATAGCCTGAAAGACTGATGAGCAAAACGGAAACTTAATGTGGAGAGTCCTGCAGAAAGATACCTACGGTTAAGGTGGTAAACTCGTAGGCCGCAGTCTCCGATTGTGTATGGGTTGTTTTGCTCAATAATGTTGACTGTCAGGTCCGCGTTGTCAATACAAATACCTGGTTGAGGTTGGCTTCGTCACCTTTCCAACCGAGGGGAATCCTATCAGGGCAACTCTCGCATCGCCAGACTTTTGAACGTCGAAGCCTGTGCCAGCACCGCCGCCCTTCTTATCGGGTTCAAGCAGTTGTGCTCTGTATCGTGCTAGCTTTGCTTTGAGGAGACCAAGGTGGTACTCGGTGGCCTACTTAAGGTTCTGTTCAGAAATGCTGCACACCACACGATAAAGTGTTCTCACCTTGTTCTTCTGAGCTAGATAGCCACACGAACTGTTAAGATTTTTAGCACTGCGAATAAAGGAGGTTCACGAACTCCTGGCCATCTCCTCTACATTGGGGATGAGCTACAGATGGTCAATCATCGAGTCGACTTTTCCACTGGCACACCTTCGATTTCTTTGATCTGTTTGGAAATTAGGCATCGGTTGAGACGCAATGAATCGCTTTCCGTACCTTCTCTACGATACCCATGATTGTGATGAGGCTGGTGGATGTGCAAGTGAAGGCTATCTGTCTGAAGATATGATTATCCCTTGAGCCGTGACAATGACGAAGTCAGAAATTCCACGTGCCGTAGCTCATAGCGCTCGGCGTTCATCCCGCTCTGCTGCATTCTTGCGCAGATTCTGCCGCCTGACAACCTCCATACAACACGCACCCGAGATACCAGGTATTATGAGGAGACATACCCCGACTTTGTTTACACACAGCGAACTAGATGGCAATGAGGAAGATGACGAATGGCAGATGCCCCTACCGTACCAATACGCATCCCCTCCATCCGCATCCCAACCAAATCCCTCCAGGAGCCGGATGAAGCTCCGCTCACGACCCTCGTACTCATCCAACTCCAGTTCTGGCAGTGCTCCATCACCTGGACAAGTTCCAAAATACTCTGATATCTACTCTCAGTTCGTGCAGAGATATCGCTCTGGTGCAGGGGTTGACGGCGACCCACGCAATGACCCAGATAGCCACTACTACCAAAGAGGTCTCGGTCAACTCCTTGACACGGGAGAGAGTGACGACGAAGATTTGGCACGAGGCTCGATAATGTCAGGAGATGCCTTCGCGGCTCTGAATCTTGACTCTGAGTTTTTGGAGCCCGCCACCTTGGAGGAGAGGGAGCGGTTGGAATGGCAGACAATGCTTGCTTCTGTCCTCGCAGGCGACATCCTCAAATCAGAGAAGACTCGAATAGCAGTCGCTCTTCAGTCTTCTGCCGAGCATCAGAACCTGCTTCACGCGAATATCTGGCTAGGCATTCGAGCAAAGCTGCATGGGAGGACCGAGGATGATGAACGAAAAAGATTGGAGGAGCGGAGGCTCAGGACGGTGGATGCTGTTATCAGCGAAATCATGACGTTTCGTGCCGGAGATGTGAGGGAGGGGTCAGGTCTTTGCCAGCACACTGTCGCGTTGAAGAACGTGAACGACGTCCTTCATCGATGGGACATTGCTCTCTCCTTGTACCCGAATCTTAAAACCCTCTACCTCGACAAACCTTCAACCGGAGAAGGTTCATTCCAGGCGCGGTGTGACACGCTCAATACGTGGGCTTCTGTCCTTACATCTGTTCGGACACAGACAGACTTGCTTCGCAAATGGACGGGTAGTCAAACGTTAGATGTCACCCAGCCTATGCCAAGCCCGAGGTTGTCTAATAACGGACGTCCGCTTCACGACTCTCGAGATGGATCACCTGTGGCAGACAGGACCTCTTTCGTGGAGAGGGTGCTGAAGGAGGATTCAATACAGCGCACTTTCGAGAAGGCACTCTTGACCACAGTCCACAGCCTCATTGGGACGGCTCGGGATGCTCAGGTTAATCTCGCACCTATATTCCGAGAGATGAACCTCCCTACTTTCGAAATCGAACTAGTCCCTCTCATCTCGTTTCCCACAAAACTGGTGCAAGCTAGTTTGCGCCTGCGCCTCGAATACGTGCAGAAGCTCAAAGATCCCGAAGTCTTGATCATTGACCAAATGATCGACGATCTCAAAGTCAGCATTGGCCTTGCTTGTACCCTCAAGCGACAATATGAAGCCTTTCTGGCCCCTGATCCAGGCGGGAACTGGAACTTGCCCCCTTGCATCAGCGAGGATTATGACCATACTGTCCTCGAAGCCTTAAACTTCTTCTTCAAGCTGATTCACTGGAAGTTGAAGGGGTCACCTAAAGGCATCTACTTCAAGGAAACGGACGTACTGGAAGCGCAATGGGCTACTTTTAATGACGTTAGTCTGAGCACCGCAGGGGGTGCATCCTTAGTTGCAGAACAACTTTGGTATGTCTACGGGGAATTCATTTTCGTCTCCGTCATATATTGATGGTCATGTAGCGCGCTCACCAACAAGCTCATGGTCCGAGTAACCAACTACTTTGAAACGCAGCTTCGTGTACCAATGCTGGATGGGATTGCCAGGCAGACTGCCGAACTGCGGATGAATGGCATTGGGAAAACGCCAGCAACTTCATACCCCACCCATATTCATGAGGGAGTCAACGGAAGCCAGAAGATGAACGACGAGCAATTGGTGAACTGGTACAGCAAGATTCTGGACAGCGTACGGCTGCGGTCTCGAAAACTACAACGATTTGCTCGGTTAGTCAAATTTGCTCCTTCTATCGTCTCAGCTCTGACATCCCTCTGACATCCCCAAAGTGTCCTGACCCAGAGATTTAGCAACTCTGCGGAATACACGCTTGAGAACGTGCCCTTGGATCACTTTATCGCCGCTCTTGTCGAGACAGACCACTTCCTCGTCTACACACAATCCTTTGAGGAAGAAGGAACCTACATCGTCGCCCCCCATAGCCTTCGAGATCGACCGGATGCTATTCGCCGCCTCCTCCTTGAAGCATTCCATGTCCAGGAACTGTCAGCCGACGATGGTAGCCGGATGGCCGATGATAACGAGCCTGACGTCGACGATTACGATGATATTGGCTATCTCCTCGTCTTGTCTCCTCGCAGCCGTTTCCTGTGGAATGGGTTGGTGCTTATGTTGGAGATGCCGAAGCTCGATCTTGATTTGAAAGACAATCGCGTTCGCTTAATCGCCGACGGCGCCCAGCAGCGGCTAGTTTTGGCAAAAGACCAATTCGCCGAGATCTTCTTAGCTGTTGATGAAGACGGAGAACTGGTTGAGGCTGCCTGTGGTCCATTGACTTGCATCGCGGAGCAACAGGCCCATCTTCCTGCAGTCAATCGAGAACTTCGTAAGATCGTCCGCGCTACCAATCGGTTGGCAGAATCTTTCGTCGATTCCGTCCATCATGTCCGGAATGCCCTTCGAGGTGTCAAAGGTTGCCAGGAGCTCTTGGAGAACTGGTATCTTTTCGCATCAGAGTATGGCCAACATGCGCAGCGACACATGGATCGATCTAACCTCATGAAGTTCAACCGTTTGCTCATCAAGCTCGCAATCTCTTGGGTATCTTTCATCTGCGACGACTGCGATCCTAACGACCGGAAGACGTTTAGGTGGGCGGTTAATGCTCTGGAGTTCGCTTTGCATCGTACAAGACGGAACAACATTCTCCAGCTACCCAGTGACCAGTTTGAGTTGTTACGCCAAAAGGTGGCCAGCTGCATGACACTTCTCATCAGTCATTTCGATATTCTTGGCGCCCGCTCCAGCCTCGCGCAGCAAGAAAAAGAGAAGCAGGAGGAGGTGCTGCGACAACAGGCCTTGAACGGTCGTCTCATAGACGATGAAGCATTCTCAAGATCATGCTCACCTGGCACCGATAATGATGATACAATCGTCATCGTTGCTTCTCGTGCGTACAGAGACCCGAGTGTGCGCATCTTCTGGGAGAAGACCACGCGTGCTCTACGGGACCTCGAGGGTAGACGTGCCAACCTTGGTTCAGAGCATCGCATGGTCGGCCGAGTCCTGGATGCGGAGAAACCTGAGAATCGATCCCTTGTGTTCCTCGCTTCGTCGAGTTCGAATATTGGGATTCGGTGGCAGCAAGGTCGATTTATCGGAGCTGGCGCATTTGGCTCAGTGTATCTGGGCGTCAATCTGGACTCCGGGTCACTTATGGCTGTGAAAGAAATCAAGTTCCAGGACTTATCAGGAATGCCGAACCTCTACTCCCAAATCAAGGATGAACTACACGTCATGGAAATGCTCCACCATCCCAACGTTGTCGAATACTATGGGATCGAGGTCCATCGCGACAAAGTCTACATATTCGAAGAATACTGTCAAGGCGGCAGCCTAGCGGCTCTACTGGAGCACGGGCGTATTGAGGATGAAGGCATAATCCAAGTTTACACCATGCAAATGTTGGAAGGTTTGGCTTACTTACACTCCCAAGGTATTGTCCATCGAGACATTAAACCCGACAGTACGTGTGACCATCGTTTGCTACTATGGGGAGCTTACTCAATCGCCCTTAGATATTCTTCTCGATCATCTGGGCGTGATCAAGTTCGTCGATTTCGGCGCAGCAAAAATATTCGCCAAGAACCAACGCTCTATCCAGTTGTCCCGTCGCGCCGCACCGGAGCCTCCACAACTGGGGGTTCCAAAGGATGACAGCCTGACGGGCACACCCATGTATATGTCTCCTGAAATGATAAAAAATGACAAACGTGGGCGACACGGCGCGATGGACATATGGTCTATGGGTTGTGTAGTATTGGAATGCTCAACTGGGAAGAAGCCTTGGAGTAACCTTGATAACGAATGGTACGCATTCGCCTTAGCTGCAGCCTCTACAGTAGCTGAGTGTTCCCTCTTGTAGGGCTATCATGTTTCAGATCGGTGTTGCCACTCAGCATCCACCTTTACCCGAGCCAGGACAACTGAGCGATCTTGGTATCAATTTCATCAAGCAGTGCTTGACCATTGATCCTGTTCGACGGCCCACAGCGGCTGAGCTCACCGACCACCCCTGGATGCTTGAATTCCGTGAAGCGCTTCGGAGTTACGAAGAAGCAGAAATGGCCAATAACCCTCCGAACGAGATGCCTCCACAAGAAGAATACGAGTCGGCCACTGTTGCGCGACAGGCAGCTATCAACCAGGAAAAGGAAATCGAAGCAATCACATCCCAGTCCCCCGTCATATCACCAATAGCAACACCGGAATCAGAGTCCGCAAGTGGCACCCCGTCTCCTCCCTTACCTGGATCCTTTTAATTTTGACTTCCCATATGATATTACACACGATTGCCATGTAGCCCATAGTCTTTCCTCTTTTCTTGTACTACTAACCCTGCTCGCTCAAACATGAAACGCGAATTCTGCTTGTCCTGTCCTGCTTGTGATACAGTCAGACCAGCTTTATTCAGCACGCAACGATTAACGACAAGCATCTATACTACAGTTAACGATAGAGTACAGCAGGGTCTTACTCGATGATCCACCTCCTCCCAGTCATCGAGAATTCAGATTTAACACTGGCTTGGCTTTCCGTTCGCTGGTGAGAGGCGTTACTTTCGGTGTTTCCAACACTCGATAAACTCCGCTCGCTGTTCTGACTACCACTACGAACCAGGTCCGCGTACTGCGGGAGGCTTCCACCGATCACACCAGATGGTGATCTAGTATGGGCAAGCGAAGGCGCCGCCACTAACGCGGCCCCAGGTTGGGGGTCAAACGGGACGTTCGAGGGGTTGTAGAACCGAGGACCCAACGTTCTTGTCGGGAACATCTGGCTAGGAATAGGTACGTTCTGACCAGACCCGAAAGCAGCCGAATATGTGGGGATCGCGGTGTCGGAGGAAGGGAATGCCACCTTCTCAACATCGGATTGCACCTCTCGAGTTTGTGTGACGGAAATGAAATCATCACCGGGGAGGGGTTGTTCTGCGTTGACTGAGGAGGAGAGTTATTAAGCCGAACTGAGATGAAAATGGGTAGCTCACGATAACGTGGGAGGCCCTTGCCGAAGTTCATGCGGCAGACAATGGCCAGGATGAAAGTGACCATAGTTAACGCCACCGATGCAGTTGCGACGAGGCCAAAGAAGCGCCATTGCACAAAAGTCCACCTGAACGTAGGCGAAGCAAACATACTTCCCCAGCCGGCCATGTAGAGGAAGGAGAGGATGATGAAGATTAACATTGGTACCTTCAGCTCGCGTCGGACAGCAAACCATCCCTGAGCATATCGTAAGTTCATAATTCATCTTCGAAAATGTTCATTTCATACCATTGCCAACCAAGGGATCAAAAGCTAATGAAATGTCAGCGATATGTGAGGGCCACACCAGAAGACGAAAGACACACAATGAAGACAATAATGACCACGGCCTTGTAAACTTCAGTCCTCGGCGCAAGTTTGGCGATTTCTCCGTTCCAAATCTGATCAATCCACAGACCCATAGATGCCACAATGAAGAAAAGTGACAATTGGATGACGATGGATAAACTCAGGACCGCTTTGTAAATACGATTGATGGTGAGAGACGCCCCGACGCGTTTGAATGTCTGCCAGCCGAAGAGCTGGACATAGATGTATCAGATATGGACGTTTTGGAGGAACCTCATGAATTGGGAGCTCACCTTGATGAGCCTCCACGACAGGAATAGGGACAAGATGAGAGCGACAACGTTCAAAACGAGGCTTGCGATCTCGGCATCCCCGCGAGCTTTCCAGTAGGTAGGTAGAAGCTGCTCGTGATTGCACGCTCCGTAGACGGTGAGTCGATTGAAATCTTGACGGAAGTCGGCGGTTTGAGCAATCTGAAAGCTACCCCATGCAGTAGCCAACGCGTGGGTGAGCAAGGACGCGATGCTGTGTACATGCGCATAAATACAAGCTACGAGATAGCGATTAAGGACCGCGCACATGTGGGGAATAGATTCATTCAATAGCTAATATCAAGCATGAGCACCGAGATCAGAGCATGAGGAGATAATTGCTCACTGCGACGACAGACATTCCCAATACCCAAAACTGGAATGCAATGAACGTGATGTCTTCTCGCTTTGTGTCTTCCAACCTAAAGACCTTCCCATCGATGAATGTCTTCACAACGACGTCAATACACGTACGTCATCACAGGCCAATTGAGTGCCCACAGACAGCTGCGATCGAGAGTAACATTTCGGTCCGTATTGCCAAGACCTTGGATGACTACCTGAGTGGTGCCGTTAACCTGCACGGCTTCGATTGTCCCAAGGCTGCTCCTCTGTTTGGGAATTCAACGAAATATACAGGAGAGAAAGATCATTCAAACAACTAACCTTAACCCACGATTCTGTCTCGCTTATTACTACAGAGTCTCCTTGGGCGGGTCGGTGTGAAGAGTCGTTGACTTCGGCAGGGGAGGGGGAGACTGTATGCGTGGCGAGGGGTACAATGGTAAGAGTGATCGTTAGTTCCCCCGTATCGCTGGCCGTCGAAGGCACAGGGGATGTAGTACTAGCAGGTGAACTCAATATGGACGGTGCAGATGATGCGATAGTGGATGTAGGCACGGAGTTCTCCTCCATCTGCATGGTAGTCTCCATATTGGAGGGTGTCCCATCCCATATGACTTCGCACGAGCTATCACTCGCTCCGGATGGCACGGAGTCACACCAACGAAGATCTGGCCCAAGTACAGGGAAACCGAAAGAGGTCGCGTTTCCCTGAATGAGGATCCCCCAGAGAAAAGATGCAGCCTGTGCATTGATGGAGAAGGCTTGAGCTTGAAAGGCCACTTGAACTAAGCAGTGGAGGATGGAGAAGGCCAGGTACGCTGCGGTGAGCCGGGAGTATGTGAATCGTTCCCACTGGTTGGAAAATCAGTCAGGTTTTATGTATTCATCGGAACTGCAATGAGGGATTGCAACAGATGGTCCTGTTACGATGACGCACCCTCTGGCACTTACCAAGATCTTGAGTTTTGAGGGAAGGGGAACATGATCCCAGATCTGTTTTACACGCATCTTGTGTATTCTGTAGTAAGCCCGTCTGTAAGCACTGGTATATACCATTTCAGGTGTCTGTCTACCTACAGGGAGGCCGCTGGGCAAGGTACCGGTTGTTGGATGGAAGGGGGAAATTGGATGTGCCTCTAGGGCGAGAAACTGAGGAAAGAGTCGACCAGGACTGGAAGGAGAGTATTATCAAGATAAAAGAGAGTGCACTGTGGCCCAGCCGAGAGCAGAAGAAGAGAAAGTGAGGGAAAACAAGCAGAAACGACGAGGAGAGAAGCAAGAACTGAAGCTCTCAACGTCCGTCGCGACACCGCCGTTTAGGTCAGTTGCTGTTTACGTAACCGCGCATGGCAAGCGCCCACAGACGCCCACACCTCCTCCATCATCTGTTCTTGCCAGAGACATGTTTCACCGGCTCGAGTCCACGCAATGTTATCACGATTCAGTGGTCCGAGTCAGAATACATTCTCAAAAAGGCTATAGCTACACTACAAATCTCAGACAGTATGCAGTTGACAAGTGGCTACAAAAGGTGACGAATCTGAACGGTCGGGTCAGATAGGTTCGTTCACCGGGAAGAAGTAATGCTCACAAGTTACTTATGCCCACCAAGTGTCAAATTTGATACCAGCGCCTATTTCCGAGGAACCAGAATGTCGGCACCTCCGCTACATCTCCCGTGCCCAGCTGATCCACGTCCTCGACCACGGGGTCTGTTTTCTTGACCAGAAACCCCTCATCGTGCAAATATCGCAGGAGGTCGTCGACCTCCTGTCTATCATATACATTCCGAAGCCTCCAACGAACTTCAGTCTACACCAAATCGACATGGGTAAGTTTGCGAATATACTGACGCACAACACCTACCTGTAAAACACCAGGACGGAAGAGGACGACCCCCATCACGGCTCGCAGCGCTGCGTCCCAGATATCTCTGATTTTGCATCCTTGTATATCAAGCCATCTTCGAGGAAAAACTCTTGTCATGGGATCCTCCGAGACTACAACGGTCCAGGAGCGAAGGTATGACGAGGACACGAGGACCACAGTCGAGTACCCAGCCCAGAACGCAAGAGGACAAATCCCGTCTGTCATGGCACCAACAATGACCAGGAGGTTCTGCCGCGATGGGATCCCTACCTCACTCTGTAGGAGGGGATGACGGATGTACACTTAAGCTGCCGGTTGGAGAGACTCACCAGAAGATCACCAAAGGTCAATCCGGACGGACCAGCCGTATCCAATAACTGCACAATCCTCGGCACAAGCTGGGCATGGTCGATGGCCAAGGCGGACATTTCTTCCTCGAGACAAGATTTACAATCGACTGGGCCGTGGATTGCTCTGCGGCAAGTGGCCTTGAGGCCCTCAATAGTTAATCCGTGCCCTTCTTTCTGGGGTTCAGTCTCCACTGAGGCCATAACCACCGTAGCTGACTGAGATTTTGGCGACTCTGGGGTGACGATGGCCATGTCACGGAAGCGAACGAATAGGGCCGTTTCGATATCATCATCATCTGCGGCTACAAGTTAGATACGAGGAAGTGTAGCATCGCGTCGGACCTACCAGCTTTCTTGCTGTTCCAATCGATAGCCCCGCGAGCGTTTTGAGCGCCGGATGTATCGACACGAAATTCCACCTGGAAGATAAGGTGAGATGAGAAACATAGCTTGGACGAAGGGAGGTTGCACACCTTAACATCAGAAGTCAGCTCAAGGAGTGCGGCACAATCCCCGTCTGTGGCGAGCAACGGCCATTCTCGCCAATCGACTTGGTCAGTTGAGATATCTTCGAGTGCAGATGCATCCTGAAATGTATCTCGGGGGATCAGGCCGCCGACCAAGTTTTGATTCCTTTTCAAAGTAATGGAATGAGCCTTCGTAACAAATCAGATAGATTAGACTTGCATCTCAGATATCTTTAATGTTCTCCCTGGCTTTGCCTTGCGTGGATCTCGAACAACTTTGGAAAGAACACTCCGGCCAAGAAGATTTGAGGTCGCAACAGAGACAGATTGCTCTCCGACATGGTGGAGCAACTTAGAGGCGCAATCGAGATTGTACTTTTCATTGGGAGTTCCCATAACCATCTTCTCTGCAATGAACAAACCGACGACTGACAAGGAAGGTTAAAGGGCATACCTTTACGGCGGCTTCGGCCACATTCACAGTCTCAGATCCTGGCTCGCCCTCGGTGAACATTACCTCGGGGATGGTGGTAAAGGCATATCGTTTCATCGTCTTTTCACGACCTTCTTCCAAGGTAACGTTCCACATAAAATCCCACAGCGGCGCTGCTGGCTGCTTCTCTTCGACTTCCCAATCCCGGCTTAACACTTCGATCGAACTTGGCAAAACTAGGGACGGTGTTTGCTCTTGGGGTCGAGTGAAGCCAACACGTCTGCAAAGGATCTTTATATAAACAGAGCCAAGATGAAAGTTCGATGCTTACAATGCATTCTTGTCGATATGTCGTCGGAGAAACTCGACGTGCTGAATGAGGTCGAAATTGGTGGGGCTCTCTGGATCGTCGTCAGGTAGCATGTCCGTCCCTCGATGTTGCGCCCATAAGTCATTCCACCCGTCCTCTAGTCGCTGGAGGTAACTTTCACCACCTGGGGCTTCTCTCAGAGTACCCAGCCTCTGCCGGACGGTATTACGGGGAACGGAGGGGAAGACTTGTTCAAATGCGCCCCAATCAATGCGTTGTTTACGACAGCGAGCTTTGATGATCGCAGATGCGTCGCGAACGAGTTCGTCGTAGTCTTTGTTCCATTGAAATCTGTTCCTTCGCTGAGGTTTTGTGGGAGGCGCATCGACTTCTGCAGATGGTGCCTTGGTTAATTGACATCTTGCCAATGCAACAAACAGGACTCACCACGTGCGGATTTCCGTCCCTTCTTCGTCCTCTTATCAGATTGTAGCCTCTGGAGAGGGGGTCCTTGCTGCGCTATGAGACTCTCAACCGACTTTTCGAGAGGGTTGACTGTGACAGGCCGAAGCGGCTTAGCAGGCGATATCGGTCTGATCGACGGTCGGCGGTCAGCTGATGAGAGGATCTTTTGCGCAGCCAAGCTGGCATCTCGTATCGCTTGTGCAATCTCATCTTCCCATTTGCGAAGATCTTTGCTCGAGCCTGTGTTAATGAAACGTGTGCGGACTCGACGAACGCGAATGGCAGCAGATCCCTTTAACTCTTCGGGCTGAACGCATTTAAGCATCTCATCCCAGTCACGTTCTCGGCGAACCTTGGCTTCCATAACCTTTTGAGCAGACAATGCTTTGGCCTCGGAAGTCCTCTTCGCCTTTTCCTCTGCTGCCTCTCTCTTCGCTTTGCGGCGCGCCTTCTCGAGCTCTTGCAGACGCTTTGTCCTCCCCTTGGAAAAGAATTTGTGGACAACATCCTGAGGAGCACAAGCTACCCAACATATCCTGTGGAAGCTACTCGCACCTCCGTCTCCGTCTTCCAACGGCGTGTCCCCAGTGGCAGGGTCGACAAACTTCTTTAGGTAGTGGCTTTGATGCCAGGAAAGGACGTAGGTGCTATTCCAGGAGATTGGACGCCTCAGTGTCTTGCACATCGCGGCAGCGACATCGAGAGGTCCCGTTAGACTGTCGGATTCAGGGCAGATGAGGCCTTGGGCGTAGTCGTCATTGAGACAAACGTCCCTCAATTCCTGCCAATATGCTGCAGCATCAGAATGGCCAGCAACTTGGTAGTCTTTATAAAATGGCGGACAAGTCTCTGACAGAACCCAGAGGTGTAGCGGTGCCACTGAGTTGAACCGCCAGTAGACTGGCGCCAACACCGGTGTCTGAGTCGACCAACCCTCGAGGGAAGCCATCTCAAAGGCGGTCGGGTAATCTCCATTTGCAGCACACACCAGGAGTGGGGAAGTGGAGTCTGACGAGCGTAGAGGCGTGACTAGCTTTAGGGAACGCATGATCTCGAATAAGTCGAGAAAGCGAGAGCGGGACCGCGCTCTCCCGATCTGAAATGCCGAGTGAAGGCCTTCTTCCAGTTCGCGGACTGGAGTGTTCTTGCCCTCGTCCGTCTCGAGTAAGGCGAGGAGTCTGTCATCATAAACGAGGGCGGAGACAACGGCGAAGTAGAGAGAAACGGGGATGTCCGAATGAAGATATGAAAAATGGATGATGCGTTCTTGATGAGATACAATGCGGGGAGAAGCGTCGAGGTTTTCGAAGGCCTTGAGGAGGTGAAGGTGAAGCTTCTGAGCTCGCATTACTTTCCCCACAATGAATCCAGACATCTGCGCCAAAGTGTGCTTCTCTGTAAGCAGGACGTCACGGATAGTGTCTTCGTCGTATGTAAAAAGCTCGTCAGCACGGGATGTATTTTTCGCCCAGCGTTCACCGTCTCCTTTGCCGGGCGTTTCCATCTGCATCAATTGCAATGGGAGAGCGCGGCGCGGCATATGTCGATCGCCACCGTAGTTGAGTTCTTCGTCTACCTTCTTGACAGCCGATAACTGAACCGGAGGGCACGACTTACTAAGGTCCGCGAGGAAGGAATTAAGGAGGTCAGGCGGTGTGGTTGGAAGGTAGGCAACTCGTGCGGAGCGACTGCTTCCCGTTGGCATGATGACGGATGTTTTCAATGTTTTGATCTGCGATCGACTCTCGAGAGCATTGAGGGTGGCATCAATGGTCCGCTTGTCGAGACGAGAACCGATCGGTGCACTTGTGGGCTCGCCAGCTTTCGTAAGGATGTCGATGAGGCCGACATGGGCTTCCACGAAGTCTTTGGTACTTGTGAGAGCAATGCCACCCAGATCCTGCAATAACCGAAGGATTTCGTTCTCTCTCCGCAGATGGGACACGTTCACTTTGGGTCGAGAACTCGTGGCTTGCAAATCCGGGTGCTTTGGCTTTGCCTGCCTTTGGGAGATCATGTTTGAACCGCCATCTAAATTCTGCCGTGGCTCATCAATCAAGACCCCATGAGCAACGGTTTCGGATTGGGGATGCTAGAAGTCCCAATGAGCTCACGACAGGGAAAGAGCGGGAAGTAACGTACCTGGGTGGCCTTTTTCAGGGCGTCGGTGGGCGACCCTTCTTCCTGCAACAGGACAGGATCAATGGGGGTCGGTGCCGGGCTTCCCAGACGGCTTGGTAAGCCTTCGGGTGGCGGCTGTGGACCTTCTCGCACAGCTGGTATCGCAGAATCGGGCAAAAAAGAGCCCTCCTGAGCAGTGGGGCTCTGAGTTGAACGTGAGGGAGCGGCATCGGACATCGTGGGGAAGTCACTAGGCTGGGGACTCTCAATGGGATGGAAGGGGAAGTCGAAAGTAGTGGGTTGGGAAGAGAGGTCACTCAGCGGTGAGCCAGTACCAAAGACATCTTCCATTGTGACCTCTGTTTCAGGAGGAAGTGGCGCCTCTGCGTCCATCTCAAGGGCGAACGGTAGTTCTTGGGAAATGATCGGGGATTGAAATGAAGACCTAGCCTGGGTTGAATCCACTTGGTCGACACACGGCTGGGTGAGGGCCGCTGGCGACTTAGTCTCTGAGTTTTCATGGAGAGCTTCTGATGGAGATGCGACGAGAATCCCAAGATGGGCGGACCCGCGTTCGGGGGGCCTGCCTCGCCTTTTGGGTGAAGATGCTCTCTCCGGACTGTCATCTACAGGATCGACGTCATCTTTATTCTTGGGAGGCCGACCGCGTTTTTTCGGAACGATGGGAGTAGGGGGATCTTGCAACACCAGTTCGGCTGCTTCGACCACCTTCTTTGGACGACCACGTTTTCGCGGCGGTTCCTTGGGAGCGTCGTCGTCTGCCGCAGTCTGCTTCTTTGGTGGACGACCTCGCTTCTTCGGAGGTGCAGCTAGGTGCACCAAAGCACCGTCGCCTTTCGAGTCAGATGATTCCGGCACCTCTTCAATCTTCCTTTTCTTCGCTCCCTTTGACATGACACCACGACTTGACCCTTCAACAAACTCGGGATCCATTTCAGTATCCTCCTCAACTCGCTTTCGCTTCTTGGACTTTTCCTTCCCTTTAGTTACCGGATTTGCTGGGGGGTCATCAAGAGGCTCCTGGTCGTCTTGCTCTTTACTGTTCTTCTTCGTTTTCTTCGCTTTAGGTTTCGCGCCGTTAGATTTCTGACCCGCTTTGAAATTATCTTGGTATTGAACCAAGCTGTTCGGGTCTTCGTAGAAATGGTTTTGGTCCATCGGGAGAAACTCGCCAACAGACGAGAAGTCGGCTTCGGCGTACCGACTCGTAGAATCGTGCAAGCTCTCTTGAACGACGAGAGTTCGGTAGGAGGTGACAGTGTAGTATCTGTGACGCCGCTCCCTTCCATGTGTCTCCATAAGTTCTGCAATGCCCAGGTCGCTTAGATGTGCAGGAGGGGGATATTTGTCCAGGCGTGTCATGAGCAATTCGATCGTTCGCTTGTCCAAATGGCCTAATGCGTCGGACAGCTCCTATACAGGGTTATGCAGGCTCATCAGCAGTTGATCAAAAGCTGAAGAACTGGAGGAAGGGGGTTACGTTGAGAGTCAGTCCAGTTGTGCCTGCGTCTTCTAATAGGTCAATCATTTGTTTATGGAGGGACCGGTTGTATTTTACGCCATTCTCTTCGTCATCGACTGCAATAGTTGGTAAGAAGGCCACCCATGATGGAGGACTCCAGATGCATACCTGTTGGGTCTTCCCCGTGATCGGCCATCTCAGCAGTATTTTCAGGACGTTGGGTAACTGCGCCTGTGACCGAGGAAGAACCAACACCGTCTGGGGTGATTAAACGAAGACATTGAATCCAAGACTTTTTCTTTTGGTCTTTCGTCCGTTGTGGAACATATAGTTTCTCGATAAGACCTTGGGAAATGAGATCGTTGATCCGCGTCTGAAAAAAGCGACGATCCGTCTTCGTTGGATGGGCGAATCCCTACGAGTAAGCCAGCATATAGTCAATCACAGCTCCCATGAGTCGAAGAGCGAGACGAACGATTTTGATCAACATGTTCTGGGAGGCATGCATATAGTTTGTTGAGTTCCTCAGCAACTTGACGACCCGCGCCCGAACCAGCGGAAGACTAGACAAATGCCGTGCATCGATTGGGTCGAAGCGAAGGAGGGTGGTGGCGGCACTTTGTGTCTCCTCTGCTTCCTCCCCTTCACCGATGGTCTGGCTCTGCTCAACATCAACCGCATCTTGTTTCCCTTTAGCTTCCTCGTCGCGGATTTGTTTCCAGAGTGGACTGCGTTCGAAAAAGTACTTGTGAATGCAAAAGTGTGAGCCAACGCCTCCACGCCTAATCTTGACACTAGCGCAGGATAAAGGTGATAAGCACAGATATAAGCCATGGGTGGATTGATACGTACACCAAATCAAGGTCGAGGAGTTGATTTACGAGGTAATGGCATGTCTTTTGATCGTATTTGGATTTCTTTCCCAACTCCAAGACACTGATGCCATCTTCTCGCCCTCGTGTAACGAGCTGAAGGGCGGTATAGACCATGGGACTCAGTTTTGAGGGCTAAGGGACATATAAGCATGAATGTTCATTCATAGTTTCAGTATACATACCCTGATGTGAGAGCCCGTGATCGCGGCGAAAGAGGTTTCAGGATCCACAGCTATCCTGAGTGTATCACCGTATGCCTCATTGAGGTCTGCCAAAGTTCTTAACTTCGCATCTGGGACGATATCAAGATTCGTGGCTGGAGGGGGTTCTTCGTGAACCTCTCCCCGCTCCTTAGCTTTTCTCTTGGCGCTAATTTGCGGGGCGAGGTAGACCTCCATGCACTCGCCTGGGGGAACGGTACCTATCCGGACAGTGGGTTGGTGGACGATGATCGACCATACAAACCCATAGTATGCGTCGTCGACAACTTGTGGGTAGGAAGAGGTGTCATGGGAATGAAACCCTATAATGAAATCTCGCAAACGGGAGACATCACAGCCTAGAAGAATTTTATAAGTAAGCTGGACACAAAAAGGGGCATAATGGTGGTGAGTCAGGCCGTTGTGGGTGGGATTCGAACGCAGAGGGCCGACCCAAACACGTCGCTCGATAGCGCGTTCATCACATGATGAAAGAAAACTCACCGAGATCTCCGTCAAAGGAGAGTTCCCGGAGGCAATGGTGGATGAGCTCGTCCATCTCAGAGCTCCTTGAATCTTGGGTTTAGCCAGACTTTGACAGGGATCTAACCAGAAACCGATGAGAGGTTGGATATAACGACCCACGGAGCCCTGAGGGTTCCGAACTCGGGTTGTTGGATAAATTGATGGAAGGGGCGATTGTCAGCGATAAGAAATCTTGCTCGTCGTCTGCCGCAATGACGAGGGCAGGTGTGACTCAGTGTGACATCTCGGGCTCACACTCCCCCGCAGCTGAACTTAGAACTGGTCAATTCAGACAATCGTGCTTCCACACAAGGTCTCTGGTGCAACGACAGTCATGATTGATTACAGAATAGTACAGATGTGTTGTATCATAAAGTGTCATGGAGAGATGTGGGATGCAATGGATGCGGCACGGGCGGCGACGCTTTTGAAAAACTTGGAAATCTATCCGAGTCAAGGCTCTAACTTCTAAAGACCCCCACACAAGATCAACAAAAAAGAGCGAGATGAAAAGAATGGAAAGTAGAGAGACAACCCAGTCGCTACGAACGAACCGGCTGCGTCTCCTGCGAATCCCACAAACTTCGTAACACATCTGTAAACGCTAGCTTGCCCAGCTGCGCATTCTGTTCAAATCGCTGCACCAACCAATGTTCAAGTTTATCTGCCGCGCTCCGCCAAATTCCCATCCGCGACTGTATCTCCGCCGTTTGCGTGAACGATGTCCGGTTCAAGCCAAGCGGGACATATCGTACTTGTTCGTAACACGTCGCGAATTGTGATAATGAGAGGTTGACGGAAGTCATGGTTGTTTCTTGGGTTGTTGGGTCGACGAACGACACCTCCCGAACAAAAGCGTCTTCCGACCCGCCGAAAAGCTGATTGATAATCCAATTGTTAGCATTCAGGAGAGAGGAAGTAGACTGTTTCGAACATACCTTCACAACCCAGATCGGCGTTTTTTGTTTGCACCCCAGTATCCGCTCTGTCCGAATGACACCAGTCCTAGGATCCACCGACCGGTCGATCACGTCGACACTCATAACATGCGAACAATGTGGATTGGGGTATTTATGCCACATTCCAATGACCACACGCGACCATGGATGACTGTCAGCCAGGGAACCTCGATGAGAACACAGGACACATAATTGACTTTGACGATTGACTCACTCGTAACTATGGGACTGAGAGAAGTAATGCATAGCGATAATAGAGGAAGAAGATTAACGAATCGCAAGGACAGTGAGGGTCTCTATAAGTCGTATGGCGCTCTTGAGGCGGCGAGGGAGGCCAGGGTGGGGCACAGAGAGTCAAAGTGGGCTCGGAGGAGCTGTGTTATTTTTCGTCGTCATCGCACCCGATTGGACCCGACGGTTACGGCTTCTCCGCCAATCACAAGCCTTTCGATCGCTTACGTTGTGGCGTCGGCAGACTTCGCTGCACACGATCACTGCGCCTGTGCCAGTCTTTGATCCGCAAAAGCAGGTACATATCATGTGCAACCTTTGTCAAACCTCCGGACATGAACAGCCCTCCGAGCATAAAACATGCTGAGCTCATACTATTATAAGTACACCCACAGTACTCCCGTGTTCACAATCCCTGATTCACAAGTATCCGCAGCTCCTGTAACCTTGCCTTCATCTTCGGACTGACGTTGATCATGAGCAAACGATGAGGCCGAAATAAACTAGAAAACACACTCACACTTCCAATAACTTCGCCTCCAACGCCTGTTTCTCCTCCTGCAAAGCCAACCTCTTCTCCGCATCCAACTTCGTGCTACGAAAAGGAACCAAAACAGTTCAGTAGGTCGCACCCCAGGTCAAACTGGCTAAAGAATCAGGAAGAAAGACTTGCAAAACATATCCCCCCTGCCCATCATAATGCAAAATCATCGAATGATACTTCCACAACGAAGGCCGATGTGAGACAGTCAACAACGTAATCCCAAGTCCAGTAGCATGATCCATCATCATGCCCTCCATCTCAGTCGGCACGAGCGAAGTTGCTTCATCCAGAACGGCATACTGATAACCAAACAAACCAGGGGATATCAGATGTTCGAACGAGGAGCTAGGATTTCGGAAGAATGGACCTTTGGTTTGTGGTAGAACAATCGGGCCCAAGCAATCTTCTGCTTATCTCCTCCACTCAGAGCATCCCTCCATTCCCTCGCTGCGTCCCATCCACCCTCCCGTTCCACGATTTGGTCCATCTGGACTACAGACAAAATGTGGAGGAGGTCGTCATCTGTCACACCCACTAAATACATATATCAGATAAGTTGACAGAAAGTGAAGAGGGTAAGCCAACTCACGGGCTTCCATATCCTGTTTCGAATGGGGATAAATGACTTGGTCCCGGAGAGTGCCAAGAGGCAGGTACGGGCGTTGAGGGATGAGGATGAATTGTGATGCCGGTGGCTTGTACACTACCCCCCCTACATATTATGTCACTCGTAAGATCTTGCAAATATCCAAGACGAGGGAGAACGTACCATAAACAGGCCATAATCCGCCTAATATCCGGAAGAGCGAAGACTTGCCACATCCATTAGGACCAACAATCAACAAGTGTTGCTGCAATGAAATGTCGGCTCGTGAGCAAAGGGGGGCCAAGAGACGCGAAAGAATACACTCACCCCTGGTTTTACGTGGAAACTGAGACTCTTCACCAAGATATCACCATTAGGAGTGACAATCGGCACATTCTCGAACCTAATCTCCTCACTCTCAACAATTTTACCCCTACCGCCCAGAACTACCACGAAAGGATCCTCAGTTCCACCAAGGGGGATACAGAAGGGAAAGAGAGACGTACTCTTTGCATTCTCCTCAACGCTGGCACTACTCACAAGAGCCTTATCCATCTTACCCTTCCGAACATCAGCCATTGTTTCGAGAAGAAGGGATACTCGAGCTGTATAGCCAGCGAGCTCTGATAGGTCTTTGTATGAATACAACACACGACCAAATGCATCTGTGGACAAGACATCATGAGATCTTGATTGACGGGAAGATAGAGGGGGGTGAAGCTCGAACCCGACGCTGAGAGAAGAAGGCGTCGATTCGTCACGAAACCTACAGGAGGCCGGGGAATTAGATCGCCGACTGGCGTGATATTGAGGAATATTGAGCTCACCTTCCGTCCGACTACCAAGATCTACGTTCGAAATTCCCGGAAGCTTGAAAAACACCGGGATGGCACAAATGCACAACTAGACGCCCAGAACCGAACCAAACCATCAATGAGGATTCCCCCAGTCCATGACCCCTCCACACATAACATACAAAAAATCACTCACCCCAAAACTTCCCCACAACCACTTCACAATCCCCTCCTCCACACATCCATGCCACCATCTCTTCCTCAAAACTTTCCTCTCATGCTTAACCAACCTCGCGTACTCTCTCTCCACCAACATCTTCTCAGTCTCCTCCCCACCAAAAAATGCAATCTCTTCTGCGAATTCGGAGAGACGGGAGTGAGTGTGACGGAGACTGCCGGAGAGGTGGGCGGAGGTGGATGCATATGCGCCAAATGAAGGCGTCAGATGGCGGACTACGATCGTCGAGTAAGTTGAGCGTCGCCTAAATGCAGGGAGGAAGGAGCTTACGAAGTGCTGCGGATGCTTGGACGAGAACGGTTAGAAGTACCAAGCCTTCCGCTCCTACGTTCTGGGATAGCTGGTAGTTGTATAAAATAACATCTAGGACTGGTTTGGCGAGATTGGCGTAGATGGCAGCGAGATGGGCTGAGAAGCGTTGGATATCGTGTGTGATCATCCTGAATGGAAGGGTTTAAAGAAATGAATACCGATGATGGAAGTGAGCTCACTGATCGGGATTCTTGATACGATCATCCAAGTTCGCTAGGTCCAACTATTGGAATCAAAACTCACGCTGGACGTAAGGATTGACGCTTACCCATCTTATAGTAAACCTTTCCTTGCTCTGAACCCTCCCCCTCACCAAGGTACTGCCCCATAACCTCCTCCGTCAACCTCGTCCTATACGCGATCGACAACTTGTTCTCGACGTAACTCAGCCAACTGTTCGTCCAGGTTGCGGGGATGGCTACGAGCAACCACCGCAGGATATTGAACAAGAACGGAAGAGGTTGAGCTCGGACAATTGATGCAACGATTCTGAAAGCATCAACATACAAGTCAACGAGATCTTAAGCCAGGCAGACAATCGAAGCAAAGGACTCACTTTCCATCCAGTGCGGCGACGTATAGGGATATAGCTGTTCGGAAGACGAGCAAACTGGAGTGCATAAATAGTAACATGGCCTCCTTGGATCGTAGACTTGGTATCACGATGCGTAGGATCCGAGATAGTCTCTGATAAAACACCGCATCGACCTGGGAAACGAGATGAGTCTCATCATATAAAGATTCCAACGGACCTAGCCGTGACTCACCGCAACTCTAGGAGGTTTGCCACTCTTCTCATCCCCTTCCTTTCCCTTGCCCTTCCCTTTCCCGCCAGATGATCTCGACGTACTCGGTCTGGCAGCCAAACCTTGGAACGTGGCGGCGAAAACATACACGACAAATGCGACAGTTAAGACGCGTTGCACAGCAGGACGATGACCTGTATAGAACTTTGCGAATTGGGCAAACTGTTGCTGCATTGGCCGCAGGGTTGACTGGACGGCCATGATGGGAGACGGAGAAACCGGTGGGCGACTTACAGCAATCCGAGCGTCAATCGAAGGTTCACATTTCGCAGAGCAGGTGAACGGGTCGGGCATGTGAATATCCGAAATATGATCCACGTGTCGTAACGTAAGCTGATCTGATCGACCGATCTCCCGCCCTGGGGTTAGGGTCCTGTGGCGCTATTTACATCATATCCTACCATCCCCCCTGGCCTCTTCAACCCACCCAACAACCCCCACCCAATCCCGCACCCTCCAAATGACGTGATCATCCAACCCACTCGGCCCAATCTCATCATCCTTCCACCACTCCTTCCCAGGTTCAAGCGCACACCTCTCATCAAAACCTAGCTGGTCCTTCTCAGTTGCCGAAACTGAAGGCCTCTTATTCCATTCGTAGTCGCCAAAAAGGAGGACTGGCGTAGGGTGCGAATACGACGCGCATGAGATGGCATTATCGATGGAGTCGTCGATTATAAGTGTTGCTGAAAGTTGTTGGCAGACCTGGAGAGGCTATTATAATTGGGGAGGGGAAAATTCAAGGTGAGATGTACCTCTGCCTTCGTCAATTTAGTGACGAGTTCATGTCCTTTGCCTTCGATTGCTTCCTCAAATTGGCCTGTACAAATGACACTCTCGAACAATCCTGGAATCTCGTCAGGAAGCTCCTCTCCCAAACCAACATAGAGTGGTACGAACCGGTAAAATGCTTCTCCAACCAAGCCCAGCTATTATCCAACTGACTCTTCTGCCTGGCGGTCACAACGATCAGCCGATAGCCCAAATCACGTAACTTCTGTACTCCTCTCAAAGCCCCAGGAACAGGAGTGGTGTTGATGATCTCGCCCTCTGCGTAGTAGGCCTTGACTTTCTGATAAGTCTGTTCAGGCGTACCCCAGTACGGATTCTAGAGGAGGAAACTGAATGGTCAGATTGGTATCGAGGACGGGGTGTGAACGAACCTTCCAATAATGATAATCTTGACGGACACTGGGAGTAAATACCTTATCCCACAAAGTAATGATGGATCTCACAGTGAAAATCAGACAGAGTCATATTTGTACCAAAATTCTTGTTATGCCCTTCGTGAAACGCGCAAGGTCAACCCAACCCTCCATGGACGGACGCGGCGACTTACACGCAGCGACGTTAACATTGGTTTCGCTCAGTACGTCGTCGAGATCTATTGCGATAACAGGTGCATGGGTGGGATGAGTCGAATCTGGAGGTGAAGTTGACAGTGCGCGAAGAGCGGATCCGGCATCTGGGTCGTGCTCATGGCTCGAGGGAGTCATTGTGGAATGAATATTAACGAGCTTCGAGAACGAGATATGAGAGCAGTTGACGAGTTCCTAGATGTCAGAATAGTGCCGGTAGTCAACAGACTTGCTGAAATCGATCTCGAGGATCCTTGAAAGCAAGTAAGAGTCAATTCTGTCCAATTTCTGGCTTCAAAGGATTGCGGAAGAGGGGCTTGCCATTTTGGGACGCTCATCTTTGCCTCGTGAACCCAACGCCACCTTCCTTCTTCCACTTATCCTCTAGGAATAGCTTCTCTTCGACTCTGTCAATAGCAGCCGTGTCTATAATCATGAGGAACATGCCTCCAACATAAAGGCGACAACAGCTCCTCCGCAGTCTCCCCAGAACCCATCCGACCATCCCGGCAGGAGTAAGTATTGACCCAACGTACGAGCCCACTTATCACTTCGATGGAGATCCTTGGCGATTTGAGAATTCTACATCTACTCTGCTTAGGCGGAGGTACGTGTTTTCGAGCCCTCTCAAAAATTTGTCGCTCATCTCTCATAGTATACGTCCTGTACAAACTCCTCCACCAACTCTTCCTCTGGCCGTATCTCCTCTCCCCTCATAGGAAGATACCCGGCCCACCTCTCCGTGACCCCTTCCTAGGCGTCTTCCCAGAAATAATGCACGCAGAAGCTGGGATATTACAGAGACAATGGGTCAAACAATACGGACCTGTTGTTAGAGCCGTCGGACCATTTGGGGTTGAGAGGATCATATTTATGAAGCCGGAAGCGTTGCACAGGATCTTGATTAGTGATTGGTTGGAATATCCAAGAGTATGTGGTGTCAGATTTATCTGTCAATAATATGCTCATGTGTGGCTTGGTAGCCGGATTTTATGAGGAACATCTTGGGAGTGGTAGCTGGGTATGGATTGCTGACAGTCACGGGGAATGAACACAAGCAGATGAGAAAGGTGATGAATCCTGCGTTCTCGATTCCAAATCTAATGGCCCGTAAGCCCTTTCCTCGTTTGTGTGGTTGAATATTGTCAACCCAATGGACATTAGAAACTGACATGTACTACGACTCGATCGAGAGGTTCGTAGTCGCACATTTAAAAGTTTGGACTACTTTGACCCGACCGTCAGTTTGGTCGATATACTGTCGAGTGCCACAAATGCTCAGCAAGATCCATCTCAAGGAAAAGAATTCTTGATGTACGAATGGAGTACGTTCCCCTTTGATATTGAAGTCATCCAACATATTGAAATTACATTCTTCCCAGTGAGTAAAGTAACACTTGACATCATCTGCGAAACTGCTTTCGGATACAAAACCAATTCTCTTCGAGACCCTCATAACGAACTCGCCGAGGCATACGAGCACTTGATTGGTCTCCAGAGTGGTGAGCTCGTTCATGGGCTTGTTTTCAGTTGACTGCTCACATCTTGTAGGTCCCAACATTGCCAGGTTCATTGGTTTGATGTCGATACCCGGAGCTCCTTTCCTCTTTCGTTCTCAATGGGCCTACGACCACCGCCATTGGTTCTTCAAATCCTCACTGCTCGGTAGGTCTACATTCCACTATAATCAATCGCCCCTGACTTCACGGTCTACTCAGCCCCGGCAGCCACGACGATAGAGTCGATGTACCGCATCAAGTCCATCTCTCAACGCATACTGACTGAAAGGCTATCTGAAGCTCAATCGTCTGCTGTAAACCTCGAGCACGACATGCAAGCCAAGAAGGATATTATGTCGTTGCTTGTCCGGGCTCGGTTGGCTGGTGACCAGGCGAATAAAGGTAGCGGTGTTAAGGGGTACAGGATGAGTGATGGTGCTGTCATGGATCAGGTGGTGAGTTGTCGACCTTGGATGGGGTTAAATTCTGATCTTATTGAAACGATTGCATCAACCTTCTTTAGTTAACGTTTCTTGGGGCAGGACATGAAACGACAGCATCTGGTGAAGAGGTTAATCTCGTCAGGTTAATCTCGTGCTGACAAATAGACTCTTTCCTCTCGCACGATATCTTGCATTTGCAGGACTTGCTTGGGTATGGGGTATCTGCTTCGTTAGTTAGCCTCTCGAGGTCTCAAACCCCTGATATCAGACTCTCTGGCTCCTCGCGAACGATCCGCAATCTCAACGTAAACTCCGAGCCGAGGTCACTCCACTCCTCGATGCAAATCCAAGGCCGAGCTATAGGGAATTGAAGGATCTGCAATGGTTGGATTGTGTCGTGTATGCCCTCCTGTTCATCTTCCCTCAGGATGTTTTCACCAATCTTCTTTGGGCTTGATAGGTTGGAGAGCTTGCGCTTGATGCCACCTGTCCCGATGACACTACGCAAGGCAGCCAAGACGGGGACTATCGACGGAGTTTCAGTGTCGAAAGGCACTATTCTATACATTCCGGTCAGTCAGCCATGCATTCGTCGTCGGGTTTCTTGTGTTGAGAAAACTCTGGCAGATTCGGGTTGTCAATACGTGGAAAGAAATCTGGGGTGACGACGCTGAGGAGTACGTGCCCGCCTGTTCTCTACCTTTAACATCAATTAATACCCCTCACTGAAGGTTTAATCCCGCCCGTTGGCACAGCCTACCAAACACCTACCATCCCACGTACTCCATGTTGTCCTTCATAGCCGGTCCACATGCATGCATCGGGAAGACCATGGCTATTATCGAGATGAAATCTGTTCTGGCGTACGTATTTTATCATTCCCCTGGGTCTCAGCTTGCTTACGGTTACGCCTTTTGCTTCTTCTAGACTACTCGTAGCGAACTTCGAGTTTGAGCCCTCGTTCCCTGGACAAATCGTCAAGCCCACGGCAGCGGTCACCATGAGTGCGCCCTTTTGTTAGGTTGAATCATTCAAGCTTTGCTGAACAGTTGTTTCATTTTCTGCAGAGCCCGCGGATAGTATGCCTTTGCGCGTCAAACTCGTAGATAGAATGTAGTGGGGACCGTATGAGCCGCGAGTGTGAAGCACGTTTGATTGGGTATCAGATTCCCCTTGTACTTCAACAATCTATAATATATTAGATCGTAACCAAGCCTCACGGTATATGAATGAGGAACGAGGGGCCTATCCTTGTGCTCAGTGGTGTCCATTCGAGGTTCGGCAATATCCGCGATACCCCCGTACCCGCGACCTGAACGAAACCCCCATCTCTCTCAAGCGCCTTCCGTTACTTCCGTCCACTATTGTCCCCTCACGGGTGACATACGAAAACTTGGAACGATACAGAGAAGATTAGCATGGCCCCTGCACAAGGATGACACGCTTCTCCAGAGTGGAAGACCTACGGGTCCCAAAATTTATGCCAAAGTTTTTGAACTCATTTCGCAGCCATGACTTTGAACGGAAGAACTTCGAAGTTTATCAGGTAAGTTCCAGTACATGTGCCCGTTACGGTATGGTTCCACTGTCGTTCGAGGTGGGAGAGCAGTGTCTAACCCTCTTCCAAAGTTCCAAAGCGCCGGTTGCGGGAGATGGCGACGTCCCCTGACGACTTCCCCTACTTTGGAACTTGAATCGAGGATTGACCTCACGCTTGGTTGGTATGACTTTTCGGTTGTCGAGACCCGTTTCGAGGTACGCCGCGGGCCCTTCAGATGCCAAATAGCCAACGACCTTGTCCTCCATTGAACATCTCCTTTACTTCCACTTCCACGTTCAACTCAGTACGGCGAACTATCAAGAACGCATACTTCGGGAGCGCGGTTGCCAAGGCATCATCCCTTCAATGTATGTTAGGCAAATGGGATGATCGTAGCCTCGCGGATTTGCGTAACTCGCAAGTTCGCACAACTCCGAGTCTATCGCTCCCAACAGGGCGAATTGCAAGTTCCCCCTTCAAGTTTCCCTTCCAGAGGAGGATTAATAACAGATACCAACCCTTTCCGTTCGAATGCTGATCATTTCCCTACGAAGATCTAGGCAACACTTCCTCATCGCACATCAGCGAAGCACACAAGGTTCTCACCTCAGCCGATCCACTCCCATCCAACCCCTTGTCCCTCCTTCATCCACAAGAATTCTGCAGCGCCCAACGTTCCGCACTAGGAAATCTGTGGCGGTGCCGTCCATACAAAGTCAAATATCACCCTTATGTTAAAAATGGACTAGCGATGGGATTTGATGCAGTGTTCTGGAATCGCTACTGAAGTATAAGGATATGACGAAAAGACCGTCGTCGCTTCTCATCGTCTATCCCTTGAACAAAGATGTCTTTGCATAGTGGGGGTTGCGCCCACAAAGACTCAAGTCCTATAACTTTGGAACTCAGGGTGAAGCCACGATAATTTCCGGTATCGCTCTCTACCACCTCTCACACTCCCTTGCCCTCCAAAAATGCTCTCGCGATTCTGTCTTTACCCCCTCCTTTCCTTTCTCACCCGTACGTCCCCACAGATCCTGTTTTCAAAGACCTTGGTTTCTAATCCCCCTTACCCAGTCAATCTTTTCGTAGCTGCTTCGCCCATCTCGGATCAATGGGACTCTCTTCGTCATCTCGATAAAATCGACCAAGAAACGAGGGATTGGCATTGGAATAGGTTGTATCCAAGGAGATGTATGACGGCGTGTAGGCTTGTTGATTATGTGAGTGCATCACAGGCAGGTTCAAGTTGAATTCCATTCACTTTTCGCTGACTCCCCACCCCAACCCCTTCTCAATCTCATCTTTGCACAACAGCCGACGGCCACTGCTACTACTACGGGAGTAACGACACCTAGTACACTCTTGGATGAAGCCCCGACTCCTACCCCCACTGTTTCCGAGCAGGTGACTACTACAACTAAAGCGCCTTCTTCAGGCTCAGGCTTGATTACATATTCGCCGACTGGGACTATCAAAGCTGCAGCGGCGAGTTCACCGTCTTTGGTGACACCTACCTCTAGTGTTGCTACTAGTACTACCAACGTAGGAAAAAGCAGCGCGTCGATGGTAACTTATGTCGTTTCTCATGAGGTGACTGCGTTGAGTATTGGAATGGTCGTCACCTTGCTCGTTCTAGTTCTCTAATCGTCATCGTTGTTGTCGATGCGATCTTCTCTTACCATTTTTGTTTTACTGGGGGTTCAGTATGCCTGATCGTAGCCCTCTCTACCTTTGATCTTTGTTCCATTTCGTCTGACCTTTTTTTCCCGGGGGTTCCGTAGGTCTGAGCATAGCCCCCTGCACCTTCAATCTTCGTTCCAATCGGTCCACCCTTTGTGTTATTCCCTGTTATTTATTTCCCCTGTTATTTATTTCCCCTGTTATTTATTTCCTATCGTTATCAAATTTTGTATCGTCAACCTTTGTCTTTCATGCCTGGTGCGTTATATCGCAGTAGAGTGACTTTCATGTATCGTTCAGCGATGAATTTAGATGGTACCTTTCTCGAGTTTCAATTTGGGGGCGTTGGTCCAAAGCTGTTTGGTGGTGGGGGCCGGGAAATATTCATACACGGGCAGTACTAGTTACATGCAATGGGTATATCTCGTCGGTACTCCCTTTGGATAGGAAGGACAACCTGAGGTGATGAGGCTCCTCGATCCGCGAGGAAGGATATGATCAAGCCTACGCAACTACATAACGAACGCGTATCAGAACTTGAGTGACTTTTCAACCTGCAAAACGACATGCCCACCTTGCCAGTCTCAACCTCATAAACCCACCCAGTAACCTTTGTCTCCTCCAACACCAACGGATTCCCCTTCAACCACTTGACATCACCCCTCACCGCCTCTCTCAACTCACCAAACTCCGAAAAATCAATCTTGTCAATCGTTTCTGGATCAACCTTTGCAGGGGTCACCATAAGTGCGCCCTTTTACAATCTTGAATCGTTCAAGTTTGTTGACAATTTTTTTGCAGAACCCGCCGATAGCATGCCTTTGCGCGTCAACCTCGTAGATAGAGCGTAGTGGGGATCGTATGAGCGGCGAGTGTGAAGCATAACTATTTGGGTGTCGGATTTTCCCTTGTACTTCAACAATGTATAATATATTGGATCCTAACCAAGCCTCATGGTACATGAGAGAGGAACGAGGGGCCCATCCTTGTGCTCAGTGGTGTCAATCCAAGGCTCGGCGAAATCCGGGATACCCATACCTGAACGAATCTCTCATCTCTCTCAAGCGCCTTCCCTGACTTCCGTCTACTGTTGTCCCCTCACGGGTGACATACGAAAACATTGGAACGATGCAGAGAAGATTAGCATGGCCCCTGCACAAGGATGACACGCTGTTTCAGAGTGGAAAGACCTACGGGTCCCAAAATTTATGCCGAACCTTTTGAACTCATTTCATTCTCCTCCAAAGCACCTGTTGCGGGAGACGGCGACGTCCCTGATGACTTCCGCTCGCGATGATATGTGGCCTCACTCTTGGTTCTGGTGTGACTTTTCGGTCGTTGAGACCCATTTTCGAGGTGCGTCGCGGGTTCCCATGTCGAATAGTCAGTCAACAACCTTGTCCTCCAGAGCAGATGTTCCAGTTCCACGTTCAGCCTGGCAACTATCTCAAGTGACGCACTGTTGCCAAGGTACCATCTCTTCAAATGGATGGTCGTAGCCTCGTGGGATTCACAAAGTATATCACTGGCACTTTGCGTAACCTCGCAAGTTTGCACACTCGGTCGCGCTAAATAGGGCGTCTTGCTTCTCCTTCTCCCTTCCAGAGGAGGAATAACGGAAATTAGTGTTTCCATTCAAGTGTTGACTTCCCTCTGAAGATCTAGGCAAAACCGCACATCAACGAAGCACACAAGGTTCCCACCAGAGGTGAGACCTCAGTTGACCCACTCCTATCCAGTCCCTTGTCCCTTCTTCGGACACAAATCTTGCAGCGCCCATTCATCACACCCGTAAATTCCGCACTAGGCAATCAGTGGCGGTGCCGTCCATACAAAGTCAAAATCACCCTTATGTTGGAAATGGAATGCGAGCAATGGAATTTGATGCGGCGTTCCGGAATCATTATCGAAGTATAAGGATACCAGTCGTCGCATCTCGTTGCCTATCCCGTGAATAAAGATGCCTTTGACTAGTGGGGAAGCGCCCATAAGGACCAAGTCCTATAACTTTGTATGGTGAAGCTACGACGATCGACTATATACTTTCTGCTATCCCTCCCTACCATCCGTCACCTTCCCTTGAAATGCTCTCGCGACACAATCTTTACCCCCTCCTTCTATTCCTCCTCACCCGTAAGTCCCCCCCCCCCAATCCGTTTTTCCAAAACCCTTGTTTCTAAACGCCCTTTTGCTCCTCCTTTACCCAGTCAATCTTTTCGTAACAGCTTCGCCCATCTCGGATCAATGGGACTCTCTTCGTCATCTCGATAAAATCGACGGACAAACGAGGGATTGGTATTGGAATAGGGTGTATCGGCGGAGATGTATGGTAGCGTGTATGTTTGTTGATCATGTCAGTACCATCCATTCACGCCTTTTCTTCTGCTTCTTCGTCTCATGTTGTTTTCATACAGTCTACCACCACGGCCACTACGGAAGTAGTTGTATCAACGAAATCTGTAGCCTTGGATGAAGCCCCGACTCCTGTTCCCACTGTTTCCGGGGAGACGACCACCACATCAGGCTCAAGTTCATCTTCGCCAACTGGTACTCTTAAATCTGAAGCGACGAGTTTACTCTCGTCGTCTTCGACGGTGGTGGTGACACCTACCTCTGGTGTTACCAACGCGGGACAAACCAGCGCGTCGTTGGGTACCCATGTCGTTTCAGGCCAGGTGGCTGCGTTGAGTGTTGTGATGTTCACCTTCTTCGTTCTTGCTCTCTAATCGTTCTTGCCGTCGACACGATATTTTCTTACCGGGGGTTCCGTAGGTCAATCGTACCTCCTCCACGTTTAATATTTATTCCTTTGTCGTTGTACATTCCTTCCTTCCTGGTTTCCCTCGTATAGTCATCTATGACACGGCTTCGGTATCGTTATCAACTTTGTATCGTTAACTTTTGTCTTTGATGCCTGGTGCGTTATGTAGTAGTAGAGACTTTCCGTGTATTGTTAAGCGATGAATTCAGATGGTACTGTTCTCCGGGTTCATTGTAGAGCGTTGGTCAAGGAGATATGGTGGTTCAGACGAGGGGTCGGGAAATATTCATCCACGCGCATGTTACATGGGTATATCTCGTCTGTAGTGATGGCTCCTCGACCCCAGAGGGAACGATACTGATCGAACCTACGCAACCTGTCGCACCTACATAACCGAGGTGTATCAACACTCGACTTTTCAACCCCCAAAGCGACAGGCTCACCTTGCCAGTCTCAACCTCATAAACCCACCCGGTAACCTTGGTCTCCTCCAACACCAACGGGTTCTCCTTCAACCACTTGACATCACTCTTCACGGCCTCTTCCAAATCGCCAAACTCCAAAAAATCAATCTTGTCAATCGTTTCCGGATCGACCTTCGTTTGCGATTTGAGGATGGAGTGGAGGTGTTGTGAGGAGAAAGTAAGCATGCCGCAATCTGTATGGTGGAATAGTGCGATTTCACGTGTGCCGAGGAGGCGTTGGGAGATTATTAGGGAGCGGAGAGCGTCTTTCGCTGCTCCGCCTGCGTTGCGGATGATGTGGGCGTCGCCTTCTTGGAGACCCAGGTGGGCTGCTGGGTCGATACGGGCGTCCATGCATGTCACTGCAATCCAAATCAGCTCAGTATCATACGATCGTTTTAGGGGGAGAGGGGAGGGTACCGATTGCTAGTTTCTTGGCTGGGGGAGCTTTGAGGTGACCCTTGGTAAACCCTTGTGCATACTTGTCGCTGGCTTGTACGAAATCGGTGTGGGCAGACATGGGGGATGAGAGAGAGGTTGCTGATCGGGGTGGGGTTGTGGAACAGTGTCGGGATAAGTTTGGAGTGGCACGATTGGGTGGTGGTGGTGTTCGGAGGACTTTATATAGGATTGTGCTGACATGTTGGCTGAATGGAGGGAAAAAGGGCGTAGAGTGTGTGAGTGAGGTGAGGAGGGGAGTGTATTGCGAGAGCATTGCGTGATTGGGAGTGGGAGCACGTCAGTGGCTGCAGGTGATTAGTGCCAGGCTAACTTGAGCGCGGTCAAGGAGGTGGAAGGAGAAGGGCATCACGAGGGCAATGGCGAGGACGGTGTTTATCAACTTTATGTCGGTTCATCCATCCAATCGGTGCAATTCTGTCATGACTCAAAAAAAGTGCAGTAAATTTTGAGGAGGTGGTTCGGATGCAGAAGCAACACTAAATGAGGGGTGATGTCATGCGCCGTCCGTCGATCGCGATTAGGTTAGGTTCTGTCATGTGACTAGGAGTGTGGATCACGTGGAGAGTGCCACGTGTAACACGTCTCCTCCTCCCTCCTCCATGGCGTCTGCAGAGATATGCAGGTTGCTGGCACCTGCCAACACACAGATATCCGAACAGCGTGCTCTTGAGCTAATTAACTGGAAGTATCCGTCATGGGATGCCCTGCCTGCCCTCGACGTCCTGCGCACCCAGCTCGACCAAGCACAGGCTCATTCTACAGCCCTCAACACAAGTCTCGCCGCATCACAGGATTCTGTTGCAGAGCTCACGTCCGCCACCCGCTCAGCCCTCGAAAATCACCTGCACACGGCACAGGAACTCTCCTTGCTCAGACATTCACTCGCCGATGAGCTCGCTTTCCTCTCCGACGAGTTGGTGTCCACTCTCGGTGATGCCCATGGGGAGAGGGGCGCTACCTTGTTGGAAGAACTAGAGGGAATGCATCGCAGTTTGAAAGAACTCGAGAGTGTCAAGGGGTATGTCCAGGTCGTTCAGAGGGCTCTGCAACTTAGGTTAGCTCGATCACCCCATTCCGGCTTCTGCCACTTACGCCTTCCCAGTGAATCTTCTATCAACCAACTCCGCAAAGCCCCTACCACCCCCCTCTCACCAACTTCCCTTTCCTCATACCAGTCCCTCCAGTCTTTCGTCTCTTCCGTCTCGCAAGCTTGTTCCGACGTCGAGGATGGTGGCGAGAGCCAAGGTGATGAACCCAAGTTGCATCTCATCTTATTCCTAGAAAAGATCAGAGATAGGACTTGGATCGATATTAAAGGCGTTTTAGCTGCGTACGTCTTGCTTTTTGCTTGGCTCTGACACATCACTAATCTTGCGTCGGGCTCATAGACCACTTCTGGAAGCCGCAGAGAAACTCAAATGGCCAATGCGAGTCGACTACATCTCCGCCTCTCCCGAAGACAGAAAAGCGTTCGAGAGCGCTTTCTTGAACATACTCCGGCTGCAATCCATGTACGTCCCACACCCTTTTCAACAACGCCGACACACGAATAACCGACGACCCGTACAGCGGAGACAAACTCCATTCATCAACGAACCAAAAGCAAAAAACACAAACTTTATACCCTCTCCAAACCCTCGTACACCCCATCGCACTCCGGTTCAAATACCACTTTGATACCAGTAGAGGGACCAACAGGGTTGACAAGGTCCGTCGCCCTCCTCATCCCCTCACTCCCTTCACCTCATCTTTCTTCGTCTGTAGCCCGAATGGTACTTTACACACATCTTGAACGTAATCACCGAACACCGTCCTTTCATGGATGGAATCCTCCAACTCTTGATAGATTCAACCGAATACAAAGGGATAAACGCATGGGTAACTTTCCTCCCCCTCCTCCCCCCTCCACCTCCCAACAACAACTAATTAAAGAAACGAAACCGACAGCAAACACTAACAACCCTCCTCCTCCCCCTCCCCACCTCCAAAATCCAAAAAACGGTTCCTCAAATCTTACATCATCCAAGTTTGTTGGCGCATCTTGTGGGTGAGGCGTTGGCTTTTGATAGGGGGTTGAGAGAGGTTGGGTATGAGGGTGGGGATGGGAAGGTGGGGGATGAGGGATGGGAGGGTGTTAGTGAGGTTGTGTTGGGGAGGAAGGAGTGGTTTGATGCTTGGGTTGAAGGGGAGAAACGATGTATGTGTTTTTTCTTGGTTTTGGTTGTGGTTCCATTCCCTCCACTAACTTTTTTTCTTTGGTGTTATAGTCGCTGAAGATCAATATCATGAAATAATATCTGCTTCAGACGCGTGGGTTATCGCTGACGACAGTTCCGGCGATCCCGACGACGACGACGGCATGGGAGGATCTGGGATAGGAGATAGAGAATTAAGATCTACCAATTCTGCAAGACGGGTTCGAGCCCTACTCGAACAAGTCACAGGTACCGTCCCCCACCCACTCCACCCCCAAAACCCACTTTAACACCTTCGAACGACAGATCGCTACGCATCCCTCCCCTCCCCCCTGCACAAAACCCATTTCCTAACAACCATCCAACTCCCCCTCCTCCAAACATACCACTCCCGTATCTCTTCCTCCCTAGACGCTTTTGAGACGCTGTCTTCTGCGTTCGTACGTGCCGTACCCGGTGCTATCACTATGACCGGTTCTTTCAGTGGGGCGGGTGGGGAGGCAGGGGGGAAGGGGGATGGGAGGAGGTTGACGGGTGGTGTGGTGGGTGTTGAGAGGTTGGTTAAGGGGTTCGTTAGTGCTAGGTGGGTTGAGAGGGGGATGGAAGGGTGGGGTGATGATTTGGTTCGTCCCTTTCTTCCTTTCCACTAATCATGATCATGAAACCCTAAACTGCACTACCTTGGGATAGTTCTTCTTGGAGTTGTGGAACGAGATTAACAGCCATGCGTCGTTACGAGCTCGAGCGCATGATAACCCTCTCTTACCATCTCCATCTCCATCTCCGGGAGGAGAGGGGGTCGAAGGGACTTTGCTTGATGTTTTGGTGGAAGAGTATAGGAAATTGGGAGAGAGGGCCGAGGAGATGATCGTTCAGCAGGTTTATGGAGAGGTTGAAAGTGCGTTGAGACCTCATTGGGTCGCTCTAGGATCGTACGTCCCCCCCGCTCATACCACTCCCTTTGTTGCCTAATTGATGACAAAATAACAGACCAGACCCAGAAGCCGAACTCTCAGGAATCCCGATCCCCCCCTCCCTCATCTCCCCAATCTCAATCCTAACCTCCCACCTCACCTTTTTGCACTCCACTCTCCCCCAAAGCATCACGACGACGTTGTACAGACGTATAAGCGCGAGGTTGAGTCAGCATATTTTGCAGAGGGCTGTTATGTTTAGGGGGAGGGAAAAGGTTACGCGTGAGAGGGGTTGGGCGATCCAGAGGGAGGGAGAGTTGTGGGTTGATACTTGTCAGTTGGCTTTGTCTTCTCCTTCGGGGGTGGGGGGTGGTGGTGCGAGTGGTGGTGCGATTTCGAGAACGAGAGTAGAAGCACCGTGGAGGCGGTTAATCCAAGCTGGGCGGATCATCGGAGCCGAAGGCGAGAGATGGAAAAGGGTAGTGGAGGCTACGGTTGGGAGTGGGGGAAGGAAGATGTTGGGAGACGGAGAGTGGGAAGAGGAGATGATGGATGTGCTTGGGTATTGTGAGTTGAGTAGGGAGGAGGTTGGGCAGGTGTTGAGGATGAGAGTTGATTTTGAGGGGTAGGATTTTGGGTTGATGCCGGTTGGGTTGGATGGGTCTTCACCCTCCTGATGTTGGTGACGGTGATGGAGTATGTGTATGCATTGTTTTATTATTTGGATTTCCATCCTTTCTTGGTTCATCAGACCGTAGCTGCTTGAACATGGGTTCCTGTCTACCCTCATATGGTCACCACGCCACACCTAGTACCAGTGGGGCGATTGTGCCACCCCGGGCCGCCCGCTAGCCTGAGGCGGCGAGGGGAACGATGTGATTTGACGAATATTTATGTCTTCCATTGAGGGCAAATTATCGGACAGGAACATCACATTCCAACAGCACAAGCTCCAGTGAAGCGGTCATGAATCCTGGGAGGATCGGTTCTGGTCTCTCTGTATGCACAAGAAGCAGAGACTGCTGTGGACGCGAATGTCAAATGACATTTCGCGCAATCGCATTCGCCGGGCTGTGGGTGGCCGGTATCAGGCTGGCATTACGGCTACAATAGAATTACAACAACTAGTACGATGGCGAAAGCAGGTAAAAAAAACAAACAAACCTCTAACACTCATTACGACCCTAAATCTTATAGACAATCCCGTCGCTGATCATAAGCTCGTTGGCATCAGTCATAGTCTGGCACGCCAACATCGCTTCGGCAGTTCCAAAGAGGGCGGCAGTTCCCAACCCCTCGTTAACCAAAGGAACCAGGTCGGCGAGGAAAAACTGTTCTTCGTCCTGCAATTTGGTGCCAAACAGATGCGCCAGTCTTGTTCGGAAGAGCTTCAACCTGTAGAAATGCAGGAGGATGAGAGCCATTCAAGTCGGAAAGTCGCGCTAGAAACTCACCTTTCTGGTCTGATACCTCCGTCCTGCGAGGGCCCAGCGGCTGGTGGAGGCTGTTCGACGTCCATCGGGTCCTGACTGTCTTCGCCCCATATAGGGTCCTGACTCTGCTGCGCGGCCGGGGCAGGCTGCTGCTGCTGCTGTCGTGGAGGCATACTCATCCTCTGCGGTGCCGCATCATTGGGGTCGTCTCCGTCGCTCTCGTCGTCGCTTCCATCCTCGTCTGAGTCGTCTCCCCTCTTTCCAGCACCGCCACGGGTCATCTTTCGCTTCTTTCGTCTGCTGGGCTTCTTCAATACTTCCTTGTACAAGGCGAAACGTAGGATTTCTTCGGCAGCCATGGAATCGGTCTCTTCTACCTTGGTCGAAAGACGTGCTTTGGCGTGAGCCGTTGATAGACGAATTAGCGTCTCCAGAGTACGCGCTGTCAGTGGAGAGGTCTGTCAAGTAACGATGAGTATAATTTGCTGAGAGGGAAAGATTATTCAACGAACCTTCCTCGCATTGCCAACTTGGTGATCGTTCCGGAGTCGCGCATATACAGAGATGATCCAGTCCGCAGCTGCCTTCGTGAGGACAGGAGCGGGTTTCGCCTTGGCGTACTGGATGTATTTCTTGACAAAAGCGATGCTCAGCACCTCTTTCTTCTTCTCCTTTTTCCTTGACCTTGTTGACGTTGATGCTGTGATACCTACATGGAGGAGTGGGTCATACTTCTCGAAAGGGCTGGTGTCTACACCCTCTCCGTCAGTAACGTGGGATCCAGGGCCGTCGACGGAGAGTGGCTGGGAGAGAGAGTCGTGTATGGGCGTGCCTTCCTCGACACCGGGTGGGAGGTAGCGATGCATGCGGAGGACGTGATCTGCAATCATACGGTCTCGGGTTTCGTCTACGTCGTCTGTAACAACAAACAATAGATCGAAACGGGAGAGCAGGGAGTCTGGAAGGGCAATGTTCTTATGAGGGTCTTTGTGGACATCATACTGTAAGGGTACTTAGTTATGCGAGAGTGATAAAAGTGGTATCGCTCACTTGTCCGTAGATGGGATTCGCAGCGGCAACGACACTACACCTCGCGTTCAAACTGGTATGGATACCAGCTTTGGCAATTGTCACGGTCTGCTGCTCCATGACTTCGTGAATAGCGACACGATCAACGTCCGACATCTTGTCGAACTCGTCGATGCACACCACTCCTCGATCTGCAAGTACCATAGCCCCCGCCTCCAATCTTCTCTCTCCCGTCTCCTTGTCCGTTGTCACAGCTGCAGTGAGACCGACACCCGAACTTCCTCGTCCAGTAGTTGCAATAGCGAGTGGAGCCGTTCCCAGTACAAATCGCAACATCTGGGATTTGGCCGTGGAGGGGTCGCCAACCATGAGTAAGTTGATGTCACCTCGAATATGAGTACCATTGGCCAAATTCTTCTCTGCGCCCCCTAAGAGCAGGAGTAAGATGGCTTTTTTGATGTGATCGTGGCCGTAGATAGAGGGTGCTAGAGACTCTGAAAGGAGTTTGAAGATATCAGATCGCTTGGCGAGCTGGTTGATGGCCCGAATATCGGAGTCCGTCAAAGGAGTCTGGGCAATGCCTCCTCCAAGTTTGGAGGAAAGGAGGTTGATATTGTTCGCGAGAATCAATGTTCTATTGGGTGTCAGCCTTGGATGACAATTGTAACCGGGAGGCACTCACTTGAAAGTTCCACCGCCACCTCCGCCAACACTACGGTATACTCCAACTAACTGAATTCGGTCCCCAGGCTTACACTTGTCAACGAGGTCGTCGTCCATAATGACTTCCGTACTCCGAGGAAGCTGGCCTGCAGGTGCTCGTTCAGGCATCTCCTGGATACTGATCCTCTGGTGATCGCGAAAAATGCAACGCCCGAACTCGGTGATTAAATCGTGACCCTCATCATCAGTTTGTGGCGTAACAGAAGATGTCGGAGGAAGATTTGACGTCGAAGTGGTCGCATCGCGGTATTCGCGTGCATGGAACATCTTCGTGTCGGGACAGTAGTGGACGGACTTGTGCATCTTTGGTCGTACCAGGGAGCACCGAGTGACGATGCCCTCCAAGGAGATCATCTTCCCCAGATGAATGGCCAGGAGCGTACGGGGGCTAACATGGTGGTCACCAAATGATCCACTCAGTCCAATGTGGTAGCTCTTCCCCTCGACTTCTTGTTTCTCCGCGTCGTACACCAATTTGACGACATTGAGTAGAGCGTCATCGAATGCGGGAAGAAAGTCCACCGGTTGCTTCAGCAGCCCGTCAGCAAAGTCGCGTCTATAGTCGCGGAGGTCGTCAACATTGACAATCAGGCGGTTGCGATCCTCGCGAAGCATGCGTGCGATGTCGTCCTTGTAATTATATAACGAAGAATCTGCGGTCAAGAATTCCTCGAATACACGAGTTCTGTCTCGCATCTGGTCATCTTGAGGAACCGGTTCGTCGAGGAGCGACATGATGGGTGAAGGGAGGCTGAAGGCGTTGTGGCCCGAGTCTGAAAATCAATGAAAGCTTGACGCGACCTGTCACGCGATTTGACCTGCCCTAAACGATTGTCACACCAGCCCTCCATCACACCAGGCCTCTCCGCCACTCGGAAACATCCACTCCCTCTAACTTACCACTGGCGGTATCTAAGAGCCAACCACCCCTTGGACATATCTGCTCCCAAATTCTCCGTCGATTATTTCATTCTGCCACTGCCCCTTCCAGGCCATCCCTCAGAGTATTGTCAGCCAACGTCTCCGTGTATCCATCGCTGAAGCACAATGCTTCATGACACATCGTCCTGGACGATATGCATCCTATGCTGGCCCACAGAGGCTAAATTACTTCATGTCATGCACACATTCCCGACCGGGCAACTATGTTTCCTCCTCCGACCGGGTTCTGCTTCTCAGAGGCTTGGCGGAGTAATCATATCTCCGATTTTTTCGCATTCCATGCAACCGCCCTAGGTACGCCCTTTTCACGGTGTATGTACTTATGGCAAACTTATGGCGGAATCGAGCCGCAATCTCCATCTCGTCAACAGTCGGGATTTACTTTGTTCTGGGCCTCGCCCTTCACCCTTCTGCCAGCACTCATCTCATCGACCTTTCACAACAGCCGACTGCATGACGCACGCATGTTGCCGACAACGTGAACAATTCGAAGCATTTCCCACCATCGTGTGCCATCACTCACACAGCAAATTGAACTTGTGATTTCGGTACCTGGAATGTACCTGTCATCGATGACAAGGATCCACCAGAGTTCCGTATCCCTATGCGGCTGGCCTTGGCAAAGGCCCACCAGTTTCTGACCCGCCCTTTCCAGAAATGCCAGTCATCCGCTGCATACTCAACGACAGAATCCCGACCCAATGCGAAAATTGGAACCTGATGGGGCATCAATTTACAGCAGGGTTACGCATTCCGAGTGGTGAATAAACCACCGATGCTGGTCGAGATCGTTCGGCTGCATTCACCGTTCCAACCGGTCCTACCGCGTGCGCCGTTTTGTGAATCCGAGTGAAGACGAGGGAACAGTTGACCAAGTACTTGCTGGGGTCACAAGCAACAGTTACACGGATATGACTATTCACTGGTGGTACACAGGGCGCTATGCTGAAGATCTAACCGCTTCTCTCTTCAAAGAATCACCAGCGAGATACACATTAGCTAGTACACCTGCAGAATATGATGAAATAAGGAAACTTCGAGAGCCAACAAAGAATGAGCGTATAAGTGGGTGAAAACAATGATTCCAGGAAAGGTCTGTCCGCGTAAACGCAGATAGTGGAGACGAGAAACTGTTGGATATGTAGGGTGGGGTAACTTTTGAGTCGAGGAAGGGAGCGGGGTTCAAAGGAGGCGATGGGTAGTATTTTGGTCGGCTGGGGGGGTCGAAGGAGGTGTCAGCGAAACGGTCGCGAAGGGGGAGGCGAATCTGACTCACATCGGTTACCAATCCTTGCCACCTACTCCTCTTTCCCAATCTTTGTCTGCTCCTCTCTTCCAATCTTTCCCACTAACGCCCCTCTCATCTAAGCTTGTGTCCGCCGTCTAAGTGGCAACGTCAGAAAAGGTAAAATAAGGAGATCGAGAGGGTAGCTTACGGGCAAAGCAGAAGCCACGGAAACCAAGAGCAATAGAACGGCTGCAAGGTACGGTCGGAGGAGCATCATCTGGGTTCTAGCGAAGATCGACTGGCGAAAAAGAACGACGAAGGTCAGGCAATATAAGAGCCGAAGTGGAGGGGATGAGAAACTGTGGAACCACTCAGGTCCGTAAGCACACCCGTGCCGTTGGGGCCGCAGCCAACCTGGCGTTCCTGGATGATGCGAAGTATAATTATGGCATATCGACAACCGCTCGGTTTCTATCTCACCGATCGCTTGCGGACTCAATCATGCATATTTGGAACGTTTGGTACCACGTACATGACACTGATGCAACTACTGTCGGCTTGACCTACTCAACGGACGCTGAGGGGCCAGCTATTTTTGACTCCAGAACCTTGGAAACCCCCGGTCGCAAACACGCGAGCATCGAAATTGCCCGCCAGGATTTCAACGAACGACCCACTGTCAACCTCGTTCCTTTTGTCGTGACGGACAACGATCTCGTATGTTGGCGCCGAGTTCACAATGAGTGAAATACAAATTGTACCAACGATTTAACTCAGAGTTGACTACCTGGCTGTGCACGATCTACCCGAATTTCCAATTCAATCAGAAGCGTCCAAAACACGCATGGCCGCCACCGCGTCATACTTTAGCGCCATGCGTTTCGGAAGGAGCCACTGGGTGCAGTTGCGTCGTTGTAGGCGTCTCGCTAAGGGGGTGGGTGCACTCTGGCGGATGCTCCCCTCGCACCCAATGGCTCTCACTCGATGTCAGAATCGGGGCCCGAAGCTGAATATCGCCGAGACTTTGCCGAGCAAACCTCCTGTTGAGGAGCGTCAATGGATGGTAGAATACATACAGGGTGTACTGAAACCGACCAGAGGCCAAGGAGGTCAATGAGACCAGTGAAACCGGTAGCTGAACCTCGCACAAGACTCCCAATTCCATTGGTACCGAGCAGGCCGGTCCCTGGGAATGCATATGAATCGGTCGTCTCACTGTCAAGAATCCTGAGTCCCCGCCAGTTTGAGAATGCAGGGCACGCCGAAGGCAAGGGCCTGGCAGACAGGATGATCTGCTCGATCAGAGAAGGTGTTTGCCAAATTCTGCCGTCGGTGACTATCGATAACAAGCACTCATACAACCCTAAACAAGAGAAGAAACTTCCAGAGTTTTATATCAGCATGTCGTCTGATCTGAGTGTCGGCCGGAGTGGCCAATGATAGCGCTGTCTGTGGCAAGTCCGCAAACACAGACCTAGGTTTCGCCGCTACAAGCGGCACATTGGGTGAAACATCATGACCTGGATGTTGTCCCGAAGTATGGACCTTGCTGAAATGTTGAACTCCGAAGGGGATGGACCGGCGATGTCTACGCCGCGGTGGGTGAGCACTGCGAACACCCACTGGTATAAGAATAGCAAGGTGGCTTACGTTGAGAACAGGATGACCAGCCGAGATAAGTGCTATATTCAGATCCACGAGCAGTCGCTTAAGCGAACTGGGCTCGTGATATCTCCATGGGTTGGTCAGGGTTGGTCCTATGAAGGTTCCAGGACGAGAATAAAGTCGTTCGTTCCTCATCAGGATTCAACCTGAGTAAGATCAGAATTCAAGAGAAAAGGAAGACTTTAGGGTTGCAGCGAGACATCACCGTTGGGGTTCGAATGAGGAAGAAGGTATGGGACAGTGCCGAGACGTGAGCGTGCCCGCTCCGATGTTGGAAGGGCACGACACAATCAGACTACCGGTTCAAGGACACTGGGGATGCGGTAACTGGTCAACGCAAGGATTTCCGCGGATGGTATGTCCCTCCGATGCGCCGCGAAAGAGCAGCCCTGATACTCAGGAGGGCACTGGGTCACATAGCAGACGCAGACATAGCCCTCCTACTTTATTTTTGTGCTTGACGACAGTACTTGTAGGCGTACGAAGCACATTTGTCTGGCAATCTTCAATAGTAGGTGGTGCTGACTGGGTGGACTCACTTCCCATATTGGGAGAAGCAGTGTGAATTCCTCAATCACTGAAGGTAAATCAGGACGCGCATCAAGGTGATTAACTCGGCACCTTAGGAAGCCGACATGGTGAATGCGCTGGACTATGCGACAGCGAGGTATTGTACAACGAGAAGAACACTCAATCCTGGAGAGAAGGAATGAAAATTATTAGTACCGGATCTACAAGTCGAAGAATGGCGTGACATACCCAGAGTTTGATGAGGCCATCCCATGAACCGGTGACCACTTTGGACTACCGGCAACAAATATCATCAGTGCTGTGGAAACTCCGACGTAGCACAAGTACTCACTGTCTCATGGGGTAGCCATTCATGCGCAATAACGACCTTGTTGTGGGCTCTCAGACGTTTCTTCACTCGGCCCGTCTTCCATTCCCAGAAAACCAGGTTGCCTTCTGCGTCTCCACTACTTATCCATTTCCCATCGGGACTGAAGCCTACTTGACAGGCGTAGCCAGCTACGGTATGTCCGGCGAATCGTTTCTTGCGATTCTGGCGGAACGTGTCCGTACTGTAGATTAGGATTTGATTGTCCAAAGATTGGGCAGCGAAGTATTTTTCTGGAATGGGGCGTTAATTTGGGCGCAGGAGACGTCACCGCATGGGAGCTTACTGGAAGGATGCAGAGTAACGGCAGGCATAGAATGCATGTACGGCTCGGCAATGTATTTGATAACAACAGGAATATCCCAATCCCAAGCGCGGATGGTTTTGTCGTCAGAGGTCGTAACGAACCGGCGATTGTCGTCGACGAATGTGATTGTATTGACGGGTCCTAAATGCTGATCATACTCCTGTGTAATTTCACCAGAGTTCATATCATACTACAGGACGCGGTGGAATTTAGCAACAGAAATTTCAAGAATACGACAGGACGAACCTGGATGATTTTCTTGTCACTCATTCCTGCCAAGAATATGTGTTGCTTGTCTTCGTCTGGATGGAAACGGATACAATAAGGTATCTTCCCGTTGCTAAACCGCTGCAGGCATTGCCCGGTTTCTGTATCCCAAAGTTTCATCTGCCTGTCGTACGAACATGAGAGGAACTTTCGACCGTCATTGGAAAAGGTGACATCTTTAACCGCCTTGACATGCCCGTGGAACGTGCGCAGACAGTTGCCATGAGTATACACGTCCCAAAGCTATTCCAAAGGCTCAGCGCTGGTCAATCCAAGAGGAGATGAGGGCTTACCTTGATCTTAGTGTCCATAGATCCGCTGAGCATGAGATGTCCAGTAGTGGGGAATAGTCGAATAACGGAAACGCCGGCAGTGTGGCCAGTCCATGTGTGTACACAGACTTTGGGTATGAAGCATTCCTGAGAGCCGGGCTCTTCCTGTAATTGGGGTGCCTCTGAGAATGGGGGGTGCATATACGTCCGGCCTTGGTAGTCCGTCATCGACTTTCCATGGAAGACTGTAGTTTCTTGGCCAGCCGTTCCTCGTTTCGGCTTCGCCTTCCTGGTCTTTACCACCTCCTCTGGTTCGTCGTCGTCGTCATCTTCCTCGTCCCCCTCCCCTTCAATATCAACGCCCTCGGGAAGAAGACCCTGCGGCTCATCTCCATCCCATGATGCCCAAGGCCCCACGTATGCACCTTCACCATCAACAACCTCCAGGTCGCCTCTGGACTTCCTTTTCCGCTTCAACTCATTCTTTTTCTCCCTGGAGACTCTCATTGTGTCAATTGTAGCCGTGCCATTAGCAGCCGCAGCTTCTATGTTTCCCAAGATAGCTGGTGCATTGGGGTCGACTGAGGGATTGGCAGAATAACCGAGTATGGAGTAGGTCAGATGTTGCTGTCGGAAAGAGTGTTCCGACATCTCTTGTTCTTCAACGTGACCCGCCAAAGCATTTTGCGTAGCAAACCGGTTTGTAGGGCCAAAGGGATTTTCGGGTCCCTGGATTGGTAGTGTCATGGAGGCAAGTGGGATATTGACATTCATTTGGGTGTCTGTCGGGCGAGTAATGAGAGAAGTTTGATTTAAAGGATCCTAGGAGGAGATAAGCGACTGTATGCTAGTCATTATCGAGTGATTCCTACTGACTTCTGAAAGAACATCGGGTGCTGCTTGTGCGACAATTGGAACAGAGGATGAGTCTCCGACACGGAGCCTCTTTGTTGCCGGTATCGAAGAAATACCAAAGACATCTTGGTTGTGAGACACTGACCCAGTATCGTCGTCAGAAGAGTATCCAAGAGCCAGAGACATGTTGTGCAAGAGATTGACCGCGCAAGTTCAAGCCTCGCTCTTCAACGCCACCGCACCGGCAAATAGCTGCGTGACAAGCTCGGTCACATCTGCTTCCGGTTACTTAGGGGAATGACATGGCACTGCAGACTTAAACGACTTAAACACTTGGATGCAGGTGAATGCGACGAGAAACGTCGGGCGACCATGGACCCCCCAAGAGGACGACCTTTTGAAACAGGCGGTTGCCATTCACGGCGAGAACGATAACTGGAAGACCGTAGCGCTTTTCGTTCCAGGACGTACGAACAAGGCTTGTCGCAAGGTATGCAATGTGCATCTCCGGGATCCCGGATATTGGGGTCATTCATCTAACGATGCGTCTGCCAGCGTTGGAGGCATTCTCTATGTCCAACAGTAAAAAAGTCCGCTTGGACTCAGGAGGAGGATAATCTATTACTTCAACTATATGGGAAACATTCGACCAAGTGGTCCCTCATCGCACGCCAAATCCCAGGCCGAACTGACGATGCATGCTCCAAACGTTACCGCGAAGCTTTGGACCCATCTTTGAAGAAAGATGAATGGACTGCGGAGGAGGATCTCTCCCTTACCCAGCTTCACGAACGGCTGGGTGGTAAATGGGGGTTGATTGGCCAGGAACTCAATCGCAGTGGGTTGGGATGTCGCAACAGGTGCAGCACTCCTTGACTCGTGCTTCACTTCCCATATAACTCGCACTATCTTCAGATGGAGGTTACTGTCCCGAAAGAAATCGCAGACGCATCCCTGTGTGAACGAGTTCTCAACTCACGATCATACCGATGCCACTGTACATCGTGACATCGCTGCTTCTGGTGTGGGCTCCTCCATGTCATCCAGAGTACCTCATCCATGGCCTTCCTTTGACGTCGATCCAACGACACTCTGGTCCCCTTGTAGTCCTAGCACCTCCACGGCCCCGCTACCCCGGATAGGCGGAGTTGATTCCCCTCCAGCGCCGACTCAGGGTCTATTGTCGAGATCACAGACTCCCCCTCCTTTCCAATATACCTCATCGTCTCTGAGTGCAGCTTTGGCACCACCGGATCGTCCTGCACTTTTGCACGGTGGGGTGCCCTCCGTAGCTACAACAGACGGTGACGGTGCTGGCCCTTCAAATCAATCTCCCGTGGGCGATAATCGAGAGCCACCTGGATCTGTGATGCCGCTCAGCGCCGATCCCTCGTTGGTACCACAAGACCGCCACTCCGAAAGAGGTGATGTTGATCAGGATACTCATCCTATGGATGCAGAATTTGATGATCAGTGCGACTATTCACGAGAGGCAACAGTTCATCCAGAAGATTTCCGCCATACAGATGACTTGGGGCTCTCCTTCCCCGATCCAACTGATCCAATGGCCCTTTGTGCGCCTGGCTTGGTCCACCCCCAAGTAACATACTGTAGGCCATCCACGTCTGACTTATCAAATCCGCCTCTCGTCCCCTTACCTTCTAATCCATCGCACTCCGCTCTCTCCTCCGACACGAGGGACCTCCCTACTTCTGACCCTTCTTCGCCTCAGCTTCCGTCACTTTCGCGAGACCACATACCTCCACGGTCGGGTCCGTCACAGCCCTCTCCAGGACCATCCGGATCCCCCACTGAAGGAACTCCTTCCAATCCAACCTCGTCATATTATCGCGATCGGACTACTCAAAATCCTCGGCCCCACCCCCGCCGACGCAAGCGGGCGGATGAAACCCCTTTGCGACTTGACTCAGAACTTCCCGCTTCATCTGAGTGAGGTTTTCCCTCAGAGCTGTGTATCCAGTGTCATATGCTGACGAGGCCCCCCTCTTAGCCCATCGATCAAGGCATACGCCTGCGGCCACCCAGACTGTTGGCCATCGACTTCCCCCTCCACTTTGTCATGTTTTGCGACTTCTTTCGAGCTTTCTGAGCACTGCAAAGTTTCACATACTGATATGACTGGGGTTTCCCTCATCGATACAGATAGGCCATTCAGATGTGGGTTAGCTGGCTGCGGAAAGGGTTGGAAAGTGATTGGTTTATTCCTCGGGTACTTTCTGATCTGACGCGAGTTTTGTTCAGAGTCTGAATGGCTTGCAGTACCACCTCCAGATGTGGGTCTTGAGAATAACCTCCTTTACTCCGCACCGCCCTTCTTACGCACTTGGTACAGCTCGAAGGCCCATTTCATCGCCGCATTACGATCTACGCAGCCTTCATCTTCATCGGATACATCTTGTGCTCCTGGCCTGGAGACTTCAGAGATGCCGCACGTTGTCAACACTACCGCTATCAATATCCCTGCACCAGAGAATAAGCGAAAGAAGTCCCATTCCTGTCCCCACCCTTCATGCCCAAATGTATACAAGCAGCTGAGTGGTCTGCGATATCATCTGCAACATGTATGTGCCCTCGGCTTGTAACGCCCTCTTCCTTTCTTCTCCCGCGTCCCTTCCAATGTGTCGTCTTGGAAGATATGTTTATGCTTCTCCCATAGGCTCATCACCACCACCTTCCCGTTCAACTTTCCGATGTTCCTCCTACTCTCGCACGGAAGATGAAGCAGAAGTGAGCTTTGGAATAGGGTTTATCCTCGTCGTATCTGCCCAGTTTCTACTATCGCTAAGTGCCTTGCTTTGGACGTTTGGGAGATCGTCTCGTTGCTTCCTTGATAAGGATTCTCTTACTCAGTGTTTCTCACCTCTTGGGGTATCGGTCGAACGATCATGTAGCAAACAGGCCGATACTTAAAAGATATCAATTCGCAGGAGCGCTCCCATGATGAGGGGAGAGCATGCAGACAATAACCGCGACGACTTATTTCTTGGAGGTATCATTGTCTGCAATCGGTAGCTAAAGTATCTCAGAGCGAGGAAGACACCAAGGGACCGGAATTGTGGAATCATCGCCCGCCAGCACCTGGGCCTGCTGCACCCAAGTTTTGCGCCCTAGAGGATCCCTCAGTTGAGCGACAGAAAACAACTGGACGGGATGACTTACAAATCTCTCAATGTGGGATCGGACATCAATTCTGACATGGACGGCATACCGCCACCCGATTGCATACGGTTCATCTGGGTAGAGTGGGGTGTCAGCGAATCTATCAGATGTGGGAAGAGCTTGAAACGTTACCATGTTCGATACCGCGGGGTTACTCATCAATCTCTCCATACCCCCGTTTTGCATCATTTGTTGGGCCATCTGCATCATCATGGGATTGTTCATGAGACCTGCTAAGTCTGGCATCCCCCCTGCACCCCCTCCATCATCACTTCCCATACCCATATTCCTCATCATGTCTGCCATTCCACCAAGACCTCCAAGGCCAGCTCCAAGGCCAGCTCCAGCTCCTGGACCAGACGTAGCGGGCTCTTCTGAAGACAGGGGAGGCAACTCATCCTCGTCCTCGTCTGGGACGATGCGTGACTCGGCGTTCTGCAGTCCCGATTTCAGGCTGGCATTAGTGGGATCGAGTTCGAGACCACGCCTGAACGCTGCGGCAGAGGCCTTGTAGTCCGATAAACAATATTGTGCGTGGCTACGGGGAGGCATGAGTTATACGAATGGTAAAGGTCGAGTTGTCCTTACCCTAACCGGTGGTATGCCTTCACAAATGAGGGATCTGCTGCAATGGCTTTCTCTGCGTCTTCGGCCGCGCGAAGGTATTCACCTTTGCTGGAATATGCTGCTGCGCGATTCGAATAGTACACAGCATTTGTGGGATCGCTTTCAATGGCTTTGTCGTAGGATGCGATGGCTTCGTCGTACTTCTTGCTGGACATCAGGGCATTCCCGCTCTGTTTGTGCTTTTCCGCAGTTGCCTTATCGCTCTGGGTCGGCACTTTGGGACGAGGGGGAGCAGATGTAGAGGGGCCAGCTGCTGTCTGCGGAGCAGATCCGGGCCCAACCCTGTCCCGAGTCTTTAAGTAAACATCGAAGATGGTCTTCAATGTAGCTGGCTTTATGCTGAGACGGTCGCGTTGCTGATCATCCGTTGGATCAACTCCGAAGGCCTCTCCAATGCATTGAACTGCGATTGATCATGTCAGATCCGTTCTACACGAATTTTAAAGATCGGAAAACGCACTAGCGACCTCGAGACTCTCTTGATCATCCTGCTTGACGGTACCATCCTGTATGGATTGATTCAGAAAGTCAATAATGGACAGAACGAGCTGCTGTTGCTTGGAGTCCGACATTTCGAAGACGTGTTCTGGATAAACAAGTGTCAACAGACCTGTTCGCTGTTGAATACATTGACGACGCGTCTGTGCTCTGCTCGAACCTTCCAGTATGTTTTTCTGCGCAATTTCTGGTGAGCCACCTCAGGACCCAGTTGTCTCTACGAAGTCTGGCCATGTATATGAACGTCGCCTGATACAAAAGTACATCACCGACAATGGCACCGACCCCATAACTGGCGAAAAATTGGAGGAGTCCGACCTCGTCAGTGTCAAAGCTAGTGCGTATATCCGGCACAGTCAATGACAAGAACTCGCACATTTACCTTCGCTCTCCTCAGGTCCAAATGCCGCTGCTCCTCGGCCTCCGAGTCAGTCGTCTATTCCCGCACTTCTACACACTCTGCAAAACGAGTGGGATGCCCTAGTCCTGGAGACTTTCACGCTCAAACAACAATACAACTCCACTCGCCAGGAGTTGAGTTATGCGCTGTACGCTCAAGACGCGGCCACCCGTGTAGTGGCGCGTCTTATGCGAGAGCGTGACGCGGCGAGAGAGTGAGTGTAGTTGCACTTGTTAAGGGTTGCAGAGTCACTCACACCCCGTTTAGGGCCCTTGCCAATGTGCAGGCATCTATGGGTATCAGTCCCAGTGCACCGGCTGGTGATGTCGAGATGGAAGAATCCAGCGAGATCACTGGTTCTTTACCTCCAAGTGTCGTCGCGCAAATTGATGAAACCCACCAAACTTTGTCTTCTGCTCGTAAGAAGCGAAAAAATCCACCAGATTATATTACACCAGCACAAGTCAAAACATTCACACCCAAACACACTATCCCTTCCCTTCACTCTTCCTCCCCTGCCGGCATCACCGCCCTTGCCGTTTCCAGAGCCAATCCATCACAATTTCTCACCGGTGGTAACGACAAGATTGTCCAGTTGTATGACAGAAGCACGGATAAAGTCCTCGCGTCTCTCAAAGGACACACAAAGAAGGTCAACCACGTCGCCTTTCGCGAAAGGGCTGGAGAGCCAACCCTCTTGCTTTCAGCTGGTGCTGACAAGATTGCGAAGATCTGGTCACACGACGAAGCATCTGGAGAGTACATCCCGAAGCTTACGATTCGGTCCCACAAGGGGGAGCTGTCTGGTTTATCCATTCACCCAACCTCGACAATAGCCGCCCTTGCATCTCTTGATAGAACGTACTCGTTACACGACCTCACCAATTTCAAACAAGTGTTTACTTCACCAGTGAACGACGAGCCTTTCACCTCCCTCACCACCCACCCAGATGGCATGCTGCTGGCTTTGGGTACCCCCACATCAACTATCCAGATATTCGACGTTCGGTCTGGTGCTGTTGCCGCGACCCTCACCCCCGACAACAGCACCCCATTCACTGTGCATACCATCAGCTTCTCAGAAAATGGGTACCATCTGCTCGCACCCGATTCGCTATCGTCGATGGCAATCTGGGATCTACGTAAACCGAAGGTCGCGCACTCGATTGCCCTCGGAGATGATTTTAAGATTAACAAGGTGACATATGATCAGAGCGCCCAACTTTTGGGTGTGGCAGGGAACGAGGGCGCGAGGGTTTACGCACACAAGTCTTGGGAGGAGTTGGTGAGGTTTGAGGAGGGTGGTGAAGTGTCGGACTTGGTCTTTGGCGAGAAGGGTGCGGAGATTTGGGGCACTAGTGGACGAGAGGTTAGGGTCTGGGGCGTCCCTCAGTGATTGTTATCCCCTTGTTTATTTGACTAGTAAACTGCTTGTGTATCTGCCATCGCGCTTCGCCTCTCTCGAATGTCATGCCAGCTCTCGCGCTCTCGAGTACTCGCTGTGCTCGCCCTGAAACTAACTTGCCTGGAGCGTTGTGATCGTGAAAGAATATCGATGTTTCAATCTCGCTCCAGCATCGATGTGACTCTGTGCGCACGATACCCAGACCAAGTATCATCATATGTTGATTGTTGATCACTTCAAGTTACGATGTGAACTTCCACTTCGCAAAATTCCTTTCATCTTCGTTCGATCTCAAGTTCCATTCACTTTGCAGTTTGCACCAGTACACACCTTAAGGACGTGGAAGAAAGAGCGTGTTGCGTCGTACATGTCATTTTGAGTACATGTGATAACCGTGCGATACAAGGATCATCAGTGCCATAAGAGCAGAACAAACAACCCTATGCTCAGCAAAAGGATAAGAAGGGGGGGAGGGTAAAAGGGGACAATAATCAAACAAATGGATAAATAAGAATACAATGCAAGTGCCGGGTCATCTGGGTGGCGAATAGTGTACAGGGGTCATGGATATGCGTGAGGATGGGGGCGTGAAAGTCTATATGTTCGCACTCGAATCACGACCATGTCGTGGGTCCAAAACCAACGTTCGGGTCTGGTGTGATGAGCGGGAGACCCATGGCATCTGCGGTGTTCATCCATGCAATGTTCCCCCACCAGTTGACATTAATGCCACCCTTGGGGAACAGAACACCGAAAAAGATGATGATGACACTGAGTGCGATTCCAGAGTCGAGCGCTGCGGACAGGATGTAGTTGTATCGCATCCACCATCTGAAATGGAAGCGACGCATCCAGTATTGGAAGATGAAGCCGACAAGTGCCCAAGCGGAGTAATTGATGCCAGATGCTGGTGGGAGAGCGCCGACGCCAGCAAAAAAGACGGGCATATTGATATATCTCCAGAATGAATGGGGATATCTTCGGGCGAGGAAGTAGAATGGGATGGGAGCGATGGCGCCGATGAGGAAGAAGTAGACGAGAGGATAGTACCTGGGTTGGTGTATTAGCTATGATGATAATGGTGCAAACTAAGAAAGGAGTACTCACAAGGCGCCATATGAGAAGAAACGTGAAGGGCCAATACCGCCCCAGATGAGGGAGGCAGTTGCAAAGGTGCGTGAGGAAGGGCAGATGAAGCCGTGTTTCTGGTCGGGAGAGCAGAAATCGGGGATATTGGAGAACATCCAAGTCTGAACGGCGATGACGACAACGCAGCAAATGCAAGTGGCGATCGTCTGAGCGATGAACATGATGCGGGGAGGAACCTTCATGTAGTGTCCGAGCTTCAAATCACCTGAGAAGGTGGTAGCCTGCTGAGTGGCGACGTAACCGTAGGTCTTGAAGATCATCATCGCAACTGGGCGTCCAGGGAGCATATAACCGATGAGCAACTCGACCAAGACGTGGATGGTGATTTGCTGGTTGGTGATAGCTTGAATCATCGAGGCGGGGAGGCAGAAGCACATCGACAACAACAACGCGAGGATGTATGCCCAAACTGGGAGATGAGTATCCCAAACCGTGATCGCGACGACACCAGGGACGAATGCAATGGCGCCCAAGGCAGCGTACCACCAGTGTGGGACTTCGGGGTAAGCTCGCATCAGGCGGGAATGTACATCTCGTTCGTCGCGAAGGGTACGACGGAATTGGCGGACGATGTCACGACGGTACCACACTGTAAAATACGAACTGAGCAACATAATTCGAGGAATGGATCTTTGAGGCACAGAACTTACAGAAAACGTGGACGACAACGGCACTGAACACCGCAAACGAAGGCCCGTAGGAGACGGCGAATGTAGCCGATAGGAACATTGGCGAATAGTTCCTGTACTTCTCGACGTCGAATACACCATCCGTGACAATGGCCGTAGGGTCGTAAGGATTGCCAAAGCGGTCGAAAGACGTGATAGAAGACATGGGCAAGAACTTGGAGTAGAACGTATTCGTATCTGCAAAGGGGATGAGGAACTTGACAACGGGCGGGTGGGCGGAAATATACGAACAGTATACAATGGGAGTGATGATCCAGAAGAAAATGACGAACGACACAAATGTGTTCAATTCTGCCCACCACTAAATAGCCGAAGTTAGAACGAAGTGAACGGCGACGAAGAGAGGAACGTACAGGAGTGACGAGAGGACTTCCGATATATGAGATCATCGACCAGTCGAACGTGAAAAGTCCCAAACCGAGGCCGCTCACAGTGCCAAACAACTGATTGATGACAATGTTGTTCGGGGCGATCCAGCAAACCCAGTTGAAGACACTCAACCCGGTCCACAAGTACCCTGGAACCCAATACCAAACGAAGCTGGAAATCGCAGCGAGAATGAAGAACTTCTCCCTGGACATATGCTTCGTCTCAGTCTTGCCGTAGTTCCTATGGAGGGTGTTGAAAAGTGCGGCGTTGACGAGAGCGCCGGGCCAGATCATACTGGAAGGCCAGACGACGAATTGTCGGATCATGCCAGCGAACGAGTAACCGATAAGTTGGGAAGAGAGGCAAAGGAGGAGCTGGTAAGCCACACTCCAGTTTTGGTTGTAGAAGAGACGTTGGGTCAGGATGACGTCCGAGGCGTATGCGCCCATGGCTGAGACGTTAGCCATAACCGTGATGACTGTGTGCTCTTTTACATTGAAGGGACCCGGATTGAGGGTGAGGGAGTATCGGCCGATGCAGAAACGGTATCGGGGAAGGATGTATTCCAGGAGCTTGCCCGCGGGGAGCGAAGTCAACTGGACGACGAGGCCCGTCACAAATACGGAAGGATCTGCGGTATTGTGAGCGAAGGGAGTCAAGGGGAAAGCGAAGTTCGCTTACATCGGAAGCTGAAGAATTGATTCAACCCGACGATGAGGATGGTGTAGATGACACCGAGGAACCACCTATTACCGGGGATGAGTAAAAGCTTCGATAAAATAAGAAGTAAAGTCGTACATTCGAACAGTGCTGACCGGCATGGTTGGGTCATCGACACTCGCTACAGCAGCTCGAACCTCTGGGTAGGGGGATTCACTGGGAAGCAGTTAGAATTCTGCGAATACGAAACTAGAAAAGGACACCAGAGTACATACTCGTTATATTGAACTTCGTCACCCTTGTAATCGGGCGCTGAGGTGGACACTCGATCACTAGAATCGGCTTGCGATTCCGAGTCGACGTCCGTGGTACCGGTGTACCCGTGAGAGAAGGAGGTTCGTTTCTTCTCGTTGATTTCGAAAGAGTCGTGAGTGGAGGCGCTAGATGGTACAAGGGTGGATAGGTCGTAATTGGGATCGTTCAAATGCTCCATCACAACATCTTCGATATCTTGGGGTACATCGGGAACGGGCTTGCGGACCAAGAACTGAGGCAAGGAAGCAAGAACGCCGGTACTGGTAGCGGTGGGCTGCGTCGACTCCATCCTGTGGATCGACTCAAGCGACAAGGGGGAGGGGGTTAATGAACAGTCGTATCGCTGAGGGGAGGGGGATCGCAGGTAAGACACGTTCTACCGCCCCTTGCCCTTTTGTAAAGGCTCGCTTAATGCAGTCATGGTATAGGACGCGAACGATTCCGGAAATGGTACCTAGGTGGGCTAGGATACGAATTTCTGGAACACGGGGTCCAACACAATAAGGTTGGGAAATGGTGGCCGTTATCATTACAAAAGCCGTGGGCTCAAGCAAAGCCACAAAAAATCGCTTGGACCTCTGGAAACATACCTGATGGTGGTATGAGCGGGCTCATTCGAACAAGGTGGATTCCCCCTTCTCAAGCGATATGAAAGCGAGGAGAAATCGCTGGCAAAGACGAAACACGAGGCAGCACAAAGTCGCCCGCAAAGTGTTAGCAAAGGTACGATGCTGGATTTGGTAGGCACAGCGCCCGAGGAACCGGTCTGGAGACGAATGGAGCTAGCCCGAGGTAAATTGTCGAGCACGAGGTACGTCAAGAAGCACTATTGTCTGTCTCAGTTTATTGTTTGTGTGTGACATGTCTGAGATTTGAGGACAATAGACAAAGTTTGGAAGATCGGTGTAGATCAACGTTGGATCAAATCCACGTAAGCTTAGATATCCGATTATCATCTGTGGTCTCGTGTTTGGCCCTGCAAAAGTCAATCTTATCTCTTCGACTCCCACCCGCATCCCATCGTCGACGACGTCTGTAATATTTATGGCTCCCAATGGCGTATTCGGAAGTCCGTATGGCGACTGTTCGTTGTCTTATTTATGTAGACAACACCTGTGGAATGCACAGACAACAGTTGGAGACCTCCCATCTCTCGCTAGTGAACAATAGACGCTCAATAAGCTCGTCATGTCAACAGTCCAGACAATCACGACACAGCTTGCGGAGACTACTCCTTCCTTAACGTTGCGACCCTCGCCGGACTCCGACGACAAAAAATCCCAGAATCCAGAGTCATCAGAAGAGCCTTATCGCTACTCCCACCTCCTCCCCCACTTTTCCCAGGATCGATACCCTCCTCTGACTCCCTTCGAACATGTTGATCCAGGACTCCGAGCCCTCTCTCATCCCGATCCTCGTGCCTTCTTGAATGGCGCAACCAGCGTCGTGGAATTGACCCCGCGTCTTGGAACGGAGATCCGGGGACTTAATCTCTCCGGATTAGATAGCGCCGGCAGGGATCAGCTGGCTCTCGAGGTTCGTCCAGCCTCCATTCTACACCTACTCTCTTTGGCTTAAGCCTGTCTATATGATGTAAAATTTACCATTCGCCGTTCATACTAGGTCGCTCGACGTGGTTTGGTCGTCTTCCGGAACCAGGAAGACTTTATCGATAGTGGGCCCGACGCTTACCTTGAATGGGGCAGGCACTTTGGCAGGCAAGTCCTATAATATCTTGTCTCAGATGTGTATTCTTAAACATGTCTCGACGTGATATGACCATCTGTGGCCTAACTACCGCTGTGATTTCGGATCTTTAGACTCCATATCCATCCAACTTCGGGTCATCCCCAAGGTTATCCTCAGGTCCATCTGGTGTATAGGTACGCTGATCCGGTGGCTGCTCCGTCCTTGTTCGGGTCCTCATTGGTTATCGGTCCATAGGGATGCTAACGCGACATACAATTATGAGCGTGACGACTCCATCACTACGACAGTCTGGCACTCGGACGTATCCTACGAGCTTCAGCCACCCGGCTTGACCACATTTTTCCTTCTCGCCCAACCTACCACAGGAGGGGATACCCTTTTCGCGTCGCAAGTGTGGACCCTCAAGAAACTTTCACCTCCCTTCGTCGCTTTCCTTCGCACCTTGAAAGCCGTTCATTCTGGTGTTGAGCAAGCCAACTTTTCCCGCAGCGGAAAGCGGGGAGGCATCGTGAGGAGGGAACCGGTCGAGAATGTCCACCCTGTTGTTCGCCGTCACCCCGTCACTGGCGAGGAAGCCCTATACGTCAACAGGCAATTCACAAGGAGGATTGTTGGATTGAAGCGGGAGGAATCTGGTTAGAATATTTACCTCATCCTTCGCCTCGTTCCGCCTGCTAACCTTCTTAATTATAGACTTGATCCTCAACTTCTTGTATGACCATATTGACAAGAGTGGGGACAGTCAAGCACGTGTCAAATGGGAACCCGGCACTGTTGTCCTATGGGATAACAGAGTCACCGCTCACGTTAGTGCCCCCTTTTCCTTTGAATTCACTCCCTGATCATTCGTCAATCAGTCTGCCCTACTTGACTATGGAGAGTCAAAGCAACGGCGACACGGCGCCCGCATCACCCCCCAGGCTGAGCGCCCAATTCCCGCTCTGGAGGGACTGGATCTCACCGCTTAAACTATGCTCAAGAGCCAAAGATGTATGGAGTTACGTTGTAGTCCGCTCTTTCCACTAGTCCTCCCCCGTGGTGATTTGCAATAAACTCCACGGTCCCCAAGGATCCACAATCTCAAGCAAGAGAAGTCAGTGCTTATCGCGCAACCGCAACAATTGGCATGGCGTGTTTTAGAACCAACTTTGTTTTATGAACCACGGAAAATGAGGCTACGTCGTGGTTGCACTACTATAATATGAAAGAACGAACGAACGACTTTAGAGCTTTGAGATAAGGGCACATGACGATTCGAATTTGAAGTTGGAGGTTCGATTGGCAGAGGACGCCGTCACTTTGAAGATGCTATGGACACACAATCAGTCAGCTTGATATTGACGCCCACAGCCTAGGAGGCTCACCTTGGGAAATCCACTGAGCATTCCCACTAGCAATGGTCTCCGTAACCCCATCCAATAGGCCTGGGGGGTGGTTCACCTTCTATCCGGACCAGATGACCCGTCGAAACAACACATTGGAGAGCCTCTTCGACCAACGACAGCCCCTCAGCCATGGTTTAACTTTAGCGGGCTACGGTTCTCGCAAAAATTAATTGCATCGCGGTGAGGACCGTGCAAATGTTGTAGGTTGGGTGAAAGACCTTCGCGAGAAACCCGAGGTCGTTGGTTTACGCAAGGTTAGCCACAAATCTTGGATGGAGGGATGGCGTCGCAACAAACGATTGATATATCGGAGGAAAGGAGGTTCTGACGAGTGACTGAGAGGAATTCGGTCCCGTGGCCACTGTACAGCACGCCCTCGCACGGTATTCCCAAGGAATGTGATGACAGGGGGCACCAGTGGCCAACTATCGTAGATTTCATACAGCTAGATAGCAACGACCTCCAAACACTGGCCACGCTCCAACATCGAAACAGTTCCGGAAGGCGAGACGGCGCCGAGATGGAGAATATCAGGGAAATCGCTCGACAACGCTCGATCACAATCGATAGTGGCGATTGTTAAAGAGTTTAGGAAAGACCATGAGTTGGACTGTCTTGAAGGAAATTTCCAGAAAGTGTAGCATAGGCATCGGACTGATCATATTAAATCCTCGAGGGAGGGTGATTTGTTGATGTCTTCGTCTGAAAGGTCCTAACTTGAAGGTACTTCAAGGCGGCGTAGGTTTGTCAAGTTAAACAACTACAGGAAATGAGGATTAGTCAGGACTGGGCCATACGACTTCGGGCTCGGCTGAATTGAAACCGAGGTGATGCAGGGGAGGTGGTTGAGCGGAGCGACTTGGGGCTTGGGACACTAGTGCCACAACATATCCCAAGTTGTATCAGGAGAGTAACACGGCTCCAGTTGAAGGACTGCAAATTCGGCATACACTTCAAATGCGGATGTCTAAGATAGTCGCAGAATGAGATGCTGATCGTCCTGTGCTGCAGGTAGGAGGGAATCATGATGGCGTTGAAGTAGCGGCAGGTCATCCTCAGCGATATGAGATCGCTCAACAGAATCGAGAACGAATCCAACTAGGATAGCTCCGCAGTAAGACATTGAATCAACAACGGGCCGAGCTCAAAACTGGATGGAGAGCGGCGCCGTATCGTAATGGTCGTCATCTGAAAGTATCGGGATTGATGTTGGGTCGACAGCGGGGCAGACTTCCAATTCGTGAAACCGTCAGAATGGTGTTCAGCAACTGTAATTGGGTTTCGCAGTGGGTGAACAAAAGTGGAAATGAAGGTGAAAGAAGCTTGGATGTCATTGTAATTGCAAATGAGAATTACCAACGAGTCCTGACTTTGACCGTCGACAACGTCGACGTGTTCCCACCACCTCCAGCTTCATGGTCCAAAAATGCGAGCATCAGCGACCCATCACATCGTCTTCTCTGCTATCTGTATTCTTATTCTCAAAGAGCTGAATGGAGTTGTTACAGAACCTTACATGGTACGTTCACACCTTTCCAATTTATGACGCACCATAGCTAACGAGGTGGTAAGGACGAGCCTTTCCACGTCCCTCAGGCACAGGCATACTGTAGGGGTGAATGGTCGGCATGGAATCCCAAGATAACCACCCCACCAGGATTGTACGCCGGCATTATCTTGTTGCCCTTTATACGGTGTTGAGCTGGCGCTTCGTTTTCAGATACATCCTCAGTGTTATCCTCAAGAAAGCGTTCTTGTTCAAGTGCAACCTTTCCATGCTTCGCCTTACGCCAATGTTGACGCTCCTTATCCTCCCTGTCGCTCTGACTCGTCTACTCTGTTACCACCAACGCACACGATCACCCTCTTCTATCCTTACACCGACATTCGAAGCTGTTGTCTTGTCAGCCTTTCCAATTGTCTGGTTCTTCGGTTTCCTCTATTACACTGAAGTCCCGAGTGTCCTCTTCGTGGTATCAACGGTTGTCGCAGCATCCCAAGGGAGACATTGGTTGGCAGCATTGGTACGTTATTACATGTTGGTGGTGCAGTGCTTGGTGTCCGAGGCTAATGAAGCGCAAGGATGGCAGTTAGGGCTCATAAGCTGCACTTTCCGTCAAACGAACGTTGTTTGGGTACTATATGCGTATGCATCTAGCCAACTCATGTACCTAAGGTTTCGCAGAGCGGATCCTGATGCACCACCTCCAGCAAAGCTCCATGACGCCCCGGCATTGACAGCCGGACCAGGTGTGTGCATTTTAGTTTCATGAAGGATCGCCGTGTTAATTTGATGTGATCTCCGTTCCTCAGATGACCTCCTTCGATCTTTCATTTCTGCACCGAAGATCGTACTCGATATTCTTCCGTCATTTGTTCCTTACGCCCTGGTTGTGGCTTTATTTGGAGCCTTCGTCGTATGGAACGAAGGAATTGTTTTGGGTCAGAGCTTAATTTCCTATCGGAACTCAGAGACACTTACACTTGTCGTCAGGCGACAAGTCGAACCACATACCATCTTTCCATGTTCCTCAGCTTTACTACTTCCTGGGATTCTTCACGGCATTCGCTTGGCCCGTCCTTATTAGCGGCCTCGGTGGACCGTTGAGTCTCCTACGCGAAGTACGGCTGAGAATGTTCGGGAGCAACAGGTGTGTACGGTCATCGAACAATTTCATCACGGGTCTTACTTGCTATGTTTAGACGCACGCTGGTTACTGCACTCATCTCGGCTGCCATGGTCATGAGCATCAAACTCTTCACGTGAGTTAGCTCTTTCAGAGCTGCGCACCCAAGATTTGACTCGTACCTCCAGCATTCACCACCCCTTCTTGCTATCGGACAATCGACACTATACCTTTTATGTCTGGCGTCGATTATTCCTTGTGCACCCAGCGGTTCCCTACCTGCTAGTTCCCATATATGTTGCCTGCGCATGGGCGTGGTTTCTGCGTGTTGGTATGTCCCCCGTCTCGCTCCACCAGGAGCTCTGTGGAAACTCAAATTCATACACCTCTTGACAGGTCAAGACCAAACTCTACTGCAGACTCTCATCCTACCCGTTTGCGTGCTGCCCACACTCTTGCCCACTCCACTGCTGGAACCTCGGTACTTTCTCATACCTTACATCCTGCTGAGGTCACAAGTTGTCGATGTCCCTACGTGGGGTGTCATCTTGGAGGGGGCGTGGTATGCGGCCATCAACGCGGTGACAATGTGGATCTTCTTGTACAAGGAGCGACCAGGCGTTGGCCGGTTTATGTGGTAGTCAAGTTTTCGCTCCCCTCATCGAGGTCATCCATGCTTGCGGCGGCTGGTTTAGAACAAACGTGGGAAAAGGTGCTTCTTTGGATCCTAGTTACCACGTATGGCAATTACGCAAACAACACGTAAATAAACAAGTTGAAGTTCATACGGTGGCTCGGACTTTAGCTGGTATTTCCCCTCTGCGTTCCCTCTATACGACCCCTGCTACGACTCGCTATTTCGCTGGCCATCCTGATCAACACCTCTATTCTACATTTTTAACGACTTTATGTCCACTTCTTCCAGTGCCTCAGCGCCAGTGCGCACTTCCACTCGGACGAGGAGCTCAATCCGCCACTCCTTGACCCTCGCTTCCGTCGGGAAGGCATTGTCAGATGTTATGAACAAGTCTGATGCGAAAGAAGGGGGCGAGAAGGGCGTCAAGAAGTCGAGGGACTCTGCGTCGAGGAGAGTGAGTGCGATTGGTCTTGTGAGCGGAGATTCGGACAAGGAGGCACCCTCCAAGCGAGTGGACTCTCCGGATGCCAAGACCATCACCCGGAAGACTCGTTCGATGACTGCGTCGAAAGCACCTTCCTCGTCATCGGATGAACAGGGAGGGAAAGGGGTTGGTCGCTCTAGCCCCCATAGTTTGGCACCCACTCGCTCCTCTTCCCTCCGAGTGAAGAAAGCTCCCGCCTCGTCCGCCTTGCCTAAATATCGTCCCAAGTCGGCCATTCTTGAGCCCATCCAAGAGCCTGCCTCGCCAACTCGCAAAGGTGTGAGACGGCGCCTGAGCAGCTCCGACTCTGACGACGACAAGGACGGCTCTCAGAAGGACGATGAAGTACCACCATCCCCTTCGAGTAGGTCGAGCCGCCCAATTAGCCCGATTCCCAAACGATCTGCGCTCCAGGTCAATCTCACGACTGCCATCAATGTCACTCCTTCCACCCCTCCCAAGAAGAAAGCTACCCCCTCGATTCGTCCACCTTCACCTACCAAAAGCTCCCCCACTCGTCCAGGGAAGTCGGGAAAACCTTCAGAGAATATCCCTTCTAAACCGCTACCTCGGCCACCCTCGTCTGCTTCTTCCTCCGGCTCTGCTCGAACTCCTCAGGCCCCTACCACACCCACATCGACTCTACGAAATGCGTTCGGCCTAGGTCACCGTGCGGCACCACGCCAACAACAAACCACGTCAGCTCCGAGTCCACTGCGTAAGGCAATGGATCTTACTCGAGAGTCCCCTCCTCCGAAGTCGAGAACTGGCAAACAGCGAAATGGCAGCACGGGTAGCAACATGACGGTCACTCCAACTCAAACGCCGACTTGCGACACTAGCACGGACAGTTTAGACGCCGATGATGTCGAATTCTTACTCTCTGCTGTCATATCTCCCACCGCTCCTACTCCAGCTATGCCGCGTCTGCGCGTTCCGGGTCTTCGACAGGGCCAAGGCGGTCCTCCTGAGACTCCTTGCCGCTCCAACCTGCCATCACGCTCTCAACTTTCATACCTATCCCCTGCTCCACCATCCAGCGACAACTCCCCGCTGCTGCTACGCCCCTCAAAGAATGACCGCGGATCCATCTTATCCTGGGAGCAACTGGCGTACGAGAGTTCCAAGACATTAGACGATGGCGAGATTGAGACCATGATTGCCGATATTTCCGCACCGTTTCTCGGTGCAGCTTCTCCTACACCAAGCTCGATTCAGTTGGATGTTCCTGAGAGCCCTACACTGAGTGCGATGCCATCACCTGGTGGGTTTGGCTCTATCTCGCAGATTCTACTGCCAGATGTGACACCATCACCTGCAGTGCACACTACGCAGTCGCAATTATTCGACAGCGTATCGTCGGATGTACCTTCCGTGGACGCCGCGCTTGTAACACTCTTACGGTTACAACTGGCGTCGGCGGAGAAGCTCGCGAAGGAAAGGATGTCCCGCATCGAGAGTCTGGAGGGCCAGGTTCGAGGAGGGAAGGAATCACGACTTCGCGAAGAGGAGGAAATGTCACGACATGTGACTGAGTTGGAGGAGAAGTTGCAGGGGACTCTGCAGGCGAAGGAGAAGGTCATCGAGGAGAAAGAGTCCTACATCGTTTCACTGGAGGATCAGCTTCGACACGACCAAGCTTACCGAGACCAAGCCGTCGAGCAGGCCGTTATTGAAGCTCACGAGAAAGCGCAGGCAGCGCAGGTCGCTGCTTTGAGTGTGGAGAAACAGAGGTGGGAAGTAGCCACAGTTGCGGAGCGGACTGCATTGGAGTGGGCTTCCGTACGAGATGTTGCTGAAGGAGAGCTCGAGTTTCTACGAGCGACGAGGGAGACATTGACTGTCCTCCTTGCTGGACTTGACAACGATCAACGGCAGCTTGAGAGCTGTTACATTCTAGTATGACTTATGATTTCAGTGAGTGGTGACGCGATACCTCGACTTGGACGTTTCCTCACCATGTTTTAGGGATCTTCATGTGATGCTATCCCTCTTGACACTTGTAATTGTAAACATATCACGTATCGCGACGCATAATTATCCGCTACCATGTGTAGTTACGAGTGATATACAAAACAGTTCATAAGATTATGGGTACAGGCAAAACGGGAGAAAAGCTGTTAAAAACATATAAATTTACTCGTACTGCTCTGCGGCCTCGATGCAGGCGTCCATCATACATCCATGATTATCGGCAGGGTTGGCTTGATGCATGCGGCTCCGCACCGCGTTCAATATCGTCCCTGCTCTAAAGAGACGATGAGGTTCTGAACTGAAAGAAAAGGTGAAACCAAACTCACTCAATATCTCCATACACCACTTTCACATCAAACACTATCGAACCGATGGACATTGGCCACGAAGCCAAGGACTCTTTGTCAAGGATGTACGAAACGACCGCCTTCGCTCTGGTCTTGCGGAAGAGGACAACCACCTTGACCCTCAGTTGTGAAGAATCGCTGCCGGTGGGAGGGTTGATTTCGATTGACGTCGGGAACTTGATAGCGAGGAAGTTGAGCTGAGTTCGGAACTGAGCGCATGCCGAGCATGTGTCGGCGAGTATTTGATAGATCTGTAAGAAACGAGCGGCAATGGTGAGTAGTTTGTCAGTGAAAGGACGAGCAGAACGCTTACCTGGCGGACATTGACGGTGTCTTTCCTGTTGGTAATTTGATGCCTAACTGTTCGTAGCATAAAGTCGCTCAGCTGCGGGAAAGTATCCCGTCGTCGGGACGCGGGGTCATCCACCCGAACGATGGTAACCTCCTCCTGAATCGGTTTGAATTTGACACAAGGAACCGTAACACGAAGGGTAGAGGCATATACGAACTCCATGAGATCGTGCTTGACTTTGAGTATCCGTAGCATGTGCAGCTCGTCGATCACATCCAATTCATCTGAAAGAGTATATCGTTAACGCAGGATGGAAAGCCCTCAGGTCCGGTCGGACGTACCTCTGAGTTTGAACACCTCAGCTTGTGTACCGTTCTTCTGAATATGGAGCTTTCGCTGGCCTTCAGCAATCGCCTCGGTAGCCTCGTGGTTCTGTGCCTCGATCTCAGAGAGCTTGTCTTGAATCCTCTCAAGTTTCGCATTGGACTCTGATATGTCAGAACGGAAAACATCAAGAATCGACCTTTAAACAAATCCCGTCAACGGGGTCTAAATCAAAGGAAGACGAAGGTAACCCACTCTTGTTCAGCGATAGCTGCCTTCAGGTCAGCAAGATGCCCCTGGTCGCAATTCTGGATTTGCTCGACCTCTGCCTGCTCTTTCTCCAGTTCTCGCATGATTTGGTCATATTCTTCTTGTAACGAAGGAATAACATCTTGAGCGTCCTTGATGATATTTTCCAGTACTTTCGCATCCTAAAATTCTAAATGAGAATCACCCAAGGCGAAAGAGAGAAAACCAGACTTGCCGATTCAAGTTGAGAAAACCCTTCCTCGGCTTTCTCATGCAATCCTTGCACCCATGAAAGTTTCCAGTCATACCATTGTGACCTCGCCGAAGCATGCGCATAAGCCTTGATCAACTTGAGAGTTTGCTACAAAACCAAATTTGCATCAACGTCAGTTAGGAACCAAACCACGCAAACACAGATGACCGAACCTGGAAATCCAACCGATCCTCTTCATCACAACTCGAAAACTCCTTAAACAATTCAGGCGTAACTTTCGCAACCTCTTCCTCCGCCTGCTTAAAATTCACTTTGCCATGTTCGATCCAGGCTCTTAGGTCCTTCGCTACCAGCAGATAAAGTTCCAACTGAGGAACGTCGACCGTCATAGCAGTTACATATTCCGCTAGCGGAATCTGTACCTCCTCTTCATCCTCTTCGGCCCCTTCACCTGTAGAGGAGGAGGAACGACGACGTTTCCCATCTCGTGGTTGGAGGGCTGAGCGGTGGATTGTAGATCGGCGAGGGACGGTGAGTTCATCCATGAACTTGATACCCGTCATGGTAAGGAATTGTTCGATGGATATCGCAGGCTAAAACAAAATTCAGTACTAGAGAACTCCTTTGGAAATTGAGGAAGAGCTCACTCCTTCATCCTCTTCGAACGGCTCAGCCTCCAATCCAGCAGGACCAGCGGCTTCAACGTCCATCCTCCACTGCTCAGTCGGATTGACCTCTACCTCGTCCTCTTCATCAAACGTGATATCCACAACCATAGGTCCCTCCAGCTCGACAGGAGTGGCCGTAACATGACTCGGCACTGCAAGAGGTGCAATCCTAGAAACGGGACTCCCTGAACGTCTGGGAGATGCAAGAGACACAGGAGAGGGCGATCCTCTGGTCGGACTAGGAACAGCAACATTCTGCCTCACAAACTCCCTCTCACATCTCATCTCCACCTCCTTTCCCTTCCCCTTACTCACGGGAGAAGCAGGTTTATCAACCATGGCAGGAGGTAAAGGGGCTAAAGGCTCCTCAGCCGAGACGGAAGTCGAACCAACACTAGCTCTCCCCAACCTAGTCATCCCCACCATCTTCTCATTCACCCCTCCCTCTTGATTCTGCCCCGCAACGGAATTAGGACCCAAACTCAACACCCCACCCAAACTCCTTCTATGCGCAAGGTACCCAGGCGGCCTCCTCCCACCAACACTAGCTCTCCTAGCCCCAATACCTCCTTGAGTGGTAGAAGCAGCTTCAAAAGGCGCACGTTTGCTAGGCGATAACCTCCCAGGTGTCTTGACAGCTCCAACACCACTGGAAACAGGCGAATCCCTCCCTCCACCAAAAGCAACTTTCTTCTTCGGACTAGGTTTCTCTCCATCTTCCGCCTCGTCAAAATTTAACCCTGATATCGCGGCGGTGCGTTTCTGGCCTGGGGTAGGACGTGAGGTATTTGGTGTAGGCCGAGAGAGGGGTGCGGGACGAGGAACGGAGACGGGAGGAGCAAAGGCTGCTGTGAAAGCTGGTTTGGGTTTAGGAGTTTGAGAGGTTGGAGTAGATTTGAGTGGTTTGAAAGGGGGTGGGTGAAATGGGCTTTGTGTTGTTGTCAGAGGTTTTACCGGGACGGATGTAGATGTCGTAGTCTCTGAATTAACAGGACGGGCATCGCCATTTTCTTTGCCGTTCGAACGAGAACCAGAAACACCAGGACTTGAACGCGAAGCGGATTCTCCTTCATTCCCTTCACTATCTCCTCTCGGAGTGAAGGAGAATGCGAAGGGCTTTGGAGCTGCAGGTTGGTCGGGAGGGGGTGGAGGGCTGAACACTGATGTGGCTGCAGGTACCGGTGGGCTAAACACGGACGGTGGAACTGTCGGGACGGGTGCACTGAACACCGAGCTGCTCTGCGACGGGGCGCTGAACACCGAGTTAGTCTGGGACGGAGCACTGAATACCGAGTGTCCACTCTGCGCCGGTGCAACGACGGGAAGACCAGACACTGATTCTCCGAACGCCCCAGGGACAGGTCTATTAGCAGGGTGCGCAACGGGAGTCCTGTTTTCCTCCTCCTCTCCCTCCTCCCCATCCTCTCTCGGCAAGCCGAACCCACTCAAATCAGGATAAATCCTCTCCTCTCCCATATCCCCACCCTCATCCATCCCAAGCTCCTCAAACCTAACCCCACTCGCTCTTCTCAAAAGACCAGTAACGTTCACAGTCCTATCCCCCTCTCCATCCGGCTCTTGATCACTAACAAAACTATCCGTACTCTCAAAACTAACCTCCCCTCCTACGTCTTCACCCTCCAACCCAAACGAAGTCCTCGCAGCACTCAACCGTTGTAACGCATCAGTCAACTCCATCCCCTCCTCCCCTTCATCATCAGAAGGGACAGGGGGAGGGGGTTCGGGTTCGTCACCGCCGTGAGTAACGGCGCGGAGTGCCAACCACGCTTCACTTGGAGGTTTTGGTTCGCGGAGGGATTGGGTTAGGGGTACTGTGAATTCCATTGGGTATGATTCTGATTCTGAAGCAGAGGTGGTGGTGGTTGAAGAAGTGTGGTCGAGTGATTCGTCTGCTTCTGTTATTTGGGAGAGGGGGAGACGGGGGTTTGCGCGTGTGAATGACATGTCCTCCCCTTCGACACCTTCTGTATCGGATGATGTGGGGGCATCGTCTGGGGGAGGAGGCGCGATTGAACTTTTGCGCCGTGAAGAGGAAGGGAAACCGAGAGAGACGGAACGACGGCGGAGGATGGATTGTTGGATCGCTTCTGTTATTTCCATACTCTCATCTCCTTCTCCTTCGTCCCAATCATCGTATTCTCCTTCTCCTTCACCAGCGGGTTGGGGGAGGAAATGGGAAGGAGAAAAGGCGACGGAATCGTCCAGTTCCATACTCATTTCTCCTCCTTCTGATTGACGGCGGAGGGAGGATCGTCGGGGTTGGTGGGTGTAGGCGTTTTCATTAGTTATTCCTCCTGCACCTCCTACGGAGGAACGTCTGGAAGGTCCGGCATTGGGAACGGGAGGAGGGGGGAGGGGTTGTTGGGGTGAAGTATCGGGTGAAGAAGCTGGTGAGGCAAAGCCCACTTTAGGAGGGACTTCGAATACACGGACGTAAGCATGTCCGTCGAACGTTACTCGTCTTCCCAAACTCTTTCGTGGTCCCATCGTCGTCGTCGTTTGGATATTGGTATTCTCCTTCGTGGCGTCGAGTTGAGTTGGTAGGGAGACGGAGGCGGGTAGGGAGGTGAATTCGAGGGTTTGAGCGATGGTGGCGTTTGCTAGAGTGTTTGCTTCTTCTGATGCTGAGGTTAGGAGGGTTGGGTCTATTGGGGGTTGGATGTTGAGGGAGGATTTTAGGATTGATTTGCGGGGCATCTGAAATATTGAACATTGTGTTATTGTATCAGGACTAAGTGGATTTATGGTTTAGAGGGTGGGAGCGTACGAGGACACGTCTGGCTCGCGCACGAGGAGAGAGGATCTCGCCTGGAGCGAGGGAATGGGGACGTTTCTTGTGAGATGAGGATTTCTTGTGGTTTGGGACTGCGATTGATTTGCGACGTTTGTTGGGGGAGTTTGATTTGACCATGTTGGATGCTTAGTCTATTCCAGGTAATTTTGAGAGTCAAGGAGAAATTCGCGGAATAAACCAAGTAGTAAGGCAAGATTGTATGCAAGGACCAGAGAGTTGGCGCACGGACCAGTCAACGGTCAACGTCAGTTAACGACGAGCAAGAGAGAGGGTCGGTGGCTGTCGCCCAACACGAGCAGCGCAATCAACGCGCCAAACCACGTGACAGTGGTTCTGCACGGCCACGTGACCAACACGCCTCGCGTCAAAATTGCCTTGTTATTCAAGTCAGCATCCCTTTCTGCAGATCGATAACAGGATGGCGACCAGAAACAAACCGACGACATCCGCACTCCCGACCCGCGCATCCTCAAGAACAAAGACTCCAGCTGTGCCAACGACCAGGTCAACAAGGGCTGCGGCAAAGTCTGCTGCACCACCGCCAGTGGCACCGATAGCGGCACCGACCAAGAAGGCAGCAGCGACAAAGAAAGCACCTGCAGACAGGAAACCGCTTCACAACAGGAACGCATCTCCAGATGTCGTCGCTGCCCAGCCTACGCACGCCGTCGACGCAGACCGTGAACCAATCAAGGTACGCTCCCTCCCATACCCCCCAGCATGTCCTAACAACCCCACCAGGCCTACCTCAGGATCAGACCCTACACAGGAACAGACCCACAACCAGACATCCCTCCCTACCTCCTCCCCCTCTCCCAATCCCAAGTCCGCATGACTGACCCTTCCTCCTCCTCCCACCCCTCTCAACAACGTTCCTCAACAACCCTCCCCTCCTCAATCTACACCTTCTCCCACATCTTCCCCCCAACAACTCCCCAATCATCGTTCTTCACACATACCACTCTCCCCCTCATCAACGACCTCCTCCTTGAAGGAAGGAACGGGTTGATATTCGCTTATGGCGTTACTAATAGTGGAAAGACATTTACTGTCCAGGGAGGCAAGGGCGAGGGCCAAGCAGGCATTTTGCCAAGGGCGTTGGACGTCATTTTTAATAGTATCGAGGGGTTACACGCTGATAATCGCGTGAGTGTCCCTTTCCTCTTACTTTCCTCGGTACTGACAAAACCAACAGTACCGACCCGTCCGCCTCCAAGGCGTAGAACCAATACCCCCCACCCCAAATTCCTCTTCCCCCATACCCACCACAATCCCAACCCTAGCATCAGTCCTGGACCCCTCCCTCTCCACCGACCAAGACGCAGACCTCGAACAAGACATAGACCCAACAATCCTCTCCCTAGACCGCAACTACGAATACTCAGTCTGGCTCTCTTACGTAGAAGTCTACAACGAAAAGGTGTACGATCTGTTAGCTTCTTATTCTGCTACTCCTACTGGTGGGAGTGCCAAGGGACATGCGAATCAACCGTTGTTGGTTACGAGGAAGGCTTTGACGTTGAAATCTTCACCGCCTGGTGACTCTCCTGACTCGCCGGGGGGTCCTTCGCCTGGTAAGCGTCTCCCTCCCCCTCCTCACTCCTGCTTTGCTCACTCCCGCCTTACTCACTCCTGCCTTACTCACTCCTGCCTTACTCACTCCTGCCTTACTCACTCCTGTCTTACTCACTCTCCCTCCTCACCCACCCCAACCCACATAGGCAAATACATCTCAACCGCCCTCCAAATCCGCGTCAACTCAGCCCACGAAGCCAAATCCCTCCTCACCCAAGGCCAACTCCACAGACGCGTATTCGGCACAGTAGCAAACCGTGAAAGTTCAAGAAGTCACGCTATAGTTCAACTTAAAGTTTTGAGGTGTCATAAAGGGGAACGAGATGTCAGTACTCCTTCTTCCGTTCCTATGGCCTCCCTCCTTGCTCGTCTTCTCCTTTAACCCGTCGAAACCCCCGCTAATTTGCACCCGTGTAGGACCCAACGAGTATCCAAACAACCCGTCTAACATTGGTAGACCTAGCAGGTTCCGAACGAACAAAACATACCCAAACCACAGGCGACAGACTAAAAGAAGCGGGAAACATTAACAAAAGCTTGATGGTCCTCGGACAATGTATGGAAGTGATGAAATCGAACCAGATGAGACTTGCTCAGTCTTTGAGGGGGGATCAGAATCAGAATCAGCATGAGGTTGGGGTGGGGGAAGGTGGGGTGGGCAGAGTGGGTGGGAAAGGGGGGGAATCGAGGATTGCGAGACCGGTTTGGGGAGGGGGCGCGGGTGCTGGTGGGAGGATGGATACGAGGGAGGTTAAGAAGGGTTTGGCGGTCGTTCCGTTTCGGCATAGTAAATTGACGGAGATATTGATGGATTATTTCGTTGGGGAGGGTAGAGCTGTGAGTGCTTTCCTCCCTTCCGCCCTTCCTTCCTTCCTTCCTTCCTTCCTTCCTTCCTTCCTTCCTTCCCTGCTTTCATTGCCATCATTCGTTTCAACAACATGATCATATTAACACCCCACCACAGGTAATGATCGTCAATGTCAACCCCTACGACACAGGCTACGACGAGAACTCTCACGTTATGAAGTTTGCGGCTATTGCTAGAGAGGTTTGTACCAATGCTCTGCCTGCTCCCGTTCATCGCTTGCCTCCTCCCGCGGGCGATGGGAAGAAGGGGAAGGGGAAGAAGGAGGTGGTGGTGGAGGAGGTTGTGAAGGTGAAGGAGCAGAGGAGGAAAGTGACTATTTCGATGGGAGGAGGGGGGAGGAAGAGTGAGACTATGTTGGAAGTTGTTGAAGGTAGGTTTAGCTTCTTTCTTCATAACCTATCGCTCCCCCCTTCCTACCTGAGCCGTGTGATTGATATGTGGACGTTTTTGTAGAGGACGAAGAACCAGGTGATGGAGATGAAGGAGATGACTATGATGGGATGGATAACCCTCTAGTCGATGCGTTGTTCGAAGAAATCGACGCTCTTCGTATGCAGGTTCGTTTCTCCCCTCCCTCTCTCGTTGACCAAACTTCCTACCCTCTATCATCACACCAAAGTTATTCGAATCCGAAATGCGTTGCGCTTTGATAGAAGCCGAGACGCGAGAAGAGGTGACGAAAGAGATGGAGGATAGGATGAGAGATATGGAGAGGATGTTTGCTAGGAGGTTGATGAACGAGGTGCGTTTTGTCCCCTCCTGCGAGTTATGTGCTCGGAGAATGTTGAGTGGATTTTGATGGTGGTGGCAGGTGGAACAAAGTGAGATCAAGACGGATGCAAAGATTGATTTGTTGCATAAGAGTGGGTTGTTTGGGAAGAGTACGGGCAAGGCTAAGGGGTTGATGCCTCCACCACCACCTCCCATTGTTATCGAGGAGGAGGAAGAAGAGAGTGAGATAGAAGTTGACATGAGTCTTGTGGGCCCTCCCTACCTTCGTTCTTGACCCCCCACTAACTAATATACTCCCACAGCGAGATGACCGAGACACCGACGACGAGATCGAATCAGAATCAGATGGACGGAGACCATCATCCCCTCTCGCCGGCAAGAGCAAAGGAAAGAAAAAACAATCGATAGCTCCTATCCCAATAGTCGAGGACGTCCCGGATGATGGAGAGGTGAGCATGATGCTCCCTCCCGAATTCGATGGAGATGAGGAACCGGATGCGGAGGATGATGAGACGCAGGATGGGGATGAATTGATTGATGATGAAGCGGAGGAATCGGATGGTGAGGAGGAAGAAGAGGAGGAGAGTGAGGAGGTGGAGGATGAAGATGAGACGGAGACGGATGATGATTGGCAGCCTGAGCCGGTCGTAAAAGGGACGGCAAAGACGTCAAAACCTGCTGGGGGCTCCAAGGCGACTTCAACTTTTCGTCGTCGGGTTGTCAGTGATGAGGACGAGGACGAGGACGAGGACGCTTCCCTCCATTCGTCCCCTCCACTGCCCAAGAAACCCACAGGTTCGAAAGGCAAGGCTGGCACTGCCAAGACTCAGACGCGACCCGCCTTGCCCTTATGGGACAGTTCCGACGACGAGATCTCTGTCGTTCCCAAAGGCAAAGGCAAAGAGAGTCAACGCGCCTCGTCTCACAAGAAGGTGTCCAGTATCGAAGACCAGTTTGACGAGTTATCGTTGGACGACTCTGTCATGATCATCCCTGACAAGAAGGCTCGTCAGAATGCTGTTGTTCGAGGTGCACCTGAGGTTGAATACGTTCCTCAGGTAGGTGAGGGTGATACTGGCAAGAAGAAGAAACGGTAAGGTTTTCAAACTTTGTTGAGAGGTGATGGTATGCTCATGAGAGATGTTAGGGTGCTTGGAGCCAAGACAGCGTTTAGTGTGGACCAGATTGAGAGGCTGACTATGGCTGCTGAGAAGGAGGTGGATAAACCTGTTAGAAGGACGACCCGGGGGATGAAATGAGGGTTTGTATGGATTGATATAGTATTTGTTGTATGCTACCTTGCTGAATCTATGGCACCTCTTTGATTGCACTGAGGACCATTGCAAGTATAGTCAGACCTGTGGGTCGCCGGTCTCAAAAGGTTAGGGTCTGAAACTTGGCATGATACCAACACCTGATCTCTCCCATCTGACAAAAGATGACTTTGAACATGTCTATGAACCTGCAGGTATGATATCTTCTTATCTAGAGAGATCAAAGCTTGAATTCTTGAATTTAGAGGACACCTTCATCTTGCTCGATGCTCTCGAACAAGATGCCGAGGAACTCAGAAACCTCAAACCAAGTTTTTGTCTAGAAATTGGGTATATGAGCTAACCTCTTATCACTTTGCGTCGCTCATTTCAGGTTTGTTACTCCTCAGATCGGGCTCAGGATGCGTCTCTGCTTTCATAGGCACCATCCTCGGTTCTTCCGCATCCAGTGAGCCCTATCCCCACTGCTCGCTTCAGTGACTGAGATATTCCAATGAAGTGTTTCTATGCACCGACATTAACCCGCTGGCCTGTCGTGCCACCTTAAAGACCGGAACAAGAAACAAGGTACATCTTCAACCTCGTTCAGAGGTTCTTCGCTGACGTCCCCCATCTCTCAGTAGATCCCTCTCGAACCGGTCCAATGCTCGCTGACTGCACCCTTACTCCCTCGGCTGAGCCACTCAGTTGACGTGCTCCTCTTCAACCCGCCCTATGTACCAACTTTCAGAGAAGAGGCGGAAGATGCCCAAGGTCATCGAGGGATTCAAGGCGCATGGGCTGGAGGCGCAGCTGGTATGGAGGTCACACAACACCTGCTAGATATCGTGCAGGTGAGTGCATTTCGGTCACAACAGATGGTCTCGTGAGAGCTGACACCTCGCCCCAAAGGAATTGCTCTCCGAGACTGGGCGTTTCTACTTGGTCGCCGTCAAGCAAAACGACGTCCCAGCGATCCGCCGGAAGATGCTCGAAGTGTACAACCTACCTAGCGAGGTTCGTGATCCATGACCTTTCACTTGACCACCCGAGATCGAACGCTGCAACCCCCAGATCGTCATCCAACGACAAGCTGGTCGAGAACATCTCTTCGTTGTAAAATTCTTTCGACAACACATCACCATCATGAAATGAATACAGCTTTGCGTTCGTTCTCCTTGACTGTCTCTGCTAGTTCAAGCACAATGGATATGTATATGGTACAAGAAACAGAATACAGACGCGTCCGTGGGTGCGAATAGGAGGCAAACTAGGATAATTATCATATCCGCTGGAAAGAGGCAGCGAGTCGTAAGCTACGGCGTATATGACACTCTTTGTGCACTGATTGTTCACATGGGATCAGAATGAAATACTGAAGGCAGAACAAACTACAAGCCACCACCTACGCGGGACGCACCACGAATTTACTCGTCAGATCCAGGCCGCTTGCTCCGGATACTGAATCTCGAAGGAGATGTGAAAGAAGGAGAAGCGAACGAGGAAGCTCGGTTAGCTTCGCCCTGGCTTGGCGCGATCGATTTGCGGGACGAGGATGTAGGCATTGCTTCAGAGTCATACTCGATTCGGAGTCGCAACAATCCGCCTTCCCGGAGCTCAGACTTGACCTCTGCAGCGGTCTGCCCTGTTGGTTGGATGTGCCGCCAGATCTGTTGGGTTTTTTATTCAGTCAATGTCTGATAAACAGCGAATAGGCGACACTTACATCAACCTCACCGGACGCAATCAACTTGTCTTTTCCAAGAGTCTTATGATCGTGGACCCAAATATATAGCTTGGCTGTGGTTGGGCCAGCGGAGAAAACGAACGACTCATTCCTAGACCGAACGCCATTAGCCACTCACAAGGTCCCCAATGAAATAAATCTCACCATTCGGGAGAGATGGTCTTCGCTGTATGCTTCGTCTTCTGTTCCTTGTCACCGACGCGGATGGTAGCATAAGGTTTAGGTGTGTCTCCAGGGGAATGAAGATCTTTCGCGTCAATGATGGTAACCCTGAGGGTGCCAGGTTCGTTCTTGTTGGAATCGAGTGACGCCATGGATGCATTAGATGGGAAGGTTGAGACACCAGTAGCAGGAGCTCCGTCCACACCCGCCACGGGACCGACAGGTTCTGAAGACTGCCCAGGGGCAGTTCCGAGGCTTGGCTCTTCCGCGATCGTTCCATGACCATTACCATTACCATTGCCTTTACCGTGATCCTTCGCAAAAACTCCCCGAACTCCACTGATGACACCCTTCCCAGCGCCCACTGGCATATGGCCAATCTGCGTCATGGCACGACCGGCACTCGAAAACGTGGACGTGTTCTTGCGGGTCTTGGCAATGATCTCCGGCTGGAAATTAAGTCGTACGCGCACTACACCCTTCTCCCCATGCTTGTCTGAAGTCAGGGGGATGGCACGTTCAACACCGACGAATGGTTCAACGTCTGCGAGCTCGATCTTCCCTGTACCCAGCAGTTTCGCCTGCTCGATCTGGTTCCAGTCGAAAACCTCCAGTTTGAAGTCGGCCCCGACACGGGAGGGCTAGTGAATAAGCTTGTTAGCCATCCAAGAGGAACGAGTGTGTACCCGCGAAAATAACTTACCACTTGAAGGCTAAAAGTCTCGTTCCACTCAGGAGTGAGGGTCTTTTTCTTCGTTTGAGACTTCCATGCCCGTTGTCCGTTGAGCGTGAATACCGCGAAAGGATCGGATTTGCCTGTAAAACACTCAGATATATGACCTGAGGAAAAGCGTCACCCTAGCCTACCTCCTCTATCCACTCCTTGGATATCGTATCCGTCGATCAAGGTGACCTGAAGAACGCCTTGGTCTAAATCGAAATGTCAGCTAAGATTCCAGGAATTCAGCAGTATAACCGTACTATTGACGCTCTCCCGTGGCTCGAGCGTGACATGAACAGGTACATAGCGGGCCTCGATCTCGACGACAGAGGTTGACCTCTCGTTCTCGTCCATTAGGGTGAACTTCGTTGGTCCATCCTAATCCACAACGATCAGTACAGTATCGAAGGAATTCCCTTGGATGTGCTCTACTGACCAAAGTCTGTTCCAGGAATTTCTTCGCATCCCCTTTCCATTCCGCAACGACGTCATCCTTTTCCCATTCATTCGCCTCATTGAGCCGCAACCACACACGACTGAAGTCAAGCTCTTTAACAAACCCTTCTCCCACATGGTCCCATTGCGCGTGAGTGCTCCGCGACCTGGCAGTGCTAAACGATGGCCAGTAGCCCTCGTCCAGCAATACCTCCAAACGTCCCTTTTTGGCCAGTGTTCCGGAAATGACATTGAATACGATAATGCCGGATTCTGAGGGTGAAGTATTGAGCCAACACCGTCCAATGATTCTATCAATATGGACATCAAGTGAACAACTTACGTTCCTTCAGAAGCTCCTCCTTGCTCATTTTCACCACGGTCTCAGGTGCCGCCGCCTTGCCATTCGGCTCCTTGCCATTTGCTGGAGCAGTGGACTGAGTCGCTGCCGTCTTGGCGCTGTCTGCTGTGTGCGTGGTATCTGTTGTTTCCGTCGTGTTGGTGGTATCAGTAGACTTGGCGTTCTTGGCGTGGGATGGTTTGGGTTCAGCCCCCAGAGGAGCAGAAACCGTAACACCCTGGGGAATACGTTCGCCAACGTCTTCAGACGCCTCCTTGTCGCTACTCTTGTCGCTAGCAATAGAACCATCATCGTCTCCAGAATCTGCATCGTTTTCCACTCGTTTCTGCATCTCATTGGGCGTTGCATCAAACTTGACTCCTTGAACGGGAAGGCTGGGAATGAATTCGGCGACGTAGTGCAGTTGACCTTTGAAAGCATTGCCCCTGTCGAGTCTGATAGGGTCGGCAACTTCCCGCTTGCCAGTGCTTTCGTACGAATATGGTGGGTTTGCTGTCGACGATATCGCCAAATCTGCAATGCGTAGGTCTACTGAGCCCAAGGAACGGTCCTGAGAAGCATCAGTTAGGGCAGTTTATCGAACAAGGTAAAGACTGGTTACCTTCGTAAGGTTCTGATAATCCATGCATTCAAGAAGCAAGACCTGGCGAAAACAGTCAATCGTCGCGGAAGGTGAAACATCATGTCTATCCGTACCTCTTTCAAAGAATGCACTAGGAATGTCCACTATCAGCGCGCCAGGTCATCCAGAGAGAAAACCATGACTCACCAGGGACATAGATGATTTGATCCCACACAGGATTCAGATCTGACGAAGTAATCCAATAAGAAAAAAAAGTGAGAGCGAAACGAAAGACGGTGTCACGAACTGTTGTTGATAACTTCGGTACGAGCCAAAGTGACGTTGTTAAGCTGGACTCGGACGTAAGGATCACTCTAAGGGATCGGTGAGCGAAAGTCGTCAAATGGTAATCAGGTGGTTTGTACCTTGCCACCCAATGCGGCCTCTACGTTCTTCACGTCCGTCGCCTTCTGCAGCCAGAGTCTCACAACGCCGATCGGGGGAACGTAGGATCCTGCGCCATGTAAACTGCCAGCCATGTTCAAAGGCTTCCAATCCGCGCTCATTCGCAACTTCCCGCTCTTACAGCCACTAAGCGGCCACCAATCTTTCCCAGCATCCTTCTTTGCCTCCAACAGATCAGCCAATCGAATGGAAAGATATCCCACAACTGGGTCCGCCATGAAGTCCCTGTCGTCAATAACTTTGATTGTGATAACGGATGACTTCTTTTCAGAGCAAAGGAATTCCGTTGCGGATTCCCAGACGGGAGAGAGGGTATGCTTGAACTTCGGGGTGGCAAAGATCGATTTGGGGTTATCGCCGAGGAAGACCTTGGCAAACGGATTAAGATCCTTCGTCATTGACTTCGAAGTATCCAATTCCTTCGCTTGATGAAGAGTAATGCGCACAATACCGACATCTAGAAACCATTATCAGAGACTGGTGGGTCTCGGTTGTACTATTGAGCATACCTGTGTCGGGAAGGTCACCGCCATCTGGGGCTTCCGATTTCAAGACTGGGTAGAAGGAGACGTCGAAACGGAGCGATCCCCTGTCCTTCCCATCCTTCAGAATCGGCGCCTCGACACCCTCCATGATGGCGTCATCTTGCAACTTCGAAAGATCGAATGTTGCGGCACCCATCTCCGCGTCCTTCCTGTGCTCGTTATAGTCGAAGACATTGAAGGTCAATTGCTCTCCAAGTGTATTGACAAGTAGGAACTTCGTCTCGTTCCAAGTAGGATTGTACCTGTCCCGACATGGTTAAGCAAGCCGAGGAGCGAAAGCGGCCGAAACGATACTCACGTGTTATGTTTGTACTTGGTCTTTGCGAGCTGGGCACGATTGTTGTAGCTGAGGGTGACGTATGGGTCAGGAGTTCCTCCTCCAAGCTTGGTTCCCTTGATACCACGAGCCGAATGAACAGTAATTTGGAGTACGCCAATAGCTGCATCCAGTGGTACGCCAGACAACATCTGCTCGAGGTTGAGAGTAAAAACGTTCGGGAAATACATCATGGGCTGAAGGGTGCTGTGCGTCATTTCGCGAATGAATTCGGACAAGCCAGGGATCTGCTCAAAGATCAGCAAGTCTCGAGAAAAAATGCTACTGGAACGCACGCCAGCGATATCAAGTCCAAACGTATCACCACCAATTGGCTTCAAGGCATACTCGATGACGGGCTTTTCCAAAAAGCAGATGTCTACGATCTGCACATGTGGGAAGTTGGTCATAAGCTTCATTTTGATGCGCATTAGGCCACTGAAAGTGATATCTTCCAGCAAGACGGGGATTGAGGCGGTAGCAAGGCCTTTGCCAACTCGAATCGACAGGACGATCTTTGGATTGACCTTGGTCTTGATCTGACGCTTCGTCATGTCGGATTCGTCGTGCGGAGTAAATGACACTGCCCAGTCCATCTGGACAACATCATCCGCGGTCTTGGGCCATGTGTGAACCTTGTCGATTCTTGGCGCTTTGCTTCCAAGGGTAAAGGTGGTAAGCCTCAAAGAATCGAGGAAAGCCGGTGTATTCGCGCTCAGTATCTGGTCGACACTGGCAATGATGGTCGCGGAGAGCACGGGTTCGTATATTTGCCAAAACCGGTCGAGGAAGTTGTTCAACCACTCGGCGGATTCCTCCACCGTGGTAGTGGTCTTGACAAGTTCCCTTTGGATGTCATCCCGGGCGCGTCGGCGGAAACGACTGACGGACGTGGTATAGTAGGTGCTGCAAAAGGCCAAGACTATAAATAGCCACCCCCACCCAAAGTTAAACCGCGTCATGAAATGGGTGACTAGAACGGCCTAAACGAACACGGTGAGACACTGCATGTCAACTGGAATTGAAACCATGACAGAACGCACGACGACGATAAGGCCCGCATTATGGTACCATTCTCCGTAGAACTGCTCCGAGAGGAAGGCATCAAGGACGGTTTTGTCCTTCTCCTCGCCCTCAGCCAGTTGAGGGACATCAACTCCTCCCACTGCGCGCCATCCAACTTTGTACCATCCAGGGACAACGGGGGTTTGTGATTGGGGTAGGCCTCCGGGAAGTGCGGGCTGGGGCTGAGTAGACGTCGTCGTGGGGTCCGGGTCCTTGTCGACATCTTCAATGGTGATCGTGGGTGTCACCATAGTCGTCCCCGTGTCGATAGCTACCTCTGCAATGCGAATGTCGTCAGCGTCGTGAGTTTGAACATTGCGCGACTAAGTTACCTTGACCACCGGCCGTAGCCTTCGGGTCCTTCTGAGAGATAGGCTTCAGCTGGTCGCGAGCCTTTCCAGCAGCGGCAGCCTTTTCCTGGGGAGTAGAATTGGGATCAAAAGTGTGAACTGGAACGCTGCCTTGGGCGGCATCCCTCTGCACGATACCATTGACTTGCGCTTGGGCCTCCTGGGAAGGAGGAGCAAGTCCGTTGGACGCCATGGACGACAGGAATCAGGGAATTAGGAAAGAGGGTGATGAGCGTTGGAATCAACGAGATTGGAAAGGAATGGAAAGATGATTTATACCGGGCATGCCAGGTTGACACTTTGACTGTGCCTGGCTGCAGCTGTTCGCTTGATGTCACCGCCCCGACTTCAGCCACCTTCCTTAAATGGTAAGTAACTGTCTACGATACATCATACCTCGATCACCAGCCTTGTCCCATCCTCATGGTCGGTGTACGGCGCCCGATCATCTTTCTTCCGGTCCTCGACTCCAGGGGATTTGAAGTTGTGTGAGGCACTTTGTGCATTTCAGCGCAATGACGAACCATGTCCACACGTCTTTTCCTGCCGCAAGGCTTGTAACACTGAAGTATCTTATAGAGTGCTTCATCACTCCAATATTCAGAAGTCCTTTGCATTGTAAGGCAGACCCGAACGCAGATATTCACCAGCATTCGATAGCAAACGCTGCAAACTATCCGCTCCAGACAGTCGGAGCTGGATGGGTGAGGCGTGACTTGTCACGAAGTGGCCGCAGCTACGCAGCGCCTCGGCATAGTTTGTCGAAACTCGAGCCCGAAATCATCCTCGAGCTCTCTTTTGCTGCATTTGACGGTACAATCTAGTTGGCTAGCCACGCAGAGGTGGATGTAGATGAGATGAGCTCTCCATCGTCACTTCGAGACTTGTACTCTCCTCCTCCTTCCAGTTGGTCATTTATTCCACCTCCGTCTCCTGCTTCCAACTCTACACCCTCTGTTTCCGATCCAGCGTCTCTTCAATCCAGCTACCAGTGGTCTTCACGCCCATCGCCCAACTCCATTTTTGAACTTTCCCCAGCTCTTAACGACCCAACTGGCCTAGATGTCACATTATTACTGAAGGCTCTCGTGGCCTCTGCCTTTCTGGAATATGCCAGCTTTGCCATTGCAATGCCATGGGATGTGGGCAAGATGCTGCTGCAAGTGCAATGGGTACCTAGGGACGCAGGGGAAGTGGAGCCGAGAACGGAGATAGTCGAGGATGTGGAAGAGGAGGAAGAGGAAGTACGTCCATCTGTCCCATCGAGTGCGGCTATGCGACCTCAACGCGACGTCTCTTGATAGCTGAGCAATTCTTCGGACGAGCATGAGACATACTTTGCAGACCCCTCGAGTTCTTCGCCGGCTCGATATCCTAAGCCTCGCTTATCAGGTAGCCACGGATATGTCGTCCGAAGGTCTGTCCTCGAAGAGAGCACCAGACCAGAATACATAATCCCTGTTGGGAGTGCAGACGGTGTCTGGGGCATGATGCAACGGATTGCGCGTTTTAATGGAGAAGGATGGTTGTCATTGTGGAAAGGTATTTTATATTTCCTTGGTGAGGTGCCCGCTCCCATTGATCATTTTTTCAGGCACGTTGACATCCTGCGTGATGGATGTCCTTTCGACGAGTGTACAACCCATCATGCTCAGTGTTCTCCAAGCCATATTTGCGCCGACTTTGTCTCCTTTCCAACACCCACCGCTCTTCCTACCCGTCGCATCTCACGTATTGACCGGGCTCTTACTATCACCTCTCGACCTTATCCGTACCCGGTTGATCATTCAATCGGCCATTCCTCGCTATCAAACATACAGCGGTCCGTATGACGCTCTCTCCCAAATACTTCGATATGAAGGAGGGCTCAAAGGAATCTATCTTCATCCACATCTATTAATCCCAACTTTGATCGACAATACACTCCGCCCTCTAATATCTCTGGCTTTGCCAGGGATCGTCGCTTCTTACATGACCCCCAACATTACCGAAGAAACGCATCCCATCGCGTGGAGCTTTGCGGAGCTTGTTGGTAGTTGTGCTGGCTTGGTCATCACCCTTCCTTTCGAAACCATTCGAAGACGACTCCAAGCTCAGGTCCGTGGTTCCGCGAAGCCGGTAAAGGCCTGCGTGGAGATCCGACCTCAGCCATACAACGGTGTCGTGGATGCTCTTTGGCATATTCTGACGGAGGAACGATCGGACCTGCCTCTGAAACGGAGACGGAGACGAGAAAGGAGGGGCAGCAAAAGTGGGAAGGATAAAGAGAAGGAAGCTGGAGCAGAATCGGATGAGGATAGCGGTGATGAAGGGGGGAGTTGGTTGAAGAATACAGGCTTGGGTCAGCTATATAGAGGATTCGGGATGAGGCTTGGTGCGAGTGCCATCATCTTTTTACTCGGAGTTGTTAGTGGTGGAGAGGAGAAGGACGCGGGATGGGCCGAACTGTAGTCTTATAGTAGCAACTATGCGCCTTCCGCAAAATATATCATAACCACTCAGTACTCGAGACACCGCTTCAAATTCCTCAACACACGACCACGGTCATCCATCATGTTTTCGGACGGCAGTCGGTGACCTTTGCATCCAAGGCCCCGTCTTCTAATCATCAGTCGTTCAGATTCAAACATTCAAGGTACGAATTCATTTGGTGACGAGCCCAAACTCTTGGTCAAGGGCGTTGAAACGTAAGGAGTACATGAGCAAAGTGCCGTCCCTCAAGCAAGTACCATACGTGCATAGCAGACATGGTGGCATGGCGGCATGCGACATGACTCATAATGTGGTCCATCCCGCGATTACGTCGGGCAGTCGACTCTCGGAGTCGACGCAGGGCTAGTGTGGGGGAGTTCCTAAGACTCCGTGCCAAGAGGCGTCGTATTCGATGGAGCAGGGGTCATAACTAAAACGATCCGACGATCAGTGCCCCGTAGAAATTTAAAAAGCGGCAGAAAACTCGTACAATGTCGTTCAACGACCGTGAGATGTCAATCGATCCCAGAATTTGCGTATTCGATTACTTCCAGAGCTCGATCTCGTCGACCGAATGCTACTCTTGGAGCTCCCTCGGTCTACCAGTGAAGGTGCTTCCCACAAGGGGAAGGGACCAGATATCACGGGGCGTTCCGGCGCCAACTGGGGTTTACTCAAGGAGCGTTTCAGTCGGGACAACACTCCGGGTTGATCGACATCTGCAGGGGTGGGGAGAGGGGGAGGCGGGGACTGTGATTGAGAATGGTACGGTCGGTCGGGGTAAAACGTGGGTTCGTCGACAAACTTGACAGACTTTACAGACTTGATTGACGGTGGCGATCGTCTACTGGGAGAGCTTTTCGCCGTGGCGCTGGACGGTGAACGAGAGAGAATGGATCGAGGACATGATCCCCCCTTCGTTTGGCAAGCAGACGAAGAGGATGACGTTGAAGAACTGCGTCTTCGCTTGGGGAACACGACGCGGTGATTCGTATGGGAAGAGGGTGCCGACTTCTTGGAATTGTTCTCCTTCGGTCGCTGAGGCCTACCGATGGTCCATAGAAACCGTTCCTCTCCTTGCTCATCCTTCTCGTCAAGGGGGCTCAACGGGACTCGTTGTCGTCGGCGATTTTGGGGGTATGTCAAATGGGGCAATGACAAACATGGGCCTCTGGACATATCTTCCAAAGAAGAGGAGGTAATCGTTGACGAGGATGAAATATTTCGTTCGTGACAATCAGGTATTGGAGGTATCTGAGGATGGGAGGAATAAATATCCAGGAGGTCGGTGGATTTGGTTGGAACGAACCAAGTAATATCGTGAATGGTTTGGATCATGATCGTCAAAGTCGTCAATAGATGCAGCGTCCTGAGATAGGGTGAACAAAATTCAGAAACCAAATCACGATTGTGGACTTACGAAGTCGTCATCACTGGAGCTAGTTGGAGAGTGACTATCCAAAGTCTATTTGGCACAAATCAGCCCTAAACCGCCTGGACAAAACGATGCATTTACTCACTTGAGCGACTCTTTCCGACAAAATCCAATCCATCCTCACTTGTTCGTCGATGGGAGAAATTGACAGACGAGTACTTGGGCGTGCTGAACTCTGGAGCAACATTTCGTGTCAGATTTGCGATTGGAGGGGCGAGCAAGAGTGAACTCACAGTGACGCTAGACATCATGGGGTGTGGTTGTTGACAAAGGAACACCAGCCAGACAAAACCAACCCCACCCTACTAACATATGTTTCGAAAACGTGTTCGGAGAAACCAGGACGGGTAACTGACTCATGGACCAGAAACATGCTGCATCCTCGTGTTGCTTGATGTTACGTCATCATGGGTCCGGAGAGGGAATATTTATGAGATCGGAACCCAAATGGTGGGTAGGAGAACCGCAACTCTACGTGGTCAACTGCGCGTGGTAAGCAGGGACGGAACTTCCGGGAGCAGGGCGGATATAATTATGGCGAACCAAGGCCCTCGTTCCGTAAATCGACAGTTTGGAGAGGCCACAAGACATTCCACGGCCGTGAGGCTCGGCAAGCGTAGGAACATGGAAAACCAATTTGTCGGAAGCCAGGATCACGCGACAGAGGAGAGCTGTTCCGACTTGTGCAGAACGGTTATTGCGTCGAGTGATGGGAGGTTGGGCAATACAATTTCGAGATTCGTGGGCCTCGTCCAAGGAGTACAAGACGGATCGCCAGAGGCCGTATACTGCAGGAGGAGGAGCGAAGCACAACCTGAGATGTCGACGAGTATCACGGACCAATGAGGGTAGCCGAGGTTAAGTTAGTGCGCATGAGGTGGGCGTGAAACGAGAAATGTTGGTTCATCTGGTGGGGAATGACCGGCGCAGAAGGGTAAGATAAGGTAGTTCGTATGTGCACGATGCCCGCGTAGGCGAGGGGCAATAGTCGAGACTCGCAATCAGGACATCTATGAATGATGAGTGGATGATGGTGGTTTGATGGTGGTGTTAGTTCGAGCTGGAGATGTTGCGCCACAGATTTGATTTTCCTTATGCGAGTGAGATTGCCAGCACGTGATGATTCGCGCCGCCGATTGCGAAGTCAAAACGTTAATATTTCAATCCCGCAGAGGCTCAGTCAACAGAGGCGTCCTTCCTAAAGAGGATGATGTAGGCTCAGGGATTTCCGCTTCATAGTTCTCTGCAATCGCCATTCAGACAGTCGTCAGGTGGTAAAGCTGGTGTGGAACAATCGACACCACACGCCCCACTTCTTCATGTTCCCTGGTGCTCAAGATATGCGGGTCGGAGAGGCGGAAGGAGCATGAAATCAGTTGGTACAGCTAGTATGGAGCAATCTACTCCAGCCAACCTCACCTCTCCATGTTTCCTGTTGCCCAAGATAACGCAGGTCGGAGATGCAGGAAATGAGAGGGAAATTCCCATCAGATCGCAATAGCTGTACTTGCGTACTTGTAGGTCGGTAGGAGGGCAATCATGCATTGAAGAAAAACACACGAATATTGCCAACTTATGACATGGATCCTCGACAACGAGATGACGAGCTTCATTGGTGCGTAAATCACAAGCGACGTTGGAAATACTCGCAGTTATGTGTCTGACTGATCTCGCGTGCCCGGAGCGCCGAGCGACCGCCAACACCGGAGAGGGATCCCTACATCTTGGTGGAATGCAGGGTCGGCCAGCAAAGTCGCTGTGACCTTGGGGAAAGACTTAAGGTTCAGGACATAGGGACAGCGTCCTCGTCACAAGGTGAAGAGCGAACGGGCGAGGGCTGCGATTGTATAACGGAGCTGAGGATGGCCCAATGTGACGCAAACCAGTCAAGTAGTTTCCACAGGATTTAACCCGACCATCAATCATACCCGAGACGACAGGATGTCGCTTTGCCAAAAAAAAGAACACGAAAGGACAATGCTCCTCGTCCGAATCTTGACAGGGACGCAGATTGAAGACCACTAAACTCGAATGGGACGGGATTAGGGAGTGATTAAATAGGTCTACTAAGGAGATAGGTACATACAAGGTCTGGCACCCCATAAATCGCGAGTCTCCAGCAACCTCATATTTTGAATGGCTCTGCAGTGTGGAAACCGCTCCAGATACCCCTCGTTGCCTCTGTCGTACTCTCGACCGGGCGTCTCTTCAATGACTTGATTTTCGCTCCTGAAGAGTCAAGGAGAAGCTGGACCTTTTGTTGGATCTGGTTGACCTCCGACTCCTTCAACGAGATGACCTTGTCTCGGTCATTCACTATATATTATTGGCACAATCAGGTCCCGAGTAAAAGCGCATATAGCTGTACCACGTACGGTAGAATCCACGGACAATGGGCTCCCGCATATTCCGCTGTAAAACGACGACCTCTACATGGGGATTCGCCTTTGCCAAGTTCTCGACGTGTTGGAGAAGGTATGTTCGGGTGTTGGCAGATGAGGGCCATTTCTCGCAATACTCGAAAACGAGTTTGCGGATTTGGGGGACGAAAGAGACGTGGCCGTTGGCTGGTGTGGACCGTAACCGAGCCCTTAAGATGGGTTTAGTGGCGGCTGCTATTCTGGTGCCCATGTTTGACGGAGGAAGAAGACTTGTGCAGAGGATCGCCACCTTGGTTCGATTGAAAGCGGAGTTTAAAACTGAACGCAAATAGACTACAAAAGTTTCAACGCAAAGTAAGAAAAGTGAGTCGGAGAATGAAATAGATAAGTAAAAATGAAGCGGAGCTTGAATGAAGTGTGAGATTTTTGCGTGGATTGTGTGTTGCGGGACCGTCAGCAAAGTGAGCAAAAGTGACCATCCTCATCTTGTCGCGAGTCAAATTCTCAAAACATCGACGCGTCGACTCGAGACGCGTAAAAGTTACCTCTACGCGCCGCCTCCGTTACTCCGACCCCCCATTATCCGCCTCCCTCTACCTCCCTTGCTCGCCGCTCAATTTCAACATTTTTAACCGCCCCTATGGCTCGTGCGACTCGCTCCACAGTCCAACAACAGGAAAGGGAAAAGCCTACAGATCCGGTTCCCCTACCTCCACCTCCTCGAATAAAAGCTGGCTCAAAGAAACGGAAACGTCTCTCCAATGTCAATGGAGATGTCGACGGACAACCCGCAGCAAAGCAGTTAAAGGGCGATGCTGCTGTCAAAGAAGAACAAGTGGCCGAAGGGGATATGGCCGAAGCTCTCGATGAGAATAGTGAACTGGAACTTCAGAGTGCTGGTGATCTCCCACTCAACCCTCCGGATGCGGAGAAGATTCTCGATATCCTTGAAATGTATGCTATTGTCTTTTCAGTTTGATGCGCGGTTGTACTTATGGTGGCCTTTTACTTAGGGTGGATACACAAGGTCTCCTCGACCGAGTATTTCCTCTATCAACCGACTCTTCACAAGTAGCGTCAACATCAACGTCATCACCACAATCATACTCCCTCCGTACCCTTCTCAAAGAATCTTCACGATATCCCTTGAATATCCTCCGCGTGAGTGCTACAGCCCAAGGCCCTTCGTTTGGATTATTCTAATATGGTGTCATATCCCTCTGTAGTCTGCCATCCAACATCTCTTTCCTATCTCATCCCACGCCAGGTCACGTCCTTCAAGTCCGGCGTCTCAGCAGCTGCGTTTCTGCAACCTCGCCCTTAACCTCCTCGACCAAGCATCATTCCATTCCACACCCATCCCACTTGACTTGGACACAATCCTACCATCTCATCCAGACATCTCTATCGACGGCGAAGTACATCCGGAGGCAGAACCCCAATCCACCTCGCATCCACTATCAGCATCCCAACGCTCTGCTCCACCCCGAAAGCGCAAGTATGCGCTGGTCCAACGACTACCGGGTGGTGATTGGTGGACGTCTCTTGATTCTGACTTTGTTTCGCCACTAGATGGCAAAGATCTGCGAGATTTACCGACCGCCCATGCGGAGTTAGTTGCTGTCTTCCCCACACCGTCAGCGTCCACCTTTGCACCTCCACCTCCCTCATCTTCAGGCGCCACCTCCGACATCTCCATGGTCCAACCCACTCTCGGGTCGTTATTTCCGAAGAAGCCACCAGGACCTAGACAGCCACCGCCTGGTCCCCGATACGTCAGTGCTGGGAGCTTTCTGGACTATGGTCCCTATGCGAGCTTTGCACCTACATTCGACCAAGAGGGCGTTGAGGTGGGGCGAGATACTCTTGGTGGACTTCTTTGGAGCCGAGCGGAAAGGAAAAGTCGACGGCGGAAGGAGCTTGAGATGAGGGCAAGACTGATGTTGAGCGTGATGGATGAAGAGAGATCGCGTCGAGCGCAGGATGATGACGTTGTTATGAACGACAGCGAGGTCGCAGAGACTTCCCTCGATGGGTCGAGTAAGGACCTATCCATTCCAGACAGTGCAGAGATGGAGAGTGCGTTGCAGGGCCTGCTAGATTCAGAGCAAGTTGCTGCGCTGAAATCTGTACTGGGGAGCCTAGAGCTGGAGCAAGCTGTCCAGGAACTGCTGGATAGGAACGGTCGAGCGTTGATACGGTTAGAAGAGTTGCAGATTGAGAGGTTAGGATCGTCAACGGGTGGATCGACCACGGTCGAAGTTGGTTCGGAGGAATGGGATATCGGTGCGCTTTATTTGACTAGTGAACTTTTGTTGACGTTGTTGACATATCCGTACTTAGCGACCGGTATCATGGATTCTCTAACCCTCCTTGCCTCATTACGACCTCGAATATCAGATGACCCATCATCACGAGCACCGTTAATCCCGCCAGATACTGTTCTTAGAAAGCTCCATCGCACTCTACCAGTGGGTCCCTCTCAAGGCTGGTACGGCACTCTTCCATCATCTCGTTCTACCGCCCTCCGAGACGACTCAACTCTCCGCATCAAATCTGGGGCAACCATCACACCTGCAGCACCCGTCGCACTTCCTGCTACAACTCCAGTTGTAGTTGTACCTCCCGTCGCAAGCAAAGTCAACCCAGCTGCAGCTTCCACACCCTACACACCCTATCCATACCCCAACTATAACGCGAGCCAGTACCGAGCCAGTGGGTATACATACACGCCTGGGCAAGCGGGATCCTATTATCCAAATACCTACGGCCAGGCCCAAGGTCAAGCTGCCGGCTCAAGCTATTATGCGAATCCACAGTACGGTACTGCTGCACAGCCCAGTCAGTACTCCTACTCGCCATGGTACTCCTCCTATCCACCTCAATCCACTCCTTCGGGTCGTGGAACGCCAGTGCCAACACCCGGGTCTTCGGTTCCTCCCCCAACAAATTATGCATCATATTACAACACTGCTACAGGCACTGCGGCCCAACAACCACAACCTCAACGCGCGGTTGCGAACACTGTGTTGAGCAAGCAGTACCAACAAACGGGGGCGTGGACGCCTGGTGCATCTGGGTATGGTACAGCACCCCCGCTACCTGCCCATTTGCGGAGTACGACGAGTGGGTTGGGAGCAGCTGGAACTCCTCAGCCTGGTGCAACGACTCTGGCGTACCAACAAGGTTACTATGGGTCGTATCCAACTCCACCTGCACCAAGATAACGGGAGTGCGACTTTTTTTGTTTTTTGTATTATTTGTATTTGGGGGGTTAAGGTCACGCCGTTCACCGTCGGTCTGGTGAATCTGTTCTGTATCTTTTAAACTTCTTTTCTTTTTTCGTCGTTTTTAGTTGTATAACCAGCGTTCGCTTGGTTGCTTAGAGTACAATAGTAATTTCCCTTAAAATGTGACCTTTTGCCAGTGCCCCAGGTGTCTTCGGCTAAAGTACAGTTGGGATAGATCCTCAGCCTATGCATGGCCATATTACCCAGCGGCCGGATTGCTCGCTTCTCCGCGGAGATGATCCTGATGCATTCTGAGTCGCTCGTATAAGTTCGTATATTGCCTCCTAAGAGGGACTGTTCAATGCCCTCTAGGACCCACTGCCATTATGCAGAGCAGGCCTGACTACCAGACATCGATGAACATTCGCTCTCTCGCGCCAAACCACCCCTTCAGATCCTGGAGACGCACTGGGCGCTCTCTGTGAAGGGGAAAGTATCCACCGAAGCCTCTACTGTCGGTACAGGCAGAGACAAGTGAGGTGGGGTGAAAGACGCGATGGTGGTTCAACATCGTCCACATCCGGTTTTTAACTGCATCCATCGTGCTCACGTGGACAGCCGCATTCGGAGAGGACTTCTAATTCCAAGCCACGAGAACGATAAAATGTACATTGTGATATGCAATCGATACTACAAGGCGAAGAGGTATCACTGAGAAGGTGATGTCGTCAAGAGCGTAAAGACGTCAGTCAGAACAGGGTTACCTTCCCGCAAAATCCGCGCCAACTCGGAGGTGAACCACGAGAGTATTGCTCGGCCTCTGGGCTGGTGAGGTCATGTCTTCAACGGGTTGGGGTAAGGGGTTGATACGGTAAGGTAAAGTAGATCCAAAACTTTGCACGAGATGCTCCTGCGCAGCCTGGGCAGCACACACTTCTATTGGCGAGGTAGAGTCACCAACCATACCGTCTCGGCGTGCAGGAGTAGGGGATTGTGAAGGTGGCGACGGAAGAGTGCTTCGAGGCCGCCGTGCGGGCAGAGGATAATACCGGCGAGCCGGGGCATTGAGACGTACCCGAGCATTTCGGGGTTCGTCCGTGGCGTGGCTGATTGAGGTTCGGGTTGTAGGTATCAGCGACTCGATCATGGTTTGACGGGTACCATTCTCCATATTAATGATCGATTGGTCCACTGACTGTGAAGTGGTCATTCGTATCCGGATTTGGGTGCGATCTCTTTCCACCCTATCTTCCTCGTCTGTTGAAATCTCGTTGCCATCCGCATCTAGGCGAGCTGGTGAGTTTCAGGGATGAATGTCAACACCGACAGAAGCATGCGTCGAGATTTCACTCACCCCATCCTCGCCTTCGTCTGGAGTACGATGACGTTGGGTTGGTTCCCATAACCGTGCGATCCCCATACTGCACGACGGTGGTAGTCTCTGAAGAGTCAGCAGTTCTTGCGTGTTCCGACCCTGAAGCTCCTCCTTCTCTTACTCTGCGTCGAGGCGGTACGGCGGACCTCGCCCCTTGATGCCGATCTCTAGACACCCTCGGTGGTAGCATAGGGCTGTTAGGGTCCATCCATTCGTCCACATTGATGTTATGGACATGTTCATCACCATCAGCATTGAGCCTTCTACGAATGCGATAGCTTCTCTGTTCCGTGGGATCTGCGTCCGGGTTCTCGACAGCATCGTAGTCTTCGCTATTAGACGACGGTGGCCAGAGGCGACTTTCCGGAACTAGTGACGCTAAGTCATGTCCAATCCTCCCCCCTAGCAGTGCCCTCCGTATTTCCTGAGCCTCGCGTTCCTCAGAATGAGCCCCAGTCGACGCAGATCTGGTTGCGATGCCTGATAGAGGTCGGATGGTATCAGTCAAAGTCCCTGTGAGGTTACTCAGAACAGCGGAGGCGATGTCGTTGCTATCTTGTGCGACTGGCGTGGGGTTGGGATCGGGAGTGGGCGCACGGGGAGAGGATGGGATCCTGTGTGTCATCAATCTATCCATGACTCTCTCCAGGTCCTCTGCAAGTTGTGCTGTCCGTCTGGCAAAGTGTTGGGCAGTTTCTGTGCGACTGCGAGTAGCCTCGCCTCCTGCTCGAATCATCACTCGTCTGCCAATGGAAGTAGTTGGATCATCTGGAAGTCCATCCGGATTTCCCCTCTGTCGAATATGTTGCAATAACGATCCCCGCGAAGGGACGGTCTCGGGCCTGGTTAACGGGCGCTGAGGATTGACATGGGTGATTGGGACCGAAGACGGGACGTCTTCGTTGGGGCCGAGGTGGGAGAGCATCCCCCGAGGGGGCGATGGCAACCCGCCCATGGTCGAGCGAGATAGCTCAGAATCTTGGGGTGGCGACTGAGCCTCCCGACTGTCAACGCCTCGAGGCAAAATCTCCCCATTGTTTACATGGTCTCCGTCATCCGCCCTAGGTGAGTTGCTCGTCACACCTCCAGCCAGCAGGATGCCAGAATGTTGAGGACCCATGGCTGGCACTCGATCCAAAAGGGCGTTGGTGATTGGCATACGCGTGGATAAGCCCCGCAGAGCAACGCGGAGCTCACTAATCCGTTCGAACGCAGCTTCTAATGCGGAAGACGCCAATCGGAGGCTCTGCCTTGTTTGAGCGAAGCGCTGCTCGTAGGTGGAGAGTGTGGGCTCAGTAGGTGACGCCAGGGCGGATGCACGATCCAAATTGCTGATGAGAGGTGGCGCAAACAAGGAAGGGGCTGCACTTTGAGACGTGGCAGCAGTCGGGAGGTTGAAATCGTCGGGGAGAGTGCGACTTTGTGGTGGAGATGGTGAGGTTTGACGTGATGTCGTCAGAGAGGGTTGACAAGTCAGACAAAGGCAAGAATCGGCATGGATACTCGCTTCAGGTTCAGTTTCATTAGTTGCCGAATTAGTTGGAGAACAAGCAGAGTGTCCTGACCTGATGAATCCGTTCCAAACAGTGGCCGTCCCATCCAGCAAAACGGACTGCGTTTAAGCAATCAACTGTTGCTTTTCGAGCGAAAAGACAGCGAATGCAATAGTACCAATGGCCAGAAGTTGAATAAGTCCAGCGAGATGAGCACACGACGAATCTAAAGCGGGGACAAGGAATCCATTCTCAGCTGTTGAAACGGTGGCTCGGGAAAGTCAACGACATCGCAGAACGTTACGTACGCGTTACAGAACAGTCACATTTCCCTGATCCAATTTGGCTGACCCGTTGGTGAGCAAGGTCTGTATTACCGTCTGATGATCCTACTTAAGTTAACAAGGCTACGATATAGGGACATCAACGCGGCGACCTATCAGTCTCCTCAATAGGGGGCGTTCACCCGAATAGCAGAAAGCGAATAGCGTGGATACACCCATGAAAGCCGTTGCGAAGACACACACCGCCAGCCATCCATGTCTTAAGCGGTCGTATAGCTGTGCACGAGCTTGAGTAGAGGAGATGAACATATCAAAGGATTACTGACCTGCCCTCCTAACACGGGTCCGACTGAACAAAACAGCTCAGCCCAACGGATTAGGAAAAACAAAATGCCACCTACTTGTAGATCCAATACCGTAGGCGATATTGAAAGCACCATAGACATGTCCATCTGGAAAGCATTGAGCTTGATTGCAATTGTTCGTTATCAAAGAGGACACTGACATCCAACATGATCCAGTTCTCTCGCAACGGCTGCTAGCTCAACCGTTACGGGAGATAGAGCAGCGGAGGTGAAAAATGCTAGTGGGAGTGTCATCGATCGATGCGAAAAGGAAAGATGTTAGTAAATACCTGTCAGCCCAAACACAACAGTAAAAAAAGGCAGGGTCCATTCTACGAGCAGCAGCGCCCACCACGGCAATGAGAGGAGCAAGCACAGGGGCGTAATCCACTCAGTGCCCAGTCGATCCACGAGATACCCAGAAAGGGGAGAAGCTGACAACACTGAATCAGATTAGGAGAATTTAAACATGAAAGGGTTTACGCACAAATCAAGGTCGGGACAACGGAAGCAATAAATACCAGACCAACTTGATGGGCGTCGAGTCCATATAGTGCCTGAAGACGGAGAGGGATGGTCGGCTCCAGGCTCGCGTATGCAATTCTGAAATGGGGGATTGAGACCAGAAGCCATCGGAGATGTCAGTTTCACCCACCCATACATAGCGGTAATAAATAGTGCGGTGAGGGCTCTAGGAGATCGAGCAAGATTCGCGACCGCCTTCATGAAAGGACGTGTTTCTTGAATATTTGGAAGTTCGGAGGCATTTTTAGGGCTTCGACGTGTTTCACCAGGACGATTGGGTGACTGGGCGTCCGCGTGGAGAGTGGCTTGGGAAACCGACATTGTCTGACTGGGGGGTGAATCATGTAACAGGGTGGGACGTGCTTCCGGATCGGAGGAAGATGGTGGTAAATCATGAGGGGGTGCACGAAGTGAATCGGTATTTGGGTGTTCGATTATCAGCAGTCGCCCAATAAGATCAACCACGGATATGCCAATGCCGAAGATGAAGGGTGCCCTATATCCAAATCGGTCGTACAGAGCGCCTCCGATAGGTGGACCTGCGAGTAGGCTACTGCATCGAGTTAATGACCCTCGTCGGATAAATAAGTAAGCAGTTGGCATCCACAAACCCGACGGATAATCCACTCATCACGATTCCCATTTGCTCTAGTGTCCATGTTAGAGGGGGTGAGGGCATATTTGATCTGACTTACGGCCAATCTGTGCTTCAGGAGTAGTGTCACATCTGTGGATCCTGAGAAAGGGACCAAAACCATTTACGGAAGGACCTACAGCAAGGCAAGCGCTACGACCCATACAATAGACGAACTGACACCTGCAGGGTGCGAGCATTGGCACCAATTCTATCAGAAATAGAGGAGAGAACCCACCTTGGATGACGCGGGCGACACACATCAACCAGTAAGCGGTCGATTCCATTAGTAAGACTTGCGAGGCAATCAAAGCACCCAACCCAAGGATGAGGGGCATTTGACGAGACCTGACCCGCTCGCTCAACCAGGCAATGGGTGGGGTTGCTAGAAGAACCGGGATGTCAATTATTGATATATGTCGGCTTAAATGTTACCAACACAAGACAAGGCCTCCCGACTGCCAGGGATCCAATCATCATGACAGCCATCATACAACGGGGATACTCACATATGCAAAAAGCAGCCATCCCACAAGGCTCGATACACCAGTATATCCGAGCCGCTGCAACTGGAATGGGAATACCGGAATGACAATTGAATAAATAATGAGATCTGTGGTGATACCTTGACTTGCAGGTCAGTGGACAAGGCTTGTCAAGAGAAGACTTGAAGGGAGATGCTCACTTGATGTCACCACTTCGATCGAGAGCACACAAAACCTATCAGCATACGATCCTACTCTGAGGCGAATGTGGGGCATACCAAGGGTCACAAACCAGACGGACGAGCGCCACTTCAGACCCCATTGGGGCCCTGCATGTGAATGGAGAGCATCGGAAATGGTCATGGCTATATGCAACAAGACTAAGAGGAGTTTGGTGATGAAGGGTGTGCTACGAACGGAGACACATGAAGTACTCGTCGACTTGCGTGCGGAAGCCTAGATGCTGTCGTTAACGTTGACGCCGTGAGACAGCGTGAACTGTCATGAAAAATGACCTGCTCACAGCCTGAGCTTGAATTGTTTAAACGATCATGCCTTGTACACAATACAGTAGCTATAGTGGTTGTATACCAATAGATCTGGACATAGCCTAGCCCGACAGCTTGTTATCTGCAAGCGGAAGCAGTTCCTCGAGACCTGTTGATCTTCGTTTCCACCGTTTCTGCGCTACACACTGGCCTCGAACCGAACCTACTCCGATCATGCCAAGCGGAGCGCAGCGGCGGCTACTTACTATGCATTGAGTGCTAGTCACCGCCCCACCTCCCATTCCACGTGCTCTGTCCAATATTATTCTCGTGAATCTCGTCTTCCGAAAAATACACAACGATACTGCTGGATGTACCATGCCCGAGCTGCCTGGTGAGGTCTCACCTTGGAGAATAGTGCTACATGGGATGTGTTGCCAACAACACTAAATGTCTTAGATGTCGAGAAAGCCGCTGAGCTTGTCCGGGACACTGCGCAAGGTCATAAAATCGAGCGAGTTGAAACTGTTGAAGATTTGATCGCATTCTCTGGGATATCACATGAAGAATTTGTAAGTGTCTGTGCACCTAGTGGATGTGTCAAATTTCTAATACCTAATCGCAAACCAGGCAAATGAGATAGTTGGGAGGAAGGTTACCAATGTAGGGCGATACGGTGTGTGTCAACAACTCATTCACCAGCACAGATGTTCATGCGGTTCCTACGTATAGGGAAAGTATTCTACATTGAGCTGGATGGCGAAGGCAGGTTCCCCGTACTGCATTTCGGGATGACTGGGATGCTCCAGGTTCGCTTTCACTGGGAAGTGCCCGTCATAACCCAACGTAACTATTTGATCCCAGATCAAAGGTCAGTCACCGACCATCTACAAGGAGGTGCCCAGGAAGCCTTCTGCACAGTGGCCGCCACGGTTTATGAAAGTGAGTATCTCTAGAAGTTGCTATCCGTACTGGCCCGTTCCTATAGCTGGTTAACCCTCTCGTTAGTTTATTCTTCACATCCGAAACGAAACCACCAACAGAGTCACTGAGTTGGCCTTCTTGGACGCCCGCCGGTTAGGTCGCATACGTCTCTGTGCTGATCCCCTGAAGGAAGCTCCGATCTCAGGGCTGGGTTTCGATCCCATCCTGTGCATGCTCCCGTTGGAAGAATTCAAAAAATCAGTCCTCAAGCGGTCTTGCCCCATCAAGGCTCTGCTTTTAGACCAATCATTCAGCGCCGGTGTAGGTAATTGGGTGGCAGGTACGAACGCTTACGCCAAGGTGAAAGCTTAACTCATCACTACGCACAGATGAGATTCTGTACCATGCTCGAGTTCATCCCGAAGAACGCTGCAACGCTCTATCGGAAGAACAGCTGGTGGCCATACACAACTGGACTGAACAAGTTTGTCGCATAGCCGTGGAGGCGAAAGCGGACGAGGAGAGGTTCCCCGAAAATTGGTTATTTAAGCACCGTTGGGTAAACGACTACGATACATCCCATTTCCACTATCAACTGATTGACGCATTGGGCACAGGGCAAAGGTAAGAAGCAAAAGCCCTCTTTGAAACTGGTCAGTCCTTTCGTCCGCTCATGGGCGGAAGCGCTGACTTATTGCTGAAATTGGGCGCAGCCTTCAGGAGAATTCGCAACCATCAACTGGATTACGGTTGGAGGCCGTACGTCAGCGTATGTAGCGGAGCTTCAGCATCTCAATAGTCTACAACCGCTCGACCGCAAACACAGCTCAGATCATAATCAATCACCCCAGGAGGTATCCCCTGAGGAAGGCAGTACGACCTCCCCAACAGAGAAAGCTGTTGGCATAGTGACACGAGGTCGGAAGCGCAAGGTGAGTTACATAGCGGAAAATATGTTGTGATTATCCCAAACCTTGGGCTTAGGTGACAGATAAAGTTGAGCCTTCCAGCCCAAGACGGACCAAGTCGAAGAGATCATAACCGCGATGACAGAGTGTCCGTTGGCCATCATATAGTTGACCAGACGATAGAGTTCTAGACATCACGCATCATCATTCGCTGTAATCTTCGTCCTCGTCCTCTTCGAATTCCTCTGCTTCGTCATCTATGAATCCATTCACCCGCGGGCCTTCGCCGTCTTCATCGTCTTCATCGTCCTCTCCCTCGTCACTTTCATCATCTTCGTCACTCTCTCCGCCAAGTTCAACATCCTCGATACTACCAGAATCATCGTCGCTCTCCACTTCGACATCCATTTGGTCGTTCCCAGCTTCATCTTCACTTTCGCCTTCGACATATCGTGTGACAGCTTTCCCGTTAGTGTTGCCTCGTTGATCCCGTCCCTTCTGCGTGGCCAGTGGGGCCGGTGCGATTGTCGACCGCATCTCGATCTGGGACAAGACCATATCGAGTCGACCATTCAAAGAGAGGAGGCTTTCCTGGAGAGTCAGTCGCGCTGACAGTGTCGCATGCAATCCTGATAATCGGGCGACCAGGTCGGGCATCTATGATTTGGTTTGAGTGCATGTAGGTCATTATATAATCGAGGAGACTGACTGTCATGAGATGACCGCTGTGAACGGTCAGCACTGTCTTCACCCATGTAATCAATCCCATCCCTCTCTGTGTGCTGGCCCCCCCTCCACCACCCTTCATGTTATTGGCCCTGGCACCACGGCCAAGTCGTTCCACACATGCATTAAGGAGAGGGACCGCAAGCTGCGGGGGCAGCCTTCTCACCGTATTCCGTATCAGACTTGGGTCGGAGTGTGTCAAGCAAGTCTCCAATAGTCTAGAGTCAGATGAATGCAGCGCCTGAATTAATGTCCGAGTGAGGGAGTTCGCCGGGACCAAAGGGCCTGTTTCATCTCCGTTTTTCTGGTTCGAACCTTTGGTTCCCACCCGATCTGAGGGTTCGTCTTCTTCGCTATCTGAAGTGGCGTCTGTAGGGTTTGCCCCCGATAGTGCGGTCAAACGCTGACCCAGACTGAGCTCGGCAAGGTTTACATCAAGGTCGCCGTCAACATTCCTCATGTCCATGTCGTCCAAGTCGGAAGCTTGACCAAGTTCGAGACCTGAACCAACAGCAAGAGAAGCATGCTCTGCATATCGTTTCGTCGAAGCGCCCTGCCATGAAGTTATGAGACCAAATGGGTGATGATAAGAGTGATGTAACGTACGATGGCAGTTTCCGGCTGAGCAGCACCAAGGCCTCCATCATCAAGCACGAGTTTGACTTCTGGAATGAATTCACCTGAATCGTCGAGAAAGCTCTGCGCAAATGATCATGACCCTGTTCCCAAACGGAGGAGAAACTACTCACGACCACGTCGAAGGCTGGCCTCACTCCCCCTACAGACCGAGCAACTCGCAGTCGACCCTCCTCATCTGGAATGAAACACGCATTGATCACAGTCATGGAGCTCGCATTCTTTTTCGCTGTGATGGCGATATTCGAGAGAGCTTCCAGACTGCGAACTTTGTGCTTCGTTTTGGTACCCTCGCCAGCTGGTGGCGAAGGTGAGGGTACAGGGAATAGAGATATCTTGCCCGAGGCAGATACGGTCAAAATATTCAGTGAGGGTGAGTTGGATATACACAGATGTCGGGCATCCGAGTCTAGAGGAATAGATGCGAGTAGTTTTCCTTCCACCACGGCTTTTCCTGAAGATTCAGGAATATTCCAAAGGTAAATGTGACGATCGGCCTGCGCCATGGATACGAACTGTTTTGACGGATGTTGGTTCGGCATCCATTGTAAGGATGTGATGGGGGAAGCATGGCCAGTAAAGGACGCCGAGTCTTTTGGTTTGGGGAATTCTAGGGAAGTTGGGGACCTGGAAAATGAAAGCATTCGAATGCTATGGTTGGCGACGAGGACGTCGACCTGGTCCTCGTCTTCTGAAGGGGGCCGGATGGTGAGACAAGAATAAGGTATCTGGTCATCATACTTCCAACTGCCCACAACTTCACTTTTCTGTTCATCCCATAATCTCAAGTATCCGTCGCCGCCACAAGTCCAAATACTGGGTCCTCCGCCCGATTTTTCAGACACCGCGATCGATAGGATAGGAGCGGAGCTCGATGTATGTGATAGGGATTTAAGAATTCTGCTGTGGGTAGGAGAGAATAGTTGTGTTGTTCCATCGGACAGTCCAAGTATGACCACTTGGACAGCAGATGATTCCGCCATTTCAGTGGATGCAGCCTGGCTACTCCGCTTCTTACGTCTCTTCTTGCTTGGTTGCGCAGACTCGGAGTCTCCTGAAGGATTTTGGGACAAATGAAGTCGAGCCCAACATAAGGATGTAACACGAGCATTGTCGACGATATGCTCCGCAACAGATTGGTCGGTGAGTGTGTCGTAGATACGAAGGCGGTGTTTGTCAATAGCAAGGGAGAGGAAGGCGAAGAGGTGACCGTCGGGTGAAAAGGAGGATAGAGCGGTGAGGGTGGAGGAGTCTTCGACGACTGCATGTGAGATGGCGGAGGTTGCTTCTGGTCGACCACGAGGGGGCTTTGGATGGTCTTTTTTGGATTTCTTCTGGGAGGAAGACATGGTACAGACGAAGGGGTCTGTAGAAATATGGAGCCCCGAGGTCTGTGGATTCTGTCAAAGTAGTCAGTCACCCAACACGGGACATCCACAAATTTCTTTTTCCAATCTACGCGTCTTTCCCGCGGACCCACGTGGTGGAGTCGATCACATTGCTTCGCCACAGCCCACATCCAGTTCCAGTGTCTTCAGGCTTGTTCTCGTTACTTTCCTTTGCCCATCTCTTTCGCCCCTTTAACTCCCACCATCAGCTTCGCATTGCCTTTTACGACTCTCTACTATCGCCCACATCTGCTGCTGGTTAATCTGATCAGTTTGCCATGAACTATGTCCAGGTAAGTTGTCCGAGTCATTCCTGCAGACCAACAAATCTTGATCCACATTGTAGCTAGAAAAACTAGGCAGGTTTATATTTCCAGTGGATCCGACGCTCTCTAATGCTCTACACAGGCGAGGGAACCTATGCTACCGTCTACAAGGCGAGTCACAGTGCTTTCATCGGTCACCATACAGGCTTACCTGTCGGACCAGGGGCGATCTAGGACGACAAATGAGATTGTGGCGTTGAAGGAGATACACCTAGATGCGGAGGAAGGCACACCATCCACCGCGATACGAGAGATCTCCCTGATGAAGGAACTCAAACACGTTAACATCGTCCGTCTCTACGACGTTATCCACACCGAAACAAAACTGGTCTTGATTTTCGAGTTCTGTGAGCAAGATCTTAAGAAGTATATGGACGCTCATGGGGACAGGGGAGCGCTGGATCCGATGACTGTCCGGAGCTTCATGTACCAACTTCTGAAGGGGATTGCGTTTTGTCACGAGAACCGAGTTTTGCATCGAGATCTGAAACCACAAAATCTGTTGATCAACCGGAAAGGAGAGCTGAAGCTGGGTGATTTTGGTTTGGCCAGAGCTTTTGGTGTTCCTGTCAATACCTTCTCAAACGAGGTGAGCACACTTTCCCCACCTTCAATCTCACTGCCAACGTATCCGTTCACGATGTTCAGGTCGTCACATTGTGGTATCGCGCACCCGATGTTCTACTTGGATCAAGAACATATAGTACCTCCATCGATATCTGGTCGTGTGGATGCATCTTCGCCGAAATGATCTCTGGTGTTCCCCTCTTCCGAGGGCGAGATAACCAAGATCAGCTGCTCCACATCATGAGAATAATCGGGACACCCGACGATCGAACGCTCAGAAAAGTAGCCACTGAATCAGTACGTTCCTTCTTGAATACTAAGACTCGCTTATTAACCCGCATATATCCAGCCGGAAATAGTGCTCAAGCAATATCCTCGCTACCCCAAAATACCATTCCAACAAGTATTACCCAAAGCGTCACCACAGGGTAAGTCCTATTCACCTCTACACCTTGCACTTATCTAACACCCACAAAGCCATCGACCTCCTCGAGCGTCTGCTGCAATTCGACCCTAACAAACGCATGACAGCAGCGGAGGCTCTCTCCCATCCCTATTTCACCAACTCCGTCAACAACGCCATCCCCTACGGTCTCCCTGCACCTGGCGCTATGCCACCACCTTCATACAACTATCCCAATCCACATGCACACCAACAGCAACAGTTCGCACAGCAGCAGCACCAGCTACAGCAACAACAACAACAGCAACAACAGCAGGCCTACGTCCAACAGCAAGCCAGTATATATGCTATGCAAGCGCAGGCGGCTCAGGCTCAGGCTCAAGCCCAGGCAGCACAGGCTCAAGCACAAGCCCAGGCGCAAGCGCAAGCTGCGGCCGCTGCTGCAGGCTACGGTTATCAATATGCCCATGCTCCTCGTTGAAGTTGGTTGAAATGATCATTGCTTCCGATTCCCCTTGCGTTGCCTTCTCACACACACATGCGCGTTAACCTCCTTGTTCCTATACCTTGAATCTCGAAGTGATAGATAATCCGTGTATCGATGTTCCTGACCACTCTGTAGTTGTTGTAATGCCTGCCTCGTTCTGTTCTTGCGCGGACTCTCGAAATGTAATTCATCCAGTTGTCGGTTAGGTCCCTTGGCTGAGCTCCTCCTGGCAAATCTGGCCGTCATATTTCCCAGCATAATAATAGCTGCCCATCTCATTATGCGCCCGCAGGATTGTTATACAACTAGCCTTCCATCGAAAGGGCATGCTCTTGTTCCCCCTACTCGTATCATTCGCCGCTATTGTGCCTTGGGTCACTGCGGAGTCCCAAGTGCTACTGAACTCGATTAATACCGGGAAAGTCATTGATGCAGAATTCAAGGCTTATGTTCAAGATCTCCTGGAAGAGAACAGTGTTACTGGGATTTCCTTGGCCATCGTTCATGCGAATGGGCAGGCAGAGTTTGGGACATGGGGAAACAAGACCGAGGATGGTATTGCAATGACTTCAGATGTGAGTATCGATACTTTTTATCTTTATCGCCATGATGGTCGTGCCTTGTGTACTCACAATTTCTATGCACTTACCAGACCCTCTTCAATCTTGCTTCTTGTTCGAAAGCATTCGCCGCAGCCGCTGTCGGAATCTTGATAGATGACTTCGCCAACGGGAGAAACTCTACCCCTCTTCCCCCTGGCGTCAAAGAGTTCACATGGAAGACCAAGGTCAAAGACTTGCTTCCTGAGGATTGGGAACTGATGGATGCGTGGGCATCTGAGAAAGTCAACATCCAAGATATCCTCTCCCATGTTTCGGGCCTTCCTAGGTACCTACCTGCCCTACCGTCTGCAAACAACACTGATGTGAATTTGGGACAGACACGACCTGTCGTACGGACCCTCCGACTCCCCCCTGGACATTGTCCAGCGGATGAAGCACCTTCAGCCAGATCATGAGCTCTGCGAGAAGTGGTCTTACAATAACCAGGCAAGCGACCTCTCTCCCTGAGCTGAATGTACGATTCCAATCGTCAGTCTCGCAGATGTACGTCGTGGCTGCGCATATTGTATCCACATACGCAGGGTCATATATCGACTTTGTGAAGGAGAGAATTCTTGGACCGTTGGGCATGAAGTCCACGACATTCTCTCCCCGGGAAGCCGCGAGATCCGGCAAGCTCACTCAATCATGGGTCCACGAGGGAAGAAGAATACCTTACTGGTTTACTGAAGATGTTATTGAGCTGCAGGCGGGTCCAGGGGCTCTCATATCCTCGACTGAAGATATGGTCAGTCTGTCTACCGTTCAACTTGCGAACGACTGAAAACCAATGTTTTGGACCAGGCGAAATGGGTAGCAGCTTGGCTCAACTCAGGCTCTGATCCCCTCACCGGCTCGACCATCATTCCTCGGTCAGCATACGAAGCGATAACCTCCGCGTACGCTATAACGGATGGACAAGGCCGCACTCCAGATTTATCAATCTCTGCGTATGGAATGGGCTGGTGGCGAACTTCATATCGCGGCCACGAGGTTAGGGCAAAACATTACTAAGGCACACCACTTGCTAACGGGAGCATAGTTCTTGCACCACACCGGTGCCATTCCCGGCTTTTCCACCAGGGTAACCTTCCTGCCCTCAGCTGGGTTTGGCATTGTTGCCCTGACCAATACAGACGAAAAAGCTAGCGTAAACAGCGCGATTTCTTTCCGAATCATCGACGATATCCTGGGTCTTCCCCACGTAGTGTCAAGGTAAGAGAGTTTGCTGGTGCCCGGCTATCGTCTTCCAGCCAAGTCTAATGTTTTTGAAAGTGCCGGAAGCTCGGTGGATACTGTGCCATGTATCTCACATGCCAGTGGTATCGTCGCCAACCTCGAAAATCTGACAGGCACTTACACAAATGCTGGGTATGGATCGTTCACCCTGTGTTCGAGCGAGAGCACCTCCTCTTACTGTGAAGGGGTGCTACAAGACTTCGCAGCTATTGATGCGTATTCGCCCCGACTACCGCCACTACATTCTGGCAGCCAATTGCTTGCAGCTTGGCCTCGTCTTTGGTCAACACATCTACGCTTCGTTCACCTAGGCGACAACCGATTTACTCTGATCTCTCCCATCCTATTTCCATACGGGTATGGAGAGGACGTCACTCCGTTTGAAACGTATGAACACGGGACCGAGGCTGAGGTTCGTTTCGTACTGGAAGGCGAGAGAGCTGTTGGGTTTGAATTGATAGGTGGCGATCCATCTTCCTACGAGCAAAGTACTTCAGCTTGGTTTAGTAGGGTTTGAGGCATTCGAATTACGCCCAGTGCATTGCAATGACTGAGCCGATCTACATTAGTGGTATGAGTATACAAATGGCAGGACGAGTTGTGTGCAAAGTTAGGAGGTTGTAGAATACAGATACGAGTGTAGTACAAAACCTGATATAACCAAGAGAGCTTCCATGATAAATAGTGCAGAGTCCCAAAATCGTGTGTTAGCTATCCATTGTTCCTCCAAACATAGATAGAAGGGATAAGAGATCATCTAGGTCCAACAGTCAAACGACGTAAGGAATCAGATGAACGATGCAGAGACTTACTCTTCTTCAGTGGCTTGCTAAAGAACGCATTCATTCCTGCGCTTAAACACAGTTGCTTCGTCGACTCTTGGCAATCGGCGCTCAACGCCACAACTGTCTCTTAATTAACCCACATCATCGGATTGGATGCGACAGACGTACTGGGTAGCAGGATGGATGATTTTCGTTTGTTTTCCTGAAGTCGTATTCGTTTTGCCGCTTCCACGCCATCGCAAATCGGCATATCTGGGATGGAACATGGTCGTTAGAAGGGCTACCTCTAATTCTGTGGAGGCAACACTCACGATGGTCGAACAGGGCCACACTGAAATAGCCCGGTTCGTGCGACTCCCATTCTTAAACACCAATGAGGCAAAGAAGGGAGGATAACGATGGGCATCAGCACTCACCGGCGATCGCTTGTTCACCATTGTTCGTGGGGACGACATTGAGATCATATCTCTCCAATTGCTTGATGAGTAATTTCTGAGCAACCGGATTGTCTACAGTGATAATGTTCAGTCTAAGACACACTTGCGATGTCACCAAGGCGTACCTTCAGCAACGAGGATATTACCGAACAAAGTTCGCTGAGCAGCAGCAGCCTCCTCTAAAGCGCCATTCTCGGCCTTGGCTTGGCCAAATGACCCCGTATTTGGGAGATTTTTCAGGCTTGCAAGCGTTTGCAAAAGTCGAGCTTTGCGAGGGGGCTTGGTCATTTTCACGACTCCAGGGGTATTGCTGCTGAAGATGGCATGCCCTGTTAGGCTGTCTGTCGTAGGGGTGTACATGTGGATAATCTTGGTATCCTTGAGCGACGAAAAGCTCAAGGAGTGTAGCAAACGCGCCAAATCGTCTGCATGCGTCTCCGATTGATCATCAAGGATAATGAAGTCCAAGGGTGGGTGCAGGGTTTGAGCACCGCGCAAGTGAGCCTCGGCTTCCGGGATACAGGACACACAAGTCACATAGAACCCACTGAGCATCGTGCTGAGTAATGATAATGTGACCTCTGAGGCAGAGCTTATCATAAGTCGCAGTGGTTGGGGCTTCATGAGTTGGGCTTTGATACTTTCGAGTTCCGCCAAAGACTTGACCAAACATTGAGCTTCGCTTCGACTTGTGACAGGGAGAAGACTAACCTTCTGTGATTCTTCCGACTCAAAGATCTTGACTGGAATCGTGAACCAGAAAATGGACCCCACGTTCAGCTCCGATTGCACACCGATTGCGCCTCCCATGAGTTTGACAAGTTGGCGCGATATGGACAATCCAAGACCAGTCCCACCAAAGCGGCGAGTTGAGGAGTTATCGGCTTGTTGGAAAGGGACAAAAAGCAGATCGACATCACTAGATGACAGCCCAATACCGGTGTCTCTGTGGCAATGAAATCAGGTAAAAAAAATGGGGTGGAGGGCCAGTAAGGTACATACTGGATGACAAATTTAAGCTGAACTTCACCAGGTGGACAGGTGGTAGAACGATCAAGTGAGCAAATGACTCGAACAAACCCGCGGGAGGTGAATTTAACCGCGTTGCCAATCAAGTTCATCAGGACTAGCATAGAATCGGTTAGCGGCGACCACAAAATGATCGTCGACGAAGCTCACCCTGACGAATGCGTGCATAATCGGCCATTACCCCTAGAATGTCACGAAAAACTTGAGAATATACTTCGAAGATGAGAGAATAGTAGGGAGCATACAAGGGGGAACATCGGGTTCTATATTGAATGATAAATCAAGTTTCTTCGCAGCCATAGGTAGAAGTAACTCCATGCAATCCTATGGACAAAAGATTAGTCAAAGAAAGATCAAGGAGTAGCTCTGGCATACTGCTATGATGTCTTCGACGAGAAACCCTGAATACTCGAGCTTCAAGGCTAGAGAACAATACTCAGGTTTACGAACTACAGGTGCCACCAGTCAAGTACTGACCAGATGCCTCGAGCTTGCTATAATCCAAAATCGAATCGATGATCTGGAGGAGTGGAATTGTTAAAGCGGTCACTCGGGGAAACTCATTGGGACAGACCTTCAGAAGGAGCTCGCAAGATTGTTTTGCAGTTTGCACTGTTTGGTTGGTCAGTCACCACACGACGTCAACAAACGTGTCCTGACGGACCTATCTCTCGCTGCCCAGCATTCAGTTCAGTTCCGCTAAGGATGTCGAGGAGCCCATAGAAGGAGCTAAGCAGGATAAGCCACGGCCCTCGTGTTCACAGATATCACAAATATAGCCTTACCTGAAAGGTGTCCGCAATTCGTGGCTCATGGAGGCCAAGAAATTGCTTTTGATCTATCCAATACTGAGACTGAGCCGTGAGACGAACAGTTGGGCGCCCTCACCTTGGTAGCTTTCAAAGCATCCTCTCTGCTCTTACGAGCTGCTTCCAAGGCGTCTCGCTGCGCTGAAATCATCTTCAAGTTCTCCCTAGTTCCGGCCTGAACGGAGCGGAAGAGCAACGCGTTCGCAATGCTGATACTTGCTTGCTGGCATAAGAGGGTTAACATGGTGCAGATGCCTCTTGAGAAGGCATATTTCGACGCCACGTAGACGGCTCCGAACGTTTGGCCACGGTTGCTGAAGATGGGTAGACAAATGACGGATCTATGAGGGCTTTGATCGGCTTCTGAAGCAAACCGAGAGTCAACCGAGATATCCTCATAATAGATTCGTTCCTTGGTGTTTAGAGCTGTTGCAAGGAAGTAAGCTTAGGGACAGAGGGTCGGTACAATTGCGTTACCATGCTGTGTTATGGCCTTTTGTAAAGGATCGTTGATGGTGCGGATAGATTTAGGATTCCTGCATTCCGGTTAGCTGAAGGATGGTCCATGGAAATGGCGTAACGAACTCGTAAACTTGACAACGGTCTGGAGGGATCATGTTTGTTGCAACCGTGTAGTCACCGGCTTCTCGAGCGACTACAACGCAAGTAATTTGGGAACCAGACGACTCTGGAAAGTGGTAAGAAGAGCGAAATCAAGGAAAACCTGTCAAGACACACCGGTAGCGATTTCAGTTAATCGTTGCAAGGCTATCAACAACAAGGGTTAGAAAGGCATGGGTGAGTTGAGATTTTCTTGACTTACCAGAAGAGAGGTTGATATCACTCGATATTTCTTTGCTCCACTTGAGAATTGAAGCGAGGTCAGAAGCTGTAAGCGTGGAAATCTCATCATCTTCTGCAGATTCCATCCTGGCTTGCTCATAAATGGAAGAGTTTTGGGCATGAAGTCCTAACATCACGCCCTCGGTTTGGACGGCTACCTCGGATGAGAAGATATGTCGCTTGAGAGGATATTGAGATCTCGTGCCCATCGTGGAAGATAGATAATTACTAAAAGGGTTGAGTGTGTGCAATATTTTAGTCTTTCGTATCACGTACACGATGCCGTGGGCGCCCCACTGAGCCTGCCTGGAGATGGCTCGTCGCTGCAACTCGCTCCCGAGGCCCTCCACTCCGCATCGCACGAAGTGAGATCCTTCCTGTAGGAATGCTAGTCAAAGGAAATAATCCAGGCGTGTAGAGCGGCAAAACGGACCAAGTATAGTGCCCAGCCTTCTTCGAGGAGCCAATCGTTGTTTACCGCAAGTCTGGGAGTATTTGTCAGTGTGAGACAGAGCGAAAAGAACCTTGCATACTTCACAGCGATATCGTAGAGTTTGAACGCGTCTGGACGGTTCAGTAGCGAGGCCATTTCAGCGTCCTGGTAATGGCGGTGAGACAATGTCCAATCAACGATCAGAAGACTTCCAGACGGACCACTAGAGCAACCCATGTACTATTGTTGACAGGACTTGGGGATAGCCACCTGTGGAATAGTCAGGGAGGTGATCACCAAGTACCGAGGCAACTATATTTACTTGCGAATGAAACTCTGATTTGCTTCGACCTGCTTCATGAAACGATGGCGGCGATCTCGAGCCATATTCCCCTTCCGCATACAAGAAATCAAAGCCAGGCTATGGAAGAACAACCCATATCGGGTGTGACGATGACTGGAGCGGCGTCAATTAAAAGGGATATGACTGAGCCAAGAGATTACCAACGGACTTTGGATGTTGTTCGCGAGATTCGTATACGGCAAAGCCAAGCTCTGCAGCCTCGTCAGCATACCCAATGCAAAATAGTGCGACGACCTGGCGGAATGGTTGAAAGAGAATTCATTGATATCACAGATATAGACCAACTTTGAAAGAATTGTACCTGCGGGCTCACGTATCAGCAGGTGGCAATGGATGCAGAGCACGCACTCACCAATTCATAGAGAGAGGAATATTGCCAGAACTCGCAAGGACCTCCGTGACATAGTCACTCTCTTTGAATGACTCTGTGTCTAATGCAGTCTCAAACGACTGTGCCTGGGTGTAGCCGCCGAGGGCACGAACACAGTTGAGGACGCCTGAGTAGAAATGTTCAGAATGGATGGGTGAGTTGGACTATCCAAGGTTCACTTACCGGAAGATAAGATAACGGAATCACCACCCGGCGTCCACAGTTTGACATCGTTCAGAGACTACTTTCGACATCAGCCTAGCTACAGACGCAAGATGGGAAGGTCTTAATTACCTCCTCAGCTGCGACGACTATTTCACTCACTGCAAAGTGGTCAGCACCGGTATGATGCAGAATGACGTTACAGAACTCACAATGATCGCAAATGTAAAGTCTGGTCATGACAGCATGTATGCTAGCGAAGCTGGTGTAAACGCTGGTAGCGTATTTAGTAACCAATGAAGATACCCAAAGCAACAACCAACCGATCTCCCGCGCTATTGCCGTACTTAATGGCTTGTTCTAGGCGGGGTAAATTTGCTCGGATGTGGACATTGTCATAACCCGATACCATTCCACAAAAAAGTACCTGAGCTCGGCTGGAGAGTCCATTTTAAACAAATAAAGCCAACGTGAACAAAACTTTGGGCGCACCATTTTTCATAGCTGCCGCCATAGCGTTCCGCAATTCGGATAGCCAATTTCCCTAGGTCAGCGGAAAACCGGTACAGCCCTCTTCGCTCAGCTGCAGCTATACAGGAAGATCAAATCAAGCTCGTGTTAAAGTCTGATGCGCCTACCAGAAAGAGCCCAAAAGAATCCAAGAGGCGTTCCAGGTGAGATGCCGGACCTACAAAAACTCATGAGATTGGACATGAGGTCAATGGTATCATACATACCGAAGGGCTAATTGAATAGTCTAGAAACGGTCGATAAATAGCTAGATGGGAATGATTGGGCGCTTACAGTCAAACCGATCACATCAGCGAATCCCTCTCCCTTGCTCCAGTAGGCATTCATTCCTAGAAAGATGTGTCAATATCGACGGACGTAAGGGAGATGAGGGGATATGTCGAACCTGCGTCATTTAACAACGCAACAGCAAGATCTGTTCTTGGATCGGTCGCCCTCGGGATCGCAAGAATATCGTCGAAGCCTACCGCAAGAATTTCGTTCTTTACTTGTTCAAACATTGCGTCTGCCTCGCGCCGAGTCGGAGCGACGTTGACTTCAACTCCTAAGATATGCAACGCCTGAAGGGTATCTCGCAATGCTTGCGAAAAGTTGTTGCGCATCCAATGATTCCGCGATCTCAGGCGTAATAGGCGAGCTTTATCTTCAGGGTGATCGGCTTTCGAGAAGCATTCATCCACCAGTGTATCAGATCCTGCATAATCACCTAAAATGGCGTAGGTGAGGCTTCGAATGGGCCACATGTAAGAAAGAACGAACCCTTCCAATTCAAGAGCCTACGAGATTATTTAGTTATTGTGGGATGCACAGTCACATTAGCATAAGGACACTCACGCGGCCAGTCTTGTGAAAAGCGATGAGGTTCTAGTCGAATCCTTCGTCCAGGCATCGTCTGATAGAAGTGAACGGGCACTGATGAGGGACTGAAGTGCGAGCTGGGTAAGGTGCAATGAGCTACCCGACCAATAGAAAGGAAATTGGTGACTACGTACTTCGTGAGCACCGCGTGCCCAGGCAGCATCACCAGATTCGATCATCAAGTTGAGCAATTCCTCCCGTTTGGGATGATCACGAAGAAGGGACAGACATCTATGTTATCATTCTGGTCAGCGAATTCCCAAACTGCCGGGGAAAGAGAGCCACCGTTTGGCATATTCCGCTATTCGGTAGACATCCGGAGAGGTGTCGTGTAACATCATAAGAACGATCTATGAAACTTTAGTATAGTTCTGCCGGCAAGCATTGACATAAACATACGCGGAATGCCATTTTTGCCCTCACTCCCTCGGGAAGTGCCTCCACTTCAGCTTCAGCTGCCTGGCGATACCTGTCATGAGAAAAGCTGCACATATCACGACCTCTTTGTGCCAGCCAGCCTTCTTGAATAGCCAACTGTAAACCTCGCATAGATCCATGGCTGGTGCCCATATTGGAGTCACGCATGTCAGATACTGCCTTCGACAAGTTGTACGAGTCCTCTGCCTCCTCCTCACTCCCGCTGCTACCACTCGAGTCCTCCCAGTCCATCATAAGAGCAACTTCTGTCACTTTGAATCTGTGAAAGATATCAAACCGAGAGCGGCGCACCAAGATAGAAGAACTCACGATGCTCCGAAGAAGGACGCCCACATAATATATTTTCTTGCCTCCTCATGGAGCTCCCTGAGGTGCTGAATCAAAAATGAGGGATCACTGGGATCTGAAACAATTTTCTTGTCGGAAAAGTTCGCCTCGATGGCATCCATATTATAGCTACGAAGGAAGTTAGGGGGATGTACCACTATCAGTGTGACGCAAAAGATTTCTCACTTCCAGTAGTTGTGCTCCCAGTCAAACGTGATCTGTCAAATTGGAAGGGTAAGTAAATGGATGACGGTATAAGTTATTGCCCCACGTGGTGTTGCCGATGTAGAGTGCTCAAGATATTGCGAGCGGAGAATGCATTGCCACCAGAAACGGCATGAACAAGACGAGAAAGAGGTGCGCACGCTTCTTTGGGGAGGTGAAGAGTGCGAGATACAAGTGAAGCAATGGCAACGTAGGGCAAGGGCTCGAGGTGCAGCCATACTGTGCGAGATCGACTGGACACCAGGAGCCGAACCTTCTCTACGGTGTCACTATAATCGCGTGAGTTAAAGTTGCTTAAGTTGGTACATTGGCACTGCTTACGTATATTCCTTGTCGGATCGCATCGTCGCGAATATGAGCTAGAAAGCAGAGTTACAGCGATTCAGCAGTGCACGAATCATAATGGCTCACCATTCGGCTCTTCGAATTCATCAACGTCCCGATGAGGTCCAAAGAACTGTGAACTTTGAGCATCGGCAAAACCGAAGAAGTGAGATTAACTCACGAATCGTCGGCCTCATGGAGGTCGTCCAGAAACAGAGCAAAAAGACGCGTTTCCGCCAGCACCGAGAAAACGTTTTCGACCAAAGATTGAAAGCGAGCGCGTAGCTCCCTCGTGGACAGAGACTCGGGTGGTGTATCGATATGAATATCAAATAAGGCCAACACGTCCTTGAGTTCTTCTGCTCCTTGGTAGAGTAAGGGAATATTCTGTATCTGGGGGCCTAATCGAGCTTTCAGCGAGAAAACAAATCGATGCAAATCCGTGTGGAACACCATCAGTTGTCGAAGGACAGATGACAGACAGGAGAGCTATAAGAAAATGTTAAGTGATATACCGTCCGATCAGCCCAATATCACCCACCAGAGCGGAAAAGGGGGCTGCATCAGCATTCTGGAATTTTGCCTGGCCCCATAAACCGTGCGCTATGACATTGATGAACCTCAGCGAAAGCGGTTGACAAACCTGTTCTACTCACATCTCCATTTCGCCTGATTAGCTAGAATGAGTGAACTCTTTCCCGCCCTAAATGCAAAATGTCAACGAGAGATTTGATTTTGACATAGGAATCACACCTACCCAGGAGGACCGATTACAATGATGGTATGTGATCGAGCAGCCTTTGACTTCGCTGGGACGAGGGCAACTCTGCGGAGCCCGTCACTTGCAGGAACGGATGCCGAGGTGCTCATTGCAACTGAGCTGTGTTCTGCGACAGGAGACTGCGAGACTCGGGCTGGCGACATCCTCGGGCTACCATCGAACATCCCGAAGTGATGGTTCATCTCAGAACCACTTCGAGACGATTCGGAATCATCCTTGTCATCCCCGGTATTCGTCGTTGTGCCTGTACTAGTGTGTTGACTGCCTCCCGTGGATGCTGTAAGCAAACCTTTCGAAGCACCAAGGTGTCTTGAATAACTCGTGGTCGTGTGCCGGATCACATTTCGGATGGTCTCTAGCTCCTTTTCCCGACCAAACTAACCGTCGCGATAGGCAATGAACAACAGAGATGTTGGAGAAGCAAGACTCACGCTTACCAAGGTCCCAGGAATTGTGAACTCCTGTAGGAGAATTAGTCGTTGAGAAAGAACTGGAAATTCAAAAATGTTGCTTACGATGAACCGGTCTTGTGTGGCGATTTCAAAGAGAGGTATCAACTACGAAGAATCGTCAAGACACGAAACACGGCGACCGCTGAGTGAACAGACCTCCAATGACTGCTCTGATGCTGTGGAAACAGCAACTAACAGCCGTCTCTGGCACTCCAGAAGATCGGACTTCAAACCATAGGCGCTCTGATACCGTTGATCAGGGCTTTTGGCCAGGAGCTTGGGCAAGAGAATATCAGCATTCGGAGCAACTTCCACAACTTCGAGAACCCACTTTTTCAATAATAAGAGCAAGGACCTGGGGTACATCTCTTCTCACTTCATGCACGGGCATTGGTCGCTTCTGAACGATGGAGTGCAGAAGCTCCAATGGGCCACCTTCAAACGGCACCGTGCCCCTCCCAACCAACAAAGTCCAAAACAAGATCCCAATGGAATACAGATCCGTTCGGTGGTCCTCCATCGTCGTCTCAGCACCACCTGTCTGCTCGGGTGATAGATAGCAGAGTGCTTCCTTGACCTTGTGCTTCTCGACCTCCTCAAACGCATCCGCAGCTCTGATAACCAGTGCAGATGGACCCCCGAATTGTTCGAGAGAGACCGCACGGTTGCCGAAATGAACAAATCGTACCAGGCCGGAGTGGGCATTTAAATGGAAAGCATTGGCACGGACTGTAAGAAGTAGATATTTGAGTTGACCACGAATAATATGGTTGTAGAAGGGAGTGACCTTCTCGGTGTATCAAACCGGCTCTGGGATTTGGATGGTTAATCGATAATTCCACAATGATCAAACACTACTCACTTGTGTAACATCTCAATACAGTGAGTCGCCTGTATTGCAAATCTATAGAGAGCATAAATATAAGCTGTGATCGTCGTAAAATTTGAAACTCACTCCAGGAATGAGGCAAGATCCATAACATCAAAGGCTTCCATTTCCTCCGACATATCTGGCTCCTCGATGCCCATCATATAAATGTCACCATGGGAAGTAGTCGGGCGTGGTCGCGAAACATCGGCCAGCAGTAGTTCGTTGACCTTGAATGAGGGGAAATAACGGCCCAATAAATTTAATCCAGGATGAACCACCAAAAGGATCACACAGTCACCCCCCGACTTGGGAACGGAAAAGAAATCGATGAGCCGTAGAGTGGTACTGGATCCTTCCGGCGTGGCGGCCATGGAACTGAGGCTGGGTATCGTTTAGTAACGGCCCAGGACGAGGAAGGAATCTGATGACTCACATATGGGCCTCCCTCTCAAGACACATGGAGCCATTTGAATGGGCAGGTGCAATCTTGGCCAGCACGTTCGACCCATCCTTCAAACTATTCCCTTCCGCCAATAATGTCATGCTTCCCGTATCTGCCCATGGTACGGCCTGTCTCTTGATTGGCTAGGAAAGCTCCATTTCGAACAATGGACGAACCTTTTCAAATGTATACCCAGGCACTGAAAGTATACCGTCTCTGAAGCTGAGATTCGGAAGGGAAGGGGGTGCAAACCGCCGACGCAGCTTCTCCATAGAGGTCAAAGCCAAGATGTACAAGAAGGAACAGAGGGCCCTGAGAGGTACACAACTCCAGCTGCAACCAGATATTAGGAAAGCAGAAAATGAGCGAGGGTCGTGGATGGGACACAGGACGAGATTTCAACGTTTGCTGCAGGCTGCACCAGTTTACGGGAACATGACTATGTGAAAGAATTATCTCGAAAATCCGGCAGACGAATCAGACGCTTTCCGGGTGCAGAGTCGATCAGGGCCCAGACTTTCAATGACGCGGACTTAGCGTCATTGAATTGACATCCAATCACGTTGCCTCGTTTCATGCGGAGATTTCGGTGGAGAAACAACACCTTTTCCTTGTATGTGGGTCGTAGTGTTGCTGCTAAGTTAAGCTAACTGGCTGTGAAGTTTTTTGATCCATACTTACCGGCAAGATAACTCACTGCAAAGTTGCTGCGAAGACTTACTTGCACTTACCAGTTGTGCAGCGGATCTATCCGCACACGTGGAGATACCGTGTATGGAAATATGGCTTCGCCCGCTGTTGTGGCCGACCGTCGAGAGCGTTGGACGAATGTCAGAGTAGAAATACCAAATTATATTACTATCTGTTACTACAGCTCGGGTACTGTATCATTGAGGATCTGCGCAAGTTCATGGAGCTGCCCTTGGAGGAGCAACTCTCGTATCCGCTCTCGAGAAGGCTCCAGGAGTAGAAGTTACTGCCGGGGTTGGGGTCCACTCTCGATGTCCCCGGTTGTCAGAGTCGATACAGATGGGCCAACACCACACACGGCCGCGGTGGTGAGTGCCTCATTTTCGTTGATTCGATGCCGTTTTTGCTTTGGAGGCCTCGGGCCTTGAGTCGAGGTGCCAGGGTTTGCCACTGTGCGTTTTCGGGTTCCATTCAATGTCGGAATGGTTTCGTTGGTGAAGGGGTGCCTTTCCGGGGGTGTGGGTTGCTGAAATTGTTGGGGGTGTATTTGTGGGATTGCCATGGGCCAGTAGGGGTACAACGGAGAGCCGGGAGGGTGTGTGGAGGCCCATGGATGAGGGCTGTGAAATTTCTGAGAGGTATGAGATAGGGTGACTCGGGGGGGAGTTGCTGGACTTGGGTGATGAAGTTGCTGTGAGTATCCACTGAATTGTGGATTTGCAGCAGGGATATGGACGAAAGAAAAGGGAGGGTTAGGAGGATATCTGGCACAGTTGCAGTCCAAAGGGTCAGGACACTCGCAATGGGTCGAGGATATTGTTGTAGGTGTAGTAGCTCAGTAGGACGATGGCTCGCTTTCGGTGTACGATTATTCCATGAATTCCATTGCATTTTTGGCGTCGCAACCAACCGGCTCGGGCCACGGCTCATACCAAATGAGTAATATTGGTCAGCTCGTTCATATCAGCCACCCGCTTTGCTAAGTCTTCGCAGCCACTTCGCAGCCGCTGAGGACGTTGATAACTGCAACTTATTTACAAATAAACTAACTCAGCTGCGAAGTACCTCGGCTTAGCAGCAACACTAGTGGGTCGTCGTTCATTTAGGCTAGGGAGCTCCGCACCAGTGGACTAGGATTCAACGAGTAGGGGTACAAGTAACAGCAGAGTAGAAGAAAGACATGAATCACAAGCGGTAAAACAGAAAGGGACCACGACTAGGAAGTCACTACAAGGAAGAAATTCCACGGAATCAGATAGGCAGTGAGAGTGATGGAAGAAAAAATTACGCACTATAGCTGGCTGGATCGATGTGGTCAGGCAATTCAGGTACCGCCACTTCGAATCTCGACTGCACAGCAGCCATCACCTGCTGATCACTCTCAGACGACAAGAATGTAATCGCAAGACCCTTGGTACCAAATCGTCCGGCACGCCTGAATTCAACGTTCAACGAAGAAGGGAACAAAAAATAAACTTAGGCGTTGCACCGCCGAGAGAAGACGAAGCGCTTACCCAACGCGATGCAGATAACTGTCGGCATCCGGTGGAGCATCGTAATTGATTACGATGTTCACCCGCTCCACATCTATTCCACGACCGAAAATATCAGTGGCCACAAGGATACGCTTCTCAAATGCCTTGAAGGACGTGTAGCGGTTGATTCTGTGGAGCAAGTGTTATCGAAATATCCCACGACCCAATACTGAATCACATACCGCTCCTCTTGCTGCAACCCTGAGTGAATACTGATACTCGGGAAATTACAAGACACCAGCAGCTTGTCCAACTCGATGCACCTGGCTACTGACTTCACAAAGATGACCACCTAGGGAGGAGTTTGATGTTAGCCATAAACTCAGCCAAAACTTCACGCGACGCACCTGGTTGAACTCAAGTGTGTCGAGCAACTCGTTTAACTTCCTATTCTTGGCAACCTCTTCGAGCTTCACGTAATGCTGCTGCAACCCATGGAGGGTGAGTTTTGTCTCATCGTCAACAAAGATTTCGAGGGGCTAGATGACCATTTAATCAACGACACGCGACCCGGAGGATATGAATACGTACGTTGGCCATAAATTTCTTACATGTGACCCGAATATCCTTTGCCAGCGTCGCGCTGAACATCATCACTTGCTTGTGGTGTGGCGTAGCCCGGAAGATCTCTTGAACATCCCGACGCATGTCTGGCGGAGGGGTGGTGTCGTGAGATAAGTTGAGCACAAAGGGGGGATAATAACAGAGAAGAAGGTAAAACACCGCCGACTATGGGGGAAAGCGAAAGTGAAGAATATCGAGGCTTCAGAGGAAGGGTGGTCCTCGGTATGTGGGGCCATGGACAGCTTGTTCAACAGGTTTCCTCTGACGAGCTCCTTTCTCTTGATAGTTGACGATAAGAGCGACATCCCCACTCCGCAAAACTCGCGCCAGCCTCAACAACACTCTACACCCGAAGCCCAATAGCACAATTCCTATCTGCAGGTACGAGCGAGCGCTCAAACTCCCGCGTCGGTGGTGGACAAGGCGAGAAAGGTCGCGTAAACCAGGCGGCCGCGAAGGGACCAAGATAAAGGATGATGGAGGACTGGAGGCCGAAATGCGTATGACTAACCAAGCTGTTCTAGCATTTTGTCGCACTCATCGAGGACGAAGTGCTTCACGTTTTTGGCATCCAGAACCTTGTCTCTGACGAGAGCGTTTAATCGGCCTGGCGTGGCGACCACGATGTGAGGACACTTGGTCTTGTCGCGGAGTGTCTCAGCATCCTTGGTGATGGGGGTACCGCCGTAGAAGGTGCTGACACGGACGTCGGGCATATACTTGGCAAATCGAGAATACTCGTTCTTGATTTGGAAGGCCAGTTCACGGGTGTGACAAAGGACGAGGACTGAAACCTCGCCATTGACAGGTTCCACTTGCTGGAGGGTCGCCAAGACAAAGACAGCCGTCTTTCCGTGACCCGATTTCGCCTGACAGAGAACGTCGATGCCGAGGACAGCTTGAGGGATACATTCCTGTTGCACTGGAGTATAAAGAAAATCGATTAGATTTGGGAAGGGAGGAGGATGAAGAGTGTCCTAACCCTCCGAGGGATGCTCGAAACCCAAGTCACTAATGGCCCGCAGCAGCTCTGGTTTCAGGAGGAAATCCCTAGGTCGGTCATAGTGATTTAGCAAGTTGAAATCAACGAGAATCTCTGCAAAGCTCACCGAAAACCAGTGGAATGAATACCGGAGAAGTTTTTCTTCTCCTTATCGTCACCCTCTGCGACTGCAACCGCTCCCCCAGCGCCTACCGCCGTGGCACCATTAGTGACAACGTCTTGCTCATCCTCGTAGTCGATCAACTCCTCGTTGTCGTTGGCGCTCATTTTCGATGGGATGCGGCGTTAAAAGGTGGCGGAAGACAGGAAAAATACAGGAAAAACAGAAAAGCTGAGCAGGAGATGGTGGTGGTCAAAAGAGAAAAAGCCGCGTCAATCAACAACAAACCTGTGCTACGTTATTACGTGACTCACCTCACGCAGTAACGCACGGACCACCTGACCCTCCTATTGAATTCTTTCATGCATCTAACCCATAGCTTCCTAAATGCAGGGCGTTTTGTTGTCCTGCACCCTCCTCCATATCTGGCGACACGTCGCTTTCAGCCCACCCCAGAATATACAAATCTTGATATGCTGGACTCCCCGCCATGTGACGTGACGCGTGCCGGTGAATCAGTAATATGTCCGTGTGTCGCCGTTGGGAAGGAGGCGAACTTGAGCTAGCAGAGCGAGGGGACCTCATCGATCCTCTACGAATTCGTCCGTCTGGGCTTGCGCTGTTTTTTTATTGGTGAGTTCGGCTGAGTGATTATTCGGAAATTTAAGTCAGAGCTTCGAGGAACTCGGCGTTCGTTTCATTCATTCGGATTGCTGTGTGTGCTCGGGCTGCAGAGGATTCGGAATAGCAGCTATATAAGACCCTTGGATCAGAGGAGGCGAGACACACCAGGACAATGCCCAATTATCCTTTCTGGTGAGTTGACGATTTTGTTATTTTTTTTCTTTCAACTGCTCAATCTGACGTTGTTGTCAGGCTTGGAGGTGCGTCCATCATACGCTATGATACTTGTGCGACCCTGACCATCCGTACAAGGTGTGGCAGCTTCAAGTAAGTCTTTGATTGGTTGCCGCTTGCGGATATTGACCCTACGTCCTCCTAGTGGCCGCGTGTGTCACTCACCCACTCGACTTGACAAGAGTGTGAGCCGTTTCCACTTTCTTGTTGAAATCCTACGTATCGCTCATTAGTTGATACAAAGTCGAATGCAAACATTTTCGGACTCTGTTGGTACCAAAGGGGTCTCAACATTCGCTGTCCTACGTGCATCGATAGCAGAATCTGGCTTCCGGAGTTTGTATGCTGGTCTTAGTGCCTCTCTTTTGCGACAGATGTCGTACTCCCTCGTACGCTTGGGAAGCTACGAAAGGATCAAACAGACGCTTGTCGCTAATGGCACTTCATCGTCCGGGATGCTCGTGGTCGCTGCTGCCCTTGCTGGTGCGATGGCAGGTGTTGTTGGCAATCCCGCTGGTTAGTTCAACCCTCCTCTTCTTTGCTTTCGTGACTCACCTGTCGTTAGATATTCTTTTGGTCAGAATGACGACGGATTCCACCCGCCCACCTGAACAGAGATATGGTTACTCAAATGCTCTATCTGGTCTTGTTCGTCTCATCAAGGAAGAAGGTTTCACTGCCTTTACTCGTGGCCTCGAGGCAAACATTGTAAGCTTTATCAATCTATGCAATATGGTCACGGTTGACTCAACTTCCTAGACCCGAGCAGTTCTTATGAATGTAAGCCTCTTGAGCCTCCGTAGAGAATTGCTCTGACCTATTCCGACAGGTCTCACAAGTCGCCTCGTCAGTAAACAATCTGACCTGCGATTCATTGCTGAAAGGATATTCACTCCCAGATACGATTATTTCAAGACCTTATTACTCCATCGCCCCTTACCTCTCATTGACTATCATTTCCACGAAGGCCTGTTCCTACATTTCGTCTCGAGTACGCTCGCAGGGACTGTTGCCACAAGTGCGTCTCATTGTCCGTCCGCATTCGGAAAGTGTACTGAGCCACATTTATGTAGCTATATGCACACCGGCAGACGTGGTAAAGAGTAGAATGATGTCGCAGGTAAGATGGTTCTTTTACTTCTTAGTGCCTATCCCTCATCGCCCCCCTTATCTTAACCAGACATGCACCACTGGCCCGCTGGAGCTAATCAGGACCTCGTTTCGTGAGGAGGGGCCCAAATTCCTTTTCAAAGGATGGACCCCTGCTTTCATTCGTCTCGTCCCGAACACCATCTTATTGTTTATGTTCCTTGAGGTGCGCCCCACCAATTTTCCCGTCAGATACAAAGCTCAAATCCGTCACAGCAACTTAAACAAGGTTGGAACTCTTTCAGCACACCACAATCACCCCTCGTATGATCATCAAATTCATCGGAATTGGAATGGCATGGTCTCTTTCGGCTAGACGTGAAGGACAAGGACTCCCGTGGGATATCTGTATCGAAATCATGAATATCATACGTACCCCCCTACATGTATTTACTGCATATCTCAACTCGCTATCTACTACAATTCCCCAGCTTGATCATTCGTTGTGATGGATACGCAACCCGAAAACTAGATATCATCCTTGAGTATACACAACTATTTTATCGAGATCTCCTGCGTAATCTGCAACAATAATTCGGAAGGTGATGAGTGGATCGTTTGCGGAACTTCAAGAATCGCAAAGAGCCAAGTACTCACTACTCTGATTAGACCCAAATGTAATGGAATTGGAGCCACTGTTCAGTGTCAACTTCACGGGGACGCTGAGAATGACATGACCACCACCAGTGTCGGGCTGATCGACCAAAGTGGTTGGCCCGCCGTTCACGCTGAAACAAGTTGGACGATATCGGTGAGATGCAACGGTGGAGAGCAGAATGGTCCCACCTAACGGTGACGTTTCTCCAGGTGGAATCTCCATTGGCATAATACAACGAGACCCATTGATCTTTCCCATTTCCTTGCACGTTGCTTAAAGTAACTGTTCCTCCGTTGCCTGTGGGAGTGTGAGAGTAGCAAATGTGTTTAGACAGGTACCCTTGGGGACGACCGAAATGTCAGAACACTTGCCAAGGTAACCAACAGCCTCCCCCCCAGAGAACGACGAATCCGTGAGCAAGGTCGCCGTACCGCCCAACGTGCCACTCTCCGCCTCGTAAGTGGTTCCATTTGCTATGGAGTAAGTCCCTAGAGTGAATAGACTTCAGTTTTCCCCAGCTATTGTAATGATCCATTCTGCTGACCTGCTGCCAGGTCCACGCTCCAAACATCGGCCCAAACCAATTGCGGGCTACCGGTACTCCAATCCAAGGGTAACCAGATGTATCTGCTACTACCCAACAATGTCGGCCTCCATCTATCTCCCATGTATATGGCGTTCGACCCAAGTGGAAGATCATAATTATTCTGGGAGAAATATGTCCTAACAGGCTCAGGGGCGATATCTGCCTGAGCGGACCAATTTCCAGAGAGGGACTATTACAAAGCGAAAGTTATAAAGGTGAGAGTATGTAGGGACGACGACCGAAAAGCGATGCTTACTGGTGCTTGGAACCATTTGTTGGGGTTTGGGGCCCACCCGCTGGTATGGGAAGCAAATAGGTAATAAATCTAGACAAAGAATGGATGAACATCCTATATTTACAAGGGAATCCCCATACCGAGTTCCGTTTGACAATACCAGGTGCCTCAAGAGTAGCACCTGAAGAATTTCCGTAACCCTTAGCAATAGGGACGGAAGCAAATGAACGGGAGGTGAAAACTGACCGGTTAAGACGCCGACTTCAGTGGTAACGTTGTAATAATTAGAATCAAGCATAGATATCTTGAAATTCTGGTTGTTATCGGATGCATAGAGAAGGTATGAGGTCTGGGAAGCTAGGATCATCGACGTGGGTCAGCGTTCCAAAATGCGATCGAGGGGCACGCACCGTCATCTGAAGAAAAGACAAATTGTGAGGGAGGACCTATGGGATATAAGCGTTGAGTGCTCACTATCTTGGAAGAGTCCCATATCACGGGAGTCGGCGCCGAAGGGCTTCCAGCTAGCCTGGTAGGTATAAGGGCCACAGGGGGTCTTCGAAGTGGCGACGCCAACCATAGCTGCACCATAACTATGTCGAATGTAAGATAACAACCAATAGAAAGGTACGAAGTGGGCGTTATCCGACGCGCCTAGAATTATCCGAATGGAACCACATTACATATTCCGAATTCTGCCCAAACAATGAAAAGTAGGTGTCAATGGAAGTTGGCAGTGAATAGGCAGAAGTTGGGACGAACCTTTTGGTTATACAGCACTACGTGGGCTCTGATATAGGTCAAGAGGCATACATGGAGGTCGTTTCGACACACCTTTAGGGCGCTCGACGATATCGGAGGAGGATATCATCGTCCCGGCGATAGGAGTCAAAGCATCGTTTTGACGAGACCAGGTCAGAAGGTCTGTGGACTGCTCGACGAGTGGACGATGAGAGATTGAATCATGCTACGGGGTTGGTAACTTACAGAATAGCAGGATACGGCAGTGAAGAGATCGCTATTAGAGGCCTTGTCTTCGCCAAACCAGTAGAAAGTGTTGCCAACCTGCATGAAAATAATAATAATAAGAGCACGCGACGAGGGAGCAGAAGGATCGTACAGTAAGGATGCCTCCGCCGTGAGCTTGAATAACGTTGCCGCTGGTGTCTGTCCATGTCGCACCAGGCACAATAACGGTGTCGCCACGAACAAGGGTCAGTCCTATGAGGAAGGACAAAAGTATGGGTAAAATAGTCGCCATAGGTTCCAATATTTCCGACCTGGCCGTTGGGCTTTTATTGGTGCAAGAATGCCATTTATTCTTGGGGAGCACTACGAATCTCCACTGGATGGCCCGCATTTGTTCCGACCTTTATGAGTGGAATAAGTCGAGGGAACATCTCCATGCCAAGGTGTTCACGGGGACATGGCATGACACTTCGGAAGGCGTAAGAACTACTTGCGCGGCTTCGAAGGGCCGATGGAAAGTAATTCGAGATGCACGACGGCGGGCCGGTAGGACAAGGATGGTGTCTGGTATACACGTGCTGCTCCTTGGGTAGGAGGAGCTCATGGGAGATTGATGGGAAGTACATCCGAGTCGACGACGCGATCCCCCACGTGCCCAAGATTTTCCTTCCAAGTACAGACCTTCGTGACTTCACCTGCCCTCGGAAGTGATTCAAACTTTTTTTCAAGCCTTGCCTCCTTCTGAGCTACTCAAATCTCCCAACCCTGGGGCTTGCACTAGATTCACCACCGGCTGCAGACAGGCTTTCGAAAGTTACTACAACAATCTTTCATATATGGAAGCTTTCCAGTTGCTCTCTCGTGGAGGGGCCAGATTCGATAAACAGCGATTCAAAAGCGATGTTCAACTCTTCAATGTATGTTCGTATCACGTTTTCTCCGAGGTTCTTATCAACCCCTTGGTATCTTGTAAAAGAAAGGCAAAATCTCTGGTGGTCCATCCCAAACTGCTGAGAAAATGGCGGAGGGCGATCTCCCTCCTGAACTTGATTTCTTCAAATACGTTAAGGGTGGAACGGTCAAAAGAAAAGCCGAGAATGGTTCAAAACAGGAGGAGGGAGATGGAAACTTAGCGAAGAGGCGGAAACTGGATGGTGACAAAGGAGAAGACACAGGATCAGAGGAAGAGGACGTGATGGTTCCGGCGCCTCCCCGACATCGTGTCTCTACCAAAGGCTCCAATGTGCCCAACCATGTCGACTCGTTTCAGGAGCTGAAGGACAGATACGGATTATCTTCTCATCTTCAGACGAACCTCACTAAAAACGGCTACACCCATCCCACTGGAATACAGTCATACGGTATACCCATCCTCCTGGAGGTATTTTTCGTTCTTGCCTCCCTTTCACGTTAATCACTGATTTTTGCTTCAGTCTCGCGACCTCGCAGCCATTTCTCCGACGGGTACTGGTAAGACTTTAGCATACGTACTACCCATTCTTCAGAGTCTGGGTGCGCCCTCATCCAGTTCAAAGTCGAACGCTGGTTCGGGTGTCCGTGCCTTGATATTAGCCCCTACCCGAGAGTTGGCTCATCAAATACACAACGAATGTCTTAGAATGGCAGAAGGTCGCAAATGGAGGATTGTCCTTTTTAGCAAAGCTACGGCAGCAACCCTTGCCGATAAGAACGCCAGGGACAAAGTAGGTGAGTCTTAGTTTCTTCACCCGTCGTAACAAGTGACGATCTTGTTGCCTTCTAGATATTGTCATCAGCACCCCGTTGCGTCTAGTGACTTCTCTCCAAGCTGGTAACCTCGCCCTCAACAAGTGATTTGACCTTTTAGCCATGGTGATTATTTCTAATTGTCTTCCTTTAGTGTTCGACATCTTGTTCTTGATGAAGCGGACCGCATGCTAGACGCAGAATTTCTCTCACAAATTCAAGAGGTCGTCGCGGCATGTTCTCACCCTCAACTTCGCAAGGCTGTGTTCAGCGCGACGCTACCCGCTGGTGCAGAAAAGATCGCCATGGAGATGCTTCAAGATCCCATCCGAGTAGTTGTTGGCCTCAAGTACGTAAATCTGGAATCGGTTTCGCCGTATGATTTGCGACTAATCTAAACTTCTATCTAGAGATACACCGCTGCCGCTGATCGCCCAATCCCTGACATATGTCTCCGACGAGGCATCTAAGCTACCCACTCTTCTCACCTACTTTTCTCAGCCATACAATCCCCCCGTCCTCGTCTTCGTCTCATCTCAACCTCGTGCATCCTCTCTGGCAGAAGAACTGGTTTTGAACAACATACCCAATGTCGACTGTCTTCATGCAGGTATGACCAAAAAGGAGCGAGAAGATGCCGTTTCGAGGATGAGGAAAGGCGAGAGTTGGATCATGGTGTCTACGGAGGTCATGGCGCGCGGTATGGACTTCAAAGGAGTGAGAGAGGTCATCAACTTCGACTTCCCCACCACCGTCCAGAGTTATATCCATAGGATAGGTGAGTTGTCAGTTTCTTTATCAGCCTTGAATCCCACCAATCCTTTCCAGGTCGTACTGGTCGAGCTGGCCGAGAAGGGAAAGCCGTTACTTTCTTCACAAATGAGGATGCGCCATTCCTGAAAACGTACGTCGCTCTCTCCCACATCTCATTGCTACCCTCCAACATTTCCAACTTCAGTATCGCCAATGTCCTCCTGCAATCTGGCTCCCCCGTCGCAGATTGGATACTTAAGCTACCCAAACCTTCAAAGATGAAGCGAAAGGCTATGGGGAAAGTCAAGCGTGGTGACTTCGTCAACGAGGCCCGTAGGATTGGTAGGGGTGATGCCATCAAGAAGCGGTAAGTACGGTTCTCCTCAGTTGTGATCAGAATTGACGAAAATGACCCTAGGGATATGGTCGCCGGGTCCAAACGGCGGATAGCGAAGGAGGTTTCCGTTGGTAGCCGGCCTTCAGATGGGCAGGACGATCACAGCGCTGAAGTTTCTTGATATCTTTCTTGACTCGGTCCTCTTTCACATATTGACCTGCCCCCTGTCGTAGAGTTGGAATCGAGTCTTGACACTTATATTGGAACCAGCCCTTCACGAGTCACCTTAGGACCCTCCTTGCCTGATAGCACGAGCCATCGGAAAAAGGTGGCCTCAACCGCCGATACGATTGGTTCGCCCTGCGTGAATGCTCGTGTTGGACCTTCGATAAGCTCTATCGCCTGGAATCCCGTCGAGGGTGCTCCAAAACTTTGAGAGGCCCTTGACTCGAGTCACATCTGCGGGATGTGAATCGCAAACGTTGTGTGAGTGTGTTTGTTGGCATGCGCTGGTGTGATTTGATTTTCGTGAATGGATCAAGATGGCAGGAGGGGAACTGTGACGGATGAAAGGGCAGATCTGGGCGAGATCACCCCTCGCTATTAGAACAACCTGTTTATAAGATTACAGGTGCCTCGATCAGAGGGGCTTCTTTCTCCTCCTGTTGCATCGGCGACCTTGTTGAACAGATCTTGAGATGCCAACTTTTCGGCGTCAATCCTGCCACATATGGGTGCTTGTTCTGCTTTGACTGACAGATATACTTGAGTCTTGGAGCGACGACCTTCAGAAAAAAATACTTTTAAGCTCTTGGATGTACTCCCTCCATCTCCTGAAATTTTGGAGCGGTCCCAGAGCTTGGGGCGGGTTGTGTCGAAGTCACAACGACGGAAGTAAAATATGGTTCATCGGGCTGAAAATGGAAAGGATCGCTAAACACATCTAGATAGCCCGAAGAGCTCTACCGCCTTCAACTCCCAAAGCCTACACGCTGGAGCCTCGTGGTGATAATATGGCAAAGCTTTCCATCTTCCAGCTTTTAATTTCGACTGTGGGCTTCCAAGCGTTCGCATAGAAAAGGAGGAGAGATGAGACTTTCCAGCTCATCCCCCAAACCCTCTCTCCCTTGGAACGTTCTGAGACAGCAGAGCCGACAATCCCCCACCACCTCCCCATATTTTCTTCTGCAATTATGCCAGTGTTATCCACCCTCCGACGCTCTCGACGCCTGTCGAAGCAGGAACCTGCTGAAGGTTCGTCTATTTATTTGCCTGTGTGGGTCCCGTCGTTCTTACTGACCTGCTTCTTTTGGACATGAAGGTTGGGCATATGAATGGGAGGACGCGAACCTCCTGTATCCTTCCGACTTCGACCAACCATCGACCTCGTCCACCTCGTCCCCCGCATCCCCCTCCGACACTTATGTTCCCGCGCTTTCACCATCCGCTCAATCTTCTACCTCGTCCAGCCCTTCCTCATCTCCTCTCTCCCCAGCCTACGTTGCACGAGGCTCGTCCCACTCTCGGAAGCGAAAAGAGGGTCACATTCCTCGACCCCCCAACGCTTTTATGATCTTTCGATCATGGTTTTGGCAAAAGCAGAAAGTCACCAGTACAGTTGAGCGCGATCATCGTCATATTAGTCGCATCGCTGGGATCTGCTGGAATAACATGCCGCTGGACGAGCGTGAGCCTTTCAAGAAGATGGCCGACGAGGCAAAGGCAGCGCATTGCCGGAAGTACCCTTCCTACAAGTACTCGCCCGTCTACTCGAGGGCACGACCTCAGAAGCGGAAAGTTAAGAGGGATGGGCTAGACGACGAGCGACGGTGCCAAAAGCTGGCTTCTTTACTCATGAGCGGCGTCGAAGGACCTAGATTGGAGGAGGTCGTGAGGGATATGGACGAAACTGTGAAGACCGAAGAAGACGACATCGATTTTTCTACACCATCGTCCTCCCGTCGTCCTCGTTCTCATCGCCCTCGCCCGAAAAAGCAACAACGCCCTTTCGTGAAACTCGAGGAGCATCGTACTCCTGAGTTGTCCTTCCCCGAGTCGTCCTCGGACCTCAATGACGGCTTCGTTCCGACCGAAGCCATCCCCCTCCTTGATCTATCCGCCCCGCCAGTCGCTGAGGTATGCACTCGTTTTATTGTCCCGTCCCTCGAACTATTGATAACCTGAAAGCCGCTAGTGCAAGGACGAGATCAAAGAAGAAGGCCTTATCGACGGCATCCCTCAATTGCAAGTCGACTATGGGCTCGTGTATGACGTTGCCGGCCCGTCGTGGTACACTATGCCCCCCGAATCGGCCACATTTCATTACGAACTCGAGGTTCCATCATCCGCACCTACTCCTTTCGACTCTCAGGGTGTAGTTGACACCAACGGCCGCTACGACTTTGACCACTTTGCGGCCTTCATACAGGATCCTTTCTCCGACGCTGCCGCCGCCCCACTCTCCTCCTCTCCTTCCTCCTCCTCCTCCTCCCCCTCCCCTTCGGTGGATTACTTGCTCGACCTTTGGTTCGAGACCGAAGCCGGGCTCTAAGAGATTTCATTGCCTCACCGTACTTTCTGCTTTGTATTCCCTTCACATCAGTTACCTCTTTGCTCACTGCTGGTCTCAGTTCATGATCCCAAAAATTTTCTGTATGCGGATTCCGCCAACTTCGATACCCCATTCATACTATCTCCTGTACCGTTCTCTCTGTATGATCAACGCCTCCGTGCACCGTAGATAGTCGAGATTATCTCATACCGGCATGTAGCTCGGGATGTGTATTTATAGTTTTTCTCCTCGTGGAATTCATATTGACTCCTTATACTATACTATCGCTTCAATTTTTTGGACCTCTTCCCTTCGCCAGCCTCCTTTCCTCTCTTTCCGTCGTCCACTTGGATTCTCCCAGCCAATTGTTCAGACTTCAACCAAACTGTGCATTCCTCCTTGGTACCTTCCGGATTCTCCAATTGCCATTCGACAACGCGAGCGATCGCGTGGCCAGTCCAAGGACCTGGTTTGGAGGCGCCGAGTTCGCGGACAACTTCGTTTCCCTATCGGCATCGGTTCGAAGGCGTCAAAGCTGGGACGATTTAGGTTGATATTGATACTTACATCAAGAATGGATTTTGCATCCACAGCCGGGGGTAGATCGAGTTCCTCAATCCGAGTCATGAATGAATTGTATCGTTCCACAACGGCCGTGGCCTTCGCGACTGAAAAGTTCGAAAGGATCGATGAACTGATATCCGCTGGATGGTGTAGAGAAAACTGACGATCAAACTCATCTGATTTGTGATCCCAGAGGGACACCAAGTCTTGCACGAGGGAAAATAGCAGAGATGTCGTCCAATGGGAGCCGGTATGAGGATTATGTAGATACTTGTCGCGCAGCAATAAGCCTGGGATTGTTTGGAGGGATCGTCGTCGTAAGAGAAAGATGCGCGAAAAGCGACAATACACGCACCGATAGCCGCTCTCTCTGAAGGCGCTCTGAAATACTCTAGCTCGGCACCTTTGACTAAATCGGCTGCGGCAAATAGAGCAGGAATACCGTCCATATAGTGATTCTTTGTGCCAAGTTTGAGACCCTCTCTGATCGAGGCTTCAACCACAGAACGTTGTTTGCCTTTTGAATCATTGTACGCAAGACCTCGGTACGGTGTCAAAGCGGCAGCAAGGTAAAGCCTTGCCAACGTCGAAGGATCAGAAGCAAGGAGGGAAGTGAACAGTGGATGTACTGGGGGGAGGGGCACAGATGAACTACGAGAAGACCCAGGATTGAGAATAGCCTGCAAGATGGCAGAAGCGGCGAGTGCAGTTGAGTATGGAAGAGGCGCGTTAACCAGGGTTGAAGATGTTGAGGTTGGTAACCAGAAGATCGAAGCATAGAGTGAGAGGGAATCGATAAGTTGAATGGATCGGAGTGGATCACGTCCTGTTAAATAAAATTGTCAAAGGATGAGTGAGAAGAACAGGGGGTATGTCACACCCTTCATCATCTTGTCGATCTCTTCTCCGACTCTCTCCCTGCTTATCTTTGATGTGATAGCGAGCTGGGGTGGGCAAAGTATGGTAGAAATCGCAGGTTGTAGGCATATTTAAGCACCAACCTGAATCTGGGGGTCACGAGCGGCCTCCTCCAGCTCAGAAACCATGTCGAAGCCATATCTACTGGCGAACCTAACACAACGGATAACCCGTAAAGGATCGTCCATGAAAGTCTGCCGCGGGGGGAGGGGAGTCCGCACGATGCCATTCTTCAAATCATCCAAACCCTGCCGGTTGATGAGCCCCTCGTGAGCTGACGATTTAATATGGAGAGCGCACCTTCTCGGTATGGTCTTCGACCTCCCGTGAATGAATGTTGTAGAATAAGGCATTGATTGTCAGGTCTCTTCGTTGAGCATCTTCCAATGGTGTCCCAAATTTCTTCCTTTCATTGTCAGATTCAATTGAGAGGTGTAATACCCGACAGACTGACAATGCCAGATGGAATGCGACTGTTCTCTGAATATTCTTCATCTCTCAGGTTGACGATCTCTAGTTCTATTCCGAGCATTTCTGTCTTGGCTGTTTCGAGATGCTTCGACTGCTCCGGGTTAATCTCAACTTTTGTCACTGAGTGGACGGCAATGTGTTTCCTTTCGGACGCGTAGGAGACGAGGCCTTCGGTGAATGGGACCCCCATCATGTTACTGAGAGCAATGTCCACATCATTGCTCTGCGAGCCTAATAACTTCATGTAGAGTATCAGGAAGGAAAATACGAGGAGTGATTACGGAGAAACCAAGGACCTTATCTCTGACCCAACCGCCCGCGACCCTACAACAGATCTCCTCTCCTTTTTCCTGTCTCAGATACTCAGTGTATTCGTGCAACAAGGAACACAGCTGATCTTCCTCGCTCGTCAACGTGACAGTCATGGCGTCGGGAACAACGACCCTTGAATAAGTTATGTGTTTGAGAGATACATTACGTGTCATCTTGGGCGAGATGTGATAGAAAGGGCGATTTCTCCTCAGCAAGAAGCTGAGAATCATGCAAGTGGGTTGAGCTACTTGGGAGATATATCGAGTCACCGTCAGAGTGACAGTATGTGCTGCAAGACTCGAAATGATCTCGCAGCCACGCAACCACAAAAGGCAGTTGAGGCGTGGGAGGTGCCAGGCTCCGGAACCAAACTGGCCGTAAACAAGTCCCCCAGCTTCCGCACTCTCAACTCGTCTCCAGTATCCTCGAGCCCGATTCCAGCACTGTGAACGCCATTTCGAACGATGGGCAGCTCTATCAGTTCATGCTGTGAATCCTGCTGTGCGTGCCCTTCAAATCCCTCAATTTCCTGCTGTTGAACTTGTTTTTCTGGTCTTTTCAGTCCGTTCGCGCAAGTCGCAACAATATGAGCCCTTACTGCTTGAGAATGAGCGAGAAGCGGTCGCGGACCTCCTACAGTTCCTTGAGAGTGCGTTTTAACCTGTAATACTTGCCAGCATTTGCCTGAACCTACTCCATTGCTCGACCTCTGTACAGACCGAACGACAACCAACTTCTTCCAGGGATCACCACTTTCGGCGCTCACCACGCTCTCATTCTCGGACAATGTCGACCTACAACGGAGTGCGGCACTTGCATTTGCGGAGATCACGGAAAAGGAGGTGCGACCAGTGGGCAGGGATACGCTGGACCCTATCCTTTTCCTACTTAGTAGCCACGACACTGAGGTGCAGCGGGCCGCGAGTGCTGCTCTGGGAAACTTGGCCGTTAACAGTACGTGTCCGCTAGCCTCGTGTATCTTATCTTCAGCATTCTGATCGCAGCGTATTAGCGGAGAACAAACTCCTAATCGTGAAGCTTGGCGGTCTTGAACCCCTCATCCGGCAAATGCTTAGTCCAAACGTCGAAGTTCAGTGTAATGCCGTCGGTTGTGTTACGAATCTGGCTACACATGGTTCGTCGCCATCTCATCGCCTGCCGTGCGACCCATTTTTCCAGCGCGGTTTTCATAGATGACAACAAGACTAAGATCGCGAAGTCGGGTGCTTTGGTCCCTCTCACACGATTAGCACGCTCCAAGGATATGCGTGTACAGCGGAATGCAACTGGCGCACTCCTGAACATGACCCACTCTGGTATTCTATCTTTATGAACGTGGGAGATGATCGACATTGACTTTCGTGATAGACGAAAACCGCCAACAACTGGTCAACGCTGGGGCAATACCGGTACTCGTGAGCTTACTGAATTCACCGGATACGGATGTCCAGTATTATTGCACGACGGCGTTGAGCAATATCGCTGTAGACGGTACTAGGATCTTCTCCCCAGTTGGTTGCCGAACTCACTTTCCTTGTAGGTGTCAACCGGAAGAAACTCGCTCAAAGCGAGCAAAAACTGGTTTCAAGTTTGGTACAACTCATGGACAGCCCCAGTCTCAAGGTTCAATGTCAAGCAGCTTTGGCTCTCCGTAATCTAGCCAGCGACGGTGCATTGTCTTCCTTTCCCTTTCGTTTCAGAATATTGAGCTAAGAGTTGTCTCTCAGAAAAATACCAGCTTGAGATAGTCAAATGCGATGGCCTCACGCCGCTTCTCCGACTTCTCCAATCCACCTACCTTCCTCTCATCCTATCATCGGCAGCTTGTGTCCGTAACGTTTCCATTCATCCTCAAAATGAGTCGCCCATCATCGAGTCTGGCTTCCTTCAACCCCTTATCAACCTTCTCTCCTTCAAAGACAACGAAGAAGTCCAGTGTCACGCGATCTCGACTCTGAGGAATCTGGCGGCAAGTTCGGAGAAGAACAAGTTGGCGATTGTCAAGGCCGGCGCCGTGCAAAGTATCAAAGAGCTGGTCCTTGAGGTGCCAATGAATGTACAAAGTGAGATGACGGCTTGTGTGGCTGTTCTCGCCCTAAGTGGTGTGTTCTTTTCTTTTCCCTATCGAAATAATGAAGCTGACCGATGTGGCGAAGATGAACTGAAGGGACAATTACTGGAGATGGGCATTTGCGAAGTACTTATTCCCCTAACGAACTCTCCAAGCTCGGAAGTGCAGGGTAATAGCGCGGCTGCTCTTGGTAACCTGTCATCGAAAGGTCCGGTGTGTTTGCCCTGACCCTCCTTTCCTCTATGCTGAGGTTTGTTCGTTTCAGATGGCAGAACGGCAACGGACGACTACTCAGCATTCAACGACGTATGGGACAAACCAGAGGGAGGCATGCACAAATATCTGTTCCGATTCTTGTCCAGCCCCGATGCTACATTCCAACACATTGCCGTCTGGACTATCGTTCAACTACTCGAATCGGGTGACCCTCAACTTATCAGCAACGTCCGCAACTCCAATCTTCTCATCCCTAATATCCGACAACTCTCCAACACCCGAACAGCATCTCCGAGCTCCTCAGTTGGCGGTTCGGCCCATTCGCATCGATCTCAGGCTCAGTCATATCAGGAGACGGATACAGGTGAGGGACACGGCGAGATCCAACTTCTGGCGAGGAGGATATTGGATTTCATCGAGGCGGATGCCGAGTTTGATGCCGGGTTGGCGCATGGGAGTGTGACACCCGGTCACACGCAGCCTGGGAGTTTGGTGGAGAACGGGGGTTCAGATATGAGGGAGCATGAGGAGTTGAGGAGAAGTGTGAGAGAGGCGTTTGCTGCGGGGAGGCCTGGTAGTCGAGGTTGAAGGACGTAAAGGACTTCTGTGTGGGGAGGTTCGTTTATTTCGCAGCATCATTATTAGCTACGACCGATTTCGATTCTTTTTTCGATTCGGGTTTTCGATATTTCTGTTGTATGATTGTTGCAACTTCTTTACTCGGGTTCAGCACTCTTTATATATACTCTTGACTTTCTTATATGACCCTCCTCATTTTTTCTTCCCTGGTCCCCTTCGCAGAGGTCACGATGATGGATTACGAGCAGGACGTTGGTTAAATTTTCACTTTAGTTGATGATAATGATGAATATGACAATGATGATACAGTACCAACATGCGCGAAGGAGCGAGTTGGTATTGGACGGCTTTCCAGACAAGGGAAGCCGGTAATGACAGGGACGCTTTCCCATATTCCGAGCCCTGGAGATCATCAGAGTTGATCACAGAAAGAATTGGTCTCCGCTGAGAAGTACCACAAGCATGAGGCCTTGCGGGGAAAGACGGGCGACGAGGGCTTGGGATGGTGAACCAGGTGGAGGTTCAGATGACCCCAGATAGCGACTAGAGCAGAGGCACATGCCCACCTGGTATTTAAAGCGCGCCTCCGCAGCTGAATGATAGGGACAGAAGCATGGGATAGGATGAAAGCTTTGAGCGGTGATGAGATATAGAATCTGAGTATCAGCTATCATCGATTGATAGATGCAGCCAGAGAGGGTGGCAACGTTGTCGAACTCCTCGGATGAAATGCAGGTGACCTAGCAGGGGTCAAGTGGCAACACAGGATAATGTCCAGGTGAAGGCAAGGCGAGCCAAGGAGGTAATGGCGACTCTAAACCCGACGATTTCAATGAGGTGATTGCAATGAGGATGATCAGATTCCGTGATTCCGAGCATCGCCACCTATCTGAGTCTAATACTTTTTCGACATTTGTCTTCCCCCTCCTCCCGCTCATTCGTACTCTTGGCCAGACCAAAGACTCTGTCCCGACGGAGTCTCGACAAAAATCGAAAGGATGATTTGTTCTTGATGCCACCTTTGCGTTGCGATCAAAGAAAATCCAAAGAAAAAGGAAAAAGAATAGACAATGCCGGAGAAGAATGGAAAACTGCGTGCCTCGTGTTTGCAGCTTTTTGTAGCTGCCCGCTCGACGTGGGCACTTACGCACGCACCTCATCCATCACACTTTGACGGGCGTATAAAGTGCTCCTGTGCTTGTTTCTCTGCGTCGCTCTTGCGTTTTCTTCCATCCCGGCTGCGCCAGGATCCCTATCCCGCCCATTCCTACTTATTGCCTGCACTCTGACGACCAGCTCGAGCGAGACTACTCTCGACCATCTCATCCTCATCTAATACAATCTTTCGCATAGATCTATCGCATCAACAATGCACTTTCTCCCCGCACATCTCATCTTGCTTATTCTCTCTATCTATACGCTCCCCGTCGCCTCCGAGGCCCTCTTCCATCGGGCTCATCGCCATGCTATCAAACGGAGTGCAGGTTTCGCCAGAGACTTGAGGGTGGCATTCAAGGGCTTGGGTCTTCCCGTGGGGAATCTTGAGGGGAAGCGATCCACGCCAGTTACGGATGCTGCCGTCGGTCAAATCTACTGTGTCAGTCAACCTTCCAAGACACCGGGCGTTGGAAGCAGCACCGGGAATGGAACGACCAATGGACCTGCGAATGGTAGCCATCCATCAAGTAAGGGAAGCCCAACTAGAACAGCGACCAGCGCAGGCGCTACTTCTACTCTCCAGACGAACTTCAAGATGATCGAAAGTCATGTAAGTCTCACATCTACACCCCCGCTGCTACCTCTGACAGGGCATGACTCATCAGCAAGGAAACAATTTCTTCAATGGTTGGAACTTTTTCACGGGCAGTGATCCCACGAATGGCATTGTTCAATACGTCGATGGAGGAACTGCTGTCCGTATCTCAGATTTTTCGTTCCTTGTCTCAAAATGTAATGCGTTTTGCATAGATTAACAGCAACCTCATCTCGACGACGAGCTCCGGTACAGCGATCATGCGCGTGGACAATACCTCCGTTATCGGGGCCACAGCCAACCGTCAGAGCGTTCGGATAACTACGGCTAGCACCTTCACTATGGGTTTGGTTATCCTCGACGCTGCACATATGCCTCAGGGCTGTGGTACATGGCCAGCGTTCTGGACAAACGGTACGTATCCTTCCCTCATCGTTCCCTATCTCCCACTCAGCTGATACTTGAATTAAATAGGTCCCAAGTGGCCGCAAGGTGGCGAGATCGATATTGTCGAAGGTGTGAACGACTACACTGTGAACCAAGCCACTATCCACACCAACCCCGGCTGCTCAATACCCACATTAACCACAACCAATGCCCTGAACTCTAACAACCCCCTCGCGATCACTGGTACCCTCGTCGCCACCACCAACTGCGCTGCCGCCGAAACCAACAACGCCGGTTGTGGAATTCGTTCGAATGACGACACCTCATATGGCAGTGGTTTCAATGGAATTGGCGGGGGTGTTTATGCCATGTTGTGGGATACGACTGGGATCTCGGTGTTCTTCTTTGCGCGATCCAATATCCCTGTCGACATCTCTGGGAACGCACCTAACCCTTCATCCTGGGGAACACCTATGGCTCGCTATCCGGCTACGCAATGCAATCCCCAGCAGTTCTTTTACAACCATTCAGTCATATTTGATACTACGTTGTGGTAAGTCTTCGTCTTTTTCCCTCGAAGTCCTTCCTGACGCCGATTCATTGTAGCGGAGATTGGGCGAGCGGTGTATGGAGTAGCACTGGGGTGACTGGCCAAGAACAGAGTTGTGCACAGCGGACAGGCTACTCTACGTGTGAATCGTTCGTACGGAACCAAGGAAGTGCATTCACAGACGCATGTGAGTTCCCTTCCCCTGAATTCGAACGTTTCCCTCGTTAACCTCGATGAACCGTTCCTAGATTGGGAAGTGAACTACGTTCAGATCTGGCAGCAGAAATAGATGTATTTTTTTCATTTTGGGGTGTATGTTATGGGACCCTTGGATAGATGGGTGGTCGACGACAATAACGCTCCACGTCCTCCACGACTTATTTACGGTTATCCTCGTGTATTATGTCACGAAGCGTTGGCTCATTCCTTTACGAACGGACGATCACAAGTAATCGAAAATCGTTGTATTTGCGTTGTGTTTATAGATGCTGTTCATGTTCAATGAAGTTCGACTCCTATTACACACCATCCGTTCAACTCCTAGTAGGTATTTACACCATCTGCATATGACAAAGGAGAAATTCGAGATGAGGATATCTGACCTCTAAGACCGTCCGTTCTTCTTCTTCTTGTTGACGACCTTGAATCCTCCCCAACCGTCGTTCGGAGCTGGTTTTGGTTGCGACTTCAAGACTTCAGCGACGCTAGGAGTCTTGGAAGCTGAACCTGTAGCTCCATTGGAAGCACCTGTTCTCGAACGAGACGCCACGGAATCCGACTTTCGCTTGGTGATGAACTCCGAAGCGAAACGTCGACCATCCATCGTAGTACTGTTCTGATAGATGATTGTGGATATAATCTCGACCATCGAAGGGTCAGGATCAAGTGGCATAGAAAGGAGAATTTCCATGATTTCTTCGACTGTAGGGGGACAAGGTTAGGACAGTGTGGGGTAAATGTTATTGAAGGACGTACCTTTGACATTGCTGGAAAGCCCCTTCAAGCTTTCGTTCACCCATCGCATAAAATCGCCGGAAGGCGCTGTGGGGTAATCATCGACTTTGGACGCTGATGGAACAGACTTGATGACAGCGGGTGGAACTGGGGTGGAACGAACGGGACTTGGACCATTAGGTGGTCGGGGTGCCGGAACAGTAGAAGTTATGATAGATGATGCCGCCAGAGGGGCAGCAGGACGTGCCGGAGGGGCAGTAACCGCAGGCGACTTCCCTCCAGGGCCTACAGTGGTCCAAACTCCTCCCAAGGTCGGCGTTGTCGGTGCGGGGTTCTGTTCGTGAGTACGAGATCAGCAAGGATAAGACGCGCATACGCATGAAATTATGAACCTTGGTTGTAGTTTCGGCATAGGCGCGTCGAGCAGCAGCTGCAACAGTGTCCTTCTGTTTGGCAGATTCCTTCTTACGTCTTTCCTCTTCCTCTTGAATCTCTTTCATAGTCTTCTTGTGAGTCGGTGGTTTCGCCGCTTGAGTCCAAGGAGCGCCGGTTGTATTTGCTGCACCTTGTGAAGTTGCGGTGGGAGCATCCTTGCTGATCAAGTGGGAATTAGCACGACTGGCACCTGCCTGAGAGGTCGGCAGCCCCCAAGAGGCAGTAAAGGGCTGGGCGTCTTCTACGGGAGCGGCACGGACAGCACGGTCACGTTCGCGCTCTGCGGCTTTCTTTGCCTCCAACCGCTTCTCCTCGGCTTCCTGGATGTCGCGGAGATTCATCGATGTCGCAGATACCTTGCCCTTCTTCTCGTCTTCTGTTGCCCATGGTGCCTTAGGTGGGCCCTGCGAGACGGGGATGGGTGAGACAACGGGGGGAGTCAAAGACCTCGGAGGTTGGACGGGAACTATGGGAGCAGGCTGTTTGACGACCTGAGGCTGATGTTTTGTTTCCACCTTTTGGGGCTTGTCGGCCGCGGCGGGCTTTGCAACAGCTGGTGCAACCGGGGGGGAAGGAACTTCGACTGGTTGAGGGGCGGGCTCCGGACCTTCACTGTGCTCAGGGCTTTCGTGAAGGAGTGGTGCAGTTTCCTTTTGACGCTGCAACTGCTCATTATGCTGCATAAGATTGCTATACGTGAGACTATTGGGGCCTCCAGGAGCCTCTCCCCACCCATCATCAACAATTCCCTGAGATGCCGTCAACCAGTGGGATTGGCCGTTCGGAACGGGCGCACTGGATTGTGGCTGGGGTACAGGTGGTCGGGGAGCAATATGTGACGGAGCTGGGGGCTGGTTCGGATTAATAACTGTGTTGGTAGTTTTGGGTAGTGGCGGATCGAATGGTCCCGCGCGGCGAACAGGAGTGGGATCTTGGGCTGGCCAAGCGGGTTGGGCAACTTGATTAGGGGTGGAGAGAAACGAATGTTGCATGTTTTGTGGAGGAGCGTGGGAAAGGATTGGGGAGATAGTCGCGATTGGTTGGGACCCAGTTGTGGTAGTGAGGGTAGGCAATGTTTGACGTGGTTGAGGGGAAAGATATTGAGCGTGTGGTGATTGGGGGAACGCCTGAGGTCCCGCAGGAGCACCGAATGGTGATATTGGTCCGTTCAGATAGCCAGTGCTGGACTCCAACCTATCTTCGTGACCATGCCGAGGGAATGAATCTCGGGGCGTGCGGACAGGGGTACGCTGAGCAAACTGGGCGCCAACGGGACCATACTCGCTCCCAGAGTAACCAGACGCAGGTCCAGTGTAAGCAGGCTTTGGGCCCATAGTGCCAAATGTGACATCTGGTTCGGGTGACACGAAAGACGTATTCAGGCCTCCTAGGGTATCGGTAGCTCCACGCGTAATATGAGCTTCATATCCAAACCCTTCGGCGGGATGTGCTCTTCCAGGTGTAATATTCTCGGGGAACGATTGGCGAGAGGGATATGAGGGGGTAAGCGGCGAGGTACCATACCCACCTCTACCCTGGGTGTCATATGGAGCGTAAGACTCATTGGCCGATGCGACGTTCAGCATACGAGCCCCGAGAGATGAGTCTCCGCCAGCATATAAAGAATTAGATCTACCACCGAACGCGGCTGCGTCTGGCGACGCGTTCCCGAACCTAGCTGCACCAAACGACGATGCCGGTGAAACGGATGCGGGGGAGGGATTGCTGAGATAAGAGTCTAACGTAGAACTGCGAAGGGCACGATTGGGTGCCAGTTGATAAGCCGCAGCAGTTACCGAAGGTTCTTGTATCTGAGCCATGCCGTCGTGGGGAGAATGTGAATGGCGAGAGAGGCCGGGAGGACCTGAGCTCAAAAGAGCCGGCGATAGAAATATCTTGTCCGTTCCTGCTCGAAGTGACATCTCCCCAACAGAAACCCACTCCGAGTCCAAATGGGTTCGCTTCATTAGGAGATCCGGAGTGAAGTACCCTTCATCGTGCCACTTCTGCATTAAGTCACCACGGAAGGGACCTATCGACTACTCAGTACCTGCAGATGAATGCTAAGAAAAAACCAACCTTGAATCTGTCCTTGAGGATCCAGGTACGACCACTGGACGGCACCTAAGTCAAGTGAACCAGGCGAATGGTCACCATTAGCGCGATCAGGATCGGGAGTCCCGCCGGATGGATCGACAGTTTGACCAGCCCCAGGATTTTCAGCGAGGGAAAGAGTCCCGACATTCTGGGCCAGACCACCCCCGAAGCTATCATCCATGGGAGTAGTGGTATGAGGTGCATTGGGTAAAAGATGTTGACTAGATGATGGGTCAGAGTCGTCAACCCCCGACCCATTACCCAGGTGATGTGGGTCAATGTTCCCAGATTCCTCCTCCTCCTTGATGTCATGGCCCTTGCGGTCCGAAGGGGAATCGCTGTGGCTTTTCACGAGACCCTCCGATGCTCGACGTCTGAGGCTCCAAGAGTCTCCGCCGTTCAATACTCCATCGAACCCAGAAGAAAACCCAACGCGAGGGCGAGGGGATGGAAGGCCAGATTCCCGTGGCGAGTTCAGCTGACCGTGCAGAGCAGACGTCGACAGCTTCCGAGGAATAGAGGGTTGCTGATCTGCAAAAGAATAAGGATGACAATAACACTGGACTGCAGCTGGGACCCTCACCAGTGCTGTCTCTTCTCCTTCCTACCAGCGTGAACCTCTCCCTCATTGGGCTCCCGCCTGCGGTGTTGGCGTGAGGCAATCGAGGTCTCTCTGAGGGCGTGGCTAGTGGGCTCAGGTAGTCTGTTGACTGACGGCGACGAATTTCGGAGTTTAATGGGCCCGCAAACAACTGCGGTGGGCAGGAAATGAGAATGGCTCCATACAAAACAAAACCCTCCACACATACCTTTCTCTCGTTCTCGCTGAGTTCTTTCAGCCCTACCGGGTCCGAGCCCATTTCGCGAACTATTCCCTCCCATCTCTCCACCTCCAAGCCTAGACCTCCCCTCCCTCCACCTTCTTTATATATTCTGAACATCTCCTCCTTCGAATATCTGAAGGGATTAGATACATCACGCTTTTCTTCGGTTACATTGGATACTGGCGTCACTAAAGATGAATAAGAAGACGCAGCAGGAAGGGCAGTGGTCACGGGCGGAGGTGATGGTGCAGCCTGCGAACGCGGAGTCTGGTGCTTGGTGCGCATCCATTCCGGGCCAAATTGCATAGTGGTGGTGGTCATTGCGGGAATGTTTAGGGTGTTTTGTCGAGTTGACAGAGAGTAAGCTGGGTTGCGGAGCAAGTCCAAAAGGTGGTAGCTTCAAAGTAGATTTCTCCAAGAGTGTCCGGCGATGAAAGGCAATGTGGTGGGGGCACGCGCTCGGATTCAGGGCAGGTCCATCGACCGTGGGATAAACTGGATAAAATATGTATTATATTTCTAAGCCTCATGGTTTCCTCGTGTGCTAAGTACGTCGCTGAGTACGACCCCTTCACCAGCCAACAGATCCCTGTAAGGCATGTACCCATCATCGCAAGGCTGTTCTCCAGCGGCTGACGGGCAGTGCTAAACAAACGTTGAATTAGTGGGGGTCGGTGAAGAGCGAGGACTTGAACTGACCTTGCAGTCGAGTTGCGGTGGGAAGAATATATGACACAAAGAAGAGTGCTCCAAAGGCCAGACAGATGGCTGATACATGGTAGTATCCGTCACGCTCGGTAATGCACTGCCCACCAAGGTCTGCGCAATGCGCCTTGCCCTGGTCGCTAACGCATTCCGGAGCTATGTATCAAGTTAGTCGAGCTGAGCCAAGCGAACTGGTTGTGCACACCTTTCATAGATATCTCCGTTCCGGACTCCATGACTTTGCATGTCGCCACACTAAATATATCCACACCTGTGCGATGTATTAGAATGGACACGGAACGAGAGTAAGGCTGTGCTACCTTTGAGAACAAAATATCTCGGCCAGGTACCCCCCAGATTTGTGAAGGTATTCAGAAGCTGCCCATCCAAGGTGAGATCTGGTGAAAGGGAGAAAGCGGAACAATACTCACGGTCATGTACGTCCCACCAATAACAGGATCGGAAATACGGGTATGGAAGGCTGAGATGCCCACAAATTGAATAGTACTAGACATAAACATCATTGAATGTTGAACTAGGGACATATGGGGATGAACTGACGAAGAAAATGACTGCAAGACTGTGTGGACCACGAGGAAGGCGAAGAACGCAGATGTCACTGGAGGTTTGGGGAAAAAGTAGACAATCAGGGTTGATATTAAGGCGAAACCCAGCCGTGGCCAGAAAGCGTAAAGCCAGGGGCGTAGAGGTTTATCGGGGGTAGACCAGCGAGCTGCAAGCCACCCTCCAAATATTTGGAATGGGAAGTCGACAAGGACAGCAATGGCGAGATCTTCGCGTCCGAGACCCTTTTCCACCATTTTAAGCTGACTGACGGCTTCGTTGGCTTGAAACCCAATCTTGGCGAAAACATGCATAATGAGGAGAGATTGGACGTCTAGCTCGTTCATGTAAATTTAATAAAATAAAGTGAACGCGAGAAAGGCATCACACTCACGTTTGAGTTTACAAATGTTCCAGATCGTCTTGTACACAGCTACAACATTCATGTCGCTGTCCTGCAGCGTTTCTTTATCCTATCAGGTAGGTTGATCAGAGGAGAGGAGCGAATAAGAGTATATCAGAACATACCTCCGTCTTGAAGAAGATTAGCCACAACGTAACCAAGAAACATATCACACTCCAAAATTTGAGATATGCGCTCAATGTGAGGAGAGGCAACCCCCATTTTGATCTGTATAGCTCATTTAGCAATGAAAATGTGATGGTACTTACCACTCACGTAAAGGCTTCGCTATTCAAAGCGAGAAATACCGTGAACGACGCGAAAAACCCGGTGTTAAGACCGACCGTCTGACAGGTCGAGGCGTAGGATAGATTCTCGTGCGAAAGGAGAGTGAGCGCCCATCCTGAGAAGTCTGTTGAGTGGCAGCTCAGATGAGAGAGGTACAATCTCACCGTCAACTGCGATGTCTGTCGAATGGGAGGGGGGTCAAGCTATTTGATCAAATCTAGACCGTAACTGCGTACCTTGAGTGGCCGACATAATTACAAGTATAAGAAATACTGCTGTAAGCGTGTGAACATTCTCTCCTGGCTGAGTAGAGTGTCAGATATTCGTAGCAGTATAAAGCTCCAGTTAACCCACATGCTCAAGCAGTCGTTCAGAGCTGAATGAGATAAATAGCATCAAAGTGCCAATGATCATCTGCATGGGAACAATCCAGGACTTTCGCCGACCGAAAGATGGTAGAAACATAGAGTCTACGATTGGGGACCAAAGTAGTTTCAGGGAGTAAGGGTAGCTTGCTAGTGAGAATATCCCAAGTTGAGAATATGACAGGTGTTCTCTAAGAAGAAAAGGCATGGAGCCTGAAAGGAAAGGTCTAAGCACTGTATCCCGATGTGACCATAAAAAGAGCTCACCCAGAGCCAGGCCTAACTTCTCAGAGGGTCAATTGATCGTGAAAGGCAGGGACCAATGTGGTGCTTACAGGAACTCCTTGTATAAGATCTGGTAGGACTCAGTAATCCTGACGAGACGAAACCTTTTGAACGACTCACAGAGAACAATTAAGAGGGCAATGGCTCTTTTATCATGGGGCGACAAGGGGCGTACATCAAGCTCCTTCGTTTTGAAGCCCCGTTCTTCAGAATCCATGCCATTCGTCAGACCCATTTCAGCCTGTCGTTTATCCTCCTCCTCCAGTAAGCTCAGCTCCACTTCGTCAACATCTTCCCCGTCGCCGCTGGGCCAGGCGACGCGATCCCTTCCTCTTGTGGTCCTTGGCGCTCGAGGGAGAATCTGAACTGTGTCGATGGAAGAGGCCATAGTTTTATGGCCGTTCTGAGGTAGGGTCATTCCCCTCTTTTGAGGTTGTGGACTGTTTGATTTCCTTGTCCGACGCTGCGACCGCAGGCTACCAGACATATATCTTGAGTGAAATCTGGGAGAAAAGGCGCCAAGAACTCATACACAATTCGAAGCCATGCGTGGCTGCAGATTCTGTGGTAACGAGAAATGGAGTCCATTTTTGGAAAATTCCGTGGCCTATGACGAGCTGACGCGTGTCGAACACATCACCATGGACAGATTGAACACATCAGCAACTTGTGTTCAAGTTGACTCTCCGAACCAGGCAGAGAACGTTTGGGAAGCCGCAGAAATGTAGATAGTAATATAGACCATTGCAGTGATAACATCCAAAATATCAAACCGTACATCGACAACAAACAGGACGCCATCACCAAATCCAACCATCAAATCGTTAGATCGAGAACGTCTGGAACTGCAGAAATCCTTACGCCCCCCAATGCCGTCGTCAAGATGGCAACATCCGAGTCCGAGTCCGAGGAGATATCGGCTGTGAATTCAAGGTGAGGCTCCGTGTATCAAAACAGCGCGAATTCACCGTACCTTCAAGTGGAGACGTAGGCTTACGAGAAATCGAACGAGGCGAATCTTGTCGAAACAAACATGAGAAGGAGTTCATACGGCCAAGAACCCACATACCACGACATGTTCCAGCAGCCATTCGACTCCCCGCCTTGGTTCGTGGAGGGCCTGTCGCTCTCGTCACGAACAAGGGGACCAATTTACCGACTTCGCATACCCCACATACTAGACGAGGCGTCAGTGTAGTTCATGAACCATTAACTAAGGGTGGCGGACCGCATTCATCGGGGCGAATAGATTTGCTGAACCGACCGTATCTATGCGACAGAATGCGAACGCGCTGGTGACGGGGTTATCTGAAATACGAAGACTAATCCACTTACACCTTCAAGCACTCTTCACACTCTGCGCCACAGAATCAATTCGTAGGAAGGCGCCAGAGAGTAGGATAACGTACCCCATTCGAACGGGTATTTGATTTCATAGTTGTGCTTTGTCTGCACAGCTTGACGTTAGACCGACCGCCCGGAACGTGGATAACGGGCATACCGAAATCTCTATCTCGGGGTGTTTTCGCATTACTTTTGACGCCCTGTCACAAACCTGGTTGTCCAACAAGTTGAAAGTATTGCCATAATGTAGCACTTACCAGGCTTTCCAGGCCTTTCCGTGACCTTCTTTGGGGTCTTGGTTAATAACCCAGCAAGCCAGATGGCACATCTCGTGAGACAAGGTGTTTCTAATTCGCTCTGGGGGTACTATGAATAAGGAACAATGCAAAGAGGATTCAAAGCTAACCGTCGCAATCAAGGATCTTGGTTGCCAACTCGATCTCACTGGTTTGTGTTCCCTCTCGGGATCTTGGTAAGGCGAAATGTGAACAATGACGCAACAAATAAAACTGAAACTTACCGATGCCATCGCGCTCTCCCAGCGGTAGTCAAGAGCCGCTTGCTCCAAGTCAGCTTCGTGTCTTGTGGAAGGCCGTTCTTGAAAACAGATGCGTTTAATTCTTCAAAGAGGTCTTTCGCATAAACCTCTCGGCGATTTTGCTCTGCCGCTTCACGGGCCTTCTTGCCATTCCGAGGAGTTTTGGCTGAGGAAGGTGTTTGAGAATTTGTTGTTCCTTGCTCCAGGAGTGAACGCTGACGGGTCGGCGTTTCAAGAAGCGCCCGATCGAAAGTAACCGAGGTGTCAATGCGAAGACCACTGGGAGTGGAGACCAGGGACCCGTTCGAAGAACCAGTTGTCACCGCCTGTTTCTTACGGATAGGTTTTCGAGCGCTGGGCGGTTCGTTTCTGCAAACAATTGATCAGATTGGGGTTCGGAATCTGAGGCACCCTATCCGTACAAGGTGAGAATGGACCCGTCATCTGCTGCCCATTGTTGTTCACCTGTTCGCCCAGATTTGGCAGGGACAGGACTAGGGCTCTTGGTATCGGTCGACTTCTGCTTCCCTTTAACGTTGGGCTGGTTGGGTTCAGACGAACTGCTATCGGAGATCTCAATAACATCAATTTCAGCCAGACGAGGGGGAGCAAGGGTATGAAGCTCCTTGTCCGACGCATCTGACGATGAGCTATAGACGATCCGACGTGAGCGAGGTGTCGAGGTGATCGGGTGTGTCCTTGAAGACCTGCTTTGGGTATTATCCATAAGAGGTTATAAATAAGCCCATTGTAGTTTCATGCCAACCTGCTTGGAGACACAACGTCCGTTGTTGGGGAAATGCGAGGCCGAGGGACGACGGGAGCCGGGGCAACACTCGTGGGATGTGGTCTGCTCTGCTACGTTTAAGTCACTGCTCCATTTCCAAAGAAACAACGTACGTCTCTTCCTCTTCGTCAGAAGATATCTCGATGACTTCCATCTTCTTGGTCCAAGTCACACCAGCATTCTTCCCTTTAGCGGAGGGCACGGGATCGAGGAGGCTTTCGCTACTTGAAGTCAACATAGATTGTAATGCCATAGGAAGGAGCTCACACATATCTTTCCTCCTCGCTATCAGGAACGATTTCATTCTGGGAGGTTGTTGCCACCAGAGGTCGTCGAGTCCACGCTCTCAGGCTCACGTCGGTTACAAAACGTGACGGGCCGGGACTGGGTATCCGAGGGTAGAGTATATTATCAGTCATGTGCGATGCAAGTATTCAGAGAAACCATCCAGGAGCCTCCAGGGCCACAAAAGCACAACGAAAAGCAATGAAAAGAGCCTATTGATGTGGGATGTGGCGAGGGCGTTTCGTGCAGCTTGTCACAACAAGGTACGATCACGTGAAGCATGTCACGGTTTGAAACGGGAATAGTATTGGGTCGCAATTGAATCGTAGAATACAACAATATTATAATAAGATACACACATAATAGTACAGACACCTTAGAAAGGACTGGGGGGAGAGATATTCTATATAAGGGTTAAAGTCGGAGGGAGGGAATACAACCACCCCAGCATTACTTGGATTCGGCTTGGTATCTCCCAACGCGAACCGGCAACTGGGGCCCCAATTCGTATTTGTTGTATACGTATGGTCTTGTCAGGATGGCATTGTATTTCTTTATTTCTTCGGCAGGAGAAAAGACGAAATGCGGCAGTAGAACGGCGAGGATGAGCTTCGTCTCGAAGATTGCGAATTTCCAGCCCGGACACGAGTGAGGGCCAAACGAAAACGTCATTAGGTTTGCCAGACCTGGATGCGTAGGTGTTTGGCCTTCGATCCAGCGATCGGGGCTACCAAAAGAGATGATGGTAGAATTAGTGAGAGTCATGGTTTGCGAAGAAGCGAATGGCTCACTTGAACTTCAAAGAATCCTCTCCCCAAATACTGCTACTGAGGTTCACACCCTCAATTGGAATATGAACAAAGCTTCCCTTTCGAATATTCACTTCCGTGGCTACGGAGCCATCCTTCATGACGATTGGCTCCGACAGTGGGATGACATCGTTTTGAGTCGCCACACGAATCGCGCCATGAGCGGGGGGCGAAAGCCTCAGAGCTTCACGCACGACGGCATCAAGATATGGGAGGGCATCAACGGAATCGGCAAAGTCATGACGATCTTCGGAAACCGCTTCTGATGAAATTTCGTGAAGGCGAAGGATCTCTTTTCGTAACCGCGATTGGACATCCGGATTCAGGGAGAGGTGGTGGATGCACCACGCCATACCAACAGCAGTAGAATCGGAGCCGGCAAAGAGAAAAGTGGATAGCTGGTCAAGAAGATGTTCATCTGACAAGCGTTGTGACGGATCCTCTGAGACATTAGCGTTGACTATAAGAGAGGGCTTGATCAATGAAGGTCCGAAGACGTAAGATTGCACGAGCTCACTGAGTAGGCTGATGATGCTCTTCTCTTTGGGTGCCTGGCCGCTGGCCTTCTCTGCCAGAATGAGAGCTTTCTTATTCTCGATCAGCGTCTTGCCAGCGGCAGTAACAGTTTTCAAGCTCGCAGTGGTGATCCGTGATGTCTCATCAGGCTGCGGAGCATAATGTGAGTGATGAACTTGGCAGGTGGACAGAAAGTACCCACAAAAATTTTTTCGATGATGGGAAAGAATATCTGCGCCAACCCCTTGAAACCAGGAGCACGATCGGCGGCATCGAACATCTTGCGATAGGCAAGATACACCTCTTCCGTCTCGTCTTCAAGGGAGTTAAACTGGTAATCAAAGCCAGCGATACCTATGATATCAAATGTGGCGCGTGACAACCAATTCAAAACATCGATGACAGCAGATTGGCCATCGTGGACGTCTTTCGGCTCATAAGGCGAGAGTGGTCGAGAAGGGGACACCACGGGGAGAAGGAGATCCCAACGATCCCTAAGCTCTTCGGCTTTTTGTAGAAAGATGGGTGTTAGCCCTCTGATGGACCTTGTCGAGAAGGCCGGGGCAATGAATTTTCGCAAGGACCGGTGCTCGTCACCCTCCATAGCAAAAATGCCTGAGGAAACTTTAGAAAGTGGAACAAGACGGATATTGAAACGACATACCGCGGCCCAGCAAGCGACCCAGGAACCTCCTCGTTTGCCAAGGTTTTTCGTAGATAGGGGAGTTGAGGATGTGCGAAAGCGCGCGAGCATCGAGTGACATTAGCCGGTAATCGTGCTGCACGAGAAGTCAGATGATAGAAATCGTAGCCGGTTTCGAAAAATGAGTACCTTGCCAAAGCCGTGGAACCGGAACGTCTTGCCAAACGACTTTGTCCACTGCTCGTGGCTATTCACAGACTTGTTTGGGCTACCATGAAACTATCAGTCACGAGGTGAATGTTCAGAAGGGACTGGCGTACTCCATGACCTCGCGAAAATGATTCTGGAATGCTTTGCCCTCGGGACCTGGCAGGTGTCTCAAAGGGTCAAACGGAGGGGCTAGCACAACGAGGTGTAGAAGCCAATATAGCCCACGGCCCAGCAGAAGGACAACCACGATCAGACATGCTTTGAAGATCAGGACCAAGACTTGGGCTGGCGAAAGGGGAGTTACAGTCGCCATGGCCACTTAGAGGCAGTACTGGACGGTGAATACGACTGAGGGCGAGTTGAGGGGGGTTGGATAGAGGGGGCGTGGCGCAAGTAGTCATAATGTTTCCAAACACCGAGGAGGTTTCGAGGTGGACGAAATAGGACGCTGCTTTATTCCTCGTTCGCAACGTGGATTCCGGAAGGTCTAACCATAACAAGAAACAAACATGTGGCTGTGCCGTACCGCAGTTCGATAACGCTCGTAGTCCCGCGGTTCAAACGATCACCACGCTTGACTTGTCAGCAAGTCGAAAAAGAGCTGTTAATGATGCAAATAAGTGGGTTCTCGTTACCACAACCACAACCATGATGCCACATCTCGTTCTGATACGACCTCGCCTGCAGGTCCTGGGAATTCTTCCTGAGAACGCCCAAGTAATCCATCTTGTGATTCTAGATCTTGTCTCCTGGATTTCCATAGCCTGCGGTCGGACGAGCTTTCCCTCAAAATTCGTACCACAAGGAAAGTCCACAACTTCACATCACCGTCCCGACCACCTATCAGACCCATTTCGGTGGAGTCTCCAAAGGTTGTAAGGCCACATCGTCACGTCGATGATACCGTATCGTCCTCCATAGCTGGCCATCCAATGACCTGCTATGTATACACTTCCCCCGGGTATGAAGTTCCCCTCAGTGGGTCGTGAAGTCTCTCCGCACCATGTGGAATTGTCCGGAACAAGTGAAATGACTTGCGACAAGAGGCGGATGTTGTACCCCACCGCGAGGGTTGAACTCACAGGACTGGGCAGAACTGGGAGGAAGACTGAGAGGGTGTGCCACAAAGGCATCGAGTCTGGTGTGCACTGAATCAAGGTCGAGAGGGTGTATCCGGGGTCCCGAGATTAGGAGGGACGGCGTCGTTGGGAATGCCAGTAATCGGCTAAGGCAGGGAAGCTTGCATGTGCGTCAGGGATTCAAGCTCGTTTAACCAATCACTCCCTATTGAAAAACTGGATTCTGCACGAGTCACTAGCTGCTTCTTGACCCTCCAAGCCCCCCATCTATCCTCCTTCAACGAATTCGCACTGATGCCATGCATGCCGAGGATGTAGTGCGAACGGCCTCAACAACGTTGACAAGCAGATTGTTTGTGCACCCTCGACCAACCCAGGCGAAGCGTCGGATTCAACCATCTGTTCAACAGCGGCGACTGGAATGGTTACGGTGTGTTGAAACATCCTCGATGCCGAAGATTCTTCTGAGCCTCCCGTGACTAGATTACTTGATCATTTTCGTCCTTCCACGAGCAAACCCCGATCCCATCAGTGTTGAGACTTGCCTCCAAATAGAGCCTGTGGAGGACAATGTAAAAGATTGGCGCAGCTAGTCAAAGTTCCAACGGCATCGGCTATAAGGACGCTGATGAGTGGAGCGAAGACGACACATCTTCTTTGCTGGCAATATTTTCTTCCAGCCTGTGAAGTGCACCGGGCCATCCATTTGTGGCCCTCTAGAGTATTAGATCTGCACACTCGACATCAGGAATGCCAGTTCCGTCCAGGAGAGTGTGATAAGACTCAAAAGAGTCTGACGCTCCATCTGATTGAGCTCGGCGGACTTTTTTGAAAAGCTGGCTTCAAAGGTCGCAAGAGGATCGAAGTTTGTTTGCAACCAGAAGTAAAAGGAACTGAATCCCTGGGACCCGGAGAGTGTGTTCCGAGCATGGAAGAATGGGAGACTTCAGTTGGAGATCTTTGCTGACCCACAACGCGCGCGACTGTGCGCGACAAGATTCGTCACGAGCCACGTGACTATGTGACAAGCTCTGCGGAAAGACCCGTCTTGGAAACCAAATCGACTGTACAGTTTACGTCAGCTTTTCCCTCGTCCACCTCCAAGGGCAGGACAACGACATCAACACCCATCCATCCACCATAGCTTCGGGCGAGGTCTGTGCGCCGCTCATTTCCATAGAAGTCCCACTCCTGACCTCTATTCAGCCGTATCAAGACCTCCACTCAAGATGACCCACGATTCAGTTTGGTTCTCTCGCCCCAGAAAGTTCGGCAAGGGCAGTCGTCAGTGGTCAGTGATCATCTAATTCATACCCATCTCTAGCCTTTCTCTGACGAGATTCGTTGCATTACAGCCGCCTCTGCGCTCATCAGGCTGGTATTATCCGCAAGTACGGTCTTGACCTCTGCCGCCAGTGCTTCCGTGAAAAGTCAAGTCAGATCGGTTTCACCAAGGTGCGTTTCGTCTTGCCCATCTGCAAAGGTTTGCACCTGATCATATGGCCACGACAGAACCGGTGAAACCTACTCTCCTTCGCATCCTCGTCGCCCCTTGCTCTCGCGTTCTTTATGTTTTCACCCACCTAAAACTGGTCTTGTCTTGTATGCGACTATGACATGGTTGATCACGAAGACTTGGTTCTCCCGTGGTGTGTGCCCCGATCTCGGCGTCGTCGTCACAAGTGTGAAGCCAGCGAACCTTGGTTTGGGAAATTCCAGTAGTGGCCTTCCCCGTCAACTCATGTAGGCTGGTTCCGTATCGTTCTTACCAAGATTAAGCCAGACGGGGGATGAGCGAAGCTTTGACTTTCTTCCCAGTTGGATTCATCCTTGTATATTTTCTCGTTGGCTATAATAAGTTGCAAGTATGTCCGAAAGCATATTCGCAACCGATCCTGCCTTGCGAGACTGCAGCGTGTGGAGAACGTTGACCACAGAGCTCCCAATGTAACGGCACTCAAGCGGCCTCTCTGGAACAGGGTACTCTCAAATGGAGCATTACTAGACGACGAAGCTAAGTAGAAGCATCGAGGTTTCGACGCTCAGCGCCCACCTACGAGTGTGTTACAGCCAGCGAACGTTTATACAGACCAAGGTTCAGGCCCGACATTGACGTATGGAAGTCGCAGATGCGAGCGGCCCATTCTTATGAGGAACATCGACTAGTGTATTGCGGGATAACTACAATGACAGACAAGCAGTGGGATATGAATCGACAAGTGACCAATGAGAGGGAGACAAAATACTCTGTACAATCGAAAGTACTCTGTACACGGGTGGTGGCAATAATAGTGTTGTATAGGAAAGCAAAAAAGCGACGAATTTAAAAAGATGCGGGTCGGAATACAATGCGTGTGGTATGTTATATATTGGAAAGCCGATGTTGTCCGAGAGCAGGTAAGGCAGGCATAGTAAACAGAGTCGAGTCGAGTGACGGGATGTAAGATAGATGATTGACGAGTGCGAGATGCATAGAAGCTTGGCCTTGATTTTGTTTACATATAGGGTATGGTGAAAAGAGCGACGATGGTGCATCACCAGATGCCCAAGAGAGAATTGAAGGCGGTGTTACAATCCATATCCGAATGTCGACCTCTGGTACGGGTCGTTTAGCGCCCCGGTCAGTCCGACGCCCGCAAAGGTGCTCACGTTGGCGAAAGGTGAGATACCAGAGAAGCTGGCGCCAAGGGAGTGCGAGGACGTCAAGCCTTGAGAGGATCCCCCTTGGAGAACGTAGGTATCGATGGAGTGTGGCTGTAGACCATGAAGCTGCGACGAATGAAGACCTTGACCCTGCAGACCACTCCCACTCTGAAGAGAGTATACGCCATTCTGGGCTCCGTACACATCCGCGAGAGCATTGGCTTGATGCAAACTATGCGGCGGCATATGGCGGCCACCACCAACACCATGATGTTGATGACTGGACGCGACAGAGATGCCCTGATTGCCTAGGCCCATAGTGGCTAAAGCCTGTTGGTTGGTATAGCCAACACCCCCACTACCGAAATGGTCCAATTGCTGCTCGCGCTGCAGTTTGTTCTGGATCCGCTTGCCGTACGGAGTGTTGCGGATGAGGGGTAGGACGGGACGAATGCCGTCGACTAGAAGGGCACGCTGAGCCGGCTCTGCGTAGTCCAGGGCCGTCTGAATCCTAGGTCAAACACGGCGACATGTATCCAATGTCACTGAGCTCACCTGAACACAGTAGTTTCCATACGAATCACGAAGGAGCTTCTCTAGACGAGTGCGATTCAGCATCTCTTCAATCAAGAGCTTACGAGTACTATGCTCGGCAACTCGGATACACTGAGGAACCGTGATGAGACGTAGACCGAAGTGAACAAAATAGATCGTACCTTCTCGATGACGTTCGAGCTAAACTTCTGGACCGACAACGCACAGACATTGCCAGTGAATTGCCTAATGACCGCATCGCTGAAACGGTTATCGTTGAGGTCAAGTATATATTGAACAACCTGGAAAATTTGTTTCAGCGACGAATGATTGAGAGCCAAGATTTAGGCTTACGTAGTTTCCGTATGGATCTTGGACCAGGGTCAGCGCATTGTAGGTGATCTCGTTGACGAGTTGGATACGTTGGTGGTCGGAAGCATGATCAATGCAGCGTTGCAAGACACAGCAGCCGTGGCGATGGGTAGCGACCTCCACGCAGTTCGCAGCAACAGCATTGTAGATAAACTACATTCGGGCATATGATTAATTGATGCGAAGATGACTCTGAGTAGCTCGACGTACCTGATTGTCTTCGGGCGCCAACTTGTTCAAACACTTTTGAATGACATGGTTACCGTTCAGATCCTTGATTAACACTACAACATGAAGACTGAGGGCGACAATGATGGAGTGAATCTGAGCATAGTATCTATGATCAGTCTGTGTTCTCCCACCCGTAAGTGTTGAAGGTGGGTTGGAGCTAGCAACCAGACTTGCCTGTCTCCGGGTTGACAGGAAATCGATCATCTTCTGGACAGCGCGTGTGCCGTGCATATTCAGTGAGATATTGACTAGTTCTTGTGCGACGGATTCGCAGATGACATTGCGTTGCTCGTCGGTCGAGTACTCCAAGAGCTTCTGACAGAGGTAGTTGCCGAAAGGATCTATGCAACTGGATGAGGTGGCGAAAATATGGTAATCAGAGATAACCCACCGGTCATCAAGTCCGCAAAATGACCGAAGGTCTCCCGGAAGATCATATCACGATGCTCTGGTATGCCTTCTTCTAGTTTCTTCTGCAAGTATCGACAGCCATGCTGGTCTTTGCAAAGACCGAGAATCTCTCCTTGCAAGTCCTCGAGACGAGTTCCGGCGAAACGATTGACTGCAAAAGGGCATCAGCTCTGAAAGAGCGGAATTAAAACAGAATAACTTACATTCCCGATCTATGTCACCCCGCTTGTGTTTGGGACCATGCAGACCATTCATTTTGGCATCGGCCCCATTCACTCTCCCTGGAAGGCCAAGTCCATAACGAGAGCCATGATGGTGATACAAAGCAGTTGAACCAGTTCCGGCATTCAGAGGGGTTGCAATACGACCATTGGATTCGAAATCGTATGGGCTGTAGCGGCCACCATCGATGCTGGAGTTCACACCATAGACAGACTCGACGCCATATTGCTGCGTGCAGTCGCCGTCGCTTTAGTGATTTTCCAGAATCTGATGGAGAATAACTCACGTCAAGAGAGTCGTCAATATTGGACTGGATTGAGCTGAAAGTCAACGGAGAACCATCGTACTGGCCAGATGGAACCCTGGATAGAGATCCACGAAGATCTACGGTATCGTTTAATTGGTTCGACGAGGACGAAGTGAGGCGGCCGTTGAGCAACTGCGGGTCGGGAGTCAATGGTGTGCCAGGAGTCTTGATGAACTGTGCCGCGTTTGCAGGAACGGCTGACAAGGGGGTTCCAGGGACAGAGCGAGTGCTGCTCATGGTTGACATATTATCCGGAGCCCCCAAAGGAGATCCTCGTCGAGAGTTGGAGAGACTCTGCTGAAGATGTGGAGTAGCGGAAGCTGACACGGTGCTCAATTTGTTACCCATGTCGCCCAAACCAGAGAGGTTCAAGGTCGGATTCGTCACATTGCGCCGATCGTTCCGCGGAGCGAGACCGTCCGGAGTGCGAGCACTACCGGTGAACTGAGGCCATTCCGAAGCTTTCTCTCGAGAATCCACTCCACGGCCAGCGAACGAAGTCCTCGGAGGAGTTTGAGAGAGCGGGGCAAGATCGAGAGCCGCCGACGACGTGGATAACTGTGTGGGGTTAGCTCAGGAAACTCCAAGGAGATGGTAAACATCACCTTGTTGGAATACTGGTATTTGTCCTCATCGGAAGTTGGTAGATGTCTCATAGCATCTGAGACGTGGAACGGGTGAGTAAAAAATGAACGTCAGCCGAGACAAACACTCGTACTGTGCATTTCCTGGTCCAATTGCTCGTCTAGCATCATTCCTACATTGTACGGATTCCCGTCCTCGCTCAAACGCGCATTGCGCAAAATTGATATCGGCGCCAGACCGGACAACGGAGAGGCTCGACCAACACCTTCACCTGCCATAGAAAGTCCTTGTAAATGGCCAGCGAGCTCTTCGTCGTGGCTACTCGCAGAAGTCCGTCGGCTTGCGGGCATGCTCTTCGCGCCAGCGCGCCCGTAGCCCTGATGAGACGATGGAGCAGGAGCCAAGGTGATCTCTGGGGAGTGATTCACAGACGGGGCGTAAGTAACGGACTTGCGTTTGTCCGCGGCAGCCGATCCCACGGCCTTGGAGAGCACGTCGGCATCGACAGCATGATGGGACAACCTCTGGGCGAGTCCAGGTGACAATTCGCCGTTTAAGACAGCATTTACACGAGGAGGCGTCGTCGGTGCTGAAACCGCGAGATGCTGCAATGACGAGCCATTGCCATCATAGGGGATGCTCAACAATTCCTGTGCTTGCTGTTGCTCGAGAGCTCGCATCTGCTCCTCGAACATTTTACGCTGGATGAGTCGCTGACGCTCATGTTCCATGCGTTTGAGTTCAACGCGCTATGAAAGTAATTAATCAAGGGGGTTAGTAGGTGAAGAGTTCTTAAACTCACAGCGGACAGTTCAGGCATATTAGTTCCCAACCTCGCAGCCTATCCCGACGAACATCAGGAGAAGAAAGTCGCAGCGGAAACCCGACTCACCGAATCCGCAAGGTCCAAAAAAGCAGGCGGGCTCTGCTTCCTCGGATCCGGAGATGGACGAGTATCGGTAGGTGAAGTAGAAGAGGCCAAAGTAGAATTCATGGCAGTCGACAATAGTTAGTGGCAGGGTCTCGAAGAGCGACAGATCAACAAATGAAGCGAGTAGTTAGAAATAGAAAGCAGTGAGCCTAATTGCACAAGGAGTGATCCTGTAACACAAAGTGGATAGTTGTGAGCCGGAATATGGGACGAAAACACCATCGCAAAGTATGCAGACCTGCAAGCCGCTTTTGAGCCCGTCTAAAAAGGACTGTTGGTACAATGCGGCCAAATGGGCTGAATTACGAAGATACACTCAGAATTCGAGGACAAGGAGAGTGGAGCAAAGCAGACCTTTGTTTTGGTTGCGATTCCCGGGAGAAATGCAAGGCGAGATAGCTGGCGGGTTGGCGATGAATTATATGGTACTTGTATAGGGACCAGCGCACTGCTAAAAGATCACGGACGCTACCCTGGTTTTTCACACTCCGCTCCAGCCTCCATACCGCTTATAGGACCCTTCCCGCCAACCGTATGTAATTTCGGCATACTGTAAAATCGTCAAGTCCTCTGGGTATCTAGATTCCAGAAAACTTTTACCCTTTCACAGGTCCCCGACGAGTATCATTGCGTCGATCCTCTCACACTTACCGCTTGCGTACCCCCAGAAATTTATCCACTTCCCCTCGCGGCACCCGCCTGGTAGCCGAAATCGTTTCTGCTTCCGTGGCTATCTGGGGGGCTAAGGTTCACAACAAAGAAAACACCATTCCAAGCGGGTCTTCATTCCTACCAATCCACTTACCAAGCACTCACTTCATTCGAAGACGATGACACGATACTAAGTAACAGTCGTTTATGAAAGGGTTTTGTACACTTTGAGGCCGCCAGCGTGACCCTTCAAGTTTCGACGTCCCATCAACCCCATACCAGATTTTCCAGCGGAAATTGCCATAACCAGTCTGTTTTGGTTCTCTGCGTTTGTTGCCCTCGCGATCTTGAAGTCGCCGCGCCCCGTCTATCACAGATTCGTAGACATTTATTTACCCAACGTACTTATGCGGTGTCTTGCGGCTTACTATTAGAGCAGCGATGGAAAGGTTACTTATCGCCAATTTTATGGTCACCGCCCTGGTGTCGAAACTCCAGCTTCGCAATAAGAACTGGCTTACGAGGAAGCATGCAACCCTGACCGATATCAGTCAAGGATGTCGCCGTGTCTTCCGCATGGTTGCGCGTTGTTTTCGCGGACTTCACAAACAATGTCCAGGCCTGCTGAGCATTCTTCTCATGGACCACGGTACCTTGTGCGCTGTTGGCGGAGTTGTTGTCCAACTTAACTCAAGTGTAGATTTATCGGACCGACTACAAATGCTTGGAGGCACAGATGTCATTGTAAATACTTTGTCGTGTCATGGAAGTGTCGAGGATGCTCTGCCATCATTTGACATGGACAAGTGGTGGCGATATACTTCTCAAAGATGCACCCTCCGAGGGACTCTTCTCTTCATGTCCATCATCCACCTCATTCACGCCATTCTTGATGGGTTTCGACTCCGCAGGTGATCCGCCACTCAAAGAGATACCCCGGATGGTCCTTCGCTCTTCGTCGTCCTCTGACCTACCGCACCGATGTAAAGCGCCTTCCGGAATTGTCGGTGTCTGAGAGGGCGTTTCAACTCGGTCCGCGACAGGTGTTTCTGGACCATCATCGGTAGGTCTCACGATGACAGGTTCGGTGCTCAAAGAGCGTGTCCGCAACAGACCAAAGGATGATAATGCCAGGAACGGTCTTGACATCCTCGAAAGCGTACTAGTGTCGTGGGGAGCGGTGGGTGTGGTAGAGCCACTTGGTGGGGGTGTTCCATCGGTGGCTGATCGTGATGATTCGGGAGGGAGATCCGTCACAGTCTTCGCGGGAGAAGCGGGCTCGGCAAGAGATACACTTCCCGTCCCCGCCAAACTTGCTGGTGGTGAGTGGTGTACGATGCGTGGCGGACTGAAGGATGATAATGATGAGCGATTTCTCAAACTGGATTTGCGGCAAGGATACTTACGCCATGGAAGCCACTTCGCCATCAGTCAGCGTTAGTAGGAGGTTCTTTAAATTTGGAAGGGTATGTCGCATGTCCATAGCACGAAGGTCTCTATCAAGCATAAGCTGCGAGAGATGAAACATTGAGAAGAGCGCGGTGATATCGAGGGTCACATACCATTTCAATATCTTTGTTGAGGAGATACACTCCATATTCGAAGCGAAAGTTCTCAACACCCCTTGAGAACAGAGGGAATCTAGTCACCTAAATTAGTATCTAATAACCAGCTCATAGTCTCTGTCACGCACGATCTGGTTCCTGTGATAGGGGAGATATTGTCCATGATGCAACTCCTACTACCAAAGCAAGTCACAGGATAAACAAGTCGTTTCCCTAGATAAGACGCTAACAACTGCACGACTTGAGCCGCAAAGCCGAGCGCCGTTGCAACCGCGTCCTCCGTCACCTCTTTGTGCAGAGGATCTGAAAGGGGAGGTGCTGGATCTGTGGTGGATGACGGTATAGGAAGAGGCACGTCGAGGATTGTGAAGAGGAGATCGGGGGGAGAGCTAAGTTCTATGGGGAATATGCTTGCAAGGGTGCTGATTAATCTTGTCCGAACGAGAGGAAATCGATTGCGAAGAGCCAATAGGACATCCCTAAAAAGATGATGCGAATGAGAATTGTAAGATGAGCTTCCGCCAACACCGACCTGTGCTCAGCCAGATCGACTTCGCTTTCAGCCACACCACATAGATTCGCCTCGTGGATCTCTTTGGCCTCGGCCAGCATGGCTCTGCGCTCCGCCAAGCTAGCTTTGCGAGACTGTATTCGAATCTTTACTGAGAATGACAAGCCTATCAGCGCATAGACCGGATAGGAACTCAAATTGTTGGAACCTACGTTCTTCACATGTGCTTGCCACCTCTTGACATTCGCTTCTGAGCTGTTTTACCCAAGCATCACGCTCCGAAGCTTCGCGTTTCTTTTAGTCATTGAGCTCGGGACGATAACATGGAGAAGATGGAAAAAGGGAAAGAGGAACCGAAAGAAAAGGTGCGGCGAAGGGAGAAGAATGTAGTAATACATACCATCGATGTAAAGCCATCGTCAAGGTGTTTATCAATTTCGCGAACACGGTCCGATAGGGACTGACGTGTGTCCAGGACGCAGGTTTGCAAGGTAACGAGTCTATCACCAATGTTCAGCTGACTCATGATTTGAGAATGTCGAGAATGTAACACACTTGACGAGATCATGCCAACTTGCACTCTTCAAATCTGCACGAAGCCTTCTCGATTGCCCTGCACGCCATTCATCACTGTGGAAGACACGCTCGGTTGGGTGCTCTTGTGGCTCATGGCTGTCGGAAGGGAGAATCAGATCCCCAGCTGATGTCGTCTGGTGTGCCCCAGTCTCTGGATCGGAATTGTAGCCAGCGGACGGAGAAGGTGGGCGAGAAGCTGAGGGAGCGAGTGAAGAAGAAGGAATGTAGTATACTTGGCCATACGGGCCTAGTGCGACGAGAAGCGTATTGAAGGGGATATGCGAAGGGTGTGTTGCGTACTGGACGATGGGGGACTTTCAGTAATTTTCAGAAGACATAAGTGGGGAAATCTCACGTCATCGGAAAGGGGTGAAAGTTTTGATAGGTCGACATTCCATTGCTCCAACACCTTCCATTGCAACTTCTCCTTTGACTCTGGGGAATCCACGTTCTTCGCTTTCGCCTTCCCTTTACCCTTCGGGTCGCTATCGTATCCCCAACCCTCAACCTTCCCCCAAAGTTGGACTAAGAAAATGCTACTGGTTAAATCCGTCCATTCAGGGAACTCGCGACCTGACCAGGGATCTAGAGGGAATTTGGGATTCGTCGATGGTCTGTGAATGGGTGAGATGTAATCGGGTGTAGGGAAGGGGTCCCCAGGAGATGAATGGGTCGGCGGAGACGATACTGCAGAGGGGCGAGTAGATGATGCCGGACGGGAGGAAGGAGGGGTGGGCTTGGGATGCGACGGGGGAGTTTTCAATGAAGTGGATCGCATATGGGATGCTGGAGACACGCCATTGATACCCTTCTGAGACGAACCAGCGCTAGCGGAAAGGCTTGACTTGTGACGCGAACTGGCTAAGCTTTCCCGCCTGACACCAGATGGGGCGTGAGACGAGCGAGATTTCGGCCTGACATCAGGGGTCCCTGACTTGGACGGTGGATCTGCAGCATCGTCACACGGGAGGCCTCCATGACCAGGGACGGTAATGGTCAGAAACGTCTCCACAAGACGGGAGCTCACGACTTGCTCCAGTCCCCTCTGCGAGTTATCAGGCCAGAGTCGAGAGAGAGCAGAACTGGAAGTGGAGGGGACGGAGACGCCAACGGTTGACCCTGTATCGTGAGAGGCAACATAAGATGCCGTCGAGCTGGTGCGGGGCCTGTTGGGCCTCACAGCAGGAGCCGAGCCCGACAGTGGAGGGGCTTTCCGACTGGCGCCAACACCGGTTCCGTCGCTCGAGGAGCTCACCCTAGATGTTGTCATCCTCTTTCCATGTCCCTCTCCACCCAAACTAGGTGCCTGAACCTCATCGGCATCTGACCGTAAGCTCCTCAAGGTCGCGACCGAACTTGTGGATACCTTCCTGCCTCGTTTCCGCCCGACCGTGACATCCAAATCGTCTGCGAGGCGACCTTGTGCCGTGAATTGCGGTTGTTCAGATGGCTGAGTTAATGCAGTGGCAAACGCATCCTGGACAGGAAATGGGGTCAAGTTACGAATTTCAATGGCAGATACGTTGCGAAGGTTGCGCTATATGGGAGACAGCATCAGCGTCAACGGGACACAGACTTCAGCCAGATGGCACTCAACTGGTCCAGTCAAAGTTACCTCTGGGGCAGCATCTCCATTCTCATATGAGGACCATCGAACATGGTCCGCCAATGCAGCAGACATGGTCCTCCAATGCCACGGGCCAAATTCACAGCACTCGTCGTCGTTGTCCGAGCCTGGCTACCGCTGACCGGGCCTACCAGTATAGAGCCAGTAAATTAGAGGCAAATAATGGTATCGTTCCACAGACCAAGTCGCCCAAGGCCTGGAGAGCGGTAAGCAATGGTGTTGGGTGTCGTGAGCCTGAGGCTCGGCGTGAGATTTGGAAGTCAGTGGCGTTTTGGACTTCAACGTTTCGATACCAGTTTGATTCCTCCATCGACCTTTTGTACCATTGCAATCTCCTTGTTCAAGATTCTGTGTCTCTTCACTGCCGATATATTGTCCCACATATTCTCTATTCTCGATGTCTCCGAAACCAAGAGCACCGCGCAAGACATCCAGTGCCTCCAAACATCTCCCAACTCCTGCCAAAGATTACACGACTCTGTCTAGTATACCGCCCAATATGAAGGACCCAAGCACCTCGATGCCACCCCCGCCCGATCCTTTACCCCCACAGAAGATTCTAGAGCCCGAGATCAATGCAATGGGGGAGTGTCTGAGAGTATGTGGTCTTGTTTTCTGGTTTCGTTTCTTTGCTGACATATTCCTAGCGGGCCATGGTGAAGACAGGGCAAATATATGGTTTCTATGCGGACACTCGGCGTCTGTGAGTATATTATGTCGCTCACCCGCCCACCCCATCTGGATCTTGTCTTGCCAGTCATATACAAAACCACGCGCCCCAACCCCCTCGCTCACTTACTGCTTCATTGGGACGCGAGGTCGAAAAATACGATCAATTATGCGACGCTATGGAGTCGCATTTGGTGAGGGAGTATCCTCATGTTGCTCCTGACTATCACTGATCATGAGCCGCAAGCTTCATGCCATTGCCGTCTTGCAACGTGATTTGTCAAGGGAGCAGAAGCGCCTTCAGGACGCGGAACTAGCAGCTGCCAAAGCCAGGCTATCAGCCCAGGTGCCACCCCATGATGCAAGATCAGGAGCGGTAGTTCGACAAGACACTTTCCTCCTTCCTGGATCCCCAACCTCGTTAGTCGGGGAAACAAGCAATCAAACTGTTCGCAATTCTCCACCCAGTGGAGCGCTAGCTCCGGCCTATGGGTCTGCTCGACGCCCCTCGGCTATCTCGCTCTCTTCCCTCCACCGTCCTCCTTTCCCTCACAAGTTAGATTTGTCCGCCGCCACTCTCCGAATAGGAACAGACGAAGCTTCCATGCTCCCCCCCAGCGGATTGGCATCTCCAGTGACGCTCGCACCGAAGTCTGCACGACCCACCACTTCAGACTTCGCGCCCGATTTTATGGCAGCACTGGCTTCCAGCGACATGGGGGATACATCTGTCGAGATGGACCTCTCACTCTCGGATCCCGATCCTTCTGCCGGTTCCCTTAATCTTCCGCAAAACACTCATGTAGATTCCGGCGTGGGAAGTTCAGCAGATAAACCCATTGAACTCGACCTCGACATGGACATGACCGACATCTTCGGTGATGCGACAGAGTCGGGCGCGAATGACACCTCGACGGTGGGGGATCTGTTCCATCCCGGCGGTTCCGCGACCAGCGATCTGAGAGGCGCAAATGGAGAGGGATTGGACATGGAAATTCTGGATGCCTTGGGAGCGGGGCACGAAGACATATTTGCGTCTCTTGGAGCCTCTCAGAGCGATGTACAGCCTAGTGCTCAGGAAAATCTTCGCTCCGATGGATCAGATGCCTCTGGGGGGCCTGACAATCAACCTTCTACTATCGCTCCTTCCCCGGCCTCGATTCTCGCGAGCTTCGCTTCGGCTCCCAATCCAGCCACCGACTCCGCCAACCCCCCGACGAGCTCCGAAACGCCTTTCGACATGGGTTCTCTCGATCTCTCGAACTTGTCCAATCTCAGCCCCAGCTTTTTCGGGAATGAGCATGGCGCGGACATGAATCTTACTGATATGGAAGCCTTATTTAGCATGGACAGTGGAGATGGTGGCGCGACCTCCAATCCTATGGCTGGGAATTAGTACCCTTTTGTTCTGTGAATGATGATCACGCTTGTTTGAACTGCTGGTACCAATTCGAAAATTCGATTGAGGTGGCTACTGAGGCTAGCGATAGCGGACACATGCGCGATCAAATAGAGGCAGATGTACGAGCTATTCAGAATCTAGCGCAGCAACGAATCTATCAAGCTTCCTGCGAAGGGGATGATCAACCTTGATCCCCACAAGCCTCAAACACGCAGCCATGTCTCGAATCAAGGTTTCCCGCTCTTCCTCATTGACTCCCTGTGATTCTAGCAACTCTTTGACGGCTCTGGCCAGTCGTCCTTTCGGGCCCTGAGGAAGTCTATCCCCTCCAGCTGATGGCTTTTTGACCTTCCCCTTGTGTTTCCCCTTTGGGACGGCGAGCAAGGGATCGATCACCGCAATCCTAAAGCGACGGTATGCCAAGGACGACAAGGGAACAACCCTATCTGGCGCACTAGCGGCCTCCGCACTGGCTTCAGCCCTTGCCAGCAGCTCCTTCGACCCATTCTCCTCCCAGCCCCACTTCTTCAACTCATCCAACTTCTTATCCCTCAACTTCTGCGAAATCTTCTCCCTAGTATCGTCCTCCCTGATATCCTTCGCAACATCAACAAACATCTCGTTGAGACGGAGCCATCCCTTGTCCTCATCCACAGCTCGTTTGACGTAGTGACGGTTCACGTAGTTCAATAACCGATTGACGGACTGCGCACCGGCAGAGTAGCGGTTAAAACACGGGATGAGGTAGTGGATGAGTGTGGAATCATCGTGGGGGGCACCCAAAAATAATTCTTTGGCCACTTCCGTGTAATACTTGTCCACCTCTTCGTAAAGGTCTGTCCCGCTGACGGGAGGCCTCTTCTCGCGGTCACGAGGGTACGGGTACGGTGGCTCGGACGACTGAGTCGTAAAATAATTGTAGACGTGGGTGTGAACGCCCATGTGGTAGGTGGCATCAATCGAAGGAGCCTTGGAGGTGTCGTTCGAGGGAGAACGCATGATATGGTCGAGTGCCGGTTTGACATAGGCCCACAACAGGGGTAAGGACGAAGCAGGATTTCCACTACCTGTAGCAGGGTTGGCCATCAAGGCCGTCGCGGGCATTTTACCTGCGACAACCTGCTTTCCCTTGTCGTCAGACATTTGTGGAGGGAAAAGTGGGGAGCTGGTGAAAACCGGAATGTGGAAGCGGCTGAGAGCTAACAAGAAAAACCTTGAAAGCTAAATCACGTCCTAGTCCACGTGGATGCCGGAAGCAGATACACCCTTTTGTCCCATCTGCCACCCCCCGTTCACGTACTTACAGCCCCCGCAGACAAGGACCCCTCCATAACAGGTTTCGCCAGGATGTCGAGCGAGGGAACGTGCAAAAACCCTCAACAATTGAAAATTTCGAAAATCAGATGGGGGCGTTCATCTCCCGACATGAATTGATCCATCGGCCCAACAAGATGATACAATGAGACATAAGTAGAAAGGTGGGAGGAAGGGTAATGATACAAATGATGATAAGACAGAAGGGAATGGATACATAGATGAAAAGTCCCGGTATAATAATCCACTAAAGCTGGGCGTGAACGATAAGCCCAAGGAACAGAGCGAAGGAAGTTGGAAGGAGGGTGTAGAACAACAGGATAAACAGGATAAACGAACCTAGACGAGACCCAACACAACGGTCGCCCTCAAACTAACCTCCTTGGTAGCCGGTCCCTCGCCCAGACCCTCTTCTCCACCCCCAACTTCCAAATACTCCTCAGTCCTCAACGAACTACTCTTCCAACCCCAACTCTGACTGATAGAAAACACGTCGGGAGCACTAGTGAACTGCGTGAGCGAAGCGCCCGTCGCACTTGGACACGAAATAGTAAAATAAGCGGAGATCGAAGCTCGTGGGTCCCGGTAGGGTTGAGGGGGCATTATGGGCGACGAGGTGGCCGGTAAAGTATGCAGCGTACTGGGAAGGGTAGTCCCAGGTGAAGAGGAGAGACTAGCGGTGCCATAAGGCGACTGCGAAGTCGGGTGAGAAGGCGAGGAAACTGGGGTCGAGCTCCTGGAGTTAGGTGTCCTAATGGAAATACCCCCAACCGAATGCACCGAAGTCGCCGACGAACTCTCTCGAACAGGCGCGGCGGAAGCATTCGACAACACCCTCTCCCTTTCCCTCATCGTAATCAAAGGACTAGGAGCGCTGGCAGGGGGGACGGGATCCACACTCGACTGCCTATGCAAATACACCCCAAGTTGTACAGCAGGTGTACCCGCCGAACCCTTCTTCCTAACAACCTGCACATAAACGTTAAACAAACTCCCCGCATACCAAACCGTATGACTATGCAATCGCGATTTCTCCTTGAGCCAATCGACATCCCAGAACTCCACACCGAACCGGAAGGGAGGGTAAGGGGACCAGCGGGTTTTCCCATTGGAATCATGTGCGAGGCATGTAGATGCCGAGTGTTGTTGAGAAGAGGAGGAAAGTAAACCGAAGAAGGTTTGTTCTGAAGTGGATAGACGAGAGACTTTCTTTGGGTCGGAAGGTTGTGCAGAGGGTGTCGCGAATAATTCGTCCATCGAAGCGTTCTCCAAACCTGTGGTATCGCCGATACGAACAGAAGAATCTCCTGGGATAGGGTAGAATGGTCTTTCTTGTTCGTCACGAGTCTTGCCTCTATCAGATGAAAGAGTCGTGAGGATATCAGAGGTTTGGAGTGTTAGACCGAGTTCTTTGTCACGGGGTGGAGGTGTAGATGGGATGGGTGATGTACTAGTTGTTGGTTTGACCATGATGTGATGTCGAAGCAGTGATTGACCCCAATGCGACGCTTGAAGGACGGACGCAGGAACGTAAGGACGACCAGTGGAAGGAGAGACGTCTTTCTCGATGAACATTAGATCTTCAAAGCTCTACAACAAAAACCGTAAGACCATCAGCGATCTAGCACCAACAAAGTCAAAAGCTCATAACAAAACATACCATATGAGGATAATATATCCCTCGAGCAAACATCTCCTCCCACTCCCTCTCCTCATCAGCCCTAACCCCTCCTCCCCTCCTCCTCATCTCAACAACACCCTTCGCCAAATCATACCTCTCCCTCTCAGCTTTCACAAACAAGAAATCCGACGATATCAAAGCTCGGATCCACGAAGGGTCCAAACCTCCTCTTCGCCATATAACGGGGATAGGTACTCTCGGTGTTGAAGGGGTAGTGGATGAGGAAGACGAAGATGGCAGGGAGTTGGAAGGAGGGATGCGGGAACCGGTTGTAGTAGGTCCTGGAACAGTGGTCGCACGTCTCCTAGACGAAGTCGGAGGCGGAGATAACAAGCTAACCACACCCGACTCGGCCGAACCATTCAGTCCCATCCCAACAGCCTCCTGCTCATAACCCAAAATATCCTTTCCCCACCTCGCAAGCCAACAAGCAACAGCCTCGCCAACCTTCCCACTAACAGCTCCATAATGGAACGCCATCTCTTCATGTCCTCGTTCCTGGTCGTTTGACTCGGACGTAGGTGAAGCAGAACTGCTGCCTCCCCCTCCTTCGTCTTCGTGCTCCCGATCGGGAAAGATGAACCCTGATTCGGAAGATGCGTTCGTCTTGTCGATAGCAAGGTATTCGAGGTGTTTGGCCAAGTCGACGTCATCGTCTGTTCCTTCTTCCTTGGAATTGGTTTGGTCTTCAGTTTGTTCCGGTTCTTCGGGTATCATAGGTGTAGGCATCGGAGTAGTCCCATTCCAACCACCAAGAGACTCTTCATTGATGATCTTCGCAACGTTCTCCAACCCAACAGCAGCACCCTCACACTCCTCTCCCTCCCCTTCAACCTCCCCAATCCCCTTCCCAACTGCAAACCCAAGATATCGCATGACAGTTTTCGGCCCTACGCTTCCCAAAATCGTGCCCAATGCTTGTGTGGCTATGCTTGGGATTGAGATGTAAACGGAGGTTGCGAGGAGGGAGAGGAGGAAGCGGGGGGTTGCGGGCTGGTGGCCTGGTGGCATTGGGATGGGGGTGTATGGTTTGGAGTTAGAGGTGGTGGATGGGGAGAAGGAGGGAGTGAGGGGGTAAGATGGGGTTGGGATTAGGGATGGGCAGATGTGGAGGGGTGGGCCACCACCGTAAAGACGGGCTATGCATATTCTGGAAGAGGAAGATCGCGTTAGTGACTGAAAGCATCATTAATGACAAGACGGGAATCAAAGGAGGCGCCTTCAGCGGGGTCGGTGAGTTCATTCCACATACGCAGCAACATAACGACGCGACAGGGCACTCCTGCTGATCACCAGCGTCCGAGAAACACGGTGCGCATGACTATCCACTGACAGTAGACGCCCACTGACACATAATGTATCCGAGCTTCCATAGATAGTTCGGAGATGGATGGGAGATAAAGAAGAAAGTTAAGGTGCGCAGTACGTCATGTGCCAGGCCTCGAGCCGATAAAACCCCGGGCTTAGCCAAAGCAGCAAGGGCCAGTTCAGGGTAAGACAATCCCATGAATGGGGTAGCACTTTAGGTTTTCCCTTAGTGCCAGCGAACGGGGCGGGGTTGACGAGTGGGTCAAAGCCCAGCCACGCCAACGAAAGCCACGGTGTGCTTCGGAGGCAGCGAAAATACTCGGCCTCGACGTGGAGAAAGACGATCCAGAGGTCCGGTTCTTTGAGAAGGGGTCGCGGACTTACTCAAACGCTGTGAGCGTGGTGAGTCAGCGGATGGACGGGATGATGAGGGGCAAGGACGTACCAGCTCTAGTGATGTTTGGGTCATCAAAGACGACCTCCACTTCGTCTGGCTGAAGGGTGCCTCTGTACTTGTGCGCTGATTCGACGAAACCTGCAGTGAAGAGTGATTGAAAAAAGCCCTGCGGACACCACGTTGCATCAGCGGGCTGAACGGAGGAGATGGAGCGAAAAGCGAGAGCACTAACGGCCTGGATGAGAACTACGCGGTGAAGTTTGTAGAGGGCATGCCATGAGCCGCGAATTCTGAGGGTGACATCTGCGGTGCTGCCGTGGAGGAAGGAGGTGTAGAGATGGTGCTGGATATCGGAGGGGGAAGGTTTTGGATCTGGAGAGTGCATATAGCGATGTGGGTCAGTGAAGGAGGCGGAGATGATGGGCTTGTGCAGGTTCGGGAGAGAGCAGTGCGTCCGAAGATACGACGGAGATGGAGTGCCAGCCATAATCAGTCAGAGTAATCGACAGAGAAGAGCAAATCCAGGCTGCCAGGAGTATCTTTAGGTAACTTTAAGGTTAGGGTCCCACGGCCCGGATCACTAGACCGTTGGTCACAGGGGCCGTCACATGTGAGGGTTGCTGGTCACGCGTCACAACAGTCATGTCTGCGTACGCCCAACCACATCCAAGATTCTCCGTCCTCTCCTCCTCGTCCCTCTCCTCCGCAGATCACTCTTCTCCCACCAGTACAACCAGGTTCTCTTATCCCTCTGCCCCCTCAATCAACACCACCCTCGTAGGCTCACCAAAGCCATCAGCCGTTCGACCCAATATCTATGACAGACCACTCAACAAGACCCGCACTGCTGAAGTCTCTTCTTCCGCCTTTGCCTTTCTCTTCTCAGAGGTAGTCCAGTATACACAGAAACGTGTGGCGGGCATCACAGATCTCGAGCGGAGGTACGTCCACGAGGTTCACATACCGGCGTCTCATTGACACCTGCGTAGATTAAACACACTCGGATATCGTATCGGAACACGCGTGCTGGAGCTCATGGTATGGCGCACCGAATCCACTGGAAAAGCTCCCAAGCGAGAGATTCGTTTCCTCCCTACCTTGATGTTCATCCACACTCAAGTCTGGCGAGCCGTCTTTGGAAAACCCGCAGACGCCCTTGAGAAAAGCGTTGAAAATGAAGACGAATGTCAGTTTTCCTCCCTGTATGCGCATACACTTGCCGATAGTAGTCCTAGATATGATCATCGACAACGACCCACCCATCACTCGCAACATATCCGTTCCTCGCGACATGAGCTCCCTCAGTTGTTCTTCTTACACCGCCGGTATCGTAGAAGCCGTACTGGACGGCTTGGGTTTCGTAGGCTCCTCGTCTCTCATCTCATCTCCCACTTCTGATCGATTATCCAGCCCGCTCGCGTGACAGCACACAACACCCCCACCCAACAATACCCAGGACGTACAGTCATTCTCATAAAGTTTGAAAAGTCTGTACTTGAACGTGAAGAAGCTATGAGTGCTAAATAGTTTCTGCTTTACTCTTGCCCGTGTATGTACTGGCTTACAGATGATATGATCGTGGTTGGGGCTTATCTTATCTTATCTTGTATCCCCTTCGCCTGCTGTTTCTATCTTCCAAGAACCACCCATAAACGAACCGAAGGAATGCCGCCCAACTAGCATCCCGATCATAAGGGATCAGCATCGTATAAAACCTCCATACGAACATTCACTCCATTCCATCTGACACCGCAATCACCCCCACGATGGTCACCATCCGCTCCATAAACATCGAGCCTCCTCTCATCAACACCTCCTGTGCTTGGGCGTCCGACCTTTCCCAACTCCAAGAGTTGTACGATTGTCCACATACGGGAGCTGTGACCACTAGGACCGCTACGCTTGATGGGTTCACCGAGACGGAGGAGCATACGGTATGTAACACCCTCTCACTGCATCCTTTCGTTCACCACTCCTGACCTGGGTAGGTTCGTCAACAGGTGGTATTCACGATAGATGGAACGACGTCGTTAAACTCATATGGATACTCACCTCATCCACTCTCGTCCTATCTATCTTGGATACGGACCATACTCTCACAACCATCCGCATCCAACAAATCCAAACCATTCATCATATCAATCACATCTTCCTCCCCACCAGAACTCACCAAAATGGTCCAATTCATCCAACAATTCCGATCTTCCCTACCCACCACCCCATACTCGCTGATAGCGATAGAACTAAACACTTCATGTCCCAACATCCCCACAAAACCTCCACCAGCATACAACCCACCCACTCTCCTCCCTCTCCTAACCGTCCTGGCGGAAGCGGTGAGCAAAGATGAGAGTTTGACTGTAGGCTTGAAATTGGCTCCGTTCTTATACCGAGCTCAGTTCGTCGATCTGCTCGAGTGTATCTCGTCCACTTTGCCCAATTCGCCGTCGTCGAAAAGCCCATTCGCGTTCTTCACGTGCACGAACACGTTAGGCAACTCCCTCCTCTTGCCCTCCCTCGCTCCCCCCTCTCCCACTGCCCTCCCATCTTTCTCACTCCCGACACCCCTCGGAGGCCTAGCAGGCGCCTCTCTGCACCCTTTAGCACTAGGCAACGTCTACACCTTCACCCAACTCCTCTCTTCCTACCCTCATCTTTCTCTGAAGGAGATCGTGGTTATTGGTGTTGGAGGTGTTAGGGATGAGGAAGGCGTGAGGAGGATGAGGAAGGTTGGGGCTCGTGTTGTTGGGTGTGCTAGTGCGTTTGGGATGGAGGGTGTGGCGGTTTTTGGGAGGTTGGTTGGAGGGTTGGACGATTAGGGTGCCAATGTCCATTTTGTGTTTGGGGCTCAAGGAATTTGGGGGATGGGATGGTTTATTTGGTTGACTACGGATTTGTACGAGAAAATATATGGTCGTGTATGTAGCAACTATTGACTGAGCGAAAGAGAACGAAGGCACCGAGAAAGATATACATGTGAGGGAGACTTGGAAGTACATAAACAAAAGGAGGATTTAGTTGTTAACGGTGTTGATAAAGGCTACAGTGGGTTTTCAAAGAATAAAAAGAAGATGGATGGGCGCTTTATGGGAGGGGTGAGATGGATATTTGTTAGCGTTTGGGAAGAAAGTTGAGAAAGAAAAAAGGATAAATGACGAATAAATCACACCGCGACCTCCCGAAGATCGAACAAAAGTGCGCACCCCGACTCAATCTCCACCCAAGTTCATCGTCCCACTTCCACAATACGTCCCGGACTCTTCCCAGCCTCTATTGTCGTACGAACCACGAGTGACGTTATCGATACCGATCCCGTCCAAAAAACTCATATCGACGAATTCGGAGTTGAGAGGGTTTTGGAACTCGTTAGCGAGGAACGGATTTGGGTTGAAGAATAATGACATTGGATCTTGTAGGTGTTGGATTTGGTCGTTGTATTGGGTTTGGCTCCGAGGCGGTGAGTTGATAGGGAAAGGAGGGAGTGAGGAGGCGGATGGTGGGTACATAGTGTTGGGATCGAAAAGGGGGTCATGGAAGGCAGGGGGTTCGTATGTTTGAAGAGACGCTAGGAGATTAGATGACGGGCGGGGATGGGGATGTGAAGAAGAGAAGTGTTGAGCCGGAGGAAGAGGTATATCCATGTTGGGGAATGACTCGTGCAGCCGGAACTCAGTCTGAGAACGTTGGACGGATGGCGGGATTTCGAGGAGAGGCGTTATGGGTGTTACGGGGGAATCTGGGGTCATTGGGGTCATCGGATAGTGGGTCTGAGAAGGAAAGTTAGCGGGGGTTAGGACAAGATGGTGGGACGACGACGTACATATCTTTGATCTGAAATCGATGGTAAAGACCAGCACACAGCGGGGGACATGACAGCCGAAGAAGGGGGAAGGAGGGGGCTCCGAAAAGCAGGGGGGTTGGGAAAGTGGGATTCAGGTTTCTCGGGACTCCATCCTTCGACGACAGGCATTTTCTTGACAGCGGAAGGTGCGACCGGGGAAGAATGCGCACTCTGCTCCCCACCGGACTCGCTGTCGAGTTCAAGGGCATCGATTTCGTCATCAAGTTCCTTGATAGCCTCAGCCAACTCGTCGCCATGTTTTCCCTCCAGGAGAAGCTCAGCAACTCTGCGATCGCGTAACAACTCTCGGTTACCCTTCCTCCTAACATTCCTCTTCACGGGTTTCCGAGTCCGAGTCCGAGGAGCAAACTTGTAGTTTGGGTACATCTTACGATGTGCGAGTTTGACTGCCTCGGCTTTGGCTTTCCATTGTTGTCTCTCTTTCTCGGAGAGACTGTGCCAACAGTGGCCAATGATACGAGAGATGTGTCGGTGATCACGTTCGACGAGATAGGATATTTTCCCGGAACGGCATAATTCGGTACGGAAGAGCACGAAGGCGTTTTGGGGACGAGGAATATGCTTCCGGTTGGTGGGACTGGGTCTCTGTGAGGGCGAGGGAGACGGTGAGGAACCAGCAGCGTGGTGATCATAAGAGCGTGCTCGGCGGGGAAGAGGTGCAGGCGAGCATTGGGACCTAGGGGAGGACGGGCTGGCAGGGGCGGTGTATACGGAGGCACCATCAAACGTAGGCCAATCATCCGACGAGGGAATTAGAGGTTCATCGAATGCCGGCTCGGAGACAAAGTCATAAGAGATGGCTTCAGATTCTGTCACCCCACCGCTGTCTGGAGTAAACATGAGTACTTGGGATCCTACAAAGCCGAGTGGCACACTTACATGGGGAGGGTACGAAGCGGTACTGCTGTTCACGGTCAGCGGGCATGAGGGCGCAAAGAGGGGGGGTGAGAGAAGGTGCAACATGACGATGGGCGCGTCCTTTAAAGAACGGATATCAGTACACCGTTTCATGGTGAGCAGAAGAAAGGCTCTGCCGGACAGCGGAAACTTTGCCCTGTCGGTTAGCACATACTCGATTAGGCAAGAAGTGAAGAAAGCGTGAAGGGGTGTGATTATAGAGTAGGGCTCTAGATAGCCCGACTTGATCTTATCGCGAATGTGGTGGCACTGCACCCTCGCTATAATCACATCTGTCAGGCCGGCTCCTCTCCCGGTCACACATGAGGCTCGCATTTGCATTTTGGGTGCTGCTTGCGGAGATTTCCTGGCGTAGTGGGACCTTCCGACTTCCCGAGGGTTGTGCTGGGTTCCGATCCGACTTTCCAGACTTTCGCTGTTTTGCACATTTGAGGAGAACAGTAACCGGGAGGGGACGCCACACAAGCTTCACGTGGATAGTCTGTGAAGTGGTGACGGGATTCATAGTCTCCATCATATCAGCAGGCTGACGGCAAGGACTTTGAAACGGTAAGATGCGCCGTAAGTACCCTCGCAAGTCAGGATCTTGTAGACTAACAGTGCAGGAGCAGTCTCCCGTTTTAGATTGTCAAATCGACGCTGGGCTCCGTTAACTTTGTCGGTTTCTTACGCAAGATTGAATATCAACCACGAGGAGCGAGAGAGTCAGATGGGTGTTGCCCAGAATTGCAAAATTTGCCACGTGCCGCTACTTTTCTGGAAACAGGCGCATCAATCACGAGACGTCGGGCCCGACGCGTCGGCAGGTTCCAAACCGACGCTTCAATCGTGGAATCAACGTTGCGTTTGACTCCCGCTCGGTGCCGCCTGCACCTCGACGCGCCTTATTTAAACGTGCTGCCCCGTTACAGGTCGGCAACAACTTAACTCTCTGCCCTCACTCAATAAACCATGCCTCCTCGCAAGAAAGCCGCAGACGGCGCAACCGCCGCCAAACCTACAAGGACCAGCACCAGGGCTAAGGCCCCTGCATCGAAGACAAAGCCTGCCTCCACTTCCAAGCCTGCCTCCACATCGAAGCCCACGTCCAAGCGGGCTCGTGCGCCTCCTTCTGATGATGAAGACGGACCATCTACCAAGAAGGCTAAGGTGGATGAAGTTCAAGAGGAGGATGAAGAGGAGGAGGACGTGCCAAAAGTTGATAGCGAGAAGCCAAAGAAGATGGTTAGTGTACCACAATATTTCATTTATCATTCTCAGATTGTTCACCCTCTCGTACTGCAGGTAACCGTAGTGAAACGTGGTGCTGCACCCGTGGACCCACAATCCGGCAACGTTGGTCAGTTGTGAAACACCGCGCGCATATACAGTGCTGAAGACCCCATTAGATACACATCAAGTGCTGTCGACCCCCGAAGGTGTCTGGGATGCCATGCTCAATCAGACCGACATCAACAAGAATGCGAACAAGTCAGTATTATATGAGCACCGGCACAGAGCCTTGAACACGCATGTCTAATGCTCAGTTCCCCACGTCAAGGTTCTACGCCCTTCAATTGCTGCATCCCATTGGCAACTCTGGCTCCTGTACGCTATACACCCGCTGGGGTCGGATTGGCGAGAGCGGCCAGAGTCAGCGAAAGGTATGATGATCGAATGTTTATGTCACATTCCTATCTGAATTCCTCGCAAGGGTCCGTTTGATCCTGTTACAGCAGTTCGAGAATTCAAAAAGCAGTTTAAGAGCAAGGCCTCGACGGATTGGGAGAACAGAGTCGGGATGATCCCCAAGAAGGGTATTGTAATGTCTCGTTTCTCTCATAAAAGTCGCTGACTTTCTTCATGTAGGAAAATACTATTGGATTGGTACGGCGTTCTTTTCGCCAGATAGTCGAATCACTAACTCTGACTGGCCTTGGTTAGAGAGATCATTTGAAGACGAAAAAGACGAAGACCAGGATGACACCCCTAAGGCTGAAGGCTCGAAGCAGGCCGAAGAACCGCCACCCGAATCAACCCTGGCTCTGGAGGTTCAGGTATATTACCCTCATTCTTTATCCATCCAATCGGCTTTCTGAACATGTGCGTTTTCAGGAACTTTGTAAACTCATCTTCTCCACAAAGTTGGTATCCTTTTTCGCTTGCTGATGGATATCCACCGATTGTTTTGACAGACTTGTGAACGAGACCTTGTCTTCGATGAACTACGACGCCAACAAACTCCCGCTTGGTAACATCAACATAGTGCCCTAAACCGTCAAGCCGCTGATGAATACCCTTGCAGGCAAACTCGCAAAGTCAACGATCTTGAATGGATTTGCAGCGCTAAAGGTACGCCCTTTCATATTGGCAACTCTGACTTGACCCACCTTAGCTAAATCACCTTCTTATCCCTGAAGCTTTTGGCCGAGGTGATCGAGAAACCAGATGGCGATATAGCGAAGCAATTTGGCAATTATCGTGCCGCTTGCGAGGAGCTCAGCGGAAGATACTACTCGTACGTGAATTTGTATGCAACGTTTTGTGAGTAACTGACGGTGATGTATTACAGGATTATCCCGCATGCATTCGGTCGTAACCGCCCGACAACCATCGCCGATATGATTACACTAAAGAAGGTTCGTCCACTATGTGATTATGGCCTCCGTCTCATAATAAACCCATCTCCCTAGGAACTCGAACTTGTGGATGCCCTCGGTGACATGGTCAACATTATAATCCTCAAGATGGCCATACATCGTTGACTGACCGCCGTCGCACAGGAAATCGCACAAAAGCTCATCAGCTCCACAATTTTAGCGGATGAGCAAGGGAACCCTCTCAACCCTCTGGACGCTCACTTCAGATCCCTTGGCCTCTCTTGTATGGACCCTGTCGAACCCAAGAGCCAAGAGTTCGCCACCTTGGAGAGATACACCTACGAAACACATGGTGCAACTCATAGCCATTTCAGGACCCAGGTGCAGCATGCTTTCCGTGTTGAGAGGTGAAAAACCAGCTTCATTGATCTCCTGATACCAGTCTCACTGTTTTCTACCAGGAAATTCGAGACGGACGCTTGGAATGCCGCCGGATTCGATGATACCTCTGATGGAGAGCGGCTTTTGCTTTGGCATGGCTCTCGTTCCACGAATTTCGCTGGAATTCTGAGCCAGGGCTTACGTATTGCTCCTCCCGAAGGTGTGCCTACCATTACGCTAATCACATCATCTTTCCTGACGTATTCTGTGCAGCTCCCGTTACTGGTAAGTCCGAGTCGAACTTGCTCCCCTCCGCGCCCTTCACTGTGATCCAGGGTATATGTTCGGGAAGGGCGTTTACTTTGCCGACGTGAGTCATGCCTTCCTATTTATTTGTGTGCGACCTAAAGTTCTTTTGTAGATGATGTCCAAAGTCAGTCACTACATATCCTCGCCTTTTTCTGACCTCACCCAAAGCTTTCGGTAGTCGGCTGGTTACTGCCATGCATAGTAAGTTCGTTCCTCTTGTCATCATTCTGCTCCTCGCGATTGAACACTATGATGCGAATAGTATGAGCAACCAAACAGGCTTGCTCCTTCTTTGCGAAGTCGTAGCGAAGCCATTTTTTGAGCAGACCAACGCGAACTATAATGCGGATGAGGACTGCAAGGCAAACAACAAAATGTACGTCTGTCACGGATGTCAGACTGGCGACTGGTTGCTCATCTTTACTGGCTGCAGGTGTACGAAAGGTATTGGCATGACCCAGCCTGTGGCTTGGCAAGATGCAGGCGAGGCATTGGGACACGACGGCTTACGGGGCTGCCATATGCCAAAAGGACCTGGGCAACATGTACCTACTCCTGGCGCATATTTACAGTACAACGAGGTGGGCTTCTTTAGTCTCTGTCGAAAGCTTCCTCAACTGACACTATCACAGTATATCGTGTATAACGCTGCTCAGATTCGCCTACGGTACTTGCTCATGGTCAAAATGGACTGAGTGCGGGTTCTGGCTCTTCCACCTTCTATGCTGTTGGGATACATAGGTCATGTTGTAAATTACTCCTTCCAAACTTCTTCCGCGGTGATGGATATAATAGAATCGTTTAGCACATAGACATCGATAAGACACGAGCTGTCCTTCACTCCAGTGGAATGCACAAGAAGAATGAAACAACAACTATTGATAGATTGAATGAATACTCGATGCAGACATCGATGATTGGCAAAGCCACGAAGCACCAGTTACTCATGACTTAGGAGAGGTGTCCTTGACCTCCTCCAGAGCTTCCTTTACAGGAAGACTACTTTGAATTTCCGCGATCATCTTGTTGGGACCTTCCTGCTTCTCTACAACAGCAAGATGCGCGAGAATGCCAGCCGCGATACCGAAACTTGCGCCCGCAGCCGTGCTTGTGAGCAAAGGTGCATATTTTGCTAATAAGAGTCCTCCAGCAAGGGCGCCAGCTGCACCACCGTAGGACGCGAATTGATCAACGTGATTCTGTTGTTTGTAAGCGACATACGGTTAGCGTAATTGACAAGACATACCTGGCTGGAGTTCTCCCGCAGACGATACGCTCGATCTTGTATACCAACATCAGCTACATTTCTCAAACGCCCCCATCCCAAGAAGAAGCCTGCACGGCAGTGAGGGTTAAGGAGGCTGAGAGGGCAGTTTCAATTGGAAATTACCAATAGGAGGCCCCCACACAAAGGTACCAACAGCAGTCGCCCTAAAACAACGGGGCGTTAAATGGAGTAACGAAGGCCTGACATCGGGCCCTTTACCTCAGGAATCGGGGGAGTGTCAGCCGCTTCCGAAAGTAGAGGATGGCTGCAAAGACGGGAGGAACTACGAGCGAATTTGCTTGCACAACTATTTGGAGATACTGTTAGCGCTCTGTACGCACGAAGGAGATTGGGATCGCCTTACGCTTGAATGTTGTGTGTGATACGACACGCCAGTAATCCTCGTCGACGGTTGTGTCAAAGTCTGTTGAGGACGACATCAATGATGAAGGCTTGCGGGATATGGGGCAGGGAAGACGCTCGTTGCTTGTAGTTCTTGTTTCAGATAAATAACGCAGGAGTAAGATGGCGACGAGTCCACTCGGCACTGAAGTAAGTAATTACTGAACGCACACGTCTGATTCGGAACGAAATTCATCACATAGTGTCACGAGAAATGTGACATGTGACAAGTGGACTTACTGTCTTACAGACCAATTACAGACGTCCATCAAGTTGGCTGACTGACATTCTTCGCAACTCAAGACTCTGAGTTCACCACGAAGTTCGACCAAACTTGTTGTGTCTACAGACCCCTTTTCTTTAGGTGTTACAAGTCATGGGATTCACTTACCGTTCCCCTGGATAGAGAAGGCGGTGTGGGCGCGGTTGACACATGCATTGAACTTGATCATCCTCTCCGCATCTGGATATCTTACTCGGTGGCTGATCGTTTCATCAACTAGAAGATTGAGAAACTGTGATAATCCCACCCTCGTGCCCCCTGCGTTATCGGTATTGCACCTGTACAAGGTTCGTAGATCCACCCCGTGATCTTCCTTGTCGCACTTTATAAAAGCATCTCCTCATCATCAGTAAATGTAGAGAGCACCCCTCAGTACTCCCAGGTACGACCCGCCCTTACTGATATCCTGATGCAATACAAACACTTATCGTTCTCGTAGGCCACCTCTATTACAACATGGACATCTTCCTTCGCCAAGTACCCCCGGAACTGGGTGAACCTGAGATAAAGATTGCCTTTTCCAAGATACTCCACCGTCCTCCGTTTCAGCGCTCCGATGCGCCGCTGATCAATTTCGACATCCGTCTATTTCCCCATCGACACCGCCATGGTCAGCATCGTGGGATGGGAAATCTCACTCTGCCCACCGTCGAGGTTGGCGAGCTGCTGCTGGGGTTGTATAGCCAGATCACAATCGGGGCTCACACCATCGATCTGTCCCGCAGCAACCGTAGTGTCAGCGAGGGCGTTTTAAAGAGGATCACTGCTACCAGGTGGAAGGATCCCATTGACCTACAGATGGAAAGGAAACGCAAAGTGGAGGGGTCGACACCCATTCCTCTGCTTCGCTGTTCCTTCGGACGTCTGTGTCGCGATGGTGTATTCTCCGCTGAAGTTGACTTCAGAGATCAGGGTCTCACAGTTGCGATGGACATGGAAAATCGCCAACTCAGGCTGACTTTTCCGGAACCCTCAGCGTCAATTTCTACAGAGGATCCCTTGTCTCTGATTTTTGGCCTGCTCGGCCGCCGGGTGGAAGAAGTAGTCTTTGGCGCTTCTCAGATAGTGGCACTTGTGGCCTCGGAAAAAGAACGCTCCATCTACCTCGAGTCCAACACCCAGCCAATCTTCCAGGCCCAACGTTCGCACAATATTTTCTCAGAGGACTCACCCCCCGACCGCTCTTCCTGTCTCGCCGGACGTTCGACGATGGCGTACTTTTCTCGTGGTGTATACCTTTCCTTCCCACGCGCCGAACAATTTAATCAGTTCCGGCAAAGGCGTGGTATGCTGAACCTACCTCGCCTGATAGACCTCGACATTCCAATTGTGGCCCGAGGGATATACTCGGAGACTCGTCTCGAGCAGGCTCACGATGCACTGGGAAGAATGGAATTCGAGGTCGCATTCGAATCAGAGCGGGCGATGGTCATCGGTTTACTCGAGCCCTCTGAGATAGTGGCTTTACACAGCCTTCTCCCACAATTCTCACCGAAGTATGGGTCCACCTTTTCTGCCATCTTTCGCACATTCATTGCAGGTCTGGGAGTCCCAGGCTTCGGCCGAGGCCGTCGACGTCCTCAGAATGTCTCCCGGATGCCCTCAGAACCCGTGGCGTCGACGCTACTGGTCCAGCTTGAAGCGGCTGCCTTGAAGTATCAACGCCAGCTGTCTCGCCCGAGGCAACGACTGCGGTTATCGCCAGCTTCAATCCGCGCCTTCCATCTTACCATCACTCCTTCTACCCGCATCATGGAAGGTCCCCTCCCAGATCGATCTAATAGTATTTTGCATCGGTTTGGCCATCATGACTCGTTTTTGCGGGTCTCTTTCGAAGATGAAGGGCGTGGGCCCTTGAGTAGTAGACTCGAAATGTCCATTGATGCTCTGCTCAACACCAGGGTTTATAATGTGCTGACAGGGGGACTGAGACTGGCAGGTCGGAGATACGAATTCCTTGGGTGGTCTATGAGCGGGTTACGGCTTCATTCTACCTATTTTGTCCGCCCTTTTAACTCCGAGGATGGCAATCGAATAGGAGCGAACGAGATTCGTATGCAATTGGTACGCCTTTTCTTTTCCAAAAATCAGACAATTAAACCTTGAGCGACGCAGGGAAACTTCGAACATCTTCTCTATAAGCCAGCTCGCTTGGGGGCTAGATGGGCTCAAGCATTCTCCGACTCCGACCCTACTGTAGAACTGGCGGAGGGCGAGATGAAGGAGATACCCGACAAGATTTCCGAAGGAGGATCGTTGTTCACAGATGGCAGCGGTACGATGTCGACCGCTGTGCGTGACGAAATATCTTCAATCCTCGGCCAGACTAGGGATGTATCGGCAGTTCAGATCCGACTTGGCGGTTTGAAAGGTATTTTTGTTGAAGACCCGACGTTGCAAGGCAGGGTGGTCTGCTACCGCAGATCTCAGAAGAAATTCGAGGCACCCCTAGCGCGGATGCTGCACGTCACTTCTACGTCCTTCAAACCTATGCCTATGTATCTCAATCAACCTCTAATCCTTCTCTTGGAGCACTTAGGGGTCGATGGTCAATACTTGTTCCTGCTGCAGCAGAACGCAATAGCCGAGGTATCCACAGTCAGGACCTGCCTCCCAGACGCTTCGAGAGCCTTTTCTCAGCATGGTCTCGGTGCCTCATTCAGGCTGCCTTCCCTGTTCCAAAACCTCCGATCGCAATTAAACCTCGATTTGAAGGTTACGGGAAGACCAGTAATTCGGCATCAGCTCGTCGACTCCTGTTTATGGTTTGGCGTCACACACATCCTTAGGGAAATCAAGTACCGTGCTCGCATCCCTGTCCCCGGTTCCTACACCCTCATAGGAGTGCCGGATGAATGGGACTGTCTAAATGAGGGAGAAATTTTCGCCACTATCTTTGACCCACGAACGGGAGACTTGCTACCTATCGAGGGACGGGTTGTCGTCACCCGCAGCCCTCAGTTACACCCCGGCGATTTGCAGCTCGTGCAGGCAGTTCGCCGTACACAGTTGGAGCATTTGAGGAATGTGGTCGTATTTCCTTCGAAGTACGTTGAAAAACACCGTTTATCCACGATCACCCATTGAGAAAGCTAACCGTTTTCCCAGGGGATTTCGCAGTATGCCTTCTATGCTAGCAGGTGGTGATCTCGATGGAGATATCTTTAACCTCATACTGGATGTAGGTCGGGATCATTACTCAAAAACTCGCCCATCTGACATTATCCCGCCCGCCCAAGCCTAAGCTCCACAGTCATTACAATGCGACTCCTGCCTCTTACGAGGGACTCCCTGACAAAGTTGTCCCCTCACCCTGCACCGTTGATGATGTTGCAAGATTTTTTGTCGACTATGTATGACCCCAGCGTATTCCTACCACAATTCTGACACCGGTTACTCACCGCCGCTTCCTTAGGTTAAGTCAGACTTGTTGGGTTATATCTCCATATTGCATCGAAGATGTGCCGACGTTGGTAGCCCGAGCGATGATATTTGTGTGCAGTTGGCGGAGCACGCTTCACACGCTGTTGATTACCCCAAAACTGGTGCAGCTGTCAATTTCAGAGACCTCCCCCGACCGCCTTCGCGGGAAAAACCTGACTTTCTTGCAGCCGAAGGCGTAGACCCTACCAATCATCCTGCGTACTACCCCAGTCCGAAGATTCTTGGACGACTTTTCCGTAATGTCCCCATGGAGGCCGATTCGATGGACGAGGAGGAATATCTTGAGCCAACAGCGGCTTCAGTCATCAGGACTGCGTTGCGCGGCATTGATACTACCGCCCTAGACCTTCCTCCACTTAGCCAGCCTTCAGATGACGACCTCTCTCCGATGAGGGATCTTTTTGAAGCGTACATCGACCAGTTGCGAACCATCGCACACGCTCATTCACTCTCGACTTACTATCGTCTTTCGGAAGGGGAGCTAGTGAGCGGCATGATTCATGCCCGGTGGACTGACCGTAGGAGGAGGCAGCGGTCCGTTGCTATGATGAACATTGAGGTCCGTGTCTATATCCCTGTGCTGAGACATGAATCTCACGGCTGTTCCCCAGACTCAAGAGCTCGCTAAGGCTGTTCGGCGAGAGCTTTATGGCGACGATGGTGGAGATGTTAACGAGGTAGTCGCCCAGCACGACGATGACCGTGTCCGTCGGCGTGGAAGTTTCACCCGTGCTTACGCAGCCTGGTTGGTTAGCGAGGAAATCTTGGAGAGTGACCCAGGCGCGTTTGGCCCACAGAGCTTCGGATTGATCGCATTGGGAGTGTTACTCGAGATGGTCAAACAATCACGTCAGATGGTATACGGTAGTGCGTGGTAAGGCGTAGCCATGCACACGTACAACCCGCTGTATACATAAGTATTAGAACTCATAAAAAAGCGTCGATGTCACGATGAGCGCTCGCAGGGAACACCTTCGCAGAGAAAAACACCTTGCTCCACAATATTCCGGGCACTCGCAAGACACCCTTCCAATAGTGGGATACCAGTGTGAGCATACGACCCACAGACCCAAATCGCTGGCATGGTGGACCCAACCTCAGGATCCAACCTCCCAGCTCCTTGTAACCACCCGAGCTGGCAATTTGCCTGCACAGAACACTGCCACCATCTCCTCTCTCGTTCCATACAAAGGCCTTGGAGGGCTTTCTTGGCTTCCCGAGTCAAGACTGCACGTTCTAGTCGAGCGACGGATAACAGAGTGCCGTCACGAGGGGGTATGATGGGATTCGTCGTTTGGTATACGGTCGGTGAATCGTGGGGATATGATGGTGGTCTCGGGAGGACATGAGTAGCCATGGCGTAGGTATAATCGACGCATAATTTGCTGCTCGAGTCCTCGAGGGATGGACGCGAATCATCTGCGGCGACAAGATTCAAGTCTCGTCGGTCCGATTGATTATCGGGCATCAATGATTCGTCTGTATGATTTACAACGACGGTGGGCTTGTATGTAAAGGTATCAAGGCATTGAATCAGGGAAGCGATATAGCGGCGTTGGGGAGAACTATGCCGGAGGGAAGTGCAGTAGGAGGATAGTATAGCTGAGGCGTGGTTGGCTTGCGTGGCGAGGATAATGTGGGAAAATCCGGAGTGCACGACAGAAGCTCCATCAGATGTGGTGCATTGAAGTGAGATAAGTCTTGGGTTCGTGACGTTAAGACTGATTTCGGATATGGGAGACGCTGTGTAAACGTGGTGGATCCCTCTCGAGAGAATGTTCACAATTTCGCGAACTCCGTTTGTCACGACGTAGTGATGAGTGCCGAAAGTCAGCCAAGTATAGTCTGTGCCAGGAGATGGCGAGGTGTCACATTGAGCCACTGCGAACCTAATACTCGGAGAAAGGGTGTGCGTACCTAGGAATTCTTCTACAGGATGATCGAGCACATCTTTCTCGGAAGCTGTGCAGACAGCTGAAAACAGAGGAACGAGCACGTGTCTTGTGAACTCCTCCCAAGACGCGTCCATTCCAAGCCATCGAGCAAGAAATCCGCGTGGTACTGTCTCTCGGGACCACTCTAGGAAGCTCATCTCGGAAGTTCTCGTGTTTCGGGTGAAGGGCAACGAGAGAAAGATCAATCTGGCGTAGTTGAAGACCAAGGCTAAGGTCAACAATGCAAATACACCATATGTCACAGCTGTCTCCGTCCATCGAAACCAGAATGTGTCCCCCTTCTTGCCCAAACCATTGGACAACATCGACGGCATTCCGACCCCGGCACGGCCAGAGGCGCCGTTGTATATCATAGTGGTCGTGATGGTGCGAGGCTCGCGAATTGAGGTGGAATTGGTGCGTGGCCAGGATAACAACGAGAATGAATAAGAGAAATCTCTTTTCCGAAATTTGACTCCCAACTGCTTGTACATGGATATCAATTGCGGGTAGTATCCTGGATAAGGATTGGTATAGCATCTGAAGATTGACTGGAACTCCACTTACCTCCTTGAAAACTTCTCATCGGTACGTCTACCCTCCACTGCGTGTCGGAATTGGGAATGGGCAACGAAACGGAATATGCATCCATCCCAAGCGTATCACTCTGGTTGGACCCGTGTTAGTTTGATCCATAGGAACTTGGGTTCCCAGTGGGTATAGCACACCTTTTCAAACAGATGGACCTCGAATTCGACCTCATCACTGGATGGCGACTGAGAGAGGAAGTGTGCAGCGGATAAACCAGCCAAACCACTCCCGACGACAGCGACTTTTACTTTTCTTGTCATGAGGGGATTTCAGGGATTGTCAAGACGTATTCCAGAACGGATGGAGATATTGGAGTTTGGGGGGTACGGCCTTGGGGTGCTGGAGACGAGAAATACCTGATTGTGAAAACTCTCACACCGAATGCGATGATGCAATCAGAACTGGGGAGGTGGCGAAATGTCTCCCGAATTTCCCTCCCGACCACGTAAGAGGACAGTCTTGGCAAACAATTGAGCTGGCTGCACGATGCGTAGGCCATGCAGAGAAGTTCAGAACGACACTGTCCGTGCTCCAGGGTGGCAATGGCATTCCGTGATGGCAAACTGGCGATCAAGACGCACAATTCGCGAAGGTGTCTATCAACGGTTATAAATCCTTTTGATATGAGCGGCTTAGCGCCCTCCTTCTGGAATGACCCCATTTATGGACGCAGATTGCCTTCACGAATCACGATATCATCGCTGAACAAAATTTCAGGCAACTTTCGCCATGGATCACATCGCACGATACATAGAACCTCCGTGACCGTCGCCATCCTCCTTGTCAGGAGTTCCATTCACTGGGCTCATCATCATCGTCTATCGGGAGGTTGACAGTGACTTGGATGCAACATTCGACTTCTATTGCTCGTTGAGTTCGAGGGCCGTCCACCTCTACAAAAAGTGACCTAGCTGCCTTTCCCCGACGTCTGCGACCTCGCTTTCTCACCAACTGTCTCTACTGCAATATGCATACCGACTTTCGCTCGTTCCAAACCTACATCCGCAAACTTTCCCCTCTTGATTCTTTTTCAAATAACAACTCTAGCTCCCCGGTTGACGGCGGATCGGATGCAGGCTACGACTCTGGACATTCAACAGCATCGGTCCCGATGCGCACTCGCTCGAGAGTGATGTCCCACATTGGGCCGTCTCCTTCCCCCGCAATGGACAAGGAACGATCGGACAGTCCGGGAAAACCAGGGGCACGGGCACGAAAATCTTCGCTACTGGGAAGGGCTCGACCGAAGTCAATACCCCGGGCCCCTCCGCGCTCGCTATCATCGTCGTTCTCCTTCATTGGCACTTCACCTGGCATGAACAAAGTAATTGGCGTCAGTGGAGAGAGCTTTGATGGGAGCCTATCCGCGATGTACCCCCCGCTAAAGATATCCCTGTTGGTCATTGGCAGTGGCGGGTGTGGAAAGTCAACTCTTATCCGAAATGGGTTAAAGTCCTGTGGTCTTTCAGACCCAGCCTTTCTTTCAATACCATTGCGTTCTGTAGGAAGCTTTAATTGTCTGTGACATACTCCTCACCGTCTTGGTCTTCGAGCTTATTCGGATTGCCACCCAGATGCATTCTACGCGGGGAGGATCCCATCTAATGAAAGTGGGCATAAAGGCACGGTTGCAGTCATGGAGGTTGACATCTCAACATTTGCTGTCGACGAGGGCCCATCCTCCGGATTTTCCTGGCCATTAGACGCGCCTGCCATAGATGGTGTGATTATATGCTATGATGCCTCTCAACGAACGCCCTTGGAACCGATCGAGCCACTGCTTCGTAAGAGTCTTCTCAGTGTTACACACCTTCTCGCTGACCCTTCCTAGGCGGATTTCAACATTCCAAGATCCCGACAATAGTGGGTGCACTCAAGTCCGACCTCGAATGCCCGGTGGACCCTCGAGAATGTATGTTGGCTTTGCAGCCGTACGACGCTAGATTGGTCGAATGTACGACTGCAGGTGATGCAGGCCTTGCTCGGATGACACTCTGTTTTGACTGGCTTTTGAACGCTGTTCTCTCACGTCATCGTGAGTTCAGTCCGCTCCCTTGTGATCTCAGCAATTAACCTCTCGAAACTAGCCAAGGCACCGGGGAATAGACCCGAGAGTCGGACACCTCCCAAAGTGCTTACATACCCCACACCGCGGAGGGGTTGGTCGACGGCTCCTGTGTCTCCCGTTGCGGGGGTCACCATCCACCCGGACAGCAGGCTTGAAACCCTGATTGAGAAGTCAAAAAATCCATCGTCATTTCTCTCCTCACCTCTGTCGCGCCGTGCAACATCTCCATCAGATGTTCCTCCTAGGGCATGGTCTGCGAGTGACCTATTATCTCTACATCGAAAATCGGAGAAGTCCAAGTCCGTCTCCGGAACTGTACGGGCGTCGAGTCTGTCGCGAAATATGGCTTCCAGTGCCCCATCACCCCCTACTCTGGAAGATCATATGGAGCATGTAAATCTGGACGTGCCTCCTCCTCCTCCAGAAAAGGGAAGAGACGCGTCAGTATTCTCCCCTTTCCTTGCCAGATCCATCGATGACCGTTTCCAGCAGGCAACCTAGTCCGTGGGCGACACTGGATCAGCTTCTTGATAAACTACTTTTCCTCGCCGTCAGCGGAGACGGTGAGCAAAGTGACTGTCCCATGACGTCAACGATTGACAAACGATTACAGACCCTGCATACATATCTCACTTCCTCTTAACATATCGGAGATTCGCAGTTCCGCGGAGTCTGTTGCTGGCTATGCAAAAGCGTATGCATCAGTTAGAGGAGCCTAGTTGGGACCCCATGCTCGCTTCTTTCGCCCAAATGCGGTACGACATACGACTGACGTCTTGACTTGAAAACTCACCCCTCTCTTGCAGGATATGTCATCTCCTCAGCCAATGGATCAAGGAATATCCAGGCGACTTCGCAGTACGGGGGACTGCCGGCGCTCTCTCAGCCCTTGTGAAGTCGATTGTGGGGAAAACGCATCTGCTTTACCACGCATGTGACTTGCTGCCATTCGTCGACCTCCTGTCGACCTTGAGGGACCCAGATTCGGCGTGGACGCTGAAATTCGATGATCCCATCGATGAGAGTGATGATTCCTACAGCTACACCGACGAAGACCTGGAGCCTATGGTTTTCCCCAGCGAAACTTCCAGCACTCGTACAGGCAGTTCAGAGAACAAAAAGTCCAATCGATCGACATCTCCTAACCCAGACGACAACCATGCCAGAGTTCCCTTGATCGTCAAAGCGATGGTGATGGCTGACATTCCCCTATCCGACACATTCGACCGACAAAAATGTCAGGTTCTTTCCGAAAAGCAGATTATAAAAGAACTCCATCGAATGTCGCTGGACCTCGGCGCGTGGGAATCTAAACATATCGCGGAGGAGATCACGCGCATATCGGCGAAGTTGTTCCTGCAGATCGAGGTGGGTTACGGCCACTTTCTATGGAAAAGCTGTCTGACACCAGCATAGCCTCGACATTGGCTCAAGCATATTTATATATCGGGGCACAAAGACCCGGAGACTGACACGGTTGCGCGGTTCAACCAAGTGTCGGAGCATCTGGCTGAATGGTCAGCTACATGATTACTATTTGGGTCGATATTCACTGACGCTGCTCAAGGGTTGTATCACTTATCTTGTGCCATGATAAACCAAGAGCAAGAGCTCGACAAATCGAAAAATTCATTGATATCTGCACGTGGCTTCGTCAATTGCATAACTACTCCGCTCTTCGTGCCATAGTTGCAGGTATCAACGACTCCACATTCCCTGGCGACGCAACGTCAGACATACTCAAAAAGTCGAGCACTCGGCTGAAGTCACTGCAGTCGTATGATCTACTCTTCCAACAACGTCGTTCTCATCGATCGTACCGCATGGCGCTCAAAAACACGGCAGGAGCTTGTATCCCTGCCTTGTAAGTCGCTGCACTCGCATTCATTCTCAGTTCACCTGTTCTGATTATCGACAACCACAGGGAAGTACACCTTTCTGACTTGATTCGGACCCACGAGGGCAATCCTGATCTTCACGCTGACGACAACACCAAAATACACTGGGGGAAGTTCACTCTTCTGGGAAAATTTGTTAGCACCATCACCCAGTGTCAAACCCAATGCCGCCAGTCCGGCAACTACAACTTTACTCAACGTCCTCAAATCCTAAATATTTTAATGAAGGAGTGCTTGATGGACGAAAAAGTCAGTGACTTCCACTTAAGGTCTTGTGCGCCACTCATCCTTGTTGTTCTAGATGCAGCGTTCTCGGATAGCCCCTGCGCCGGACGTTGGGGACTACCAATCCTCGAGTTACAATCCCAGGCGCATTTCCCAGGAGTTCGTATCCAACATCCCAGGCGATCCTTCCCTCGTACGGAAGATGTTCTTCTGGTAACACCTTCCACGATCTTTCACACTCTTTTCTTTCGAGTCTTGTGGAATAATGTATCCTTTGTTTATATTGGCCTCTATTGCTGTGTCGCTCTTTACATCCGTTCTTTCCTCTCGTCTTAATGTATTTCCTGCGCTGGTTCCCTCCGAAAGTCTGTCATTCAATCGAATCGCGCATCTCCACAGTCCGCCACAACCAACCATTTTCTAAACACCTCTTTCTCTGCTGCGGTGTCTCGCGATATGATGATTCTACGATAAGTGCTTTCTTGATCTCGTTACATTGATAAGGTGGCACTAAGTATGCCATGCATGCCCACTGAGGTCGCCAAATTCCGAGTCATGTCTGGTCCTTGGTTTACGACTCGAAGGGCGACTTCGTCGGGCAGCGATGTCCACACAAACTGCCCTCGCCATCACCGACATCTGAAAATCTGCTTCCACGTCAAAGATAATAGAGACAAACGTTTTCGAAGAACTTTCTTGCTCGGTGTTCTAGTGCAGTTTCAGACGAGTCCTCGATGTGCTCTGGGAGCAGGTTGTGACGGTTTGGAACCACTGATGAAGTCGATTCCCTCATCTATCTTGGAGTATAAAGGGGCCCGAGAAGCTGAAAGAATTATGCATAATTTCCATCGATTGCTACCAAGTACAGTCTGCGTGAATACCGTGTCACGTCATACCCGAGTTCCAAATCCAAAGCCCGAACCAAATGCAGACGGCACAGGAGGTGATAAAACCATGGGATCACCCCCGTCCGCACTACTTCCTCGACCACCGTGATCAAAGCAACATCCATCACAATCTCCCCCACACGCACAACCACCGTTCTCTTGAGGGCACCCACATCTCCCCCGACAACATTCTGCCAGTTTCGGGATATCAACGAGGCCAAATGCCGCTCCCCTTTGGTTCCAACCTCCATTTCCACTTTCGAGAGGGGAGCTGGAGAAGAGGTCGGGAGGGTAAACTGTGATGTCCATGGGATCCAAAGCCAGTCGCGATTTCCGAGCTGATGGCGGTGGGGGAAGCGCTGCAGCTCTGGCGAAGAACCTATCGATGGCGGATGTGGCACTTGCTGTTATTGTCTTGGTAATACTGTCGTTACCGTGATTTCCAGTACTAGAAGACGAAGAGGTATGTTTATGAGTGGGCAACTCAACGCCACCCTCATAATCAACGCAACTACCACAACCCGGGCAATCTTCCACGCCCTCCTCAGTGCTGACATGCTCAACGCCCCGATGCTCGACACATCCGGGACAGGCACAACGGAAGCCGCAGCAACAACCTGTACCGGCTATAGGGGTAATTTGTGACATTGGGGGGATAGGGAAGTTGGGCATCTGAACTGGATTTCTGGCGAGGCTTGATTGTGACGAGGAGGGGAATCGGAGAGGGGGGAGGTCCGGCCCGCGCACGGGCAATCGAGGTGGTGTATGTTTTGGACGTTTGGAGAGGAACCGCGGAGGGGTTGGTGGGCGGGAGTGGGGGACGCTTGTCTTAGCTCTTGATGCATTACGTTCGGGAGCACAACAATTATTCATTGGTCCAGATTCAGGGGATGAGGACTGGACGGTGATGGACGGTGACGAGATAAATATAGAAGCAACTCGCGCAAGAGTGTCGAGACCAGAGCTTGGGCGGAGCCTCGGCGAAACGGCGGGAGCTGGGGGTTGCGCCACAGCCGACCGCGACGACGAAGAGCCCGCCGAAGAACGGGGACAATTGCACGTCCAGACGTCCCCGCAAGTACATGGATTTAGAAGCGAGTCTACTAAAGGTACATGTAAGATGATTTGCCATGGAGTGGCGGATACAACTTACCCTGCTTGGATGTTGGTGCGACTGAGCTGGGTGGTGGGAAGACACTCCTCAAGCCATGGGGTAAAGCTGGAGCGATAGGCTTGAACCGAGCTACATCAACAACAAGCAGCATGATATCAGAACCATACCACTGCCAGAACAAGAAAAACCACTGACATTTCGTCTTCGTCTTGGCGGCAAGAGTCGAAGCGTCCTCCTCGTCAGCAACCTGCTCTGAACAAGCACACTTGGTATGCTTTCTCCTCGACTGTCTCAGCTGCCTACATTTCTCACATTGAGAGACCGGTCGACCCTTTTTCTTGACTTCAAAGAGGGGCCGGTCGGCGTGGTGGCAGCTGGAGGAGCGGTGTCCTTTGATGCAGGCTTCGCTGTTTCGGTGGGCGGGATCAGGTGGGTCTCCGAGAGGGAAAAGAAGTGAGAGGGGGGAACTCACCAGGCGTACTTTTTGTCGTTGACAAAAACCTGAAAGATACCAGACGGCGCTGCTTCAGATAATTGAACATTACTGCTTGCAAAATGGCGCTCACCATTGATCCTGGAGGTTGTGGACTAAGACCTGATTCGATTGGTCGGAAATGCGGTCCAAGACGGTTGGAAATTCAATGGTGTCGCTTTACGAGATGTGAGACCATGCAGCCCAGACGGTATGGTTACGCTACCAGATTATCCGTGCCAGCTCACAATTGGCCGACAGTGACAAGTTTAGCCTGCGTACTTATATCGACGGTGACGGTCGGAGGAAAGCCTGGGGTTAGCGGGCCAAGCCTCTGGAAGGGTCTAACTTGCGCAAAGATAGCTTCGGATGACATAATTTCGTCCACGTGTGCGCATAGCTGTCCGCATTTGGCAAGCCAATATGTCCCGGTGCGACATCAACGTTGCGGAACCTTCAGCGGATTACTGCCATTGGGCTCTAAGATTTCGACTAGTTCGCAGCGAAGCTTGCATTTCTCATCCTTGGCCTGGGTTGTTAGGTCACTCGACTCTGAAGCTCAAGATGCCACAGATGTTGCATTGAGACACCACGACCTATGGGATTCTGGGACTCAGTGCGGCTCGGTCTCTGAATCCTGTGACCGTTCCCCTGGGAGAAGCTCTCGAAACGCGAAAATGTCTCACCGCGAAGGTGTCTCACTGTGAAGATGAGCCCCACTATGTCCATGATAACGTGGACATTCCTTCAAAAACAGACTCGGCCACCGTCTTAAGAGACCGAGAGAATGCCACGACCCAAGATCCAAGTTTCCGTTTTTCGGACTCGAGTTCGGGACTTCATCTACTTGGCTCCCTACTTAATCTGTTACCCCCCCTAATCACAGGGAGTAAAGCCTTTCCTCCCCCAACAAGAACGAGAATTTATTCATGATATTCGCGGATGCGCAACGTATTGGAAGCCCACTACACGGGATCTCACCGCGTCCCAAACATTTACCACCCGAAACCCTCTCCCCCGTCGCTCATTTTTGTCTTCCAATCAATCCCTGCAATATACGATGCAGACCGCGGTCTGGATCCAGACGCCTTCACTCACTTCGGAGAGATGTGGAGATTTTCTTTGAGAACCTCTAGCGTGGGGTTGATTAGGGTACCCACAGGGCCTCGATGACCCCGGCTCATCTCGCGATTACTTCGTGGGTGACTACCTGGTTTCATAGTCCTGGTACATGTCCAAATGGCAGTCACGATAATGTCGTACCCGAGAAATTTAGCGCCCTATTCTAACAACATTCGACGACTTTCCAAGTGGGTTCCTTTAGGCCATTTCTTAATTCTAGAGGTTTGGACATTTACTTTCTACCTCTACGTGAATCGTACTTGGGAGTCACTCGGACAGTCCCTCCCGACTCGGGAGGTGGCTTTCGGGGTACCCTTGATATCGAAAGGTCCTCAGTGCCATATCGTTGCTTAACCCCATCTGAACTCCAACTAACGCATTTCGAATCTGGAAGTGTTGCTGGTCCCTTTCCCAAACATTTTTCGCCCCTCCCCGTGCGTGGTTGTGCCAGTGTTGAGGTGCATATCTCAAACCTTGTTCTCGGACCTTGCAGAGTCGCAGTGAGGAACATTTACAGTAGACGGATAATCCTCGGCCTGAATAAGGACTGCTTCGACATACCTACTCGTTCGCGTGTAAAGACTGTTCGATGTTCTTCAATGAGCCCCCGATAACCACAGCAAACGCAGATGTTGGCGGGTAACTGGGATGGTACACACGGAAGCCACGCAACAGATAAGATTGTTTTGACGATGTTCTTCAATGAGCCCATTATAACCACTGCAAACGAAGATGTTGGTGGGTGACTGGGATGGTACACACAGAAGCGAGGTAACAGATAAGATAATTGTTTTGAAGTGAGAGTCGGATCTGGAAATAGCTTCAAATCCATGGCGTTCGGGACGATGAGAAGGAAGAACTGAGATTATCATCCCGGCCTACAATCAATATGCCCTACTTGTGCAAGACTCTCGAGGTTCGCCGCCACGTCACCACATGGAGAACCGAGGTGGTAGATCGGAGAGGACTGGGAGGGTATGTGTGGGTCCATGTTTAGAAACTCGATATATTCGACAACCACTGCAAACTGGTCATGGACTGATACCTGTTGAATCAATCAAGTCTGCAGAGTTGAAGAAACGATAACCGTGGAGGTACTCTAAAATTGATCAAGTGGGTGGATGATTATCTTGAGACCTGAGGAATGTGACAAGAATATATTGCCTCGCCAGTAGCACCCGCCCATCCGATCTTTATCGAGAATATCGGGCTTCCTGATAAACTGGCCATGACGTTCTCTCTATCGGTTCCAGTCAGATCCGACCATTCAGAAGAACGTGAAGAGGGGAAACGACACTCACCTTATGTCTTGGTTGACTTTCAACAACCAGCTCTTGTTGTCCAAGTATACCGAGGCTCCTACGTTGCCTCGGGGAGAATCAAGACAGCGGTGCAAGCATGTATCCATTTATTCCTGGCTGTGGGCTGACTGTCGAGCAGCACGCGCCATTTCGCCATCCGAGAGGCGTGGAGGCAAGCCCGAGTGGTTCCACGAGGTGATTCCGTTGGGGAGCACCGCACAGGTGATAGGATGATTTTGCACACAATCCACAGCTTCTCATTGGCTGGCGATGGCTAGGACAAACAAAGGCAAATAGATTACGTACTGGTTTTGAAGGGAATCGGTCCAGCCCGGACCCTTCCCTTGATTACTTTCTTGAACGGTGTCTGTGTAGAGCATTGCTCAGCCAAACCACCACCTCGACGCTCTCACTCTTAACCACCACTCTCATCCTCCAACTATACATCCATCTCCAGCTCGCCCATCCTACCAGTCGAGCGGTCGCTTTTTTTTGGGCGCAAGATGTCAGCAAGCGTAACCAGGATGCACGCTTCCCACCTCCTCTCCACACCCCATGCCTGCTGGTCAATATCCCGTACGATACCAACAGGGAGAAGGAGAGCAATGATGTTGATGTCCGCTTGGTCGCACGATGAACGAAAACCACATCCTCCATTATCTCAACCCCAACCCTCATCATCATCATCTACCCCTGGTATCCCATCTTCACAAGGATTATCGGAATCACAACCGTTGGTTATACCTTCCACGAGGACCGTTCCTCCACCAGCGGGATTGAGCTCCGACGCAGCTTCACCACAAATCGCTGCTCGTCCACCTCCAGCTCCCAAAGTTGAGAAACCAAGACCAAAGATTAAGGCTACAAAAGCGGCTCTTACTATCGTACGTCCCCCCTCTCCCCCTTTCTTCCCTCATAGTTAACGCCCTTGCGCTTCATGTTCACAATAGACGCCCCTAGCAGTCTCCCGCCTCCGTAACCTAACTTCCGGTCCTACACCCCAACTCCTCCGAATAGGTGTACGTAACAAGGGCTGTGCAGGCCTTGCGTACCATCTGGAATATGTGGAGAAACCTGGAAAGTTTGATGAGGTTGTTGAACAGGATGGGGTCAGGGTGGTTATTGATAGTAAAGCGTTATTTTCGATTATTGGCAGTGAGATGGATTGGAAAGAGGATGCTCTTAGGTGAGGTTTCTTTTTGGTTTTGGGGGTCTTTGGTTGTTCGGCCGCATCATCGAAGTGGTAGCTGACTATATCCGCGTTTTGTTTTGTTGTAGTGCGAAGTTTGCGTTCAAGAACCCTAATATCAAGGATGCTTGTGGGTGTGGAGAGTCGTTCACTGTAGGCTCATAGTCGAGCATTGTCTATACCTACTGGTTTGCGAGGAGTGGTTGGTCGCGCCAGGATGCATATCGAAGCTACCCTCACTTTGTCTTTCTCCCCCACTCGTTTTTGTTCATTTGCATACGCTGAGAGGTAATATACATCCCATCAATTGAATGCTTTGTTTGTATCGATATGTATATAATCCCTTGGAATTTATCATTTAGATGTCATGCTTTGTGATGGGTTGAGTCGCTACGTGTGGTGAAGACTCGATGGATTGCTGGATGATACAAACGACTTATGTACGAAGGCTCGTAGGAAGCGGGTTACATCCGGAGTTTCTTCTCCATTGCGTTGTGTACGTCTAATGTGGGTCCGCGTTCCATACCTGTGAATGAAGAGAGAGGTTGGGAATGATGGGTATGGCGAAGGAGGGGAGGAGAGAAGGCAAAACGTACCTCCGAAGAAATCGCCAACGTCGAGTTCTTCGTCTCGGCCCATTAGGATGTCGAGGGCGAGGTTTGATTGGGATAGGGCGGGGATCTGGGGGTTCTGGGGTATGGGTTGGATCAGTTGTTTGGTGAGATGGAGAGGTGCGTGGATAATAGGGATGGGAGCGTGCGTAATGAGGATGAAAGTGATGACGGTGGATGACGGAGATGATATATAGGAGGAGGGGAATATGGTCATAAAGGGGGAGAGGAGGGGTGAGAGAAGACGTACGGCTGCGACGATCTTACGCTCCATCAGCAAGCGGAGGGGCGCGTGCATACCGTCGACGTTGCGTTTCATGGTGAGTTTGACGTTGTCTTGTGTTTCTTCCCACTATTCGTAGCATGTCAGCATCGTACTAGGAAGGATATGCGTGGTGGAGGGTGGAGGGGTGTGGGATGAAAGGGGATGGGAGGGGATGGGAGGGGATGGACGGAATGAATCAGTGAAATTCAACGTACATTCTCTAGACGATTCTTAACCACGCTGGGAGCTTTGATCTCCGTGGCGAGGCTCCTTGGGCCATACTGTAAGGTATCATGCAGACCAAAAGAGTTGGCAGTATCTTTGATGGTGGCTGTCTTGCCAGAGTTGGCAGCGGGTACGATACGGAATGAGGGCTCCTGTTTCCTCTCCGTTCAGATCAAATGGCGATGCTTAAGTACAGGAAGAAAGACTGACCATTGGTAAATCGAGGGACAGACGATGGCGCGTTCAGATTCAGAAGCGAGAACGCGTGTACATTGGATGCGTCACAAGGGAGGGTCACGAGGGACGTCACTGTGTGACCCCGGCAAAGTCCAGGTCTGGAGGATGAGCGGAGGAAAGGAAGGGCAAGTCAGGCTCGACACTGGATATCCATAAACTCTGTCAAGTTCTTTCCATTTCGATCCCACCTCCACACAACTCACCCCCTGCATTCCTCCCTGATTGTCCCTCCTCTTATCCCTGTCCCTACCCCTCGTTCTCCAGGGTTAGTTGCTGTGCAAAGGGTGGTCTCCTGTTGACGGCTCGATCGTCCGACGGTGAAGGGGCCGGACACCCCCACACACGAGTCGCTCCCACACGCACTCTGTGCCAGACAAGGTTACACCTACTTGGCCTACAAGCTATAGTCTAGGTCTAACCGACAGGCCAGTCAACCTTGTCGGACCCTATATCTCCGACAACAACACCCTTCATCCTACAAACTTTGTTACGACTCGACTTTCAGCGCAGTCGTAATCTATCACGCAATTCAGCCATAACAATACTCACCCCTTCAACCACCCCCAGGCCCTTCTTTACCCACATTCCAGGTTTGCCTCACTGGACAATTTGTGTCGGCCGCAGAAGAAAGAACGCAGGAGGATCTTCGGGATTCCACGGCTAGCTACTTACCCCACAATCTCCAGCTCTTATCCCTTTACCGTTTTAACACCACACAATGTCCAACCATCCCCGACAAATCCGGTCCCTTAGCATCCCAATTCCAGGAGCCTCCTCTGCTGGTGCTCCACCATCCACTTCACCAACCACCTCCCGCCCACCGATCGAATCGGTCATCTCAATCCCATTCACTTCAACCTCACCCAGTTTCACTCGTACTCGCGTGCCAAGCAGCGCTAGTTATGGTTCACTTCGAGGTTACGCTTCTTCTACCTCCCTCTCCAACGCCGGTGCTGGCGGTTTTAGCGCAAGTCCCAGTTCTTCAAGACATGGATTTCATGGTTCGAGATCCATAACGAACCCCTCTCCCATCAATCTATCCTCGTTTGAACCAAGACGTATACGAGCAAACGGTTCTTCAGGCGTAGTCGGTTCGTCTGCTTCGGGAGGTGTCAATTCTCGAACGGTCGACCCAGCAGCGTGTTCACCACCAGTCGCACCAAGTACATCTCCACTTCGTGCTAGGAGGCAGAGTTCTAGTATGGGTATTGGAGGAGCGGGGATTAGGAGAGCACCTAGTTCCACGAGAGGTGTTAGTTCGAGTTATACTTATCATATCCCTGGTACTGGTCCTGGGTCTTTACCCTCTGGAACTGGAACTGGGATGGGTGGGGGACTGACGACGTTCCCGAGACCATCGTACCTCTCCAATTCATCCCTCCGAGATCTACTTCAAACGGAAGCTCCACCGACTTTACCGCCATCTCGGTATGACTCAGCTGTGGCCAATGCGGGAGCGCCGCCTGCTTCGTATTCCTATTCATCGAGAGCGAGGGAGAGGGATAGGACGCCTGCTACGGATAGTGATGATGAGAGTTCTTTGAATAATGCTAGTCCTCCTCCTCCTACTGCTCGGGGGAACATTTCGGAGAGTGCTGGTCGCGTTGGGGAGGGAGGGGCGTTGGTTGGTGGGACTACTCCGGTTTTGAGGTTACCGACGAGATGGAGTGATCAGGATAGGCATCCGAATTTGAGTGTGGGTGGGGATGGGAGGGATTTGAGTTATAATGGTACGTCCTTCTTTTGTCGTGGTTTCTTCTGTTGAGTGGATGTTGATTGGTTGGTGTTTTGTTTTAGGACCATCGAGTAGTGGAGAGAAGGATGCCGCTGCTGCTAGGACAAACCACCCTATCCCTCCTGCTTGTGGGATATATTATTATGAAGTTGAGATTGTTAATAAAGGACAGAAAGGGTAAGTTTTCTTTGCTTTCTATTGTGCTGTCGTACTCACCCATCCCCCTTTGCTTGTCAGACATATCAGCATTGGGTGCGTTCCCCTTTTGATCCTAACCTTCGGTTATGTGTTATTGCGAAATCTAACATTTGGTGCATGTAGGTTGGGCGCAGGCGATGTCAGACTTTCGAGACTTCCTGGTTGGGAGAGACATTCTTGGGGGTATCATGGTGATGATGGGTACTCGTTCGCAGCCGAGAAGACGGGCACGCCGTATGGTCCTAGGTTTGAGAGTGAGTTCTTTATTCTTTGGGTTCAGTGTCTCTCGATTTCTCGCGTGCTAAATGGTTGATTGGTAGATGGGGATATCATTGGGTGTGGGATTGATTTTAGTCAATATAAAGTTTTCTATACCAAGAATGGGGCTTTCCTTGGTATGACACACTCTCCATCCGTCGCCTTGCTGCCGACTCATTTATACACGCGTATAGGCTTGGTCTTTGACAATGTTGGCAAGGAGCACGACCTCTACCCCTCCGTTGGTCTTCGTCATGCTGGCGAATCCGTCCGAGTGAACTTTGGACATGAACCTTTCAAGTTCGACATCGATGACCATGTACAGCAGCAGAGGAATATCATCTGGACGGGGATCATGGATACAAAGTTAGATTTAGGGTTGCTTGGAGTGACCTGTTCGGGGGGGGATGAGTCGAAAGGGGCGAGGAATGGTTTGATTGGTGGTGTAGGCGATGGTATTGAAAATGGGATGGGAGGTGTTAGTTTGGCGGAGGGTGGGTCAGGAGGAGGGACTTCGGTTGATGAATTGGAGCGAGCAAAAGTTCCGATCGCAAGACTCGTCCTTGGATATCTGGAACATCACGGCTACGCCAATACCGCTCGAGCGTTGAAGAAGCAGTTTGAGCATCAAGGTCAAAGTTTGGATCCGATGGGGGGTGGGGGTGGCGAGGGTCAAAGCACTATTGGTGGTGGTGTCATTGTTGTTCCACCACCCGTTGCACCTGTTCCTGTTCCTGTCCCGATCCCTGTTGGATCTGTGGAAGATCAGGATATGGATATGGATGATGTCCCTCGTCACCCCACTACTTTGGATTCGGCCATGATGAACCCTTGGAGCGTGCCTACTCCCCCTCCCACCAACAATACCGTTCGCTCTATGCCTACCGCTGGGCCGTCGTCCTTATCATCCATATCCAACAATCGCTCCTCCAGTTCCGAAAATGACTTTGAAAATCGTCTTAGGATCGTGAACGCCGTCATCGCGGGCGATGTCGATACCGCTCTTGACGATATTACGAAGTTCTACCCCAAAGTATTGGATGAGTCTGAAGGGATGATGAAGGTGAAATTGAGGTGTAGGAAATTTGTGGAGTTGATGTTGGAGGCTGGGGAGTGTGCCAAGAGATTAAGAGAAGTTGAGAGGGAGGAGAGGGAGAGGGAAAGTCGTAGTGTGAATGGGATGATGGATGGGATGATGAGCTCCAGTGCCATGGATATTGATGATTCCGATACGATTCCAACGCCCATACCCGCACCGTCTTCCACCAATCCGGTTACCAATGGTTTCTCTTCTACACCTTCCGCTGCTATACCCATCAAAGGAAAACGCAAGCAATCGTTCTCGGTATCTGCTCCTTCGCAGGCGGTCAAGGCGGCTACTGCCAGGTATTCGACGGCGCTGAATGAGGCACTTGCGTACGGACAGGCCCTTAGGACGAACTATAAGGATGCCAGGCCTGAGGTGGGGGCGCTGTTCAAGCGGACCTTTGGGATTGTGGCGTATGAGGACCCGGCTAGTGTTGGTGGGGAGGTGGCTGAGGTCGTGGGGCAGGAGGCGAGAGCCGTCCTTGCAAACGAGTTGAATATGGCCATCTTGAGTTCGTCGCATCCTTTAATTGTCCTTTTCTTTCCCCTTCTGACCTGTGTATTTTAGAATCGCAAGGCCGAGCAACTCGCCCAGGTTTGGAACGGGTGTACCGTCAAACTGCGGCGTGCATAGTTCAACTGGGATTGATGGGTGTCGGTGCTGCCGCCTTTGCGGACCTTGGAAAGGAGTTCCTTGACAAGGAAGGTTGATCATGGTGGTATATCGGGCTTTGCATTCCGTTGGGTCGTATCTTTCACATTCATCTTGTCGTGTTTGCTGCAGTTTATTGAAAGGACGTGTATGAATAGGGAGTATAATATTATCTAGCTCTAGGGAGCCACATTGCGATCTGTAGTCTGAACGAATCGGAGATCGATTTGCAATGATTCACCACTCCAGCTCTTGACCCTCTCGATGCCAGAATCTCCCTGTCTCTTCTAAAGTCTTCGACATTAAAACCTTGAACAACTTCTCTGCCGCTTCCTCTGATTCTACAGCCTCCTTCAGCTTATGTGATTCTGGATCCAACCCCGTCTTGACATATCCTGGATGCATAATCACCACTGTAACATTTTTCTCCCTCAACTCGATCGCCATGCATTTGATATGCTGTTTAATGCCGATTTTGAGGAGCGATAGGAGTATGAGCCGCCTGAGCTGTTATCTGCGATGGAACCAACTCGAGAAGACATATTCCCAATCCTCGGTGAAGATGATTTTAGTAGGTTTGGGAGAAGACGTTGGGTGAGGAGCAATGGGCCGAATGTGTTGACGGAGAAGACTTTGGAGAGGGTGGCCAAATCTATTGTGGCCAGTGAATCATTGACCTTTGGGGGCATGATTCCTGTACAACAATATCGCCTTCAGCATCCCATCGCAATGGTGTGTCGTGTGAGATGGAACTCACCAGCGATGTTTAGCAATAGATCGAGGGGTTGTTCACCGAACGATTCTCCAAATGAGTCGATGTCCTTTGGGGAACTGACGTCCAATTGGAATGATTTCACTTTCAGCGATTTTAACCTTTCCCCAATGGCGAGGTCTAATGTATAGACATTCCAACCCTATAGGCCGCGCCCATGAACACACCAGCTCTCCGTAGGTGAATGGTGCTGACGCGCTCACCTCCCGTTCCAATATTTCTGCGAAAGCAAGACCAATACCAGAATTTGCGCCGGTGACGACCACGGTAGGCATTCTGTTGATAGCGTTAGGGTGGAACTCACACCTCCCATAAACCTCAAACATTGGAAAGTTGAGCCGATATCCAGTATGACGTTGATGATGAGCCCACTGAATGCGCATAGTCTTTCCGAGAAGCCACACACAGCCAGCCAATGGAGATCGGACGCAGAACAAGTTAACAAGGCTTGTGATGTGGAGTCGACAGTGCCGTTTGGAGAAGCCGGGATTCGAATCTTCACGACAGGACGTTTGTTCAAGAAATGTATGTCTCTAGCAAATACAATGAATTACATGCCCTGATATCCCACAAAATCAAACTCTGCAGGAGATCGTCAGAATTGCGGACGTGTGACGAATGAGAACAACTCACGTGTCATCTGCGGGCGTCGTGTGTAGTGAGTGTCAAGGAGCGATAGCGAGTTAGCAACTGGACAGACTTACCATCATAATGGAAGCGCGTCTGAAAGACTATTAGACAGGTGCGTAAAGCATGTCAACACGATACTCACCTTCTTGGGGTTGTCTGGAGCGTGTAGTACATATCGATCATTATCCTGCGGTCTGTAGCAGAGATTGGTTTGGTTTATGATCAACATTGCAGCGACCTCTTGAACATACCTCTCTTTCTTCTGAAAAGCACGACGCCATAGATAGTGAACACAAGGCGACCCACAGATGTATGAGCGGAGACCGACCTTACACGACGCCAGCATACTCTGTAGCGTGACACAGATGCCAATGACGCTCAAGACAGGAGACCACTCATTCCCCAGGATAGAAGCGCAGATCTGTGAATTGTGGAACACGGCCGGATCAGTGAACAATAATCAGCGCACAAGCAATGTTCCTTACATGGCCATTAGAATACACATGCTGAACACGGGAACGCGAGTTATGAGCGCGACACCGCGGCACAAAGAAGGAAACGTACAGGATGAACAGGAGAAGTGTACTTGCCATCCACGACAAACTGCACCGCAGGAGATGAGATTGGATAGTTGGGGTCGAACCTAAACTTCAGGGCAAATACTTCTCCCTGGACACAAAGATAAGTCAGCAACTTGGGAAGATAGTCGTGGAGGTTACGCACTGGATATTGGCTCTCGCCCATTACCTCCAGAGAGAGGAGCCATTGCTCAAAGTTGTCTGCGCTGAGGAGGTTGATCCCTATTTCCCTGATGAGCGGGCGATGTCATCAAACGAAGCAAAGAGCATACCAACTGGGCACCCCTCGACATGAATCTCCGACAACTCCTTCCGCAGTCGTCGAGCCGAGATACTAGCCATGAAGAAGAGAAACAAGAGCGCGTACTCAATCAGAGAAGCCGCCACAGGCTAAGCCCACAGCTTTCAGCCACTGACAACAAACAAGAGCAAACTTGGCGGGGTGTGCTGAGAGCTCACGCCAAGCTGTATCTTGAATCGAAAATTCCGCAAGCTGATAAAGATTGGGGTTGTAGCGAGCTCGAGACACTGCTCGTTGTACTTTAGCGTAGGTTAGGCCTTCGAAAATTGTGCTGATTATAATAACTTAGTTACTTACCCTCTGCTCGAAATTGAAGTTTTGCAATTCGTCACATCGGAGATGGAATCGGGGCTTGAAACTACCTCATATAAGCTGTGTTTTGTAGGAAGCTTTTCCTCAATGTCTACGTCTCCGCTCTAGAGTCACTTGTACCCTTTGATAACAAGACGGGGACACGCAAGCGCTCGTGGAGACTAAGATTATCTTCTCACTTTGTTCGTCGTCGGCCTGTGCAGAGCTTTCGACCGCTTGCCGCATGTCAATTTGAGGGACATTCTTTTCGTTGTCGGCCTTCCCCTCCCTTGGTTCTATGGTCTCCAGCTCCTATTGAGCGACCTCTTGCTCATTGATATCTGTTTTACGAGGCTATATCGGTGCACTGTGTTGGTAATACAAATTTTTCAATAAATTATGCTGTCGCCTCGCCTGCCCCAGCGACTTGAACCTTCTCCTTCAATGACTCTTGCACGACTTTGCTCGCTCTGTCCTTCGTGATGTCGTTCAAAATCTGCTTCGCGCCAGTGTCAATGAGAATCCTAGCCAACTTCGTACCCAACTCCTCCGCTTGTGCTGTCGATTGTACGTCTCCCTGGATCGTATGTTGCACATGGGAATCCCCTTGGAGCGAAGTGACACATCCCGTTATCGTCAATTTGCCCTCTCCCGTTCCACTCACTTCCAACACCGTGTCGACACCGACGGGAACACTGCATCCTCCCTCCAACACTCGAAGACAGGCACGCTCGGCCAAACACTTGTACTGGGTTTCCCAATGCGTTAGGGCCTGACAAAGTTCCAGTGCTTTCGCATCGTTCGATCGGATTTCCACTGCAAGTGCGCCTTGACTGACTGCGTGGAAGAGAGTGGGCGGGTGAAGATCTGCAGTTAAACGGTGACCCAGTCCTAGTCGGACCATCCCTGCCTTGGCGAGTATAAGTGCGGAGTAGGGACCATCGGGAGCATCCAGTTTGGCAAGTCGTGTGTTTCTGGGTCCAAATTAGTCGACTTGAGCCAAGTATTTGTAGGAACATACATACAGGTTTCCTCGCTGTCATCGTACGCCCCAACTCCGGTGAACTCGTATCACCACAAACATAATATCGGGAGACTCACCACGTCCAAAAACACCAGCTTTGGGAAGTTTCTCCTCAACTGAGCAACCCTCCTCACGCTACTAGTCCCCACAACACTTCCCTCGGGCAACTCCTCCAAACTCTTATACCCCAACCCTTCCTTCACAACCAAACTATCCACCGGGTCTTCCCTCTCCAAAATCGCACCAATCTCACAACCCTCAGGTAAAAGCGTCGGAACGTCTTTGCAACTGTGAACGAGCATGTCCACAAAATTTTCTTTGAGTACGACTTCTAGTTCTTTCGTCCAGAGTGCTTTGCCTCCTAAGAGATAGAGGGCTTGAGATTGGTTCTTGTCACCCTCGGTAGACATGAATGAGGTTTTGAATTCGAGGTCGGGGAAGGCGGCTTGGAGGGCATCGCGGACGATGTTCGTTTGGATCTGCGCAAGTTTGGATGCTCGAGAGGCGATTGTGAAGGATCGCCTTGGAGTGGGGTTCGAGGGGTTCAATTCCGACATTGTTGGGTATGAAGTGGATAAATAGTGGTGGGAAGACGAAGGCTTTAGATATTTCTTCGCAGCTGGAGAGTGGACACGATCGAAATCATAATGTGGGAAATAGTTCTTTATCCGGCAAAGGCCAGACATCTACGCTGATTCTGTGTATAACGGAACGTTCACAATCAGAATTTTGCTCGTTTCACACTCATGCGCAACGATGAGAGATGTGGAGTATGGTGGGCAAGATACAATACGATGGGTGAGATGAAAATCTACATTGGCAAGTGCTAAGGAGACATGTACTGGGCCATGCTTTGAGGAACGCATTAGCGTGGGTCGTTCCTCACAAGACACAGGATAACTCACGACGAGTCCTTGGACGCGAGGTTTTGGTTGAGTCGAGCCTCAAGTTTCTGGAACTCATCCATCGCGATTGTTTCTTCTTGGTCCAATACCTTCATCATACGGTCAGGATATCAACATTCCAGACGGGTGACTGATAAATGTTTGGACTTACCTGCTCAACGGCCTTGACTTCGGGAATATAATGCATCAGCATCCGTTCGATACCTGTCTTCAACGTAACAGTGCTCGAGTCACATCCCCTACAACTTCCCTTCAGTTTCACCTGGACAACACCGTCGTCGGTGAATCCGCGATACTCGATATCACCACCGTCCTCCATGATAGCCGGCCTGACACGGGTATCCAACAACTCCTTGATCATAGCTACAGTCTCCGAGTCGGTATCCAGAATTCTCGTGTCTTGCGGGCCGGCTGCTGCCCTATCCTCCTCGGACCGGAATAGCGGTTGTCCGGACGAGAAATGTTCCATGAGGATGGAGTAGATCTCGGGTTTGACTACCGACCACGTATTTTCGGAATCTTTGGAGACGGTAACAAAGTCGGGACCGTAGAAGACGGCCTTGACGCCCTCGATTCCCATCAGACGAACAGCCAGAGGTGACACAAGTGCCGAACGAGTGTCGAGGAATTCTGCTGTTCCATCTTCCATGACGGATACACCTGGGATGAATTTGAGGGAATCGTCATTCGGGGTGGACTCCGTCTGGATGAACATGGATCGGCCTGTCAGCCGGTTAGTACAGATCGGGTGTACGCATAGGAGTCCACTAACTGAGAGGAGGTGTCTGTCGGCTTGTACTCGCGAGGCTCCTCACTGCACGCGCCGACGACGACGTTGTGAGTGTGGTTCCGCGATACCATTTTGCTGGCCGAACTGGCGTGGTCGCAATGCTTCTTGAACATTTTCTGAGGACCGAAGTTGTACGTGTCGATGTCGCAGATGCCTTTTCTATGGCTCGCAGCGAGGCGGAGAGGAGTCTGGTGGTGGAGGACATGGTGAAGGATGAACGGAACAGCGATGTGATGAAATTGTCAGCAGAAAGTTAAAATCCGAATATGCGTCAGCTTAGTCATCGATCACTTCGCTTCGTGTTCTCAGTCCCTTCAGCTTGAACTCGTCGCCTCCGAGTCCGACAGCGAGCACGCATGAACTTGCTCGTATATGGTCCATTATTGCAGCCGCTGGCTACAATTGTTTTTGTCTGGTTTACATGGCGGCTACTGAAACGAGACTGGCGGAACCTCTTCCTTCTGTTACAATCCCCGTTCTCAGAAGCTCGTCCAACCCCAGACGTCCAGGACTCTTCGAGGAGTGGTGGATGTCATGATCATGAAAAAACAAACCAAAAGTTCTTCCCATTTGGTATACTTCAACGGTTGCTGGTTTTTCGCGAAGGCCGCGACATATTGCTGATACGTTTTATGCATCAACGCCGTGGGTTCCTGAGGGGGGCTGTGGTCACACGTCCCGTCAGGTGGAACGCGCGGCCTGTGGTCTTGGTCTGCTCCAGACAGATCGACCGTACGCTGGCTGTTGGAGGTGGATGGGGCGGCCAATGTGTTAAGGAGGTCGTTAAGTGCTTCGGATGCCGAATCGGCTATGTTCAACAATTCGTGAAAAAGACTCCCAAATGGGGCGAAACCCTTTGATGCATGTTTTCTCGGCCCTTTGGAATAATGGTGTGTTATGGTGGTCTTGTAGGCGACAAGAGCTTCCACATTCTCATTGCATAGATTGTGGATGTACCGACTCTCCTCGTGGGAAGGTTCTAGTTCGTTGATTCTGATGCACTCTGCAACAGCCCAGATGAGAACCCAAATGAAGGATTCCAGGGGGTCGATGGCGGTGTGTATGTTGTGGAGGGAGGTAGAACACTGCCCAGCATTCCGCTGGTTGAGCAATCGGATTGAGGTGAAGGGCAGAGTGCTCTGTGCAGACAAGATAAACCCCAAAAAGATTTTGGCAAGATATTGCAGACTCACCGAGCGGCGCAGAGCTGCTTTTCGCTTCCAGCAGGTCCAATAAATAGCTTGATCGAAGTCAATGAGCATCCCTTGGCACAAAGTCAGAGTTTTAGTTCCCTCGAAGCTGAATAAGCACGATGAGTGCAAGCGGCGTCTCATCACAGGGATCACACGCACTCCATTACCGGTCTGCTTTGTTCCTCTGGCATGATCATAACACCGCCAATACTGATGTCGCAATGAAGGAGCCCACCCCGGTATAAGTTCCAATGTCCTACATCAAGATGAGTTGACAAAAGGAACGATAAACAAAGAAGTCGTGTACCAAGTAATGCGTGGGAGACGGCTGTGTAGAGTTGAGCGGGTCCTACTGAGTCAACAATGTTCATGCCATTTGTTGCTGAGATGTCCTGCACATGATGCGGGGCAGACTTGAGAGTAGCCGGCGTTGAGGCCTGACTCTGGGCGTATACAGCAGTCCTGCGCCCTCTGATGAATTTCCGCTCGCAAAGAACCCTTCCCACTTCATAAGCTCCCCAAGAGTTGGTAACGAAAGAGTCGTCGTATCGTGAGGGATCAAAACTAACCATCCACGGATCGACCACGGATGTCAACCTAACGAAGGCATCGACGAGGCCCCTCAGGTCATTGAGGTCGGTTGCGAGGACGGAGAAGGGTTTCGAGGCATTTAGACCAGAGGGATGGTAGAATGCGAATCGGAGAGCGTTTTCGTCGTGGATATAACAGAGCACGAGCACAACATGTCTCCCCGGGATGGTTGACATGGCACATCGAGCGTAAGTTGCACCCTGAGATACAAGCTTCGACCAGTTATTGTTGACCTTAATGGAGATTATAATCTCTCGCCAGAACACCCGCTCCCCCTCTTTGACATCGCGGAGGCAACCAAAACAGCCTGGTTTGGGAGGGTGCGCACCGTCAACCTGGTCCCCGCACGTGCGATCGTAAGTGTGGAAGCGCAGATCCGCACAGAAGCCCTTCAATCCGGCAGTCCTGCAGGCATGAAAAATCCTGTCGAGGAGCTCGACCAAGGGTCGATAGAAGTCTCGCTTAGCAGCTGGACCACCATTGCTGCTCTGCGGTAGCGGGATGGTCTCCCAAAAGTCCCGCAAACAGGTCATTACTGTGTCCAACTCAACTTCGCGAGGTGGCCACAAGTCATCAATGTTGCTCTCACTCTCGAAGAGCCCACTGGCGAGTTCGGCCGCAAGCCTGAGAATAGTTCCTGTCGCCGTCACTGTCGGCCACTGATGATCGCAATTAGTGGGTGGATGAGAGAGGAGCGGTTCCTCGCCGAATGATAGAATTGGGATAGACAAAGAGTCGAAGCTGGGATGGCAGAGACAGTAATTACAATCCCAAGTCCCTGTACAAGTTACTTACAGTCCGTATATGCGTCAGCTTAGTCATCCATCACATCACTCACTGGCACCCGCGACGTGTTCTCAGTTCTGCACCCTTGCTTTGCTTGAGCTCGTCGTCTCCGACAGTGAGCACGCAATGAACTTGCTGGTATACGGTCCCTTGTTGCAGCTGCTGGCGACAATTGTCTTTGTCTGGTTTACATGGCGACTACTGAAACAAGATCGCCGGAAACCCTCTCTTCGTTCTGTGGCAATCCTCGTTCTGGGAGACATTGGTCGAAGCCCTAGGATGATGTACCACGCAGAGAGCTTCGCCAAGCTAGAATTCGAGACTTTCTTTATTGGATATCGAGGTACGCTCTGTTCGAACCTCAATGTAGAGCAGGAGGCAAATGAAATGGGGATTGCATTACGCTTCCTTCCCTTGACCTTGAACTGGGAAGAACTCCCTGAAATATTGCCGCTTTCCCTCAGAACGCTTGAATCTAACTTTAATCTTGTCAGGATCCAAGCCGGTCGCATCCCTTCTCTCCCTCCCCCTCGTCCGCTTCGTCTATCTGTCTGAACCACCCTCCTCACTTTCCAAATTACCCTTCATCCTCTTGGCACCCATCAAAATTCTCCACCAAATTGCCACAATCCTCGAAGCGCTCTTCTTCCGTGTCCCTCATCCCCCGGAGTTCATCCTTGTACAGGTCAGTCTTAGTTTCGTCCATTCTTGCACACCTGTTGACTCGGTGAAGAACCCTCCTAGTATCCCTACCCTCGCCCTTGTCTGGCTTGCTGGTAGGCTGAGAGGAAGTAAGGTCATCATCGATTGGCATAATTTGGGATATAGTATCCTTGCTCTCAAGTTGGGTAACGACCATCCATTTGTCAAGATCGCGAAAAGGTGAGCAGCGAGAGTTCTGGCAGATACAAACTATGGTCGACTCCGTACCCGTCAGATTTGAAGCTTGGTTTGGTCAGACCGCCTACGCCCATTTATTCGTGACTCAAGCCATGCGAGACCACCTCGTTAGGGAATGGAAACTAATGTGAGAAATCTTCACTGCAGGACTCCAATGCGAAGCCCCTAATGCTTTACCGTCTCTTGTAGAGGTCACAAAGCAGTTCTCCACGATCGACCCCCAGCCCATTTTCGCCGAGCATCGCCTCCCGAAACACACGAAGTACGTCGGTATTCCTTCCTTCCCATCCCATCCCACGTTAAAGATTAATCTTTCCACAGCTATTCCAACGCCTCCGTCCATCCCTCTCAACTCTAACCCGTTTCTTCCCACCGTCATCTCCACCCTATTCCACTCCCTTTACTCATGTCACCACAACCACACCCTCTCCTACCGTCACCCCTTCCCCTTCCAACTCAGATCTCAGTATGCCTTCCCTTCGCCCTGAACGTCCTGCTCTCCTTATCTCCAGCACCTCCTGGACTCCAGACGAAGATTTTAGTATCTTGATTGAAGCCCTTGGAATGTACGATAAACGGGCTAAGGAAATTGACAGGGAGTTGTTGGAAGGCAAAGGAGATGGAAAGCCTCTCCCGAAGGTTCTCATGGTCGTTACGGGTAAAGGACCCTTGAGGGAAAAGTATATGAAGGAGATACAGAGATTGCAGATTGGGAGGGATGATAGTGGTGACGATGGCTGGAAGTGGGTTAGATGTGTTAGTCTCTGGCTGGAGGCCGAGGACTATCCAGTTCTGCTGGGTATGTTTCTTTCACCCACTCTATTTTATTATAATTCCGTTCTGTGACTGACGGTGACTCTCGATAGGTTCAGCCGATTTGGGTATCTCACTCCACTCTAGTTCGTCGGCGCTTGACCTTCCGATGAAGATCGTTGATATGTTCGGATGTGGGTTACCTGTCTGTGCGTTGGATTTTGCTTGGTACGCCTTTCAACACTCCTAGTGAGTTCAATAATGATGACGACGTCTGGTTTCCTTTGTGTCTAGTCTCCATGAACTGGTAAAAGACGGGACGAACGGTCTCGTATTCAAAAATGCGGAACAACTTGCCGCTCAGATCGAGGTTTGCTCCCCTTCACTTGAGATTTGACCGTTTTCCGTTAAATAGAACCATTTAGGGCCTCTTGGCTTCATTCCCAAAGTCACCATCTCTATCCGCTCTCCACTCATCCCTGCTAAAATCTTCGAAACCGCCGGAAGGTGCTGCAACACAACATCTCCGTCATCATGGAGGTTTGATTGGAGAGGAAGGGGATCACTGGGAGTGGAATACTTGGGATGAGAATTGGGGGAGGGTTGTCAAGCCGTTGATCTTGAGAGATGCGATGCGGTGATCGTCCGTACATGTGGAGTGGATTCATTTGTTTGTTTGGGCCTTGTTTGCCATTAGCCTCTCCAGGTCTTGGCATTAACGCACTGAGGGAATGCCAGCGTCGAGTAGACCTCATTAAATCGGGTCATGTCCGTTGGTCGGCGTAGGATGACTCCACTTTGGAGCAGATTCTGCAGAAATTGAGCGAGTAAGCGGGTTAATGGAATGGTTGGTGTAGGTTTAGTCGAACCCCGCTTTCGTCCCATCAGATTCTCCGAGTCGAGGGCGATGCTGTGTTGGTTTTACTAGTCACTGTATTTACCGATATTCAGACGAACACACTCTCCAGTAACGCTCAAACTCCGGAGATCGTAATTCAACAGATGGCACTACACACACAAATACACACGAGTACATTGCAGAGACAGCGGCTGAATATCATTTGGTCGTACATCCGATTCGAGAAAGCAAAACAACAGACTGGAGAGTTACCAGGCCGAGTTCCACACCAGGTCTGTAGCGCTCAATATTAGAAGCGAGACGGCAAGCGAAGGAAGGGAACGTTACGAACCTTTTCAACTTTCTCAACTCCGTCATCAATTGAAGCGAGTTGAATCCGCGGTGAATCCAATGGTCCAAATGGTGATAGTTGCGGGATCGGCCTGTTCGTGATCCTTCGCAGCTGCAACCCAAGACTGGCGGTCCTGAGGGAAGCAAGCGGTGAGAAGGCTTCCAAAGCCGTTCCAATGGACGAGTGCCCCTCCTCCGGTAATATGGAAGTCGGGAACGACGAAAGTGAGCTTGGGATGATTAGCTGGGGCGGGAGACAGGTCCTGGCGAGTGAAGAAATTGACGGTCATCGAAGCGTCGCTGAGGAACGACTTCTTCAAACCGATAGCCCATACCGTGATGGTGGATGGGTCGGGGTGTGCGTGATCCTTGGAGGCGCCGACCCAGCCTTTGCCATCGGGAGTTGGGTAACTCCCATAGAGCAAATTACCATCCCCAGTCCAATTAGCTTTCGCTCCACCTCCAACAACCACAAAACCGTCGGGGAGCGTCGCGGTCGCGGTGGGATGCTGGGCTTTTGCGCTGGTGACCGAAACGACTTTGTAGTAGTCAGCGGGGATGGGCAAACCGTCCCTCAAGGTGGCGACGACGATGTAGGCGGAGATGCTGGCGGGGCTGGGAACGTCGTGATCTTTGGAAGCCACGGTCCAAGATGTTCCTTGGTCGTTCGGGTACATCGCGGTGAGCAGGTTGCCGGCGGGGTTAATGGAGGCGCATGGGCCAGTCCAGTCGACATACGCTCCTCCTCCCAGGATCACAGATCCCGCAGGCGCATTTACCGTAGCGGTCGGGTGTTGAGCGCACGATGAAGTGACCTTGAGGAGTTGGAAGTGCAAAGCTCCAAACTTGTAGCTGTCGACTACGGTGGGGGTCGTCATGATGATAAAGAAATTCTAATATGAATCATAATGTTTTCGTTAGCGTTCGAATAGCATCAGAGAGACAATAAATGTAGAAACCTTGGAAGGGCTGAGCGTTGTTCAACTGGGTGGAGGAACGATTGCGGTGATTGATACCAGTGAATCCACTCACCTTTTATACATCCTGGGGTGGGTTTAATGAGGGGAACTGTATGGTTCAGGTAGGCAATGGGTCGAAGACCGTTCTCTTCACCTTGTCACCAGTCAGGTCACCTGCGCGAGATACAATGATTCAAGGCACCAGAGGCACCCTCGATCGTGTCTGTCCGTCTAGCTCAAATGGGCGGGCACCAATGCGATGCGTGATTCAGTAGGTTCCGATAACCCCGGACAGGATTAATAACTGCTACCGTCTCCAGAGGACGTTCGCCAAGCCTTCATCCCCTCGGCGTTGGCTTAACCCCGGGTTCTTGCCTTTCACATGAACCGAATCGGACCCGCTTTACGACCCCCCTTATTCCTCTCGAGCTGGCCAAGGCGATAATCTTCACCACGCTATGGACGAATACGTCACAATTATCGTTTTTTACCCTCATTGCATCGGCGTCACAGTATCACCGACGGTGCTGCGTTAATCCATTCACTTCTCATACGTATAACCCCTCGAACAGGTGCCAGGGCTATCATCGCCTATCACCAACTTCCTAAGGTGTCATCCATCTCGGGAACTGGTGAAAGTAACCCTAACCCAACCCGGCGGTGCAACGGCACGAACCATACAACGCAATTCGTGTGTATGTGCTTGAAGTCCTCCAACTCGCATTCTAATGCGGATGGGGCGGTTGAGTTTGTGCACAGGGAAGGGGGAAGCGATGAGGCAGCCGAAGCGTTCGTGTAGAGGTATGCGTAGAGTGGAAGAATTGGGGGGATGGTGATGCTACGAGCACCGTCACGCTGTCCCTGCAGTTCTTCGGTCTCTCTATCTACGTCACTAATATCCGGGGAAGCTGGAGTAGTGAGGGGAGACGTGCACCTGGCTCCGTGGCTTGGCAGGAGCAGATGGTAAAAATGCGAGTAAGAGATCGCGACGATAACTTGTCGATGAGAACGGATAGCTCCATTTAGAGGGAGGTGTGAATGAGCTGCCAAGACCCGTATCATCATCTAGAACGAAAACTGAAAAGAGAAAGTTTAGAATCGAAACGTGAAAAAAGTCAGAGAAGGAAAGATTTACTTTGACCGCCTTCCAATAAACCGTTACGGGGTATCTCCCAACTCTTCGTCCATCGCTTCAACTTCAAGGACATCCTTGCACTACTTCCCTGAACGCCGGTTTCGCCAAAACCCTCATTCATTTTCGTCTCTCTTCCCCAACACTCGCGTTAGCCATCTCCACATCTACTGTTTATTGATTCAATGAAGCATCATAAATATCATCGAGTTACGCGTCGTTTCGATATAAAAGCACACGAACGCATTCCCCTTGACTTCCAATCCGAATCGACCCCTGGATGCCGAACGCCGATGAATCCAAAAAGCAGTGTCACGCGCTCCACCACATCACCTCTCCACTCTCCTCAATCACACCATCCCCTACCCACCGACACCCTCTTCACATGTCCCCTCCCACCCAAACACCCCCAACGTCAACCCATCTCTTAACCCAACTTCCCAAACTTCATCAAGATGATCAAGGTTCAAATGCGGGAATATCCCGTGTTGTAATACCAGACACGGTATATGTGGCATTGCGTATATGGGTGCGATTAGGTATATATCAGTGTTTGCGGTGAGGGTGAGGGGGGAGAGGGTTGTGAGGAGGGTAGAGGGAGAGGCGCCGGCAAGGTCTGTTATAGTGACTTTCCCAGAATCACCATCTATTCAACGCGACGCAACAGAATCAGCACGAGTTGGAAGAGAGAAGGGGGGGAAGGGAGCTAACCTAGTTGTGAGACACCCAGAAGATGTCCAGGAGGCATGTATGTTTTCCAATACACGATCCTAACATCCTTGCTCCCAATGGAACGTTCATCGAGGAGGGTACGAAGGTGAAAGACGGAAGGTATGACGCCTCCTTGGTGGAAGATGCCGAAGAGGATGGTTAGGAGGATGTTGGATACTATCCATGTTGTCTGAGGTGGATAGTCAGTACACGAACGGGGTGAAGGAAGAAGAGAGGGAACATACCCAAAATACCTTCCCAACCCTCGCGAAGAACCTACTATTCCCCACAAGTGCCACGAAAGGGACCAGTAGCGGGATTAGGAACCTAGGTTCTTGGTGTGGTTGGATCGATAATATCGTGACAGATGAAATAATCGTGAAGACCAGTGCTATCGCACATCAATCAGTTAACAAACCAATCCCAAAAAAACAGGACAAAAAGGGGGACTTGCTTTGGTTTACGAAACTCCAGGCACCCCCACCCCCACCAACCTTCATCTCCCGTAAGAAAACTCGGAGCCAAACCCACGAAGCTCTGCACCCAAACATCACCAGACCCGGGCCGATTATGAGGGGGAGGTTGACTAGGATGTGGAGGTACCGTGGGTGGATCCCGTGTGCCGAGAGGTTGTCGGAGGACAAGTTATATGCAAGGAAGTTCAGGGGGGTTACGACGACATCCTTGATCGAGAGTGATGAGCGGAAGTAGAGAGTGTCGGAGGCGATGAGGAGGAGTGTTGTTAGGATTGCGTAGAACGTTGGGAGAGAGATGAGGTGAAGCCAGGATTTTAGGGTTCGGGTTTTGTGAGGGGATGAAGGGGAGAGAAGGGACCATCGGAAGAGTTGGAGGATGGTTGGGAGAGTGAATGCTACGAAAGTGATCCGGGTCCAAATGCCCAAGACGAATAACATCGCCAACACACACAAGTTCCACCCCCCTTCTTTATTCTCCTCACTGTCTCCATCTTCCTTGGTGTCCACGCGCCGATTTAGCTGCCCGCACTCCATGACCTTCTTAAACACAACTAACACCAGAGCGAGTAGGACAGCTTCGATGGAGTTTGAAAAGGGACGGAGTTGGAAGGTGAGGAGGGTGTGTGAGGATGCGAGGAGGACGAGGGATTTCGTGCGGTGAAGAGGGACGGGGGGTGAGAGGAGGTTGGTTAACGCGTAGTCTGTTTGGCGTGGTTCGTTCAGATTAGCGGAGGTGACGGAAAGCAGAAGAAAAGAGCGCACCAAGTAGGAGAGAGGAGAAGAAGAATGATGCGCGTTGGATTAGGAACACATGTACTGGGTTATCCACTTCTGTAGCTATTAGTTGGCTGTTGGGATCGATGGATGAAGGGAGGGCTCATACAGGGTATAAAGTGATTCACGATGGCAAACGGAAGCCCCGTTGTGAGGAATGGTGGAATTATTGATCGACAAGGGAATTTTGGATCCCATTCCCAAGTTCGGAGTGTATGCCAACCAAAGATTGGACCTATAAATGGCCACTACATCTCAGTCCGCCGGGCATGAAAGGACAATGGGAGGAAACACACCTGCTGTAACTTCGGCATTTTGAAAATATTCATCGGGATGTATGTAGCCTGTCCCCCAGAATGCTAGGAACACACGGAGAACGAGAAGGGAGCGGTAGATTTGCCGCCATTGTTTGAGGGAGAGCTGCATGGCAAGAGAGTTGCACGACTGAAGATCCCGAGATTAAACTGGGGGGTTTCCTGTATGCGCCGCTAATTCATGTTTTGAACGGTGGTAATCTGTAGAAATCCTAGTTATTGTTGTCGGTGAGGACGTGGTACCGAATGAGGTTCAGCTGCAGCTGGCAGTAACAAAGTTCATTTTGCTTTCGACCCCCAACCTTGCACAGTACTTTGACGCGTCTGAATCTACAAGCTTCAAGTTCTGCCGCAGGCCTCAGACCATCGAGTGACAAAATTCTAAAGCAGCGCCACGTCGACTACAGCTACAATTGCTTGGTGTCTATTGCGATACAAGACTCCAGAGTTATGGTTTCTTCGGAAGTACCAGAACGTCGACGAGCTGATTAACTACCCGCTGTAGCGTTGAAAGTCATCGTTTCAATCTGACCTCGGCCCTTACACTCCTTCTGTAACAGTTCGTTGATAACTCGGAATTGACCTGGATCGATCAACATGATCTGAATGGATGGGGGTGAAAAGAATAGTGAATATTGATGGGGAAGCTGGGGATTTTTGGGGCGGAGGACTCACAAGTTCCCACTTCTCCTGTCCCATCTCGTCGTCTTCAATCTTCTCGGCTCCTTCGATTATTTTCTCGCGGAGACGTTTCCCATCCTTTGTAGGCATCGTGATTCGGACTCTCATGCGAGCACGTTGGATCGGGAGAGTAGAGTTCGTTTGGAGCAACTTGATACACTCTGAGACCTATCCGTCACTTCGAGTCAGACCAGAAGATTGATGAGTAATGGAGGAGACAAGGACGAACCTGACTCTTGGCAGTCTTTCCTTGCTTGACACTAAAACCGGCCTCCGACATGGCTTTCTCAATCATACCAACGGGATAGGGTCTCTGCGTCGTGGGGTCCACACATTTCTCGCCAACAAGCGTCGCAATCTCCTTCCTCAAACTCGTCAAATCATGTTCTCGCTCCTTCTCGCCGACTTGGAGTTCGCCCTTCTTCAAGATCTCTTTGACGATATCGTCGATGGAAGTTGTATTGAAGGCTTTCTGGAGATCGGTTGATTTGGCCACTTCTCCTTTCGAGACGTTTACGAAGACGTTGGCGATTTGGAGGACGTCATCTAGATTCGTTTCGCTGCAGGAGAGATTCGTTGAAGGAGGTGTGAAGGAGGAGCTATGCGTTTGCCTTACACTCCGTTGCGGTACTCTTGAACTTTGTTCTTGTAGCATGCGATCTGGGAGAGGGTAAATCGTCTGATCACTAACCTCGAGGGAAAAGAGTGAACCTACTTCGAATCGTTTACCGCCCTTTCTCAATCGGACGATGGAAACGTTTGTAAGCCTGTGAAGAAAACTTGTTAGAAGCTCGTGTTCAAGGTGAAGCCATGCCAACAATTTCACTTGATCTGATTTGAGGGTTGATTTATCGGCATCGTAGTAGTGTATGGGCGATGGTAAATGAGAGGATGATGGGGTTAGAAGAGGAGGAACTCGCGAAATATAAAGTCTAAAGCCAAAATTATGTGCTGACTTGTGCTTGGAACGGAACCGTCGATGACTTCATGCTGCTGACAAATCAGTACGAGATCTCCTTGTGTTGTTTGGTGATTATCGCAGCAACTGCGCTGGCCTTATATCTTGCTTTTCCTCCTCGAAGCTCTGCAGATACCTGGGTTAATATACGGTCGTCATGAAGGGCTTTACAAAGACTATGAAACGGTATGCTTTTCAGACAGAAGTCGCTGTTGATTAACGGTTGAGATGGCCGATACAGGACACCGCACATGCTAACCAGCAAGGTTGGCATGTCCAAGAGTGAGCACCCCATTTCCTTACTACAATGAGCTTTACTGACCATTGTGGATTGTCTGATGTGTTTATCCTGGTCGCCCCCTTATCCATTCGGTTGTCATCCGATATGCACCGTAGAATCATCGGACCCCGAGTTTGAAGACTACCAACGGCACTTTGCAACGCTGGAACAAGCCACAGAGAAGCTAATCAAAGATACCAAGGCATTTACTGAAGCTACAAACAGTCCGTTTCTTCACTTACATCATCCCCCTCTTCTCGCTCTGGGTTTCACTGACCCCTCAATAACTGACCCAACTCTTCCACCCAGATCTCTTCAACGCCGGCGCCTCCTTCTCTGCCCACTTTACCTCCCTCTTTAATCCAATGGCCAACGAGTACGACCTCATCGGAAGGCATCCCGAAGCTGCAAACACTATCCGTAATGTCGAAGCTTACCAGGGCGCATGCGAAGAGCTCAAATTGAGTGTGGGTCCTGAGCTGGAGTTGATTGAAAGTCGCATTCTGGGCCCCACGAAGGAGTTTCAGGGGATTTTGAAGACTGTCAGGAAGACGATCACGAAGAGAGAGCATAAGGTGAGGTTTCTGGTTTTCATTGGGGGTTCTGGGAAGGTGGATTGAGCTAGATCAGCGAGTCGAAACTGACGACTTAATGTGTCTCAGCTTCTGGATTATGACCGGTTCAACAACTCGTTAACTAAACTCAGAGATAAGAAGGAAAAGTCTCTCAGTGATGAGAAGAACCTCTTCAAGGCGAGCACTTTTATTGGCGTCCTCCCAAATTATACCCACTCATTATGACCTTTACTTCAGCTGGAACAAGACTTTGAAGTTGCTACCAACGAATACGACTACATTAATACTGCACTCAAGACAGATTTACCTCGTTTCATGGTCATGGCCACCCAGTTCATCGACCCTCTCTTCCATTCGTTCTACTATATGCAGTATGCAATGTTTCCATCGTGTCTTCAGGTGCCAGGCTGACGTCCCTCCCTCAACAGACTTAATATATTCTATCTGATATTGGAAAAGCTTAATAGCTTCGCGGAAGGTAAATACGATGTATCAGTCACCGGAGCTCAGATTGCAGAGGAATACGAGGCGAAGAGGACGGATGCCTGGCAGCAGGTAGAAGATTTGAACATTGTTAAGAGGATTGTTTCAACCTGTATGTCCTCCTTCCTCCCTTTCTCCCAGCTCGCTCACGTCCGTTCAAACATTCGTTCCTGCTCCTCCGACAGCAAAAATGGTACAACAAAACCGCTCAGCCTCTGGATCGTCCTTAACTCCTGGCGGTTCCCTCAAACGTTCTCCTTCCTCAATATCTTCTAACACCCTCTCGTCTACCTCTCGCTCGGTCCCCCCGCCGTCTCGTTCCCCCACTTCCGCCGCTTACAAGAAAGCTCCCCCACCCCCACCTGGAGCCAAGTCGTTTTCCAAAGAAAAGGCTTCCCCCATTGGTGGGTTTGGCGGTGGCGCCGCCCCCCCACCACCGTATTCCCCGAGTGGGGTTGCTGGTGGTGGAGTTGGAGGGTTCCATTCGGTTGTTGGTGCTGCTCAGCAGGCGGCAGCCAAGCGAGCACCTCCGCCACCGCCGCCTTTGAAGCCAAAACCGAAAGCGGAGCCCCCAGTTCAGTACGTTGTTGCATTGTATGATTTTGAGGCCCAGGTAAGTGTTACTTGAAGGGTGGTATGCCTGCTTGATGTTGATTTATTCATTAGGCCGATGGAGATCTGAGCTTCAATGCTGGTGATCGGATAGAACTCGTTGAGAGGACGACTAGTCAGGAGGATTGGTGGACAGGGAAGATCAATGGAAGGAAGGGCGTTTTCCCTGGTGCGTGCCCTTATCATTCACGATTCACTGTGCTAATGGACGGGAGTAGGTAACTACGTCCAAGATACCTGATTCTTCGCGTAGTATTCTACAACCGAGATGGCGTGGCTTGGTGGAGAAGGATGGAAACTACTCGTTTTGTGACCGGGCCGATCAGTGGACTTTCTATATTATGTTGTTGTATTCCGAGTAGTCGATACCTGTTTGGGGAGGAGCAAGTAGATACATAGTTCTTGTGTTATTTGGATGCAAGCGAGGACCTATGAGATACAATCGCAAGTAGCATACATTGTCCGTGAAGTCAAGATGGAGTAGCGCAAAACGAGGAATCCTAGGATTCGATAAACTGCAAGAGTTCCGTTAGTTATAGGTATGCGCGAGGGAAGTAAAGTGAGAGCCCACCTTCGTCGCCAAATTCTCCGAGATGCTCGACTTGCCACCATGCTTGGCTGCTTCTGGTTTGCTGATCAGACTGATACTCCTACCAAGTTTAGTCACCTCATTCCAGAAATCTGGATTGCCCGGGTCAGACAGACAATTGTCCTTGAGTTCTTGGAGGAAACTGGGAAGTATTAGCATCACTCCGGACGGACGTATGTAAATGCAGCTCACTCGTTCCAAGCGTCGATCTCGTCCTCCTGGTGGTCAAAACCACGATATAATTAACGAAACGGTAGCTTGCAATAGAATCACGCACCTTCAGCGAAACATCCCTCATTTCCTTCAAGCAATCCAACAACTCCCCCGTCCTCCTCTCCGTAAACGGTTTCATAACAATCTCCCCAATCACAAAACCCAAGTCCTCAACAGCTTTCGTAACCAAATCCCCTTCCTTGATATTCTGTCGGAAATCTTCGAGTGGATAAGTGGTGCCAACGATTCTACCGGGAGCGCGGCCACGATCTGAGATTGATAACCGTTGGAGTTGTTGGGAGGAAGATGACGGTGAATCTGGGGCTGGTGTTGGGAGGAAATCGGGTCGGGTACGGGTTCGTGGGGGACCTTTCTTATCAAGTAATAAGTTTGACTCGTCTTCGTCCTCGGTTTCAGTGTCGCTATCTTGTACGACGGGTTTCTTCTTCGAGGGGGTCAGTTGTTGGGAGGAGGTTGAAGCCAGGGGTTGATTTTTTTGAGGTGAAGGAGTTGTTCGGGGCATGTTGTCTAGGAGGAGCATGTCTTCGTCTTCGTCCCTTGCGCGAACGTGGCCATCTTTGCGTGGGCGTATTACCCTCTTGGGAACTGTCAAGCAGGTGTAATCGGTCAGGAAACGGGCTTTGGTTGTAGTGAAAGTGAACTGCTCACCTTCTTTGACCTTGAAAAGTGTCTTACACTCTTCGACCGCCCCCCTAGCTCTCTTGACCACCTTCTTCGGTGGTTCAAAGTATTTGAGCAGTTCGGGGTGGGGTGGGGGTAAGGGATTGGTTGTGAGATCTGAGACGACGGCGGAGTGGAATAGGGCTTGTTTGGTGCGGTGGATGGCAGGGTTGTAAGAGAGTCGGGGGTCGAACCACGGGCCTCGGTTTCTATCGATCAGCGATGGCAGTGTAAGACTATAGTGAAGAGGGAATGTGAAGGCAAAAAGGAAGTAAAGTCGACATACCCCTCCTCATCTTTCTCCCCAGCATACATCAAATCCATAGCATCCACAAAATTATCCATCGCTTCTTGTTGTTCCTCAGTTGGTATGTAGGGATGCTTCGTGATGGGTTCTCCATTCTTGTTGATGAGGTTATCAAGAGAGGCAAAGGAATATTTCCGGATGTCGTCTGCGAAAGGCATCTATATAAATGCACCAATATCAGGAACTGGAGGGTGAGGGGTCTAAGAGAGCGATACGAACTTGGACCCATAATAAACAATCGACTTTGTCGAATACTACGGGATGCAAGACGCCCATCTTGGGGTCCATCCCATCCCTGCTCACCCACCTGGCTATCGCCATGACGCCCTTTTCGTACATTGCCTAAGAGTGGCGGGAGGCGGTTGATGAGTTGATTTGGACAGCGTTGAGTAAACAAAAATAGATACCTGAACGATTGAAGAGAGAGCGACTTGTTCGCTTGGTGAACTCGGATCTGCCCAGATGTAGCTGACTTCTGACATTGGGAGTTCTCGGCGGAACTGGGGTGACTAGGTTAGGTGCTTATAGAAAAAGAGGGAGAGGAGAGGAATAGAGGGCGGGTAGGATGAACGTACATTCTTGGCCAAAAAGAACCCACAAATATCAATCCCTTTCCTCGTCCTCAACCTCTCGAAACCATCAGGACAAAGGACATAAGTCTGCCCATACTTGAACCCTCTCTGCAACTGTTCCTTTTCGACCTTTTCCAAATGTTCGGCACGTTTCTTCTCTTCTTGGCTATCGTCTTCTTCATCGGGATCCTCGACTTTGACTTTGTCGTCTGAAGCTCCTTCGTCGTCTTCGGCTTCATGTGTATCGATAACATACTCCGTCCGCATCTTCAACTGCGCAAACACTTCCTTCTTCTCCCCTCCCCCCTCCTCTTCATCCACATCCATCCTATCCCCCTCTCCCTCCTCATTCACCCTACTCCTCAACGCAAACCTCTTCCAACCTTTCGGCCGAGCCATTGCAGTCGCCTTGCTGGCTTTTACACAAATCACCACCGCTTCTTCGTCTCTGGTTTCTGGGTCTCCCATGCGGAGCGTTGTGCCCATTAGAGCAGATTTTGTGGTTTTGATGTCGGGGCGAGTGGTTTCGATGAGGGCGAGAGCGCAGTTGCCGACTAGACCGGTTGTGAGGGATGAGGTGAAAGTGTGGAAGAATGTTTCGTTTGCGTGCTGGGTAGAGTGATTAGGGAAGCAGTGGTGGAGGGGGAGGAGTGAGGGGAGATAGACGTACTTTGATCTGAGATTTGTCTTCTTCGTGAAAGGGGAGTTCTTCGTCGTCAAAATCAACCCCACTAGCCCACGAAACAGAATGGGTACATCATCAGGGGAGGGAGACGATGAATGGGGGAGAACGTACATGATAGTCAGCCGAACATCGAATGCATTCATTTTCTTCACGATAGCTTCCCAATCTTCGATCTCGATTGGGTTCTCCCCGTCAGTCACTAGGATCATCTTGCGAGTCCAGGTCTTTTTGGAGGATAGGTAGCGGTGTTGAGTTTCTACGCCTACTATCAGGGCGTCGATTGCTAGGGGGTGAAGTATGAGATGAGTGAAATGAGGCATTAAACGAGATTTTCATAATTGGTGATGGGGAGTAGATAGGGGTAGACTAGGTTGGAATGGGGTGACCTACGATCACCAGTAATTTCAGAGGGCTCGAGAGCGGAGAGTTGTGCAAGGGTGTTGGCGTTTGGTTGGCCGATGGGGATGTATTCAGAAACGTGTTCGTAGCCACCATTCTTCTCGTTGATAACATTGTCCGTGTCTGCTCAGAAGCTCATAATCCGGCAAGTGTCGCTGACTGACTAGGAACTGACCTTCTGACCCGAAGACTATGACACCACATTGGTCTGTCTTTCGTCCATTGAAGATCTGTAGGAGGGTGTTTAGTGTAAAAAATTGGGTTATAGATGGTACTATAACGCGCCATTTCTTGTATCTTGAGTTTTACAAACTGGAGAGCCCACTCGAGGTTGGTCATTTCCGTTGAGCGTGGTTCACCACCGGGACCATCAGGCAGTTGGACAGTCCTCGTCTTTCCCATCGTCGGGGAAATGTCGACGAGAAACATCGTTACAGTGTACTGCGTATCATAAATTTAATGGCATATACAGCAGGAACAAGAAAACATACCCCAGCTCTTTCTGCAACCATGGTGGTCGTGAAGCAAGTCGCGTTGGATTGACTTGGATTTCGGACGCGTCAATGATATACGAGCACGTGACTGCTGAGTCAGAGTGCATGTGACGTGCTTAGTCACTTCAGCGCAGTGTATTGTGACCCACAGCCTGTCACAACATAGTGACACATTCTCTCTGTCGCACGGCACGAGTTTTGTCGAGTTGCCGCACGAGGCTCGAACTTTGGACGCGGTCAATCACACAGACGCGACCATGGCTGGTCAAATGCAGCCCCCAAATATCGCTCAGAATATCCATCCTCAACAGCAGCAGCAAATGCAGCAGAGACAGGCTGCCCAGATGCAGGCTATGGCTCATCAAGAGAGGCTCAAGCAATTGTGGCAGGTATGTCTTGTTTACTTGTCAGACTACATGTATCTCATTGGTAGCGCAGCGCATGAATGTCCTGAAATCGCAGGGACATACTCCTGAGAACTCGCAAGAACTTGACAAGATCGTCAAGTTCCTTGCTGGGTTGCAACATCATCAAGGTGGGCGCTGTCCTTCTCACAGCGAACGTTCTGTGTCTTACACTGAGAAGCCCCAAGACCTCACCAGCAGCAGCCTGATCATCACACACCTGACCATCACCAACAACAACAACAGCCTATCGCCAACGGTCACCCACATCCACAATCTCACCCTCCCCAACAACCTCAAGCCCCCATTGCCAACGGCACCCCCGCACCCCCTCCCATCTCTGCTTCCAACTCTCTCACTTCAGGTTCAACTCAACCTTACCCAAATCCCCCAACCACGCCCGTCTCATTCACGCCCGACCAAATCAATGCCCTCCGTGTCCAAATCCACGCCTTCAAACTCCTCCAACGTGGCCTCCCAGTCCCAGATTCCATCCAACAAGCCATTCGCGCACCACTCTCTACCGTCCCCGAACTTGAGAAATTGATTCATATTAAAGACACAAATGGTGGTGTTGTGGACGCCGTCGTCAAGGTTCACAAGGCCGGCGCTTCCGATGGTACGCCAGGTCCTTCAGAGGCATCACCGGTCGATGGACCAGGAGCAGGAGGGTCGAGTGCGAGTGTGAACGGTACCATCAAGACCGAGGAACGAGAGCCAACACCGGCCGGCGATGTCCCCAAAGGTCCCTTCCTAGAAGACACCGTCGACTCCGGTATCTACCCTTACAACTCCTACGTCCACCCCTTCACCCACCTGAAACGCCCCACCACATCCACCAGCCCTAACCTCCTCGCAACCCGTCTCCAGCGTCTCCTCGTCCCATCCGTGATGCCCTCCGGTTTAGACCCCCACCAAATCATCGCCGAACGAAATCGGTTCATCGAAGCTAGGGTGGACCAGAGGATTAGAGAGCTGGAAGGGATGAGTGCTACCATGGGTGATGGTGGGATGGATGGTGTCGTTGATGACCCACCAAATCCAACCAAGCAGGAGGAGGATAAAGGCAAGGAGAATATGGTTAGTGACCTCCAAGCCCTCGTCCATCCAAGTCCGAACGCCCACGGCAAACTACGAGCCATGATCGAGCTCAAATCTCTTCGAGTCCTGGACAAACAACGTGCTCTACGAGCCTTAGTGGCCGAGCGTCTAACGCACGGTTCCCTTCTCCCCCTCAACCGTGCCGATTTCCGTCGTACACGCAAACCTACCATCCGAGACGCCCGCATGACCGAGCAACTCGAACGCAAACAACGAGTTGAACGGGAACGTCGTGCTAAACAAAAACACGTCGAGCAATTGGGAGTCATTTGTTCGCATGGTGCTGAAGTAATTGCTGTCAACCGGGCAGCGCAGGATAGGATCGCTAGGTTGGGTAAGGCTGTGCAGAGTTTCCATGCTCATACGGAGAAGGAGGAGCAGAAGAGGATCGAGAGGATTTCGAAGGAGAGGTTGAAGGCTTTGAAAGCGGACGATGAAGAAGCGTACATGAAACTCATCGACACCGCCAAAGACACACGTATCACCCATCTTCTCAAACAAACCGATTCGTACCTCGATTCACTTGCTCAAGCTGTCATGGCGCAACAAAACGACGACGTTCATCGTGGACAGAGTGCGTTGCCGTTTGAAGTTGAGGAGGGACCGACGAGTGAAGCGACGTTTGGAGCGGTTACACATAAGGATGATGAAGTTGATCCTAATGATACGAAGAAGTTGGATTATTATGCTGTGGCGCATAGGATTAAGGAAAAGGTTTCGAGGCAGCCTAGTATTTTGGTTGGGGGGACGCTCAAGGAGTATCAGATCAAGGGGTTGCAGTGGATGGTTAGTTTGTATAACAATCGGTTGAATGGGATTCTAGCAGATGAGATGGTGAGTACTTCCTTCCTACTTCTTTCTTGGTCCTACTTGGCTATTTGACTTGGGTTGAATGCTGATTGCGTTGGTATGTTTCATGCCTGCAGGGTCTCGGAAAGACGATCCAGACAATCTCCCTCATCACCTTCCTCATCGAATCCAAACGCGAACCAGGACCCTACCTCGTCATCGTTCCACTATCTACCATGACCAACTGGAGTGGTGAATTCCAGAAGTGGGCTCCGAGCGTGAAGATGATTGCGTATAAAGGAAGTCCGACGCAGAGAAAGATGTTGCAGAATGATATTAGGGTGGGACATTTCCAGGTGTTGTTGACTACGTATGAGTATATCATCAAGGATCGACCGGTCTTGTCGAAGATGAAGTGGCTGCATATGATCATTGGTGAGTTGTTTGCGCCATACTATTTGTTGTGGGATTTGTATACTGATTATGGTGGTTGTGTCACGCAGATGAGGGTCATCGTATGAAGAACACCCAATCCAAACTCTCCCAAACCCTGACACAATACTACCACTCCCGCTATCGTCTCATCCTAACCGGAACGCCACTCCAAAACAACCTCCCAGAACTGTGGTCCCTCCTCAATTTCGTCCTCCCGAAAATCTTCAACTCCGTCAAGTCATTCGACGAATGGTTTAATACTCCATTTGCCAACTCTGGCACAGGCGACAAGATTGAGCTGAACGAAGAAGAGGCACTTTTGATTATCAGGAGGTTGCATAAGGTGTTGAGACCGTTCTTGTTGAGGAGATTGAAGAAGGATGTGGAGTCTGAGTTGCCGGATAAAGTGGAAAAGGTTATCAAGGTTAGGATGAGTGCGCTGCAGGCGCAGTTGTACAAGCAGATGAAGAAGTTTAAGATGATTGCGGACGGGAAGGAGACCAAGGGGTGCGTTGCTCTAGTTCTCCCCATTAGATTCTGGAATTTCAGACTGATACTGTTATGGATAGGAAATCGGGAGGTGTGAAGGGGTTGAGTAACGAGCTGATGCAACTGAGAAAGATCTGCCAGCACCCGTTCTTGTTTGATAGCGTCGAGGACAAGATCAACCCCGCTGGCCTCATTGATGAGAAGGTTATTCGTTCTTGTGGAAAGATGGAGCTTCTATCTCGTATCCTTCCTAAATTCTTCAAGACCGGGCACAGAGTGAGTTCTCCTGATTATTCCACCCCGTACTATATTGATGCTCATGGTTTGCGATAGGTCCTCATCTTCTTCCAAATGACGAAAGTTATGGACATTATGGAGGACTTTTTGAAGATGATGGGATGGAAATATCTTCGTCTTGACGGTGGGACCAAGACTGAGGAGCGTGCCGGTCATGTCGCCCTTTTCAACGCAAAGGACTCAGAGTACCAGGTTTTCATCCTGTCGACCAGGGCTGGTGGTCTCGGGTTGAATTTGCAGACCGCCGATACCGTTATCTTGTGAGTTGATTTCTCGTGGTGACCTAAAGTCGGATACTGATGGTTGTTCGGCTGGTTTGATAGGTACGACAGTGATTGGTGAGTTCAGCCTCTGTCTTTACGACTGATTCACCCACTAACATTTCTCTGACAGGAATCCTCATGCCGATCTCCAAGCTCAGGATCGTGCTCATCGTATCGGTCAGACCAAGGCCGTTCGTATCCTTCGTTTCATCACGGAGAAGAGCGTAGAAGAAGCCATGTATTCTCGTGCTCGTTACAAGCTTGACATCGATGACAAGGTCATTCAAGCTGGCCGCTTCGACAATAAGTCGACTCAGGAAGAGCAAGAAGAGTTCTTGGTGCGCATGTCCTTGATTATTCACTTACCACATTGTTAACACGCGTTTTCGTCGTGCAGCGTTCCATTCTCGAAGCCGATCAAGAGGAGGAAAACGAGGAAGCCGGTACTCTGACGGATGATGAGATCAATGAGATCATCGCCCGCAGCGACGAAGAGATGATCTACTTCAAGGACCTGGATATTCAACGCGAAAGGGAAGCTGAAATCGCATGGCGCGCTGCTGGCCGCCGAGGGAAGCCTCCCGCCCCCTTGATCCAGCTTGAGGAATTACCGGAATGCTATCAGAACGACGAGCCCTTTGAGGGTAAGGAGGAAGATATCGGGATGGAAGGTCGAGGTCACCGTCGACGGAATGTCGTTAATTATAACGATGGCCTTAGCGATGAGCAATGGGTCATGGTATGTCTTCACTTCAACTTATTTGAAGTCTTACTCACGTTACTTCAGGCTATGGAGGATGGCGAAGATATGCAAGAACTCGTGGAGCGCAACAAGGACAAGAAGGACAGACGCGTTGCAAGCAAGCTGTTGCGAGAAAATGATGTTTCAGGCACCGGTACACCTGTATCAGACACTGATTCACGCGGTCGCAAGGGCAGAAAGGGCAAGGCGAAGATGATAGAGCCTGAGTTTGAACCGCCCATCGGAAAGCGAAAGCGTGGCATGAAGTCGATGTCGGTCACTCCTTCGATCCAAGAAGATGACGATGAGGAGCGTGATACCGTGAGTTATTTTCTCCTTGGCCATCGTGACCTTTGCTGACGTGCACTGTTAGAAACGGCGCAAGACAAAAGCACCAGACACGACCGCAGCCACCCGAGAAAAGATGAAGAAGGCCTTTGCAGAATGTTACAAGGCCGTTCTGAACTGCACGGACGAGACTGGTCGAAAGCGGTGCGATCTGTTTAGGGAACTTCCTGATAAGAGAGTGAGTGCGCCTCTGAGCCAGGGTTCCCTTTACTAATGAATTTCGACACACAGGACTATCCGGATTACTACCAACTCATCACCCAACCCATCGCTCTTTCCCACCTACGGAAACGAGGCTCCGCCAACTATTACAAGGACGTTCAGCACTTCCGTGACGATTGGAGGTTGATGTTTAACAATGCCCGGACGTACAACCAAGAAGGCTCCTGGGTATACATCGACGCCGAGGAAATGGAGAAAGTGTTTGTCGCGACATTCAACCGTGTTCTCGTCGGGTCTGGACTACCGGGTGCGCCTCCGGCTCCTAGTGGCTCAGGTAGTTACGATGATTCCGCTTTGACTCCCATGGATGAGGACGATCGACCTCCGCCTCCTCGAAGCAAGAGCGCCAGTCGGAGGCAGGTCATCAGCGATGATGAATACCTGACACCCAGCGACGAGGAGTGAGTTTTGGTTGCTATTGTCTATTATTGTCTAGTTTTTTCGTAGTTGTATAGAGTTTCTTTGTATTGTAATGACCACATATACTATCCAGTCTTGTTACTGCCACTTGTGCGTTTCCACCCTTTTGATGCCATTGGCGGGTTCGCTCCAAGTGGATCGCCTGCGCCAAAGGCGCGCCTTGCATACACCACCAAACCTGTAAACTGTCAACAGGATCCCAAGAAGTTGTTATTATTGTGGGATTGTAGGATAGATTGTTTTGTGCCCAGGATTGAGGTCGGGTTGTCGCTCTCAAAATGGTCTCAATCCATCGTGTGCAGAAGTGACCATCTGCCGACACGAAACTGTCGCATTGCCGTTGCTTCCACAACGCCACGCAGGCGTCCGGGGCACCACCTGAGCCACATCAGAATGCTATACATTTGACATTGGCTCCCCCAGAGGTAGTTCGGACTTCAAGCTTCAAGCTCGCAAGAATATAAAGTGCTTGCGTGGCCTTGCAGTGCCACGTCGATCGAACTTGTCACCTCCCACAACGCTTGCCCACTGTCCCGTTATTCCTTTTCTCATCGACTTGCTTTCCTGCTTGACCCTGCTCTTCGTTGGCGGCCTTGAGATGTACAAAACACGAAGACAGCTACCTGACACCATACAGCTCAAACTTCAAATCACATCCCTGTCGCTCACTTCACCTACCTCCTTTCCTGGGGTTCAAGTGACCCACCAATACCCCGCAACCATTTCCGACGGGATGGTTCCTTCCTCGCCGAGCGTTGCGCAGATGTCGTCTGCTTTGGCGTTGTTCCTATCCCCATCGGCTGTCCAAGACTCGCGAGCAATCATTAGGGCAACAGATTCGGTCCTACGTTCGGGAGTCACTTCTTGTCAAGACATTGCCGGACCCCATCCTCACCATAGTCTTGTCGTCGGGATGGAGTTCATCATCGAACCTACAATTGCTCGTCTGTCACTGTGGCTCGGACTCAGGCTGTCTATTTCGCGTCGTACAGCTCTACTTTCGTACTCTAGCCAAACTCTAGCTCAAGCGGTTCTCGTTCTCGTTCTCGTTCGCCACGCAAGATGGCTCGGTGGCATACCTGTCTGCAAGTTGATTATTTGTGCCATTTGGGGATCCGTCACTTACCCTCGTTTGACGCTGTCGCGGCGGGACTGTCCATAGCGCCTTGTGGGCCCTTTTCAAATATCGGAGTGACGAAATGAAGGATCGGGGAGGCTTGGGGTGGGATCATGTTTGATGGAAATGTGGTGGGGTTTGAAGGCTGCATCCTCCAGGTTAAGGGCTTTCTCAGAGCTGTATTATGGAGATACCGCAATCACTGTTGAGGTCGGATGTCTGTATTACTGTTGCAATGTCAAGACTGTTTCCTCCATCTCTACCTGAACCAACTTGAGATACATTTGAACAGTGGAACGATAATTGAATGAAACATATTCCTAAAGCTCTGTGTTACCACTGTGTGTTGTTTTGCCAAGGTTGAATTAACCATTTACCGGACGCAGCAAGAAATGTCTCATTGAGGTCTGAGTGCCAAATGTCGCACAGACATACGAGATCAGCTGATGCTCAATTGATTTGCGCTAGGTACGTCAAAACGACCTCAATCAATGACAAGGTGACCTCGAGTGCAAGACCATCGTCGTGCCCCTGAATCGACCTCCGGAAAACATCCCCCCGGTATGGTGGTGTAGACTGGCGATGGCCACCATCTCCAGCCGCGATGCTCAGTCTTTCCCACTCCTCAGATTCCCTTCAGAGGTTGTCCATAATGTCATTGACTTCGTTGACGATCGCCAACAAGTGCTTGCTCTCGCCTTGACTTGCCAGTTCCTTAAAACCACCCTCATTCCCGATCATCTGGACTATCGAGTGCTGAAAGTTTCCTTCTCCAACCTCGACCTCTTAGAACGGCTGATTGCTCGACCTTCTCTGGCTCGCAATGTCCGAAGTATTTCTATATGTCACGGTCCGCATTGTTCGTCCCCAATGGACGATCGCCATCAATGCAGCCATTCAGCAGATGGGGAAGCTGTGGCCGAAAGAGTTCTTTGCTCAGCCTTCGGTTTGATGGGGAATCTTACGAGGCTGGAATGGTGGTTGCTGCGGCCCCGGTACACGAAGGATTTGATATGGGAGACGATCAAAGAATCGTGCCCTCGCCTCCGCGAGCTGGTGGTCAGGGAGTTCGAACACTGTCAGCGCTCGGTCTCACTCTCCAAGGTAAGTCGACCTGGAACACGTCCCGCACTCAGGCTAAGGATCTGCCAAACCTTTAGCTGGTTGAGTTTCGAAACCTTGAGGAAGTGGAAATGGACCTGGCTTTCCGTCCAGATATGCCAAGTCCCGTGAACCATCTCCGTACATTACTCGCTCACTGCCCAACCCTCCACACACTCAAATTGACTTTCACCGCCGCCCAACCTCACATTCAAACACTCTTCAGTCTTGAGGATATATTCCTCCATGCGTCCTTACCCCGACTCCGCTCTCTTCAACTTCGTGGGGTATGTTCAGATCCATCAATTTTCAAATCATTCCTTGGGCGTCACCCAACCATCGAGAACTTGGCGACAATTAGGTGCGCTGATAGGGAATGGGGATTCGAGGAAGGAATGTTCACCATCGTCGACGAAACCACCCTCCCAAATCTCCACACACTCGTCATGATGTGTAGTGGAGCCATTCCGCTTTTAGATCCGATCCTAATGGCAGCCAATTGACCTCGTCTCCATTCAATTCGGCTCTACGAATTTTCAGTATCTTCAGCCATCCTCGCCTCCTTCCTCATTCGCCACCCAGCAATCGAATACGTCTCCTTCGATGGTAACCAATCAACCGATTCATCACCTTTGTTCACACAACTTCCGATAGGCTCCTTGCCAAATTTGCGCGAATTCGAATGCTATCATGACGAGGCGTTGGCGATCTGCGACTCTGCTCCCCCAATCGAAACGCTCGGCGTTTTGAACGCAGAGAGGGTCCCATTTGAATCGGAGGCTACTGTGCAAGCTCTGCAGAAGGTCGCAACGACTCTTCGGACGATTTATTTTGAGGGCTTGGAGGATTCGCCTTTTGACGTTGCTGAGATGCTGAGGAGGAAAGTGCCGGGAGTGACTTCTGAGTGGAAACGATTCCGGGCTCCAGGTACCGCCTGATCGGCCCGAGGTCTTTTGCTGCACCCTGTGGTCGAAAGAACTCTTCATCTCCGACTCCGACTCCCGCTCAATAACTCGTGTCTACGTCTTATAAACGGCCGCTTGCGGCACCTGTCTACAAGTTCTACCTGTCGTCTTCTATACGAACAAAGTTATCTTACTGAGTACACAGTTCACTCTACCCTCAGCCGTATGCAGTCAAATCCAATTCGGGCTCGATGCTGATTAACTGACGGCATCAATATAAGGAACGCTTGAGCAAGTAGCAAGCCCCCAATCCCAGCACAATCCAATTCGAAGTTCCGACCCCGTTCTCTACCAGTAGCGTCACAATTGTGACATCCCCACCAGCCGAGTACCAACTTGAAGTCTCAGGTTGTTTATCTGCTTCTCTGGTCATCATGTCGGGAAAACGGGAACTAATATCCTCTCACGAAGCATGGGACGAGCGTACAGACCAGTTTGCCTTCACCGTCATCCTTTGGCGTGAAGAAGGTCACCTGTACTATCTGCGACACCAGAACAGAATATTTGACCTCCAATCACTTGTCGCCGAACCTATCGACCCCAGAGACTATTATCGCTCTCGAATTCTACGATCCTGGAGGCTCCCTCGCCTTTACCTCGAGATTCCTATTACAAAAGCCCCCGTTTGTGCTGTATCAACCAGGACCTAGGGCCGACCAATTACTTGACGAGGCCGAGGTCTACAGTACGAGGTGTTGCGAAACCACCCCCACCCCGCTATTTACTGTTATTATGGCTGCGTCCGCGATGGGCCATACCTCGCGTCAATATATCTCAAGAAGTACGATTGTCGTCTCGATCAGCAGTTGGCGTTGGAGTGGTGAGAGGTGGAAGCCTTGTCTTTCATCCCAGCTCTCCGACTGGGTGTTTCCCACCTACATTCTTTGACATTCGTCCATAATGATTTGAATCCTCGGGACATCATGTTGGACTTGAATGGATTATCATAGATTTCGGTTCGTGTAGGAGGATGGGAACGCGGAGCCTATCGACGGGACACGGGGATGGTATATTCCTTGCTGGCTTCTAGCCCGATCAACGATCTCCACGCACTTGATCTCATCCATCACCACCTCACCTCTAAGACCGCAATAATCCCACCTCTCTCCACCTTGGAGGGAAGAGGAACGGCCGTTTTAGTTATGGGGATCACAGGGTTTATACGCAGTAAGTCTTGAACGATTATGAATCGCACTATCTCTGGTGTTGTTATGGTGACCTCCAGGCGCCTTTCTTTCAGGGCTCTCGGCTGTCTTTCCGTACTTATGTATCAGGGCTCCTCTGTTCAGTGACGAAGTCATTCTAGAAGATCACATGGCTAGGAATGGTGTCGATTACAAGCGCCTATCATCGACGGACACAAGGCGTATGAACAATGGTCCCTCAGTTTGACATTGTTATCAATGTGAGAGAAGATCTTGCCGACGACCTGCTGTCGATTATCTTGGGTGCTCTCCGCGACCGGTCTGGAAGTGGCGTCGACCCAAAGCCTATCTTTATGCATACGTGCCGCTCAAGTTTGTTTGATAATAGTCAAGATGCTGTCAAGTCTTTAAATGACCTCGTAAGTTGTCCAAGTCGTTTCGGTTTACCAAGTTCAAAGTTATTTTATCGAGCAGACTGTATCGACATGTCAAAATGGCGATGAGATCGCTTTAGGAATAGAGTGCGTCTTCACCACTTCTGTATCCCACTGTCAAACTTGACCGATTTCCACTGCGAAGGACTGGCAAGGGGTTTCTGGCCACGTTATAATTCCCGCAGATCTGATCTATGGTCGACCTAAAGGATATCCGTCTTCACTTCACTCCATATGTCCTTCAATACGTTCCCTCGTCCAACTTGGAATGCGAAAGACCCGGATGGAGACTCTGGAGGCTCGTGGGTAGTAATGTAAGTGTGAGTGTTTTGTACGTAGGATGCCACTGGCTGACGAGCGATGGAGGTCCACGTTGATGATCTCGTCTGCTTGTATCTTCTTGTCTTCGTTCACGCTCTATATGGTGGATTGACCCCCAGTCCAGTTCAAGTCTATCGGGGTGTTGGGAGTACCCATTCTTGGGGCGACCTCATGGGTCGGGTGGCTGGTGACACGACCGGAGCCACCCGAGAAAAGATGAAGAAGGCCTTTGCAGAATGTTACAAGGCCGTTCTGAACTGCACGGATGAGACTGGTCGAAAGCGGTGCGATCTGTTTAGGGAGCTTCCCGATAATAGGGTGAGTGCGCCCTCTGAGTCGGCGTTCCCTGTACTAATGAATTCTGATGCACAGGACTATCCGGATTACTACCAACTCATCAGCCACCCCATCGCTCTCTCCCACCTACGGAAACGAGGCTCCGCGAACTATTACAAGGACGTTCAGCACTTCCGTGACGATTGGAGGCTGATGTTAAACATTGCCCGGACGTACAACCAAGAAGGCTCCTGGGTATACATCGATGCCGAGGAAATGGAGAAAGTGTTCGTTGCGACATTCAACCGTATTCTCGTCGGGTATGGACTACCGGTGCGCCTCCGGCTCCTAGTGGCTCAGGTGGTTACGATGATTCCGCTTTGACTCCCATGGATGAGGACGATCGACCTCCGCCTCCTCGAAGCAAGAGCGCCAGTCGGAGGCAGGTCATCAGCGATGATGAATACTTGACACCCAGCGAGGATGAGTGAGTTTTGGTTGCTATTGTCTATTATTTTCTGGTTTTTTCGTACTTGTGTAGAGCTTCTTTGTATTGTAATGACCGCATACACTATCCAGTCTATTACCGCCGCTTGTGCGTTTCCACCCTGGGGCTCAGGCTGGGTTCTGAGTGTTTTTGATGCCATCGGCGGGTTCGCTCCAAGTTGATCGCCTGCGAATTTGGCGCGCCTTGCATAGACTGGCGATGGCCACCATCTCCAGCTGCGATGCTCAGCCTTTCCCACTCCTCAGATTCCCTTCAGAGGTTGTCCATAATGTCATTGACTTCGTTGACGATCGCCAACAAGTACTTGCTCTCGCCTTGACTTGCCAGTCCCTTAAAATCACCCTCATTCCCGATCATCTGGACTATCGAGTGCTGAAAGTTTCCTTCTCCAACCTCGACCTCTTAGAACGGTTGATTGCTCGACCTTCTCTGGCTCGCAATGTCCGAAGTATTGCTATATGTCACGGTCCGCATTGTTCGTCCCTAATGGACGATCGCCATCGATGCAGCCATTCAGCAGAGGGGGAAGCTGTGGCCGAAAGAGCTCTTTGCTCAGCCTTCGGTTTGATGGGGAATCTCACGAGGCTGGAATGGTGGTTGCTGCAGCCTCGGTACACGAAGGATTTGATATGGGAGACGATCAAAGAATCGTGCCCTCGCCTCCGCGAGCTGGTGGTCAGGGATTTCGAACACTGTCAGCGCTCGGTCTCACTCTCTAAGGTAAGTCGCCTGGAACACGTCCCGCACTCAGGCTAAGGATCCGCCAAACCTTTAGCTGGTTGAGCTTCGAAACCTTGAGGAAGTGGAAATGGACCTGGCTTTCCGTCCAGATATGCCAAGTCCCGTGAAATGTCTCCGTACATTACTCGCTCACTGCCCAACCCTCCACACACTCAAATTGACTTTCACCGCCTCACAACCTCACATCCAAACACTCTTCAATCTCGAGGATATATTCCTTCATGCGTCCTTACCCCGGCTTCGCTCTCTCCAACTTCACGGGGTATGCTCAGATCCATCAATCTTCAAATCATTCCTTGGGCGTCACCCAACCATCGAGAACTTGGCGACAATTTCATGCGCTGATAGGGAATGGGGATTCGAGGAAGGAATGTTCACCATCATCGACGAAACCACCCTCCCAAATCTCCACACACTCCTCATGATACGTATTGGAGCGATTCCGCTTTTAGACCCGATCCTAATGGCAGCCAACTGGCCTCGTCTCCATTCAATTTGGCTCTACGGTTTTTCAGCTTCTTCAGCCATCCTCGCCTCCTTCCTCATTCGCCACCCAGCAATCGAATACGTCTCCTTTATTAGTAACCAATCAGCGGATTCATCACCTTTGTTCACCCAACTTCCGATAGGCTCCTTGCCAAATCTGCACAAATTCGAAAGCTATCACGACGAGGCGTTGGCGATCTGTGACTCTGCTCCCCCAATCGAAACGCTCGGCGTTTTGAACGCAGAGAGGGTTCAGTTTGAATCGAGGGCTACTGTGCAAGCTCTGCAGAAGGTCGCACCGACTCTTCGGACGATTTATTTTGAGGGCTTGGAAGATTCGTCTTTTGACGTTGCTGAGATGCTGAGGAGGAAAGTGCCGGGAGTGACTGCTGAGTGGAAACGATTCCGAGCTCCAGGTACCACCTGATTGGCCCGAGGTCTTTTGCTGCACCCTGTCGTCGAACCTTCTCTTCATCTCCAACTCGGATCCCCACGCAATAACTAGTGTCTACGTCTCATAAACTGCCGCTTGCGGCACCTGTCTACAAGTTCTGCCTGTCGTCTTCTATACGAACACATATCTTACTAAGTACACAGTTTACTCTACCTCAGCCGTATGCAGTCAAATCCAATTCGGACTCGATGCTGATTGACTAACAGCATCAATATAAGGAACGCTCGAGCACGCTTGAGCAAGTGGCAAAGCCCCCAATCCCAGCACAATCCAATTCGAACGTCAGATCCTTCTCTCCCAGCAGTGTCACATTTGTGACAATCCCCACCAGCTGTTGAAGTCTCAAGTTGTTTATCTCTTTCTGGTCATCATGTCGGGAAAACGGGAACTAATTTCCTCTCACGAAGCTTGGGACGAGCGTACAGACCAGGTTGCCTTCACCGTCATCCTTTGGCGCGAAGAAGGTCGCCTGTACTATCTGCGCCACCCGAACAGGACATTTGATCTCCAATCACTTGTCGCCGAACCTATCGACCCGAGAGACTATTACCCCTTCTGGAATTCTACAATCCTGGAGGCTCCCTCGCCATTGCCTCAAGATTCCTATTGCAAAGAGCCCCCGTTTGTACTGTACCAGCAAGGAATCAGGGCCGACCAATTACTTGATGAGGCCGAGGTGTACGAGGTATTGCGAAACCACCCTCACCCCGCTATTTGCTGTTATCATGGCTGCGTCCGTGATGGGCCTTACCTCGCGTCAATATGTCTCAAGAAGTATCGTCGTCGTCTCGATCAGCAGTTGGGGTTGGAGTGGCCAGAGGTGGAAGCATTGCCCCTCATCCCAGCTCTCCGACAGGGTGTTGCCCACCTACATTCTTTGGGATTTGTCCTTGATGATTTGAATCCTCGGAACATCATGTTGGACGAGAATGGATATCCTATCATTATTGATTTCGGTTCGTGCAGGAGGACTGGAAACACAGAGCCTATCAACGGGACACGGGGATGGTATATTCCTTGCTGGCTTTCTAGCCCGATCAATGATCTCTATGCACTCGATCTCATCCATCACCACCTCACCTCTAAAATCACCACCATCCCACCTCTGCTCAACCTGGCGGGAAGAGGAACTTCTGTTCTGGTTATTGGTTTCGCAGGGTTTATAGGCAGTAAGTCTTGATCGATCATGAATGGCACTATCTCTGACATTATTATGTTGACCTCCAGGCGCCTTGTTTTCAGGACTCTCGGTTGTCTTTCCGTCTTTACGCGTCACCCCTCTTCTTTTCAGTGATGAGGGTATACCAGACAATCACGTGGCTGCGAATAGTGTCGATCACAAGTACATATCATCGACGGACATCCGAGGCATACGAGCGATCGTTTCTCAATCCGACATTGTTATCAATGTGAGAGATGATCTTACCAACGAGCTACTGTCGACTATCTTGGGTGCTCTCCACGACCGGTCTGGAAGTGGCACGCACCCAAAGCCCATCTTTATTCATACAAGCCACTCATCCTTATTCGATAATGGTCAAGATGTTTTCAGGTCTTTGAATGACCTCGTAAGTTGTCCACGTCGTTTCTATCGACAAAGTTCAAAGTCAATTTATCGAGCAGGTTTGATCAAAGTGTCAAAATGGCGATGAGGTCGCTTTAGGAATAGAGTGCATCTTCACCACTTCTGTATTCCCACCGAAAAACCTGACCGATTTCCAGTGCGAAGGAGTGGCAAGGGGTTTCTGGCCATGTTGTGATTCCTGCCGATCTGGTTTATGGTCGACCGACAGTGTATCGGTCCCCACTTCATTCTAGATCTCCTTCAATATGTTCCCTCGTCCAACTTGGAATGCAGAAGACTAGGCTCGAGGATCTACCAAAGGCTCGTGGCACCAATGTAGGTGGTCGTTCTGCTTCAGTATCTAGGACATGGCTGAACAAGCTGGTTGTAGGTACACATTCAAGTTGATGATCTCGTCTGCTTGTATCTTCTTGTCCTCCGTCACGCTCTATATGATGGAACGGCTCCTCGCCCAGCTCAAGTCTATCGGGGTATTGGCAGTACTCACTCTTGGGGCGACATCATGGGTCTGGTGGCTTCCCTCCTCCCTTCACCCAGTGGAACCGAAGTTTGTGATGATGGATTGAAGTCAACCGAGGACCCGCAGTAAGTTTTGTGTTGTACCGCCCTGCACCTACCTGACAGAAGGCGTAAAGATTACCTGATTTTGTGTTCGCCTCCAATAGTGACACTATTGGATGGAGGCCAGAAGGACCTCCAATTGAGGTTGAACTTGGAGCTGACGTCAAAGCTGCTGTCTCCATGATTGGCTCTTAAGGAAATTGCAGTGCCCATCCTCCGCACCTCTAATTAATGAAGTGTGTTGGCCCAATAGTGAACTTGTGATAGGCTAGAGTAGAAATCCGCGGACGACTGAGGTGAGATGTATCAAGTTGCTGTTAGTATCCCATTACAAATGGTACCGCAGCGAGCGCTTTACAAAGTGTAGAAACGAGTTGTTACATGGGAATAAGCACAGCACAAACTTCAATGAACATCGTTCCATAAGATACGGATGCAGACCCGTTCATCTACGCTCGCGGTGCAGAAACGATGCCTTGACGCAACGAGTGGATGAAATGGATTCGACTACGACGTACTCGATGATCTTCGTCAGGTGGGGACATAGTTGACTGAATACCGGCAGGTGTTCAAGCCACAGTCCCATGACTTGTATGTATACTTCGAGTTCTCCTTTCGGTAACCTGTTCTGAAGTCGCAGCGCGAAACGGGCAATGAAGAGGATTCCATTGCAATTGCTCAATGAGATTCGTGACAATTGGCACGAACGCAAATACAATCCTTTGCGATGGTTGCAACCGAAGCGGTCTGGAAAGCAAGGTGGTCAGGGTTATCCTCCTGTACGATAATGGAAAAGGGACGAACACCGAGTTCAACAGAAGACCCTATCATGGCCGTCAGCTCGAACAATATCAAAGTTTTGGTTGAGTGAGGGAGAGAGGATGACGAGACGATGCGAATATGCGAAGGTATGGGTGGTGATGAGCCAAAATGTCAGGAACCAGCGCCGTATTTATACCTGCCCCCTCATCCGTCAAAGCAAGTCTTAAAGAAGCGGGATTCGAATCTACTCCCCTTGAAGGAAGTCCACGAGATAGAACGATATCAAGTGTTGTCTTGCAGAGCTTGAAGATTCCAAATTCCCCAATGTAGCGGACGCAGCAGCATCAGGCACGCAGTTGTTCTCCGCCACAATCTCCAGTCAATTGAATACGAGTGACCACAAATCAAACCCGAGGAGCAAGTTCGAACACAGACAAGTGGTCGGCACCCATTTCTGGAGCTTAAGGCTTAGAAGCATCGTGGATGGTGGACGCCATGACAAATGAGCACCGGTTCTTTTGCAGCCGATGTCGAAAAGCTGGCTTTGCGCACAGCACCGAAAGCCAAGTCTCCTGGTTCAGAAGTGACCAACATAAGAAGGAAGCACGATCTAGTCTGAGGCGGGACGAGACGATACCGTTCTTGGAGCATAAGACTGATATCGTGAATGGTGGACGCCATGAGAAATGTGCACCGGTCCTGTCGTAGTCGATGTGGACAAGCTGGCTTTTGCGCACAGCACCGAAAGCCAATAATCCCAGTTCAGAAGTGACCAAGGTTTCAAAGTTGGGAGTGTGAAGTGTACGAAACCAAGTCCTGCACGCCTTCCCTTGCTTCGCTATTGAACCTCCAAACTTGGTTGATTGTAGTTGGTGCTATGACGTAGATGGTGAGTGTCTGAATTGAGGCCGGGTACGTGGGTGAGGGTGATGGAAGGTAGAGCGGCTCAAATTGAGGGCAGTGATGTTATGGTAAGATTGTCGCGAATGATCGGAAGGAGGCTATAATGAAGTTGATTGAGTCCGTATGTTCGCATCGATGGGTTTGCGCCATTCGTCCACACTCGACGAATGGAATTTTGGCATGTGAGGTCCCCTGGATGGTTGTGGCTAGGGATATCCTTTCTCGGTGATAATGCGAGAGGGATGTACGTCGAATTCAGGAAGAGGGTATTATGGTTGTTGGCTTGGATAATGTGAAAAGTAGGTGAGGGAGGTAAGGACCGTGGCACCCGGTTGTTTTGCGGTCGATGGCGATAAAATGCACCGAAAGCCAACGGTCCTACTTGTTTACTATTATTCAAAAGTGAGAAGAAGTAGTCTGAGATGGGAAGAGACGATACCGTTTCAATGTTGAGAGACGGCGTGGTACCACTGTTGGCGACGATGCCAAGAGGGTGCTGAGTCAGGATGGGACGGAGGCTAACGGCGTTTGCGTTTAAGGTATGAAGGACCCGTTATGGGGATAAGAAGCGGGGGCGGCTCAATTATGGGGCGAGGGAGTGATGGGGTTATGGTTAGGTACAAGGGGTTCTCACGATGGGCGGAGATTGAAATGATTGAATGAACATCGATGGAGATTGGATGACGTCGTGGTGGATCGATGGTAGCAGGAATCAGGTGATGTCTACGTCATATGTTGTGACATCATTTGTTTTGTGAATTTCCAAGCCGTTCCAACACCTCGTCTCTCTCTGAATTATTTAGACAGAATGGCACCAGACGCCAATGATTTCTTTTCCGCCGTGCCCGACGACTCAGTCTCAGCACACGACGACGACTCCAGTTTTGCACAGGCCTTGGCCCAGCGATTCGGCGACCAGAACCCGTTGCTCACGGCCCGTCTCAAGTCCCCGCACCTCATCGCCGTGCCACAACTATCGAATGCCGACTCTGCGACGGCGACACACATGGTCCTCCCCCTCCGTCCCCCGCCCTCATCGTCCCCGTCAAGACCATCTGGGCCCACTGTACCTGCCATCTCCCCCTCGGCTTTCCGCTCCGTAAACCCCGCTGCCCTCGACGCACTCCTCCACCCCGACTCACCTTCCAATATCCTCCTCCTCGACATCCGTCCCCATGCAGCCTACTCTTCCGCACGCATCCACACCGCCCTATCCCTCTCTGTTCCCTCCACCCTCCTCAAACGCCCCCTCTTTTCCCTCGCTCGCCTCAGTGCCATGCTCCCCTCCAAATCAAGCAGAAACGCTTTTGCTAAATGGAAGGACGTCGACAAGGTCGTCATTTATGATGCAGACAGTACCGCATTGAGGGAGGGCGGGAATCTGCTTGGGCTGATGAGAAAGTTTGTTGGGGAGGGTAGGCACGTGGACGACGTCTTGTGGGTTACCGGCGGGTTTCAAGCCGTTTGGAGGGACAGGAGGTCCTGGATTGATCAAGACGAGTTTCGCGAAGAAGACGACGACGAAGATTCGCCAGTTGAAGAGGAGACTAGAGTAGAGGGTGGAACTCCCTCCTCGTCTGCCCCACCCTCAATACCGATAACTTTACATTCAACTTTGTCCACCGTGAACCCAACACCTGTTTTACGCACTCGAAACCTTCCAATGTCTGCATTCACCCTCTCCTCAACCACTTCTTCTCGTTCACCCTCTATCTCACTTAACCCCCACCTAACTTCTTTCTCCCTCCCTAGTCGGGACTCTATTCAAGGAGGTCCACAAACCTCCTTCCCACTCTCCCTCTCCTCTCGAGCTCAATCTCTTCCTACCCGTTCAACGCCCGCTTCGCTTCCGCTAGCCACGACGGCTTCGTTACCGGCTGCGACGCAACAAGCTTATAACCCCTTTTTTGATACGATAAGACAGAATTTGGAGTTGAGTCAGGGGGTGACGGAGAGGATTCCGTTGGTGGTTAGTAGGAGGGTTAAGAGGGGTGTTGGGAGGTTGCCGAGGGAGTGGGGGTGGTTGAGGGGACTTGGGGGTGGGGCTGGGGTTGTCAGTGGCCAGGGGAGTGAGAGTGGGACAGAGGAGGAGGAGGATGTTGATATGGGGGATGATAGTTTGAATTCCTCGAGAGACCGAGCCGACAAACATATTCTTCCCACCACCAACAAACCTGTCTCCACCACCAAACCGACCGTTACCTCTCAACGCCCCGTCACCACTGCACAAATAGATGAATTGACAGAATCTCTCGCTATGCAATTTTATAGGATCGAACTGGCGGAGCAGAGAAGGTTGATGGGGATTATGGAACATCATAGTAAGGAGAGTTTTGGGGGGAAGGGGGTTGGGGAGGGTAAGGGACTGGGGCGGGGGGTGGAGGCTACAGGAGGGAAGGAGGGGAAGGGGAGTCAGGGCAAAGGCAAACAAAGCGAGGGGAAAGAGGAGGGATCGTCGTTGCCGCCTACCAGACCGCCTTCTATCCCACCTGGTATGATGACTTTTGGAGTTGGGACGAAGCCTGTTCCGATGAAATGGGCGACTCCTCCGCCTGATTCGGAGGAGATGAGTGGGAGTTGGAGTGGGGTGGATTCGAGGGAGGGGAGTGTGGTGGGAAGTGGTCGCGTGCACTCTACACGCGATTCACTGGACGTACCAAGCCGTTCATCCGACGTACCGTCTATACGCGACTCATTCGACCTGCACTCTACACGCGATTCATTCGACGTGCACTCTACACGCGATTCATCCGACATACCTCCACGCCGCTCACCAGACTTGCCTTCAACCCAAGACGCGTCCGAACGCGATGTCGAAGCAGGCGAGGCTTCATCTGCAGATGCCGATGAAGGTGATGAAGGTCAACATACTCAACAGACCGTTTTTCCGTATAGTATTACGGCTGGTGTTGAGAAGGGGACTAAGAATCGGTGAGTTTTTTTTGGCGTTTTGTGGTTTTTTGTGCGCTTTTTGGGAGGGCGGGCAGGCTTTTTTTGTCTTGTATACGTTCAAGAGCCGTTCATCTTGGATAAGTCGGATGGCCGTTGGTTTTTCGTCGTCGGAAGTCGTCCCTGGCGGGGATGAGGCGGAGGTATTTCTTCTTCTTTTGCTTCCGTTATCTGGTGCGGACTTGGTGTGCCTTAGGTTTGGTCATCCTTGGATTGCTCTCGTTCCTGATCTCTTCTTGGGGTTGGATGTTACTTATGACGTGATATTTTTCGAGAGATCGTTCGTTATACGCTGTCAAAGTGCCAGTGATCCGCCCCTCGCCCCCCCACTTCCCCCCACTTCCCCCTTCCTTGCATGATTCTCTTTTCATGACGACTCGTTTGCTTCGATCGAGGTTCTCTGTGAAGATTGTTTGTTCCATCTGTGATTTTCACCGATCCAGACGTGTCGTTGCTACGCTCCCTCCCCCCTCCCCTTTTCGAACTCTTTCTTTTGATCGACAATCGTTCTTACCAGTGTTGTGGCGTCCAACAGGTACAGAAACATATGGCCATTCGAACATGCTCGAGTCCGCCTTTTGCAGCCTTCCACCGCGACTTCTTCGGCCTCGGGTGGTACCTTGCTACGTCCACGTTCAACCTCGTCCATCTCATCCCACCTCAAACATCCCCACTACCCCACCTTCCCTCTCCCTCCCTCTTCGCTTCCTCTTCAAGCGATTCGTGAAGAGGGTACGGGCAATGATTCCACGACGAGCGGAAGTAGTTCGACTGTTACTGCTGGACGGGGAGTTGGGAAGGGCAAGTGGAGGGTTGAAGAGGGGACGGAGTATGATGATTATGTTAATGCTAGTTATGTCCAGCCGCTTGGGACGAAGAAGAGGTATATAGCTACGCAAGGTCCTTTGGAAGCTACCTTTGCTGATTTTTGGACGTGAGTGCGCGTTTGCCTTTGTGAAATTTCGTATGCTGATGAGGTCGTGGGGACTGCAAACTAATTGTTTTTTTTTCCTTTTTTTTTGCTGCTTTCGTCTCGCCTTTGGGATGTAGGTTGTGCTGGGAACAAAACGTCCACGTCATCGTCATGCTTACGCGTGAAGTGGAAGGTATGATGGAGAAATGTGGCAAGTATTGGAGGGAGGCTGAGTATGGGCCTATCAAACTGAAAGTGTTGGAGAGTAGTGGGACGCCTGAAGATGAGAATTGGGACTTCTTTGGTGGGCGGGGTGGAGGTGACAAGTCTATCGAGAAGGAGTTTTTCCCTACCCTTGCTGCTGAAGAAGGAGGTAAAGGTAAAGAAAAGGGTGGAGATGGGAAGAAGGGCAAGAAGAAAGATTTGGTGAGGAGGGTTTTTGAGTTGACGAATATGAGGTATCCGGATGCTGGTTCGAGACGGGTGACGCAGTTTCAGTATTTGGAGTGGCCTGATATGAACGTCCCTGATGATCCTCGTGGAGTGTTGGATCTCGTTAGAGAGGTGGAGAAGGAGGTTGAGAGGCTTAATGATGTGAAGAAGGCAGAAGAGGCCAAGAGGCGTGAAGGTGTTAATGGTGGACGTGAGGTGAGTGGGGACGTTGTTGAACGGGATTTCACGTTGGGGAATGGGAAGGAGAATGAACTTGATCCACAGTCTGGAGTCGTGAGACATGCCTTGGACGTTCAGGATCAGCCTTTGTTGTTGCATTGCTCAGCGGGTGTTGGAAGGACAGGTGGGTTTATCGTTGTAGACGCCGTTTTGGATGGCCTCAGGAGGGAATTGAGAAAGATGAGGGAGGAGAAGGATAGAGAGGAGGAGGAGGAGGAGGAGGAGGAAGATGATGGTATGGATGTGGATGTGGATGTTGATGGTGGGGATGGTAAGCCGCCTTTGCCTTTGCCGCATGTTCAAGAGAGCGCCAAAGGTTTAGTCGCTCCCGTTCCGGTGCATCCTGCGCCTCAATCTTCGATGAAGTGGAAGTCGGCAGAGGCGGAAGGTGTCACGCCCACACCTACTCGTGATGACAGCATGGAGAGTTTGCTCGGAGATGGTGGCGACAGGGACGTCCCCATGGACGTGGATCAAGAATCTCTTCATAAAGCCCCCTCGCCACAACCAAGCACGCACACGTGGTTCACATCCTCCAGGGAAGACTCTGCACCCCCGCATTCAGCCTACGAAGGTTCCATCGAAGCATCTTCGTCATGCGAGTCTAATATCCCTTCGATTTCACCGTCCGGTCCCCCCTCGAGGTCTCCACGTGGAAGCTTCGCCGTCCCCTCTTCAACTTCGCCGACGTCGTCGTCGTCGGATAACATTGTACGGATATTCCCCTCGATGTTAATTTCGGGGGGTAACGGTGCCAATTTGTCGGCGCCTTCTTTGGCTGCTCAGGTTGGGGCTACGCCGAATCAGCTGTCTCAACCCCAGACTACTCGATCTTTCATCCAAGAAGGAGATACGCGCCTGAGAACGTACTCTGCGCCGACTGGGCCTTCAGGTAAGTAGCTTTTATGCCATTGAGAAACCAGATGCTCAAGGAATTTGTAGTCAATGTCACCCCCAGACTTCCTCACGAATATCAAACTAACCCCCGATCTACGGGTCTTGCTCGTGACACCACTGTTTCGGGTGCCAGCTCTGGCTCCGAGAGCCCTGGCGGGTCGGAATCTTGGCGGCGGGGCTCATCATCCGGACCAGATATGCCTTTGCAGGTAAGTTTAGGGCATCCGAGGAACCTCGACTTGCTCCTGTTATCCTACGACATCCTCTACGCATACTATAGTGATCTCGTTCGTCTACAGGACTCCACGCACTCATCTTCATCTTCTTTATTCATGTCGAACGACCCTCGACGTCGTGGGTTTTCGGACTATGCATCGACGCCGCTTTCGTCTTCCTTCTCTGGTGGCCACGGACCAAAGACTCTGGCATCGGCATTCGGATCCGAGTTACCAGATCTCTCGGTAGAGTCGAAGGAGTCCAAGAATTCAAGGAGTGGAACAGGAGCTACGAATGGCGCGACGAATGGCGATTCTAATGGGAACTCCAGCAAGACTGCGAAGGAAGGAGCTAAGGTTGGAGACACAGGTGATGGTAAAGGTGTCAGAAAACCTGGCAATAGCTCGATCGATGCAGCGGACGCACCGTCGTTTTTCAAGTCGATGACGTTCGATTACACTCAACCGAGGAAGTTGCATCAAGCCGACTCTCCACCACCACTCTCATCCTACGTCGAACCTATTAGGGCAATTGTAGAGGATATGAGAGAGCAGAGGATGAGTTTGTGTCAGAGTTTGCGGCAGTATGTGTTCGTCCATCGGGCCATCATTGAAGGGGCTATACAGCTTGTGGATGAGGACGAGGCTGCCGCTCGGGAGAAACGGAAAGGGAAACGGGAGCGAATGGATAGCGAACCCCCCGAGAGAATGGGGTTAGCCAAACCGGAGAACGTTCCTCCCACACAGTCGAATCCCTCAACTTCAGGGACTGGATCTGGATCTGGATCCGGGTCCGGCTCAGCTTCGACCGTCGGACACCAGTCAGCAGCACTCCTTGTGCCCGTTTCTCCATCCAAGGGGAAACGACATGCGAGTCCGACCGATTTATTCAAGGAAAGCTCCGAAGGACAGGGGAGATTGGCCAAACGCCCAAGTTTAAAGCGCAAGAAGGGTAGCAGTGACAATGCAGCTGTGTTTGACATACCCTTGCCTCGACCATCATCACCATCACCATTATCATCGAACAATTTTTCGTCGTTTGGAAGCGCATAGCAAGTACATAGATATTCCGTTGCATTATCGTCTTTCCGTCATTTCCTTTCATTAGTCCTTGCACTTCCTCTTTGCTGTCGCTCTCGAGTTGTATTATACGCAGCACACTGCCACTTGGTGCTCTCACTGTATCCATTGCTATCCATTGTTCCTCATGGAAATAATTTATGGTCGGCTGGCTCCTCGCTCCCTTGACTGCCTAGATATCTTCAGCCGGATGCTCATATACACTCCGACTACCGTTCTGCCTGACGTGATCGTCGAACTAACTTAGTTGAAATCGTAACCCTAACCATTCTCATACAGTGACTTTAATTCCAGTAGGGGTACTATCCGAGGGGCGAGCGGGAGGTACACACTAACTGGTCGAAGGCAACGTTAGTCTCCAGTAGCTGGGGTCAAGATTCTTGATAACAGGAAAGGACGCAAATGATCATTCGCGAACCACTGTCCCAATCTCATCTTTCCTTTTCTGGTTGTAGTCTCAGGAACAAGGAGTACAGAATCGCCCATTAAAAATATGGACATGACTTGACCAGGGCTCGAACCTGAGACCTTCTGTGTACAATTTTCCAGTGTTAGACAGATGCGATAACCAACTACGCCATCAGGCCATGGCGGCGTCGAGGTACCAGCGCTTCAGGTTAATCCGACGCTGTTCGTTAACTATCATCCGATCATTCCGGGATCGATTTTCTCCTTGTTCTGTTCAGCTACTAGCATCTGCAACCGAAACCGACCGAACTTGAATGCGGAGTCGGGGGAAGACTCCTACAGACAGCCTTGTCTTTGCTCTGTATCATGCCCCGTGTTCAACCGACAACGCCCTTTGCGATACCAAAAATGTAGGGATTACTCCATAATAACAATCATTTCCATGTCCGAAGGTCATCCTAGACTTGAGCATACCCCTCCACGATATCTTCAATCCCACCTCTCCCTATTTTAAACATCGCTCATCTGGCTAAAGATGATCGATGCATTTTGACTCAAATCCCACTTATCCTCCCGTAAGAAGGCTATTCCCTCCTCGTGCATAGTCCCCATGGTCCCCGAAAGCGCCAACCAAACAGCATCCTCATTGTTCTTCCCAATGACAAGGTACAGCTCCCTAGCGCACACCTGTAGCTCTTCGTGCGCGTGCTTCTGCAAGAAACGTCTGAAAGCGAGCGTCACATCCCAAGCTGACGAATCCTGGATATGGACTCCCTTCATCGCCGCGGTCATCGTCTTCAATGAGGACCTATAAAGTCGATGCGAATGGGTGTATGCAGACTCGGTTCCAACTGCACCGGGGCCACGTCTAGAGAGAGCACTTTTGGAGTCCGCGATATCTAGCTTCTTTAATAATCCGCGGAAGCGAGGCCAGACATCATCCCAGATTCTTTGCCCCATGAAGCTCCCCACGTGGGTTGCTAGTGACTCAATGAGAGCTGCGGCAGCGCTGACAACATAAGGCTCGGGATCCGAAAGACGGTTAAGAATGAATGGCCATGCATGATGGATAGAAGGGAGGAGAGCTGATTCGGGCAGTACGGGTACTGAGGACGAAAGTAAGGTGAGGATGCGAGCCCGAATCGTGGGCATGCCATGGGTGAGAAAATACAGCGATCGAGAGACGATTTGCTTGGTGAGAGTCTGCGCCGGCGTCGGTGGTGGATCGACACTCGGGTTTGGCTCTTGAGCCGGTTTTTGTTGCTCATCTCCTTCGCTTTCTTCAGCGGTGCCTTTGCCTTTGTCCCCACCCCATGCTTCACGAGGGGCTGGTCCATAATCCTCCTCGCCCTCAATCCCGGGTTCGTGGCGTGTCTTGAACCAGCCACAGAGTGCGTCAAATCGCTCTGAATCCTTCGGCATAGCCTGGCTAAACCTGACGTCCTCCTCTCGCTGTGGCGTGTCCTGTTCTTCCCCCTCGATAACTTTGACGACTTCTCCAAGAACTTCAACCAAAGCTTCAACAACACCTTCATATCCATGAAACTCGTCCAGCCTATCAAAAACTTCCTCGACCAAATCTCCCGCTCTTCCCTTCACAATGACATCACGGCCTACTAGGTGTACGACCAGCCCCAGGACCTTTGCAGCATCCACATCGACACCGAGACGCCGATTGCTCAATCGGCGCGAGATGCCATCAAGAGCATAGTCAAAATTAGACATGAGGAGATTCGATGGAGTCGCATGGGATGTTGACGAGGCGACTGTCAGGAGTGTAGAGTAGGCGGTGAGAGAGAGGTGAGGGGATGAGGAAAGAAGCGTGGACAGGATAGGATATAGAGTGTGAAGCAGGAGAGGGGTGAAGGAGGACTGGAGGATGAGGGAAGAAATAGAGAGGAGTTGGAGGCGGAGGGATTGGTGGAGGGTGTGTTGGGCGCTGCTCCCTCCAGATTGATTTTGAGACGAAGCCGACGGAACGCTGGGATGTTGGGAGATGGTTAAGCGGACTGGTCTTAAACCTTGCCTGTATTCGAATGAGGTGTTTTCATCCGCAATGGATAATTCTTGAGTCGTCGCTGCTTGCTGAGAGTCATAATTCGTAGTAATAGGATCCTCGAGGTCATCTTGAGCACCTTCCTCCCACATTTCCACGACGCTTCGAGCCAAATTCCTTGCTAGTTTCGTTAGCCTCCTACTCTTTCCCCGAAGGACATCAGCCCTTTGCCCGGAGCCCGCATAATCTCGTGCTTCCATATTGATATCCACCAGCACCTGCCCACTAACCCCCTCTAGAATCCGACAAGCACACCAAAGAGCTGCTACACCTGACTTACTCCCACGGCCGGCACCTTCACTTCGCCCTGCACCCACACTCACAAACCACTCGACGGAAAACAAGCATTCCTCACCTCCCGCGCTTCCCAGGGCTCTGAACATCCTTTCGAGCGCTTGGAGCGTGGATCGGGTTGACACATTCTTGAGAGTGAGTTCCGGAAATGGGGGTGGAGCGTTTGTGTCCCTCTGCGATGAAGTTGATTCGAGAAGAAGTAGATGCCCGGGACGAGAGGGAGAAACAAGGATCGATGGCGGAAGAAACTCCAGAACAGAGAGGAGACTCCAACCCCATTTTTCGATCCCACCCGTGGGTCCCAAAAGTCTTGCTATGCCAGAGGAGATAGAAGAGAGTGCGGGGATGGCCTCCGATTTGGCCCCAGTCGGAGCTGAAGTCGAAGGTGGAATTGACGCTGTCGTCGACAGTCGACAGATCGCCTCAACAAGAGAAGCTACATGCTCCACTTTTGCATCGGACTTCATGGGGAGTAACCTAGGCAGGGAGACCAAATTATCTCTGGTCATCTGCATCAGAATACCAGCCAACTCCCCTCCCCTCTCCCTCATATCCCTGTCCAACAACTCAGCAAGCTCCTTCTGAGCAACGCCTGACACCTTCGGAAAATTCGAGTTTGACAGCGACAAAAGGAACGACAGGAGGAGTGGTTGGGACTGGGGAAGGGTAAGTGAGGTGGATGAGAGAATACGAGAGGAGAATGTGGCAAGGGCACGGAGAGCGGACGGTGTGGGGTGCGAAAGTACGGGAGTAAGTGCATTCAAAGCTATGTGCACTTGCGTCGAAGTCGCTTTCAGCCACACAGGCGTTCGTGGAGTAGAATATGGAGGCGAAGGTTTAGTCTCCTGGGTCGACTTCTCATCGAGGGGGGATGATGAATCAGAGGCGAGGTCGGCAAGGTCTTGAAGTTCGGTGATATTCCGTATGGCCCCTTCCCTGATGCAAATATCGTCTCCGATAGCTTTGACGATAATTTCTTGTATAACTTTGAGTGAGGCTGCAACGACATCCCCATTTGCCCATCCCTTCCCGGCTTCTCTGGAACTCCTCGTCCCAGCATCCGCCCCCAGGATGATCCTACTTGTCGTGCTCACTACACCGGGTAACACCGACGGTATGAAACCATCCGCCAAGTAAAAAGCGACTAGCAGGTGTAATAGCTCCAAAGAAATTCGTTGAAGGGGAAGGTGATGAGAATATGCTGTTTGCAACAGGGAATCGATAGTTTGTCCGACGATGGGGATGAATCGAGGAGACTTTGTCGTTGATTGAAGTTGGGTAAGGCGGGCGGAAGCTCGATCTTTAGCTGCTTGCTCACGCCCTCCTGAGCCTGATGGATCCTCGTCCGGGGTTCTGACTCGCAACAAAGCCAACAAACATGATGCAGCAGCATCTTTTGTTTCATCGTCTCTTTTCCTCCCATTCTGGCTCTCATCAATCCCACCTAAAATGGCCCCACTCAATGTTACCATCTGCTCCCAAGTCTTCAAATCACAATCCCACCACCATGTATCGCATAAGAATCGTAAGACTCTGAAGATCTTCTCGAACACTTGGTCGGGGATAGAGGAGGTAGGGTTTCGACGAAGGAGGGTGGAAATCGGGAAAAAGGTGTACCCGACGAGGGAGGGCGTTAAGACATGGCTTGAGTTTGTGCATTGTTGGAGGGTCTCCAGTAACGATGAGAGGAGCTTGGAGACTTGCGGGATGGAAGAAGGCGTAAGGAGGGAGTTCGCCAGGAGAGGAACACACGATACTTTTAACTAAAAGGCAAAGACTAGCCTGTGGAAGATTAGTTCGAAGACATTTATGATGAGAAACATACCTTGCGAAACAGATCTTGAGTTTGATCGTCACTCAATTTCGACATTCTGAATGTACGAATGGCCTCTGACGAGATGATACTACGAGGGATAGATGGATGTCGATGAGCAAACGAGCCAAACGGCTTTGGAAGTGCAAAAGTTGGAGGGAAGTTGATCACAGGGCGGATGGGTCAAAGTCCAAACGACTGGCATGAATGTATAAAACAAAGAGCCAAATCGCAACCGTTGATGAAAGCTTTGCACTGGCACGCGCAAGTCTAAGTTGGTAAATGGTTGGAACGCGTTCCTCATCCTTGTGCGGTTCACTCGCCTTATTTATTTTCCCTACCCTCTCTAGAACCCTATTCACAAGTAGATTGTTGGCCAAACAGGTATGGAAAGTTATGGATCAGATAATACATTATCTTTACTTCATACACTCATTTTCTCCCCCACCATCCTCCCAGTAGGCTCGTCAATCCGCCACGCGCAGCGGCTTGTGGTTCAGGGGTTGCTGCTCGTTCCACCTCCTCTGCCTTTGCCCTTGTGACTGGTTTCTTCTCCGGTGCGACGGGGGCAGGGGTCGACACTGCGGATTTGGGTGGCGCAGATTTCTTCCCTGCCCGCTCTTGTAACCTGTCCATATCTAGCTGCACATAGTTCAATGCGATATCGAAAAACAGAGGCTTCTTGTGAGCTTTGCTGCTCTCCGGGTTGATCGAACCACCATTGTACGCAAACCAGGAATTCTTGAACTGAAGGGCGTCCAAAGCGACATCCGCCTCCAGGGAATCGATGAGATCCGTGGTGAGGGGATAGAAGGCGGGTGTGCCGAAAGATATAGGGTCAGAGTCCGACGTGGACAGGATAGTGCTGGTTTCACGCAAGTGTAACTGAGATTGCTGCGTGAGGGTAAGGCTCTCCGCATATTTCTTCACAGCGGCATAGCACCGAGACAGGAACAGAGATCTGTGTGAAACCCGTTAGTCAATTTCCCGCCGACCAGGAGGGGGTATTTACCTGCGAGCTCGAGTATATAAGATTCGACCCTCGACAGCCGTTGCAAGATCTGGACTTTCGTCCACGATGCTCAGCGTACGCATCTGTTCCAGACTCTGCAGGATCGTGTCCAATAGCTTTACGACAGCTGGATAAAGACGCGCATCAACTTGCTCCTTCTGCGGCTTCTTGGTAGATGAAAGTTTCTTCTGCGTCATTGAAGATGCACGCGCATTCTGCGCATGTTGGGAAGAAAACAGGGCATTTATGAGAAGAAGATCCCGCTGAATGCGACGAGAAAGGAGTTGGTAGATGATATAGGCGTGGAGGAAATGGATATCCCGAGTGCCAGCAACAGAACCGGTGGAAGATGCGCCACTCAGCTGTAGATATCCAAGTGTTAGAATTCGTTTATTGAGAGACACTGGGAAACACTGACCTGCTGAGCCTCGACGAGCTTTCGAGCAACGTCCTCGGCGTCACTTAAAGCAAGTAGGATGGCATCGTAAGCTGCGACTCCCCTCTTTGATCTGCTTCCATGACTTTGTTTCCCCCTTTTGGCATCTCCCTTCGGTGCGTCGTCACTCTTTCCACCAGCGGACTCATCAAGCACAGTCTCCGCCTCTTGGACTTTCAATATCACGTCAACGAGCTCCGGGTTCCTCACCGGGACGGGCTCGCCTTCCCATACGATGTCACGTAACCTCCTTTGAGCTTCGCCTTTTCCTCCATCTAGGCTTTCTCGCTTCAACTTCTGCACCAAAGCATCATATCCTTCGACAAGCTCATTCTTGTGTTTCGTTGAAATCTCCCCCACAATGCCATCGATATCGTACGCCTTCGATCTTCCTAATTCATGGGCGCAATACCTGATTTCCGGGCCGACTTCATCTGCAAATAAAGTGGCCAAGGCCTGGTCACGACTCGTAGAGGCTTGACTGGCCATTTCGTCCAATAGGCTCCTTGCGACACTGAGCTGGATCAGCCCGTCCTCGAACTCGTCCCGATAGCGAAGGAAACGGCCATTCAAGATCAAGGTATATGCGGTTGCTTCCAAAAGGTCCCTTGCAGACATCCGGGATGAAGCGTGGAGAGCCTGGCAATGAGAGAGAAGTTCGGTTGACCAGTGGACAGCACGACGGAATCGACCCGTGGCACTGTGACGAAGAGTGCTAGATTGATTCTCGTTTGCCGGTTGCAGGGAAGATGCGATGAGCTCTTGAGAGTACGCCCAAGCACGTTCAGACTCGAACAGCAGGAGTTGCAGGCTGGATCGGAATGAGGGGACAGTGAGATGAACATGGAATGGCGTGGACGTACTGTCCATCCTTGATGTTGTCCTGTGTAATTGGGGGTAATTTCTTGAATTCACGACCCTTTCCGTGAGTCATTTTCAGTGATGATCGAATACGGTGCGTCCGATTGGCACAGTGCTTGCTGAGACTACACCTCAGCCTGCTATCTCGCCTGTACAATCTGAGACTGACCGGTAACGGGTAAAGTCATTGTATCGGAGACCATAAGCGGTTCGTTGTTCATTTGCAAGTTGCAATGCTGCGAAGATTTCGTGAAAATCAGGACTTGCACGAGAGGCTCTCGTTGAAGTTCCCACCTCGAAATGCGACGGGGGCCTTGCTATCTGTCATCTTGGACGTTAATCGGATGGAAAGGCTTAGTGTTGGTCTGATCAGAGGCTTGATTGTAATAGAAAGGTTAGGAATGTCCCAGTATGTCGTGGAAGGATCGAGAGTGAAAGTGCCTGCCGCAGACAGCGCAGACTCCGAAGTCCGATGCCATAAATCTTACTTACCTCTCACTTCCATCTTACTATCCTCGGACCTTTATACATCTTACATCGATAGAAATACCCCACAATGGCATCGGAAATACTTGAACCTACACTGCAAAACGTACTTGACCAGAAGTCGCTGAAGTGGATATTTTGTGGTATGTCGTCCCCTTAGTCCATCCGTTGAAGAAGCTCATCCTTTCCCGATGGCGTGTAGGAGGAAAGGGCGGCGTCGGTATGTTCATGCTCATGGAGTTCGCCTCCTTCGTATTGCTTGGTTGACGTGGTGGATATAGGCAAGACCACGACCTCGTGTTCTCTTGCAATCCAACTTGCCCAATGTCGGGAATCTGTCCTCCTCATCGTACGTCCCAACTCACTACATCGGGAACATCTTGCGAATCTGAAACGTCTCGTCAAAGTCGACAGATCCTGCCCATAACCTGTCCGATGCATTTGGCCAGAAGTTTTCGAAAGATGCAACCAAAGTTACTGGGTTTGATAACTTATTCGCGATGGAGATCGACCCGTCAAGCGCTATCCAAGAAATGGTCGAACAATGTATGTGTCGCCGTTGGCCCTTTCCCTGACCTCGTCCCAACTACTTGACCTTGCTATAGCCGACCAGAACGGTATGATGGGCAGCATGATGCAAGACCTTGCCTTTGCCATCCCCGGAGTAGACGAGGCGATGAGCTTTGCAGAGATCATGAAGTGAGCCAATTCCGTCACTGCGCCGCAGCTCAACTCACTAGTTCCCCAGGCACGTAAAGTCTATGGAGTATTCGGTTATTGTGTTTGATACAGCTCCAACTGGTCATACTCTGCGTTTCCTATCGTTCCCCACGGTGCTAGAGAAGGCCTTAGGGAAACTGAGCACCCTCAGTGGCCGAATTGGCCCAATGCTCAATCAGGTCAACTACCCCAGCTTGCTGCTGATCCTCGGCCGCCAAGCTTAACTATTTGTTTAGATGTCGAGTCTGATGGGAGGCCAGGCAAACACTACAGAGGACATGTTCGCCAAACTCGAGTCAATGCGGGCCGTCATCACTGAGGTCAACACGCAATTCAAAGACCCAGTACGTCTTTTCCCAACGAGATTCCGTTTCCGAAACTGAACTCCCGCTGAAGGAGAAAACCACGTTCATTTGCGTCTGTATATCGGAGTTCCTATCACTATACGAAACGGAACGCCTGGTACAAGAGCTCACAGCCTATGAAATCGACACGCATAACATTGTCGTGAACCAGCTTCTCTTCCCCAAAGATAGTAAGTCACCCCCCTCTCCCCCTCACTTTTGGTGTCCAATCCAACCTGGATATGGAACGTAGGTTCAAATTGCGAACATTGTCGTGTTCGACACAAGATGCAACAAAAGTATCTCAACGAAGCTCACGAGCTCTACGACGAATTCTTCCATATCGTCCGACTTCCCTTACTGACAGAGGAAGTTCGTGGCCCACAGAAGTTGAAGGAGTTTAGCAAGATGTTGGTAGAGCCATACGAACCGGATATGAATTGACGTATGTATCGCTACAGATTCACACCGTAGAAAGATGAGGAGTGATGAATCTATTCTCGACGCCAATACGTTTTATGCATGGGTTGATTAGTACATACAAGTGAACAAACGAAACAATGATAGCTATATGATGCAGTGATTTCGACCAGACCCGAGAGCATCAACAAGACTACAGATTACATGACTGATAGCTAGATAAAGATATGGGTGCTGATGCTGGAAGTTACAAGAGGGTAATGCAGGGAGACAGAACCGTTCATTCGCCGAGAATAGATCCCCCCACGAGAAGCCAGAGTTGAATCTCCTGCAGCCCCAACATACGGACCGACCAACGACGATGATTATCGATACATCAAGGGGAAGAGGGTAAAACGCATCCAAAAAACCGAACTATGATCCTATATTCCCAGGGCGTCCTCTGTCCTGGGCACCACCTGGCGTACTCCATCTAATGCGATTTTAGACCAGTAGCCGTTTGGTCTTCCTGACCTTCGTCATAGTCGAGGCGAAGGACGGCAGGTCACGCGGTCTGTTTCTTCGCTGTAAGCTTGTCCAAGATGCATTGAACACCCTGAGGCTCCAAGACTACCTTCTTGCCATCACACTTTGCCTTCTTCGTAAATTCAGAACATAGCTCATTGATATCCACGTCCTGAAAACCTCGTCAATGGTGATTTTAAGGGAAATAAAGGGAAGGAACTAACCTTGAAATTCGGGTCCGATGTAATGGTTCTCCATGCACTCAGCACCTCGATATTACTCTCATTCTGCTCCGTCCTGGGGATACTCGACCCAGTGCAAACAACCATCGACTCCCCATCATCACTAGACTTTCTCAACACGGAATACCCTGGGGTATTTGGCCCCAGCCCCAGCATGTCATTGTCAACAAATGGCGACGGTCCCTGATTGGCTATATGCGCAGCCAACTCGGCCTTCGTCTTTGGACATCCCCCCTTCCCGCTCCCACCACAACTATCCGAAGCACTCGGGTTATTGTTAATCGCGGTGCTGAGTGGAGTGAGTGGTGATGATATCGATGACGCGGAGCTCGAGTCCCCTGGACTTCCCTTTGAGGATAATACAGGCGTGGAACCAGTGGTAGACACATGTCCGTTCGCGTGAGATATAGGGCTGATGGACACGGGTGACCGTGCCAGGGCGGCATAATCGACCTGTCCCTGCGTCCCCAAAAAGTTGCCGCCAAACAATTCGTCCAAGGACTGTGCGTCCTGGCTATTCGAAGGCTGATAAGAAGGAGTCGTCGATGGCCACGAACCAAACGAATTAAAGTCGAACATTTGGTGCCCATTGTTGTTGAACTGGCCGCCACCATTCATATCATAGTCGGGCATCGGCTCCGCGAACGACGTGAAAAGAGGATTGCTGGCGATAGTCTTGTAGGGACTGCGAATGTGCGCACCATCTGGTCGCTGACCGAAGCCAAAGTCGAGTTGCATCGCACCGTCAGTGGCGGTTTGTGGAACGGGACTATCGTCCATGGCATTGAGAAGCGAAGGATCGAAAGTGGTGAGCGAATTGAAATCGAAATTGTCCGCAACGGGGATCATAGAAGGTTGCCCCCGTGACGATTCGGCGGGAGGTGAGAAGTTGAAAGCGTAATGCTGCAGGGCATGATACAATGGATCGTTCGGCGCCGGTTTGGGATTCGATTGAACAGGGACAGGTGGAGGAGGACGAGAGGCGGCAGGGCTAGGAACGTTAAACGTGAACGAAGCCTGCCGTAGTTGCATATTCTCGCTTTGTAATCGGGTGAGTAAATCCCGTAAGTTCTCGTTCTCGGATTGAGCGACAGCATTCTTGGCTTCCAATGCTGCTACCTTGTCTTCCAACTGTTGAGTCTGCATGAGAGAAGGCATCAACAACATTACTTCGAATACACTTACATCCCTTACATGCTTCTCTTTTCGTTCCCGGAAAGCACGTTGAGCGGCTCGATTTTGCTCCTTACGTTTCAGTAGACGGGATTCGTCCTAACATCCATGATATCTAAATAAATCTGCAGCCCAACAAGAGAGCGAGATCGGCGCTCACATGGTGGGGATTACCCGTGGACTTGCGCCGAGCAGATCCCTTTTTACCGTTGGCAGCGGTATCTAAGACATCGAATTAAACAAGTTACTATGGAACAAGAAGGATTCCAGGTAGCATAGAAGACGCACCTGGATGTGCGGTCTTGCGACTGGGGCCTTCTTCAAAGTCTTCCTCGCTAGCTTTCCTTTTCAAATCCCCGTGATCGCTGTTCCCATGGGCTGGTCCCTGTGTCGACAAACCAGTCGATTGCCTCCTCGAGCGGCTACTTGTATGGGCGCTATTTGGACTGGGAGGACTAGGGCTACTCTCGTCACTGGTCGCTGGACTGGAGCCCACGACAGAAAACCTCGTCAGGTTTTGAGGGTCGACGCCGTCTGGTGAGACTGTGCCGCCCAATTCGAAGGGGTGAGAAGTGTCGACGGGGGAGGGAAACTGCTTTTGGAGGAGAGCAAGGAAATCGTCATCAGGCAATTGGGAGAAGGAAACAGATTGTTGTGATAGGTCCCACAGCGACGGCACTCCATTGAAAGACTCCATGATCCTCCCCAGTTCACCAACGAATTTTGGTATCGAGGTTGCTGAATAAGACGGTAATTTGGTAGTGGCCCTCAGGTGAATCGACGACGGTAAGGATAAATCGTCGTCGTTGTTCTCGGTTTGAGGAATCTGATATAAGGAGAGCGATAGCAGGTGAAAACGCGAGAGGTTGGTGGAGAGGTCGAGGAGGGGAGGATGTAAGATCCGTCGCCAAATCGAAAGTGGGAGCTGCGAAGAGTCCCACCATCGCCGATGCCACACGCACATTTCGGCTGATTCCCAGCCGAGTCCACGTAAGCTCCCTGACTCCGTCGGAGGCACCGACATCTTGGTCCCCCGGAGACCTGGTGGACTCCCCGGTTCCCGTCGTGTGCCAAATCTCCTCAAATGACCACCCTCCGTTGCATCTCCCGCATCCGTTCCCACTGCCTTGTGAACCGTTGCTATTCTCTGTTCTCTCAAGGGCCTTGGATACATGCTCTACGTACCACAAACTGTCCTTCTGCCAACAGTCGGCGGATGTCTCGGGCATGTCGCCGTGGGAGGCGGGACCGACCTTGGTGACTCGAATGCTTTCCCCATTCGTCCGTCCGTCATCGGCGGGGATTGTCTCCCTCGTTTCTCCTCTCCCCAAACCAAAATCTTTCGGAATTGGAAGAAAGTACGGACGAGCAGTCCGACTCGGCCAAACGGTCCCCTGGAGCAGCTGACGTATCGACTTCGCTCGTTCCTGCCGCATTTTGCATCCGTTTCTCCCGTTATTCTCCTTCCTCAAACATTCTCTGGGTTCTCAGCTCATCCTCGCTCCTTCGGCCCACTATCTCGCGCTTGATTTTCTCGAATTTTAAGCTTGACGCTCGCGGAACGACGGGTGTTTCCACATCCGCAGTTTCTCCGCGTATGGATCACTGCGAATATCCAAATCCAAGACGTGCAGAAGACTCGTTTTAGCACAGGTGACCTGCCTCTGATCTTATTTACGGCCTTACTTGGCGTTTCACTATTCCTGCTCGAGCTGAATCTGCAGTCATGACACAGCCACACATTTTCTAGTTCCCGATAGGTCCCATTTTGGATTCGACCTTGTCGAGGCCCAAGGCTTTGCATTGCATCATTCTATGATCGTCGTCTTTCTTTCGAGTCTGCATCTTGCTAAAAGAATGCCGCTACATTCTCGACCCTTGCAGGGTGAACCACTATCTCCAATCCAATCACTGCGCAATCACCATCGTTTGCATCTGCAGAATTTCATTGGCCCCTCTCCGCACGCTGCAGCCTCGCGCACCTGTCGAATTCGTAAATCATTCAAGCTAACTAACTACCTGCCGTCTCAGATCTCCTTCAATTACCTACGAATGGTTGTAGTTGGGTTACGATCCTCGGCGTTGCGGTGGGGCTGGCACTAACAAACTCTCCTGCACATTTCTGCCGTTCAATTGAACACTATCATATATCTCCCCTACGGCCCCCATACCCCGTAACGCCTCCGCATCATCTTCGACCGACACCGAGATTTTCAAGATGTCGAACTCCCATACGTCCACGTCTTCGCTGTCTGTTCCGTCTCCTTTCTACGCATGTGCGCATGTTATCTTTTTTACACCCTTCATCGGCCCGGGTTCTCCTGGGTTCTCTTAAGGAACACCGCGAAAACCCCTCAGTGAGCCCTAACGTGTGATTCACTGATGGTGGCTGCTGGATATCTTCGCACGGGTATCTTCACGTCACTGACAACCAAACTCGCCGTTGCAATCACCGAGGAACCAAACTTGTTTCGTTTCGATCGGTTGGACTGTTGGGGCGTGGATAAGCATGGATTGCCGTCGGTTGATGGGAACCGCTCCCGCTGGGTTGCGTGTTGATCCACGAGCTGATTGACTCGTAGTTTGATAAATGTGTACCTGCTTGAGGCGCACTGATACACTCCGTTCCATGCGTTGTACTGTATACATGGGAATCACCGCAGCATTCTATTCTGAACAAACGAGTGACAGTTACCGGCCACACACCCAAAAAAAAGATTGCGAACAAAGAAGTGTCCCCGCACAACTGAGATAGGTCTGGCAAGTATAATGCAATGAATAAAAATGATGGTAGAATAAAATAGGTGCTGTTTTGGGCTAAGGTTGAATGCGAGATCCAGGAACGAAGTGGGATGAACCACGGTAGGTCACTGTATCATGAGTGTCAGTTGCGGAACCAAGTGCAGGTTTATGGAGGAGAGGGACTAACGTAGTACTCAATCTCCAGCTGGAGACAAAGCCCAGCTCGTCAGAGGATATAAATCGACGTAGATGAGCCACTCACGAACAAGAACGCCACTTTCCGCGGCCACATGATGTTTAACCCCCGAGGGTTGTAAATGTTCGCGTTGATATCTTGGATGAGCTCTTTGAGCCGGAGCATCTCCTGACCACCGGACAATGATGAACCATACCAGTGAAATAGAACCTTCGAAGGTTTAAGTGAAGTATTCACCTTGTCATAATGCGACGAAAAGAACAGCCTGGAGATCTGTAACGAGAAGACTGCCAGAAAGTTATCCAAAAACGCATGCCGGGTGCTATGAGCGGAGATCAAGGTTTCGTTGATGGCATTCATAGTCTCCAAAAACTTCGTTGGAGTTATCTACCCCAGCGGCGTAGCAGAACATCAGGACACATATGTGGGGGACGATGGAAGCGACCACTCACCCGACCCTCCAACTCTAATGGATAAGCTAGCGAAAACTGAATCAACTCCCCGCCCGAATAATCACGCTCGATCCTTAATATCTCCCGTGGGTAGTGCACGCCGATCTGGCCAATTGGGTCAGAGCCGTAGGCGGACGTGACAGGCGGAGGACCAAAATAGTAGGAAGATTTGGGGACCAGAGGATGGGGGGGGAGCGTGCTAGAATTGGCGCACAGGAATTAGCCAAGGGTCAAGGAAAGAAGAGAAGGATACAGAGGTAATGCGAGGGAGAGTCGGGGAGACGTACACTTTACTCCTCGACGGCTCAACACCGAGCCTCAACGTCGAGTATGCATCGGTCCCAGCGGGTTCATTATCGGGAGGAGGCTCGATAAGTTCCCAAGGAGGTGGAGAAGGCGGGTTGATGTCTAATCTCAATGGATGTTGGTGTTCGTCCACTTGCTCCCTTTCCCGTTCGCCATCCCGGGAACGATCTCCTGAGTGATCCAATTCTGCCAAATCCACGAGATGGCTATCCCCATGAGGTGCCCTCCAAGCGGTAATGTCCACCTCAACCTCCTCTCCGGGTGTTACTCTCCCTCCCCCTCGTCCTATCATGTCTCGGTCTTGCTCAGAGTCCTCCAACTCGGGCTGAGAATCACTTGATTTCCTCCGACGTTCGTACTTGCTATCGTCCGTGCCGACCCTTTTTAAGGGAGGTGTAGGAAGCACGCTAGTAACAGCAATTGGGGACGAGATTTGAAATGTCGAAGTCTGGTGGTGGTGGGCACCATCACCATCACCCTCGTCTGAGAGCCCGTGCTCGTTTTCGCTGGAGTGGTATTCCAATTCCTCTGCCTCGCCTTCGGTCAGATGGTTTTCACCCATCACCGCGAATTCCTGTGATTGTTCGGCCGGTGGGAGTTCGGGTAGAGAAGGCGAGGGCTTTGGGGATATAACAGATGGTTCAGGTGATGGGTGATTCAGGACAGGCACGAAAGCAGGGAGGGCGTCAACATGCGAGGCAGAGGTTAAACCTGGGCTCATGGCGGCGACTCAAGGCATCGGACAAGATAGGTCCACCGTCTGGTCCGTTTCGAAGAACGCGTGTCATCCGTCCGGCAATGAAATTTGTGTGTGCACAAGTCTAAATATGAAACATTCGCCATACTTAATTACAAGAATGCATACTGGAGAACTGATAGTTTGATACATAAGGAGCCAGTTAACGGATATCACGTCGGAGATCATAAACCTCATCAAAATTCAAGTCGCATGAACCGGGGTATGCTATTGTACAGGCTCGGACTTCGGCGCGCCTGGCAACGGTGTAGCTCGAGTAGTTGGGGGCGAGCGGGAAGGATGGTGTAAGACTTCTGAGAGTTTACTTCTGGGAGGATGAGGTGGTGATGTTGAGCGAGATCGGCTGACATCCCTGTGCATTCGATCGTCACCTGGAGGTGATCCGCTCGAAGTAGGCGAAAGGGTGGCGATGGGAGGGAGAGTCATATGTTGCGAGGCACGGCTATGTGAAGATAAGCCTGCACCGAGAGGCCGAGGGTGGGGAGGGAGTACAGCAGGGAGGGGAGGGCTCGGAGGATAGCCATGGCCATTATCCAAAACTTGACGTGTCTCTGGGGAATGGGACGCGGGAGGCTGTGTACGGAACGGGATAGGAGAAGGTCGCAACGACGGATTGGGAGAACGCCGGCCAGAAGATGGTGACGACACCCTGCGTTTCATAACCTCAACACGAGAACGCTTGGGCTCTCCCATCTCGTCAGATCCCGGGCTAAGGGGACGCTTCATCGGGTTCGGGGGTAAGGGTGGAGATGAGTGACTGGATATGGATCCCCTGTGAATGGAAGCCCTTGGAGAAGAAGGACCTTGCCGATTGCCCCCAGCGACCAGCGGCGAATGACTATGACTATGACTAGAACCTGCGACAGACGGAGCGCGTTGTTCGGGGGGACGGTATGCGGCCAAGCCCATAAGAGCATCAGCAACACCCTCGTCGTAGTCCTCATCAACGACTCGAGCCGGAGGGAGAGCAGTGGTTGGTGAAGGTTGACCAGATCGACTAGATCCATGTGAACTACCGAGCTCCGAATTGTCCTTAGAAGGCGGTTGACCGAAAGCGACCTTGAAAGACGGGGCCTGATGTTGGAGAGCAGCACGATCGGTCAAAGGAATTCCGAATGGTTTTGGTGTCTCCGTACGAGCCGGCTGATCTTCAGCCTTGGCTTTCTTGGGAGCAGCCCTACGTTTTCGCTCTTTCTTCGGCGGCTCCGTGCCATTCGAGTCTGTATCCTTATCCTTCGCCGTGCGTCGCCTACGATTGGGCTCCGGCTGGGGTGCCATTTGTGATAAACGGGGCGACTCCGAGCCGCGATGAGAGGTACTGGCCGCTATGTGAGGGGGCGGCGGAGGGGGGACTGAACCGCGAACCGAGTTCCTCATGCCTTCGGGTGACGCCGCGTAGCTTCGACTCTCTTGCCTCTGATCCAAGACGATTTCCCGTTCATACCCTCCCTGCATGGGTTGATCTCTGCCATCGAAGCGAGGATCGTACCGCCGAGCAGACAACTCTGGAGGGGGAGGGGGAGGAGAATGTCGAAGATGGATGCCAGGTGGCGCGCCAGGTCCAGAGGGCTTCGCTTCCCAATAAGATCGAGATGCTCCAGGATGAGTTGGCCTCGGCGACGGATCTGTAGGGCTCCGATCTCGAGGAGTGTGCGAACGGTGAGAGAGCGGGGGAGAAGGACCTCTCGGTGCATACATCGGTTGCTGAGAAGGGTAGTCTCCGCTATGCCTAGATCGCCGTTCGCGTTCCCAGTCGCGGTGTTCAGTATGAGGGCGGGGACGGTCCCATGCCACTTGTCGCTCGGATGGTGGTGCGGACTCATACACATAAGCACGCGGGGAGCGCTGAGACGGGGGTGCGCCTGTCTGACCGGGTCCCACTCGACCCCTTCCGTTGGAGTTGTATCCTTCGTACGGGGGGGCACCGGGAGATCGAGGACGGGCCGAGTGGCTCGGAGCGGGGGAAGTCGATGTAGATGGTACGCGAAGTGGACGAGTATGGTATGGGTCACTAGGATGGGATTGACCATGAGACCCTGGTCCGCGAATCTCCTCAGGCTGATACTGTTGCTGGGGAACTGGATGGTGCAACAGGAGGCTTTGACCAGCCGGACCCCTGGAAGCGTCACGAGGAGGATATGAGGCGGAATTATGTCGGGAAGGTAGGGGAGGTCGGTCTACATCCATTGGGGCCAAAGGTGTGTGGTTCGGAGCATGGCGACTCTCATCAATGACAACGGGTGGGGGAGGTCCACCTCTGAAAGGGCCGGGCGAAGAAGCTCGGGGGGCGAGGGTCTGAGGCGGAGGAGGTAAAGATAAGCCACTCTCGTTGGGAAGTGGACCTCTAGAGTCGGACCTAAACAGCGATCTAGCATGGGGATTGGGTGTTGCTTGCAGCAGCATCGGTGGCCCCGGGGGTGGAACCACAGCGCTTGCGTATGCTGTGGGGTGGACATCCTGAGGACCCGGAGCAGCGGGTAACGCGCTCCCGGTAGCCTGAGCCTCTTTCAGCAACTGCAACCTCCTCGTGATGAGGGGATTCATCGGGTCCAACTCTGCTGCTCGTGCATATGCGTCAATTGCGTCCGAAATCTGATTGTTGCAGCTCTCGTAGAGGCTTCCAAGATCAAACCAGACCTCTGAGATATACGGATTGATACGGATCGCTCGGGAGTATGCGTCAAGGGCGTCGTGAAATTGATTGATCTGGAAGTAGAGAACGCCAATGGAACACCAAAATGTGGGGTTACGACCGTCCCGGTATACAGCTTGTTGGTATGCTTCGTAAGCTTTATTGTACTTCTGGCCAGCCATGTAGGCGCGGCCGAGAAGGTACCAACTCTGAGCATCAGAGGGATCTACAAGAGGACAGATTAAATTCTCTGCGTGTCCCGGCGAAACATCGACGCACCAGCCTCAAGACTCTTGGTCAAATATTGGATAGCGAGGTCTTGATTTTGGAATGTAGAACCATCCTGGTGATATAACCAACCTAACTGCTGCAGGACTTTCGCATGACTGGGGTTCTCCGCGACGACCCTTTCGTAGGCGTCCTTAGCGTGGAGATGCTGCGAGTAACGTTAGCCAGTGAGCAATCGGGCAATACGGAATAGGTCTTACATCCTTTTGTTGCTCGTAAACATGGCCGATTTGGAACCAGATATCCGCATGCGCCAAGGGACTTGGGGGATTGCGGAGTATCTCCTCGAAGCAACGCAAGCTGTCCACGTATTTCCCTTGCTGCTTGTAGATAATACCCAAGCGAAACAAGATTTCGTTGGACTTGTCAAAATCTAAATTCAGCCAAATGCGCAGCATCATTAATATGTGCGTAACATTTACCTGATGAGAAACTTCACCTTTGTCCATTCTCAGAACAGAAGCGAACGCATCCTCGGCGTGGTCCAGGGATCCGTATCTATCGTACAGGATTCCAATGCCGTACCACAACTTCGGGTCTTCCTGAAAAGATGTAGGGGACATGTGTTCAATGATGACCATTGAAATCCGCCGGGAAACTTACCTTGGGGTTCGGAAGTAAATACAGAGCCTGCTGGTAAGCGGAATAAGCTTTTTGCAGGTCATCTTGCATGAGATAACAATGACCTGGTATATCACATGAGCTGAGATCCACTATCAACACGTAAGATCACACTCACCCAAGGCACTCCATACTTCTCCGTTGTCTTGCTGGAGGTGGAGCACACGTTTGAAATATTCAACTGCCTGAGGAAGAAAATCAGTTACTCCTCACAATATTGGAGGTGGTATCCAGGCAGCGCCAAATCGGGACAATAGAACCCGACACCACGGTGATCACCGAATGATTCCAGTCGTAGAAAAGACGTCACCACGCCGCGCTTCGAAAGTCAAAGAATCCAAGTCAGAGGATCGAAACACACCTTTGGATAGTTTTCTTTGATCCGAGCGATTCCGGCAACTTGTGTCAAGCCAGTGAGAGAATTCGGGTTGTGCCGAAGAGCGTTCTCATAAGCTGACAAGGCGTGTTCATGATCGTTCATCTGCTCCGCCACTCTGCCTGCAAAACGATGAGGCGTGTGTCGGCGATTGGATACGACAAATGCGAAGGTTCATTACCTATTAAGAGCCACGTCTGTTCGTTCGCCTGGGTCAACTTTTGAATTGACAAAGGGACTGCCGTCGGATTTGAAACGGAAGGAGAGACATGCGAAGGCGATACAATTTGGTGTGGATGGCCATGCGATGCACCGTTGGTCAGAGGAGCAGGCGTGTTGGAGATATTTCCGTTGGAGTGAGGGGGGAGGGATTGGGCATGGGGCGGAGGTGCACCCAAAGCATGAGGGTGAGGGGTGTGAACAGAGTGCGAATCGTGGATAACCACGTCCCGCTCAGCCTGACGAGGCGTGTGCCTGAGGGACATGATAGACGAGAAGCCCGTCGGAGAGTAGACTGGGGGACAAGTTCAAGCCAGCAACAATATGAGGAGGCAAGTCGATGTTGACGAATGAGGCAAGGGAAAGGCGGACACGTGTAAGTTGAAAGGGGCGAAGAGGGGTTCAAAGGAAAGGACATCGCAAAAGTTGGACGGGGAATATATAAGGCTGCGGGAACCTGATCCAGGGTCCATTAGCGATCAGAGAACGATCTCCCAAAATGAATCTGGTTGCAGCACCGAAGCAACCTTTCAACACCCGCGTGCCTCCATGTTCCTTCTTTTGCCTTTTCCAGGCTCTCGGATCCGATTGCCATCATGCTCTTCTGCCATCACCATCTTTTGAATCTCGCATGCCCTGAACGGATTAGCTGAACGCCCTCTTGAGCCTATTCGACGTTACGCAACGGTTTGAAATCATCAGATTCTGGACCTTCGTTCCGGCATATCTTGTGCATCTCGCACAAAAAAAAAACAAGCATACCCGAGAATTGCTCTGAATGCACTGGCTGACCTTTATTCCAGTCTGTGCAAAAGTCTCAGCCATGCACAGCGAAGAAGACAACAACAGGCGATCGATTTGTGGTTCTAACGTCACTTTGGGCGCTCCTGCCAATTCCGGAAGTTGCCGGAATTCATCCGGCTGTGTCACCATCAATTCGGCTTCTTGCAACTCCGTTACAACTTCCATTTGCCAATTCAGTTCCCCATCCGAAGTCTAATTTTATGTCCGCCTTCCGAAATATCGTGCTTCCCAAAGTTGCCGCTTATAGACTACTCGTGGGAAACCTGTGCAATCGATCTGGACTCGCTTCTGGCTGGATGATCTCCAACGCATCGGCTGCCATGTGACGCGCCAAGATGACGCTTCCCGTGAAGTCATGGTACTAAATCTCGACACCAGGCACGGAAGGAGATAAAAATTCGATCTCGCTGTCTTATCAATCGGTGCTGTGCTCTTTCCCTTTTCGACAAGCACCCGATGCAGCAAACAAACTCTATCTTCCTCCAAGTCAAGGAAATTAAGAATGCAACCAACGCACCACTGCAGGACGCCGCTAATTTAGGTCGTTGGGGGTTTCATGACAGCGAACATTGGTTTGGGCGCGGATACATTTTACAAAAGTTGAGGCATTCTCAAGTTGGGGCCCTTTCGTCGTGTCGAAAATCTCTCCGAGAAGCCCCTTCCTTCCCTGAACAAAACGTACAACCCCCGTGCGGCGTGACAAAATTCGGAATGAGAAAGTCCGACCTCAGGCCGACATCTCGCGATCAAAGGTGGTGGGTGCAAAGTTACACCGCATCGTCATCTCAACCCCAAACCGGTCGCTGGAAACCTCCTTTTTACGCTTCAGATCGTGTCGATAACTGGAATGGGCTGCCCTCTGCGAGCGCACATGAACAACTCTATCTAGATGATCGATCCTCTCCTTTACTGCGCCTTCTCCTGACGGTGGGCTCGTTAAGGCGAACAGGGAATGTGGGTACTCTATTCCTCCGGCCACCTGGAAATAGGCAGGGCCCCAGCTTCGATCATATCACTCACAGAGATGGCTCCCATCACCGCAACGCATCCGCCTCATGCTTCTCTTCCCGTTCATTCCCTGCAACGCCATTCGATTGGGCTTCTCTCTCATGTTCTTCACCGGGAGCCGGCACCTGAAGTTCTCGCCGGCGTACATTGCTATCTTCGACAACCTTGTCCTGGAAATGCTCTCACAGGTTTTGACGAATCCTCCGAAACGTTACCCCTCGCTGACAATCCCCAGTCAGATGCCACGAGTATGTACCCACCGCATTCCCGGCCCAAGGGGGATGCAAGGGGGATGTATATTTTGGTTCCACTCTGCCCCCATCATGACCTGCCTTCTTTCCCTCCTCGGCAAAAAACTCTAAAGAGTTGTGTCATGGTTCCGGGCCCAGTTGCACGCAAAGGGGAGATTTGGCTGTCAATAATACCAATTCAAGCTAGCAGGTAAGCATGCTCAAATTGCGCGTAATGCGCTAGGAGTAGGAGGAACTGTTGTTGACGCTTTTGCGTGCCTGCATGCAATCATAGACACCGCTTCACACGCAGATTCACAAAATGTCGGGCTGTCATCCAAAGATTGGCGCCACGCTAGGATATAAGGCGACTATGTAAGTGCGCGTTCCCACTTACACTAGTTGATCCTCATGCTGTTTCCATGCGCGAATCTCCACACATTGCAACCTCGGTGAAACTCCGCTTCCCAAGGCAGTCAAGTCCGACCTTACCACAATGAGACCAACAGCACACCGGATGACGGCGAATATCCGTTCGGGATTCGACATCGTGGACAGGGATGATGCAGATTGGGGAGAACTCAATCAGGGTGAGAGTTGGTACTGCGATAACCAGGTGATCATGTGTACTTGACGCAGTGCTTCTTGATTAGATCAATCCTCGATGTATCTTCCCGACGGGCTGTATTAGTCCCAACAATGGCAGGTTTCGTTGAGGTGTCGAATCTTGTCGAATACATCCGGAAGTCTCGAATACGGAAGTTATATCTCAGGAACTCGTACATCATGGGGAAGATAACAGGGCGGTTCTTATTTCTGAAAGGAACGTAAGTACCAGAGATAGGGTGCGATATGGTGTTCCGCCAGAAAGTCGACTCCGACGAGTTTGGATGACAAGTAATAACGGTGTTTTTGTCCCAAGCAGGTAGGCTGATTGTCGCTGCTCGGATGTCGGTCGAGATGTGGCAATCTGAATAATGACTGTTCTCTTCTGTTCTCTTCTGTCGCATCCACTCTTTGTTCTACTTTGTTCCCCATTGGTCGCATTATTAGGCGTCTCGAAATGCAGGCTGATCTTCGAGCCAGAATGATCTTCATCCAATCGCGCTAAGGGTGATCGAAATATTTCACCACATGGCACCAATGGTTGCCAAACCTCAGTGTTATGCGTGACTCTCGTCACTGTAGCAGGACCCCAGCTACAAGTTCGTCGTCACTTCAACGAGCAGCGCAGTCTGGGGTCTGGACAAACTCTTGTGTCTGTTATAATACCTGCCTGTGATGACTCGTGAGTCTGCTACTCAACCAACTGGTGCTCATGGGCTTACGCAAAATCTGGCGACATGGCTTGTCTATGGTCTGGATCTGACGACGCATAGGTGGTAATCAGCGTGAGCTTGCGCGAGAAAAAGCCGCAAAGAAGGCGGCTGCCTCAGGGAAAGGCAAACCCAAGGAGTCGGCTGCGAATTTGGAAAAGAGGAAGGAGAGGTATGTTTTGGTTGTATCGTAGCGCTCATCGATCCTTACCCCCATACAGAGACGCTGAAATCTTGAGGGAGAAACAGAAGGTGGGCTGCCGCAGTTCATCTGACCCCCAGTTGCTCAATTCGTTCCTGTCATGTAGAAAGCCGAAGAAGCGAAGAAAGCGGCTGCTCAGGGAGGGGCGGGAAAGTAACATTGGTCCGGGGAGGGTTCCCCATTGTGGCATGTTGTCAGTCGCTTCCGATCGTCGTCAACCAGAGGCGATGGCAATTAGCTTGTCTCGGGTTACAGCGTGGTAGGGGGGCGTCAGCGGCTTTCGCATATATGATCTCCTATCATGGAACAATTATCGTTGATACCTTTTGTGTAGAAATCGGATCTGATCTTTGCCATTTGTCTGAAGCGTCTCTGAGACTATCTTAGGCGGTAACCTCGCTTGCGTTCTGGATATCTGAATGTCCTGCGCGCGGTCCGAAAGTTCTTCTCTGACGTGACGTGTCCGATGTCGTGCAAACGACAAAGGTCCACTCTCGATGTGTCCTGCTCTGATTTCTGTTTCTCGCGGGTGGGCTACGATTGTCTTAGCCTACACTTTCTGGCATTTCAGCAATCTTGATCTCAATCGACCGCCTTGTTTCCTCCATAACACCGGTTTGACGTTGAACGTCGAACGTTGATCCCCGATGACCTCCCGATCTGGAGTAGACCGCAGGGATTGGTGGGAGCATGTCTGCACGACGTCAATAGGTTTCTTGTCACTATTGCCCCGAGGCAGCCGACCAACTGCTAAGTACTCGCTCGCCGGACGCCAGTCTAATGGTAAAATGGCAAATATATTTTTCCTCTCGCCGACCACTATCCCCATGCAATCGGTGGGCGTATGCCGAACGCTGCTTCTCAATAAACAGCAGCTTCAAAGCCCAGGTCAACTCTACCATTATAAGATATATTTGTTCGTTAGTCTATGTATGAAAGGCTGCACGCACCCAGGCTGCCGGAGGTGCCTAGCTTGCGGTCTGCCCACATAGGAATTCGAACGTTCCCTGGAATCATATGCATCCTTGACAACTCCAGATGGGGACACCGAGGAGTTGCGTCTTGACACATATCGTCCTTCTTTCACTCCTCGAAGGAACCCTCTGACCCGCAGCATTCCGCAGCAACGAAGTTTATCCAAGACATCAGCCCTTCAGCACAAGATCGTAACATGTCGAAAACGTTGCAAGTTCGAATTTCACTCTTTGCTCAGTCCAGATCAACCCTTGCCCGCCACGAAGGTTTTGCCATTTTCGAAATCTCGCTGCACTGCATCGGGGTTCGGTTAGATCTTACCTCCCCTTGACCTTGGTCCCGAGGATCCCGATTGATTATCCGCACGAGGGATAGGCGTCCGGAACGATATCCATGATCCTGGGACAGGGCAGGTGTAATGCAGGCTGATCGAACCCAAAAACCACAAATTTCAACCAGTCCAGACATGAACCTCAAACGATCGAATGCGGGGTATACACATGTCGGCTTGTGGAAACTCGCGGGAAGAAACCAAATGATTGGAACTTGGCGCGAGGTTGTCCACTTGGAATTTGGTTCGGGTCCATCAAGCGTCGGGATTGTTCTGTTTGAATTTCGACACCAAACGAGGCTTGGCGAGATCGTTGACTGTTGGGGACCAATGTTCTGGCATCTCCGGCAAGATAACATCGAAAAAAACATGGGGAAAGGTGCAATTGGTCTCGGACATGCATCCAATTGCGAAGGAGTCAAGCCAACAAGGGTCAAGTTCATTCCTGAGAGGCTGACCAAGATCTAAGAGGATCCAGAAAGGGCCTATCCACGTACAAGGGCCGCCGGATGCGACGTCGATGGCTATTGGATGTTCCTAGCCAAACCCTGCACCAATCGTAGGCTAGCGCTTGCCAGCTAACCTTCAGTTTCTGATCGGGGCCTCTTTTCAAGTATGCCATCTACGATCCCAAATTTCAAAGCTTCTTGGGCTGGAGAGACAGACAGCAGGAGTCCCCGTGAGGATAGAAATGAGAAAACAGAGTTAGAGACTCGTATAGTCAAGACTGGGAGTGGTGAGCGAACCTGTCATAAAATAATCTCTTTCCAAGGCACGTTCTGGAGGAGCAAAGTGTTTATGTTAGCGGACGTCGCGGAGATTTTGGGTTGCAATCGAATGATGGTGCAAGGTCTGGAGCCAATCACGCCAATCGTCCAATCACGAGTGACGGAAGGAGAACGGCAAGAAATGGAAGGAAAGTAGGGCCGTATATGACGGTTGCAAGGACAACACTCCTGGAGCACTCGTGCCGTCGGACATTTCATATCAGAAATGGAATATTTGGATCAGACCATATCTCGAGAGGGCGAGGCAAGCATGGTTCGAAATGTTTAGATTAAAAGAGGTGAGGAGGACACGTTTGGGGTGAAGCGGCGAACGGGTGATTCGTTCAGGTGAAGAAGACATGTGTCGTGCAGGGTGGGAGGAAGAAGATATTGCCATAGGAGTGGAGGAAGCAACAAAGGATCGACACGTACCGAATCTCTCCAAACCTTGGATCTCAGTCTCATCTTTTGTTGCACAATGGCTCTGGTATATTTTAGTCAATACTTCTCTCACTCGGAGAATTTCTTTGGCGTGGATAGCGATGTCGGATGCTTGGCCTGAGGCTCCCCCGGATGGTTCTATTGGTCGTTAATCGAGGCTGAGTGCGAGAGGAACGATGAGGGACTCACGATGGATCATAATGCTGGCGTTTGGAAGGCAATGACGCTTGCCTCGCTCGCCTGAAGACTGGAGTCAGAGCTGAAGGGGTGGAGGGACCGGAAATAAAGCTTACCTGCAGCTAGCAGGAGAGAGCCCATCGAGCAGGCCTGACCGACACAATACGTGTGTATCGGAGAAGACACATACTAGAATCGGGGAGGACACGAGTATGTGAGAAGTGGTGGGAGGACGATCAACGGCATTCATCCAACCTGCATCTAATCAACTCATTAAATCTTCTCCACATTAAATGGATCGGAACTCACTGTATCATATATCGCCAGACCAGCTGTCACGCTGCCTCCTGGCGAGTTGATATAGAGATGAATCGGCTTTGAGGAGTCCTCAGCCTCAAGAAAGAGGATTTGTGCGACTGTGAGAGCGGAATCATTGTCTCGTATCTTGCATTCCCGTCAAATGAGTATATTGAAGCGCGGAGATGCAAATACTCACTGGACCATAGAGCATGATGACTCGCTCTCGGAGTAGACGAGAGAAGATATCATATGAACGTTCTCCCCTGCCCTGTGAAAGCCTGTCAACGTTCTGAACTCATGTGCAGCGATAGAACCAACCGTTTGTTCAATGACTATCGGAACTAAATTCGACGATGGTGGGGATGACCATTGCGCCGCCAGAGGATGGTATCTTCGTGTTTGAATCGTATGTGCCCGCAGGGTATTTCTCACAACTTGACGAAACATTGTGGCGAGCGAGGTGAGGGAGGACTCTGCCGCGTGACAAACGCGTCGTGTTTTTCTGAGGCCTGCGCCTACCACGTCCACAATTCTGTTCATCTGTTCTTCATTCACGAACAATCCACGATGGCATCGCTACGTTCTCATCGTTCAACTGAAGCTCCAATGGACTTTCAGTTCACCTCACGCCCAAGCTCAAATATGAAACCAGTTTGGGCTGAATCCCAAGACGAACAATCATCGCCACGTAAACGTAAGTAAATCATCCTTGGTTCCTCTCATACCCCCTGCGCTAACTTTATTCCAGGTACTCATACAGACTTAAACCCATCTACACCTTTGTTCGCACCGACTACACCCGGCCGGCCAACTTTTGGCACAAACCAAAACATCCCCTTCATCTTCCAAACACCCGCTCCACAATCATCTCCATCACACCCATGGACCCCTCCCACCGGATTCTCGCCTGCAAAAGCTTTTCCAGTACCTGAAGTGAGGGACGTGGATATGGCGGAGCTTAGTCCACAGCAGCCTGAAGAAGGTGGGTCTGAGCAGAAAGAAGGTGTTCGAGCTGTTGCATTGGGGGCAATGAGACGCGTTTTTAACTCGAGACACAAAGCTAGTGGGAGGGATCGTAGTCGTGGGAGGCTTAACTCTTCCCCTCGACGACGTGGAGATACTGAGCTTGAGGATGACTATGGTGGGACGGAAAGTGAGAGCGAGAATGAAGAATCTGGAGGGAGAGGGAGGCGCACTTTGACCAGGACGATGTCAAATCACTATACACTTAACATGCCTGCACCTGCACCTCCGCAATCGGATATGCCTTACATTCTATTGGGGTGAGTAACTTGTTGCTCGGAATCGTTGTGAGTGGCCGTGACGCATGGTTTAACAGATACCTCCAATTCTTCTTCAACCTCTCGCTGATACTCGTGTTCCTATACCTCCTCGTCCAATTCATCCTGACAGTTCAACGAGATGTTGAGCAACGGATATCCGAGTATTCTATGGGTGGGTCCAACATTCAACCTACTCCTACATTGAACTAACCAATTCCCGTCAGACATTATACAAGAGATCGCAGGCTGCGCTCTTCACTACAAAAACAACCTTTGCTCGAGTACTCCCATCCCCGCAATGGCAGCTCAATGCCGTGCCTGGGAAACATGTATGAATCGTGATCCTACAAAAGTGGGACGAGCAAAAGTTGGCGCCGAGTTGATTGCGGAAGTGGTGAACGGGTTTGTGGAGCCCATCAGTTGGAAGACTTTGGTATGTATCCAGTTGTCTACTGCGTTGCAGGCGAGATGGAATACAACTGCTAATTGACTTGACAGATCTTCACGCTAACATCTCTATCCTTCCTGACACTCTTCATCAACACCCTTCTCTCCCTCTATCGTTCCCGTCTCCTGGCTTCCTCCAGTGCTTCAGCCGCATCGCATCCACCACCCCCACTCCACGGACAACCGTCCTTTCCAGCACTTATGCCACACCAACAACATGGAGGATACCTGCCTTCGCCTGCCCCAGGTTGGACACCTGGACCCGCGTGGGAACCGCAGACACCTGCAAGGAGGATACGGAGGAGGATTGAGGATAAGCGGAAAGAGAATGATGACGAGTTATGAGCGTGGATGGTGGAGGAAGGTATAGGATATGTATCCCCTGGGATCTTAATTGAATGCGTGGATATGTTATATCTAAACCTTATGATGGACCACACTTTAGGTCCACTCCCTGCACTGCTGAGTATGTGCTGCGAACATTTTTGCCCTTTCAGTTGAGTTTGTTTTAGCCAAGTGATTTTGGTTTACCCCCTAGATGGACCTAGATGTGCTATAATCAAGCACACTGAGAATCAGAAGCGAACACGCAAGTCTAATTAGCCGGGCGCCTGCAAGCCCGAACATTCGGGAGGACGCCAGCCTAGCTATCTCCGTCCCTCACAGCTAGCTTGCAACCATCCTGATCCTCGGTGTCCTCTCGCAGTAATACCACCCCTTGACACATCGTGTTCTTCATATCCGAGGAAAGAAATCTGTTGATTTCGGCGAGTCTACGGAAGAGGTAATAGTACATCATAATCCAACCTCCCCTTGGGGATAAGCCTAAGAACCAACTCTATTCCAGCCTCGATCAGGTTGTCGTGGCCCTGCAACCGCGCTAATAGAGGCTTGAATGGGATCCTCACTGCGGACACACTCAGGTCCGACAGAGTGGAGTGTATTGCTGTATAGCCTATTGAATCGGAAATACTGAAAGGGGTGTGGTCTGCGTTCCACCACTGCATTAGGTACCTCGCATCAGGGCCTGGGAGTGATCCGATCTTGGTGTGTCCTCGAGGCGCTTTGAGCATGGGTTTGGTGGTCATCAAGGCTGATTTATTGTTCAGCCACCACCTAAGGGGCATCGCCTTGGTTGGGTGGGCCGAGATACCTGCTTGATAGAATCCTTCTTGCCGGGACATGGAGCGGAAGCTTCGGGTGCAGTGAAACAAGAACAGGGGTGAGTAAGTATAAGCTTCGGGACAAAAGTGTCCTATCAGGCATATACAAAAGGAGCGGTGACGAAAGGGCACCACGCACCGCAAGTCAGGAGATGAAAGTGGAACCGCGGAAAACACGATGTCAATCCAGCGGCACCGAGGGATTGCGCCGCTGCGACAAGTATGGTCATCCCGCAACTGCCGTCAGCGTTGAGGCGATCGTGAGGTGGATGCAAATGATAATTATAGCCAATTTATAGCAGCCATTATAGCATGTCCCAAAAAGCTCCTGTCTTTGGGAACCAACGATTTACCGGCAACTCACGTTAGCACCGGTCTATCTCCCCGAACCACAGTATGCTAGCGGTTCCTGAGGCGCACACGGGCCGTAGCAGAGAATCCTAAAGAACCCTCCCCTCTGGATAGATCCGCCGAAGCTTGATCGCACAAACATACACCTAGAAGAGATGAATGCTTCGGGTTCTGAACGGGGAATTGACGGATGGTTTTAGTATAGCTTTAGGCTGGCTTGGGCAAAGTCGTGTATCCTGGGTGTTGGTGTGAGAATGGCCGGATCGGATGAAAGGGAACGTGCGCAGTGGGAAGATGGGCTGATGAAAGATATGATCTGCAGGTAACAAAAGATGCTTGACGGAAGGGAATCGAGGATAACAATGGTTGCCGAAGGAGAAGAGTGGGTATTAATGGCAGGGGTTGCCGGAGTGAGAGGTTGCTATTCTTGTTCGTGAGACGGACTTTGCGGCCACGAAGGCGTGCGCCGATCAAGTGAATTCTTGGCATACACTTCTCACAATGTCGGAGATGGTTCGTAGGTCCTGTTTCGCAGAGGGATGGCATGGATTATGGCCGGGGAAGGTTCCGAGAAGTTGGGAAATAGCTTCGAAGATGAAACGGAAGTCCCTAGTTAGGAAGGATATCAGGGATTATACCTGCCCCACAGGTGAGAGGAGGCGGATGGAGACGGCAGATTCGGAACCCAAGAAGGTGGGCATGAGGGCATCAGCCGTCCAGGGGAGGAGTGGGGGAGGACTTGGCATAGTTGTAGCAGGTAAGGTGTGCTTCTGTTATCGAGACTTCTCGGGGAACATCCAATCTGGAAGAGGGCTTGACGTCGGCTAGAAAGGGAGTCATGGTGAAAAGAGAAGAAACAGATTGAGTATCTCCTACATGAGGACAAAGGATGAATATGCGTTTCCATTCACACCACCATAAAAAGGGCGACGGACTGTTGGACAGTCACTTTGGCACAGATGACAGCGATAACTTGCTATCCATGGCGAAATGTGAATTCGCTGATTGCTGCTGCGTAGAAAGACTTTCCTGGTGTCATTTCAAAAGTTCCGTCAGGAAAGAAATCTCCTGTCATAGTGTATCGCTGCATGAAGACTTTTTACTTGAAGAGGAAGTGGGAGACTAGCGGGTCAGGAACACCGACTCGGAACCGTCTGGTAAGTTTTATTGGTGGACATTTGCGGGTATAGATATAAACCTGACCAGGTGAACTGGTGCGGTTGTCGTTGACGAGGCTGCGGAAACAAGGGGATGCCCGTATGCACGTATGCATGTAAGCCACTGACGTTGTTCATGTTGCCAACGGAAGTATGGGCGTCACGCGTCACGCGTCGCAGGGCGAAATTGATTTCTTCGTAACTCACAGGAAGTACCACCCAGGGCAGTCATAATGATGGGCGCAACAATGAGCGGCGAAGATGTTGCCTTGGCTGGCGGCGTGGTTTCGTGGTCATGGGCAATTGCAGCACACTGAAGATGCCTACCAAGTTGACTGCTTATCTAGGAATGATAGACGCGCCAAGCTGCACTGCCATCATCGGGCATGTGCACCTTCCGGCAATTCAATTCTAGGCTTACCTGACTTTGCTCCTTTTCATCCATGAGGCTCGTCTGAGCTTGCCATCCCCTCAGCCCCGTTGATCACGATACCGACAATGCTACGACTAACCATTATGAATCTGTCTCAATATTTCTTCCTATGTATCGCTATTTTCTTGCTTCATGATCAATGCACTGCGTCGGCGTTCAGCCTCGGTATTAACAGGCGGGATGACGATTCTGAGTATGCGGGGATACTGTCCATCCCGTTGACCATCGAGTCGTCAAGCGGCAGGTATCTCGCAAATGTCAATATGGTGAGTTATCGTCATGTCCTTTACGCAACTCATATCTGATGATTCTGGTGTATCAGTCAAGCGGTGCTTCGCTGCAGTCTTTTCTTTTCGGAGTGACAACTAGCACGGCCTACACCATGGTTGCAGGATCGGCCTGCGACAGTTGCTCATCGGTGCCGACGTACGTTCCTTCGCTTCCATCGTTATCTACACCTCGTACCTAATTCTTCTTACGATAGCTACAATCGAACTGCGTCTGTCACAGCACAAAATTGGACAGATCCAGCTGGAACGCCATCGAATCCATTTGATGCGCCGCTAGTGAAAGAGACATGCAGTCTGCGACAGTCCAATGGGTCGATTTGGACGTACTCCAATCAGACCATCGCCGTCCTCAACCGGACGAATCCGGTATTCGCAAACGGGGTCTCAGGTCTGCTCGGACTAGGTACCGGAGTTCAGAAGGGCACATTCGCTGACTCTATTATCGGCACCTACCTGTCCACCGACGCAGAAGAGTCAAACTTCGTGTTTGGTATGGCCATAGAATCTCAGAAGGGAGCGGATGGTGGTGAACTGCACCTGGCGCAGCCCAATCCTGACTATTATGTTGGGACTGTCGCATGGAAAACTGTGCAGGGCTCAGCTCCTGATGTTGGAACGAACCCAGTGCAGCCAGGATCCCAACCTGCCGTGACTGGGGAGTGGTTGGTGCAGTTTGATGGTTGGGGGTTCATGAGTGGGACCAACACAATCTACAATACGGGGGGATCTACTTTATCTGTAGACCCTTACTTTCAAGGCATCTACGTCCCTCACAGTCAAGCTCTCCAAATCTGTAAGCCAATCAAATGCATGTGGTCATTTTTCTAACTTCATTGGTTCTTGTCAGACACTGCGGTCAACAACTCTATCCTTCAAACAACTTCCAACTCTAATGGTACTCAACAATGGGCAGTCCCTTGCGATGCCCAGATGACTTTCAACGTCCAAATCGGTTCCGAGACTTTCAGCCTCAATCAATCTCTGCTCGTTACCAAACCGAACCCGGCATGTTATGGAGTCATTCAAGGTTGGTCTGACCCTACCAACTCTCAATATCTATTGGGGTCGTCGTTCCTCAGCACCGTCTACGCGTGAGTCCAGCGAAGGGGCATCGTTGTCCTCGTCAACGGATGTTGATGGTCGGTTTTCAGTATCTTTAATGCGAGCACGCCGGGCTCTGGATCATCCAGCTCTATCGGATTTGCAGCACGAGCCCCAGATGCTGGAGCGGAGAAAAGCAGCACGAATATCGCCGCAATAGTTGGTGGAACTGTAGGGGGCGTCGTGTTCCTTGCCCTCCTCGGTCTACTAGGCTGGTTCTGTTTCCGTCGCCGTCGTGCCAGGCAGAAGACTCGCGGTATCGCGACGGTAATAAGTCCCACTGAACCCTTTGAGAAGGCACCCTCGGGTGTCGTCATCAATGGGCGGGATTCGCCCATCACCACGGCTCAACAACAGCAACAACCACGATATCGCGACTCATATCGGAACTCTTCGTATCGTGACTCTTCATACTCTAAAGTTGGTTCGGCATATGCTCCATCGCCTCCCTCGTCTCCAACAGATAGCCATCCGCCCAGCCTACACCCATCCTCGCCACCTATAATAGGGGTAGAGCGTTATAGAACAAGCGCGTATGGGAGCGTTATCGATCCTAGTTATAGCGTCGAGCCTTTCGTACCTCCCACGTCATCTGCACAAGGATCACGGTCATTGTATCCTATCTCGCAAGCCACACAACCTGTACTGTAACCTGGGTCATCGCGACCCGACTTGTATTCTCTTCCCTCGCAATTTTCTACCCATCTGTAGTTAGGTCTTGTTGACGGACAATGATATGTTGTAATAGGATTACGGCCCTGTTTACTCAACGCTTTGTACGCTACTACAATCGGCCCAGTACTATCGACGTTGAGAACCATTCCACTGAGTCTCATCCACCCAATTTGCCCGTGGCAGAGGCGGTGATTGCCCACGACCAAATTGACGGGAACCAGATCCAGTGGGCGACGTGATGGATCTGGTTCTCCCAGTGGCGGCGGCTCCAATTGGCCTAGGTAGGCGAGGCGAGGAGGAATTGGGTGGACTGCGACCTGTGGGGCTGCGACTTTGTGGGCTACGGTTCGGTGGGCTACGGTTCGAGGGACTGCGACGATCATGCGAAGGTGGGCTGCGGCGATCTCGAGAAGCTAGGGAACGACTGCGATGGTGAGTTACGGATGGTGCTCGTTGCCGGGATGCACTAGAGGGGATAACACAGATGAGCGGGGTAATTTTGAAACGGAGAGATTGATCCCACCTTGAGCCAGGCTGCAGGGCCGCCGGGATCGAGATGTGTGGTCGTTCGGTCACTATTGCCTTCATGGGTGGGCGCGGTTCCTCCCAACTCGTCAGCCGTTGCACAGGCTGATTTTGAAGGGCAGGTTCTGTCGAGGATGCTCTCGCTTTCCGACGTTTGACGCATCGCCGGATAACTAAGAAAGACGGAAGTTCGCAATGGTATCGCCATAAAGAGGAACAAACTCACAGATGATCAATGCTGCAAGGACGAGGATGATTACTATCCCAGAAACAACGGTAACGGGTATCGAAATTTGGAGGTTTTGTTTGTACCAAGCCTATTATCTGATCAGCGAACACGAAGGTCAAGGAAATTATGAACCTACGTCGATCGTGTCCAGCAGGCTACCTGGGTGACAGCTGCCAGCAGAACATGTACCGCCGTAACCTAAAGATATAAGTTTGGGATCGGAAGGATGATACTGGGAGGACTCACCACACGGAGAGCCATCTATGAGCGAGGATTGGAGAACTATACACTGGTCGGACTGAGTAGGATCTTGGCACGAAACCTGGCAGGATTTATCGTTCGGACTTGAGCAAGCTTGCTGGAGGCCCATTGATGCTCCAGCAGTTTGGCATTGTTCTATAACGTCTCAGAACATATCTATTGGAGAAAGTAACAGGGAAAACGCACGGCTCACGGAGGTGCACAATCCGCTAGCACACGCCAAGCCATTCGGGCCGCATGTTTTACCTGGACAGCAGTTCTGGGTGAGCGAAACACGCCAAGATGGCTGGCAAACTCACCATTGGGATCAGTAATATCCGGAGGGCAAGTCGCATTATTCCCCGTGCACATCTCAGGAATATCGCAATCGGCGTCTTTGGCGGGTCGACAGACCTGCGTAGCTGGAGCGAATCCACATGTGCTTGTACAGCACGGACTACTCTCAGGGTCGCAAACAGCGCCTGGAAGAAACTTGCACGTAGCAGAGTTGCAGCAAGTGGAATTGACCCCCTGACCCGGATCACAATCTTCACCCGCTTCGACGATACCATTGCCGCACATCTGGAGGGAGATAGTTTTCTGCGATGGATTAGGAGTGACTACACATGTGGTGTTTGTCTGCCATCCTGTGTTACCCTTCATGAGAGAGCCTAAGGGAGGGGATCGTGAAAAGGCGAGGTTTGCTTTACACGCGACGACATACAGATGTTTCCGAGGGTACACTGGGAGAATTGTGATTCGGTGACCTCAGCTGTTGGGCTCATGATGAATTGCGAGGCTGAGTCGCAAGTATTTGTAGAAAGCGGGCAACAGCTAGTTGTGGAGTTGCAGCCGGATACGCACTGACGTTACAAAGGTAAGGCTCGAGCATTTCGCATCTAAAGATACTTACGTCGTGCTGGCGGGGAAAGACGTTGAGCCATAACGAGGACTGAGACGACAGAAAAAAGGACTCACAATTGCACCGAAATTGTGTCCAGTCTCATGAGTAACAACTTGCCACTCTGTGCGCCCAGCAGTAGAGACCGCCGTCCCAGAGACAACGGCACCTGGGCTACCTGATGAGGATTGCTGACACCTAACAAAAGCTTGAGACTGGTTCAATGGGCTGACGAAGCGGGAGGAACCTACAGGGTTCCTAGCCAGGCGATGCCGACTTCGGTGCCAGTTGGACAACCACTCATCAAATGCCAAAGTCCTGCACCGTCGTTCCCCTTCTTGCCTCTCCAGTCTGAGAATAAAGATAGGCGGTCATTCAGAGTGACGTTCCCACAACCAACGTTCCATGGTGTTACAGGATCGGCAGTGGCTGGACAGCTGAACCCAGTCAAGGATGTAATTCAATCCAGACGAGACGTTGAGAGACATAAAAGACCACTCACGTCCCATCGTGAACCTGTAACTCGATAATACCGAGACTGACGTTGAACGAGCTCTAAAGAGCAAAGTGATATCAATAAAGAGACGAAGATGATGGAGAAATTTTGGTATACCTTGTAATGGGCACTGGCAGCGTTCCAATTGGTCAATATTTGTTGGGTAGCATTTGAAGTAGAGCCGTAATTGTCGGTATATGCACAATCTGCAGCGACACCCATATACACCTAATACGGGTTAGACTCGTCAACACAGTGGCGAAGAGAGAAAAACATCACGAACCACTTTCTGAGTCTTGGGACAAGCATCGGTCTGGCCAATGTTGTTGACAAAACTGGAAAATCACAAGGTCAGGGGAGGCCAGGAGATACAGTTCAGAGGGCACTGACTTGGTTGGCATCCCACTACCCGCGATATCATCCCGCTTGACTCGAGACCCGTTCGCAAGGATCGTGGTTTCCCAAAGGCCGAAGCGATCGTACCAGGCAGTTGTAAGGGGTCGTCGGAGGGTCGGATTTTGGAGAGGATCAGTGTTGTATGACAAACTGTCATGACCACAGGTTCTTGGGGAAGGTGCGTATGCAGCGCCTTCCATCGGGACACCGTTTTGGATGACATGTTCTTCTAAGGAAGTCATTACATCCGAATCACGCCAAACGACGAGGGCAGCGTCTGTATCGTCCAATGGAGGCAGGACATCCGGATCCAACTCGTGCTTATTACGAAAGTAGTTTTCCTTCGTCGTGATGTGATGCACAACTCCACCCACAGAGAATGCACCTTCAAAGATGGGCGCAATGCCTTTCATAACATCTCCCTGGTAATGCACCATGATCCGGGCCCAACCCAGCACTGATGGTGATTTGGCGCGCGACACGACACCCGCGGCATCCTCCCTCATACGCAAAGAGGAATGGGAGGCTGCGACAACCTCCCCCCAATATGCCTTCACGGACTCTGCCAATAAAGGCTCGGTGCGCGCCAAAACAGCTTGGCCATTGGATCCTGTTTGATAATAATTTATTCGTGCGTCAGGGTGGATGAGATGTTCGTTTGGGCGTAGGTGGAGGTGGTAAGTTTGACCAAAGGCAGAAATGGTTAGTCGAAAGGAATCAGTATGTAGAAGCGTGGTGGGTTCGATTGGGATAGAGCGCGAGTATTGAGCTACAGGGATGGCTCGTCGAGGAAGGATTTCGAGGGCAAGGGTTGAGGGGTGGGCGATCCTCTTCAAAGGTCTTGCAGGGGCGGATGTAGCTTCACCTCGACATGAGAACGTGTTGGATATGTAGCTCGCATCCGAGATACTCACCTGACACAAGATCCAGCGAAACTATGAGTACAACGACCAGCGCACGGAAATGAAACGACAGCATAACGAGAGCAAGAAAGTCGAAGTGAATATTATCAGATTGTATGAGAGTCCTCGAATGAGTGAGTGCAGCAAGTCAAGCGCCAGTCCCGACCAGGGGAGAAAGGTATCCAGTCGGCTGCAAGACGTTGTTAACAGTCGAGAGGAGGTTCTCCGGGGAACAACCCAGTGGTCGATGAGGTCTTTGGCGGTGTCTTATTCTCAGCACTAGCACCCAAGAAGATCGCAACCAGCGCATCCACCAATCACGATCCCGTTGCAATTGACGATCCGACTTAGGTTCATTTAATCAAATATGCTATCGTGCTACGAGCAAGCCTGATATGTAAGTCCACAGACAAGATTTATGAGGGGAAACAATTGGTATTCATGGCAGAGACCCTGCGAGATATACAACTCAAGGAGGGCTGTGTGGAAACCCAGACTAAGATGTCTTTCTTGTCTTGGTAGAAGACTGGACGCCGTAATAATAAGTCTTGCGGCCGATGCCCTTGAACCATGCCAATCTAATGACAATGCATTTAGCGGTGCTTATAACGGAGGGTCCGAAAGAACTGAAACTCATACGCACCTGGAACAAAGCAGGAAAATGACAACGGTGATGTTCCCGTGGGTCATTGGATTCCATCCAGCGGGGTTCAGGCGGATATCACTAGGGAGGGCGATCCATGAAGCAACGATGCTTTACGGATAACGACCTTGTTACGATCGGTTTACATAGAGAGTAACAAGCACTCACTGTGTAGCCTACATAGCAGGGAGGTTGTAAGAGGGCACCCAATCCATCACAATCAAATTGAACATACATCGGCTAAGGCCATGGCAGTAAAGCTGGCACCCAAAATCTGCTCCTGAGCAGCAGGATTATTAGGGAGCGCATCTCGTACCGCCCTGAAGACCAGTGTGGAGAGCAATCCGAGAAGAAGGTAGCCTGTCGACACAAGAATCTCAGAGGGAAACCCGTTTACTCGGTAGCACAAGTTACAGACAGTTTCCCAGTTGCCAGATTGCCATGACAGACCGGCCCTCCAAGAACCCCGAAGGAACGGGTGAGGTAGATGATGGTATCAACTGGTGGTGAAACCAGTTGGCGCCAGGAAATACCCAAGCCATGAAGGCGGGCAGAATCGTCGAGGCTGGCAGGAGAATCGGCACACGAGTGGGGGAAAAACAGGACATGATCAGAGAAAGACTCGTCAGGCGGAGTGGAAGCACCTCAGTACCTGGCTCGAGATGAAGGAACAGAAGGTTATAAAACCCAGTTAGTGCAGGAAAATCCGACATGGTATGTAAGGGTAGATGGCACAGAGACACCAGGGATTTTGCGTTCTTGAGAACGGACTCCGGTCGCGGTCGTGGCGAGGGAAGAAAGAAGGGTGCACAGTTCGGTGCACTCACGGTTTGCCACAACGCGACTACGCATGGTTTTCCCATCTCCCACCAGAATATAGACTTTTGACGACATCTTTTTATGAACTATCTAGATCTTCTTTATATCTGACATGCATTCTCTCGGAACATTGCTACCAGGATCTCAGCCCGACAGTCCTGGCTCCTCTATCTTCGACCTACCTACTCGTCCCCGGCCTCCAAGGCTTTCCACAATCTTATCTCCTGATGGACGTGGTCACAAGACTGACCTTGTTGAACCTCCAGTGAAGGAGGACAACAGCAAAGCATCCTATCTGGTTATCTCTGGCGGTACAGGATGTAATTCCATCTGCTCTGCCTTTGGGAACGCTTGTTATGTGCTCCCCGTCTCTGACGATGGTGGCTCTTCCAGTGAGATTATTCGTGTCATGGGAGGCCCTTCTATCGGTGCGTCTGGTCTCCTGCCACCGGCATGTAACAACACCTACTGAAACCTTGGATGATAGGTGACATTCGTTCAAGACTAATTCGACTCATCCCTCCTGCACCTAGGGGTTCACCTTTGGAAGCCATTCGAATTCTGCTATCTCATCGGTTTCCGGCCCATTGTTCTGAGCGTGAAGCTCGGGATGAGTGGAGGGACATCGTTGAGGGTAAGAGCTTGCTCTGGTCTGGTATACCCAGTGATCGCAAGGAGCTCATTCGAGGTAAGCTGACAGCTTCAGTTCCGAGAGTTTCCCGCGGATCCCATCAACCGTCTGTAGGATTTCTGGTGTACTTTGAGAATGAGTTACTTAAACGAGCGCACAAGAGTTTCTCCTTCCGCAATGGCAGGTTCGTGACAGCCTTCCACTGTCAAGCCCACTGGTATAATGCCTTGAGTATTTTCAGTGTTGGGAATTACTTCCTCGCAGCCGTCCAGGAATTCTTCCGCTCGCTGCCATCTGCGATCTTCCTGTTTGCCTCGATCACCAACAGCCAAGCCGATATTTTACCGGTGATTGTCACCAACCACACAGTAACAATTGCCGCAGAACTCGTTAGAACCTTCATCCCTCCCCCTCCTCTTCGTTTCTTATCTGAAAGTTTATCACTGTTTCAAGGAGAACGGCAGGAAGTTGGTCGGCCAGTGCAATATCTCGCACCCCGTTCCGTCAGGCCCCTCTATTAACGTCACGGATTCGGACCCAGGGTCACCAATGATCTTTCACCAGGCGAATGTTATGTTCGAGCAGACGTCCAAGGATGGAATCGAGGCTTTGGAGTCGCCCATCTCAAGTAAGACTCGTGATATTATGTCGGTGCTTTTGTGACGAGATGACCGTCCCTCAGGGCTATATTACATCAATGCTTATGGGCATGAAATACAGCCTGGTCCCAACCCTGATTATATTTCGAGTCTATCGACGAAAGATATTCTTGTGTACTCCTGTGGCTCTCTTTGGACGAGGTGGGTCTCCCATTTCGAGTCTGTAATTTGTCTAATTGTGACTTCAGCATTATCCCCTGCCTTGCATTGCGAGGTGTGGCAGCCGCCATTGCAGGATCGCATTCCCTCCGTGCGAAAGTTCTCCTCTGTACGAGTTCATCTCCTCGTGGACTCCATGAGATACTCATATACCACAGTGAATGCTAAGAACGACAGGGAGACAGATGGATACGACGCCGCAGATTATATCAGGTGGGCCCTTCCATCAGGGTCATCGTGCCATCTCCTCACGTCTTGTTCCATTTCAGTGCCATCATTGGCTCCTTGACGTCCAGTGGCACATCCTCTCCTCTCGTTCCACTCAGCGTTTACCCGATATCGGCCTTCATCACTCATCTGGTCTACTTGAAAGGGACAACCGTCCCTGTCGACGTCGAACACATAACAGTTAGTATTTCTACCCCGCTCTGCACGTCATCTCTTACCGACCCCTTTCCCAAGTCTCTCGGAGTGCGATGCGTTGAAGTCCGAGGGGATGAGAATTGCCTGAAAGATGGCCCGCCCAGGTTTGATGCTGCCAGCGTCCGGTGGGCAATAGACGAGATTTTGGCGGAAGATGGATCGCGATCGGACTAGACTGTCCGTCCGAATTTACGACTTTCACGACCACCCATAGACTATGCATAGAATTTATACACCATATCTACCTAATAGACTTGTACTTCGGATGGTCAAGCGACATTCAGGCAAATTGTTGTGTGATTGCGACGCGGTCCGGTCACGAGTTGGGGCTTCAGGGTCACCATATACTTTCCCACGCCCTGAATTGCGATATCGTCCGGAGTTGGTCTGGAACGAGGCACTTTATGGAGGGCAACTCAGCTAGATTTCTAGTTCATGAACGATGGTGAGGGTCAAAGCACTGCTACCACAATGCCCAAGATCAAGACAACAATGACCACGAATGTTCCTCGGTTATCGGTCAATGGTTCGAGTGTCGACGAGGATGATCGGAAATGCCCCAGCAGTCCGAGGCCCACAGGTGAGCGCACCCGTATCTTTGGCAAGCGACCTGCTAATCATTGCTACCAAATCCCCAATCGCATTGGTCGTATCTGCCAATACTGTGGCACATCAGAAAGTAGACTGGTGAATCTGAGAGCTACTGGGAGTATCACTTGGCATGATAGTGTCAATGGCAGGAAAGGGGTCAACGCTATCGACGTCGACAAGGACAAGACGCAGATCATTCACGTGGAAAATGCTACCCTTGCATCTTCTCTTGACCCCGGTGCATCTCCCACTGACTCGATGGGGGATGGTAGTGAACTAGTCGACGAGCTCGATCACCTGGACGCTGGGCGGCTGATCCTTCAAGGGTCTCCTGCGAAACCGACTATCTTGTCTGGAAACGCTCTCCATCTTCGCTTGGATGACGAACTCGAGGATAGCTATTTCCCTACTACGCCGTCAACGACAGACCAATCTCACACCCAACCACTTATTCCCAAAATCGCCCCCGACGTTAAACTGGATGACGAAGAGCCTACACCTTCAAGTCCCCGAGTCCGTTTTCGTTCTCGAGTTCGTATAGCATCAGGTCTCCACCGCCACCGCAAACATCAACAACGCCGCTCATCATCACAAGACTCCTCATCCGACTCCGACTCGCCGTGTTCTTCGATCTCCGCGCCGTTGCGGTACCAAGCTGATAGCAATAGTGTTCTCGGACCTTTGGGACAGAGGTTGCATGCGTATGCTGCTGCGAACCAAGGGTGGGGAACGAGGATACTTATGTCCCCTGGAATTGGGAGCGGCAGTGGAAGTGGGAGTGGGAATGGGAAGAGGAGATTAGGAGCTGGTGGAGGAAGGAGTGCGCAAAGGGTTAAGACAAAGCCGAGGATGGATGAGCGGACGCCGTTGGTCGGTGGGAGTTCGAGCGGAAGTCGGCCTGTTTATTTAAATGGCCATAGGGATGGGAATGGAAGCCCTCGGGATCACGAAGACGAGAGGGAGGAGAACGACGACAACGATAGGGCTGTGAGTGTGACTGAACATGAGGTGGTGTTTGGGAAGTGGCCCTGGAGGTTATTCAACCACAAGGTGAGGGAAACCATACGGCTTTGTCATTCTAATATTACTTACCTTCCCTTATTCGCCTTTCGTGTGTGCAGTGGTGGTGGTGGCAACTTGAATCGACGATTTTCTGTGGTTGTAACGATGATTCTGATATTGATGACTGACGACTTTATACGAGGTTTCGTTTGACCATGATACCCATGTATCCACTACACTTATGCTTATCGTTGAGATGGCACATGTACCCCTCATATACATTGTATTTTCTATATATCACTCCTATACATGGATCACATTCAACTCGTCCTCCTTCCCCACATTCAGATCGAGATCAAGGTTTCTTTTCTGCCTTGCTTTGGGGAAGGACCATCGTGGGTGGGAGAGTGGTGATAGGAGGGAGGAGACTTGCAGTTGATCGACGAGCATTCTGGATGAGGAGGGCGTCCATGATGACCAAACTTGCCATTGCTTCGACTATGGGAACTGCTCGGGGGACGACACAAGGGTCATGTCGTCCTCGAGCGGCCAAAGATCCAGCTGTGCCATCATACTGAGCAGTCTCTTGTGGTTGGCTGATCGTAGCAGGGGATTTGAAACCAATCCTAACACAGAAACCACACCGATTAGCCACCACGATATACACCAACAAGACCACTGACCTAAAGTAGACATCCTCTCCATTAGTGATGCCCCCCTGGACTCCTCCACTCCAATTCGTTACCGTCCCAAGCCCTCCATTGTCCTTCGCAACAAACTTATCATTATGTTTACTGCCAGGAACTTCAGTCCCACGGAATCCAGAACCGATTTCGAATGCCTTGGTGGCAGGGATGGAGAGCATAGCGTGTGCAAGCTTGGCTTCGAATTTATCGAAGACTGGCTCCCCGAGGCCTGCAGGGATATTTCGGATTACGCATGTGACGGTGCCTCCAATCGAGTCGTTGGCGGATTTAGCGCGGATGATTCGCTGTGGGGTGAGAGTATGTTTGTTAGTGAGAGGTAGAGTCGGGAGAAAGGGATGAACCTTAGTCATCCGTTCAGCTGTTTCGGCGTGAGGACATCTAGTGGGATGCTTATCAACTTCTTCTCTAGTGATGGTCGAAAGAAGTTTTCGGAATTCGGGTGATAGAGCGTCTTGCGCTTCGTCGTCATCCTCGTCCGTGTCAAGGGGTGTCAAGGAAGGGGGTGCCACGCCCGCAGGGAGGTGAATCTTTCCGACAGATGAGACGAAGGCTACAATCTCAATTCCATGAGCGATTTTGAGGTAGTGTTCGGCGATTGCCCCTGCCGCCACTCGGCCTGAGGACGCCGCGGTGAGCAATGCGACAACCGAGCGAAGAACAGAAAGAACAAACCAATGGTTTCACGAGCACTGCTACGTCCTCCACCACTGCTAGCTTTGACGCCGTATTTTTGCAAGTAAGTATAGTCTGCGTGGCTCGGCCTGGGGTACAGATCAGTTTCGGAGTAATCGTGGGGACGTTGGTCTTCATTTTTGACCATCAATGCGATGGGAGTGCCAAGAGCGACTCCATGCTCGACTCCTGATTGGATGTGAACGAGATCCTTTTCATCCCTCTGATAGCGAGAGCTTAATATAACTTGGAAGTAAAATGGGAGGACGAACTGACGGGAGTTGTGAGGTTACTTTGGCCTGGTCGACGACGGCTGAGCTGGATCTGGATGTCTTTTGGTGACAATTGGAGGCCCTTTGATGTTCCTCTCTCAATGTCTCGGAAAACGTTGAGGTAAGTAAAGGACTCACGGGTGGGCAGCCATCGACGATGACACCGACTGAAGCGCAATGGCTTTCACCGTAAGTAGTGACCTTGAAAAGAGTGCCAAAAGTCGACATGGTTTGCGTGTAGGACTGCGAAGATCAATGGGAAATAGCTGCAGAGGATCTCATATGTGAAAACGAGAGACTGAGTGGGTGACTCGACCCAGACACTGACAGTGATCAGATGTCGACATATCTTATCTGCGACCGTGGGAAAGTTTTTGTGGGTTTGTGTACTTGAAGACTGGGTTGGACTTGGGCGTTCCCTCGGTCTGTTCGAGACTTCCATTGGCAAGCCTGTGTGATTCCGTGGCTGCAATGGGTCCACCTGCTGGCGCAAAGAGACATGCTGCAGACAAGGCAGACGGCGAACCAAGGGTCAAGCGAAAGAGAATCGACTCGACCCCCACGGGGAGCGCGGGCGTTGGCCACAGTCACGCCAAAAAGGTCGACAAGGGTCAGGATGTCGAAGGAAAAGATGGTCTCGTAAGCTTCCTCATTGTGCGGCTTTAATTTAAACGCTGATGATGGAAATACCAGGTGGACTTTGCGACCATGCCTACAGACGCGTTGCACCGCTACCTGGTTCAATACGATCTTGTTCCTTCTATTCAGCCTTCACCTTTGTTGCCTGACAACCCACCACCACCATTCGCCTTGCTTCATTCCCATTCTTCGCGCGCATCAAGTCCGCAACCAACCACGAGTCGTCGTGACACACTCTCAAACAGGCGCCGGAGTTCCCGCTTACTTGAAGAGGACGTACCTCACCGTAATCCCGTCCTGGCGGATATCGGTGAGGTCCATGACGTGTTGGCTGCCATTGCTCAAAAGCATTTCAGAGAGCATGTAGTCAAGGAAGTCGATACTCTCGCATCCTTCATGTGTGCAGTAAAATCCAAAGGTGTGTTCACTGCGTCAGTGCCATGGCGAAGTTCTGATAACCGTTTCCCTCCTCTCCCCTGGCACGCTTCGCGATTGCGCCCAACGTCCATCTGATACGCCTAATCTGATTATTTCCACCATGGTTGCAAATTGTTTGGCGATCCGAACATTGATCGACCAATCAGCGCGGCTCGTGCCATGAATCTCCGAGTAGCTAAGACCAGAACAGGCTCGCGATTAAGCTGCACTACGTTATCTGATTGGATGAGACACTTGTTGTTGTTGTTGTCTTGGAAAATAGAACCTGGAAGGGGATAGCAATGGTTGTAAAATCGGCGAGCAATCGAGCAAGTCCATTTGAGTTCCATTTCGCGTCAAGTCTCCGGTGATGTTACCACGGTTACCTACCCAATTCAGAAGCTTTCAATCAACAAGGTTCTTTTTCGTGTCCGTTTATAAACCGCCCCTTCTCCCCTCTTCACTCATTTACTTTCTTTTCCTCTCTCCCTCATCCTTCCTCTCTTTTTCGCAGCTGCGCTGCTTCCCCTTTCACCTTGTAAGTCTCTCCAGGAATCATCCAATCGTCCCCGGTCCTGACTTGTCAATCAGCTTTTCGGATCCTCTCCTTTCTCGTTCTTTTAGGTCTTCCGTGAAGCCGCTCGCAGGTCGCAAAACAACAACACAGAAACCATGAAGTTCTTCACCGTATCAACAATCTTCGTTCTCCTTCCCCTCTTGGCCCAGCAAGTTCTTGCTGTTCCACAAGTACGTCATGGAAGCGCCCCTAAGTTTATTGAAATCCGTCTTATTGTTGTCCTTTGTTCCTGTAGGGTGGAGGTAGACACGGTGGTCATCGTGGAGGTCAGGGCGGAGCATCTTCATCTGCTGCTGCTCCCGCTGCGACAACCTCCGCTGCTGCCCAAGGAGGTGCCGTCACCACGACCTCAGCTGCAGCTGCCACCACGACTTCATCTGCAGCTGCCGCCGCATCTTCTGCTGCTGGAGGCAACAATGCGAACAATGGCGATCCTCAGACTTCTTTGAGTGGGTTACTCGAGACTCTGAACGATCCCAACACCATCTAACTTCCTTCGTCTTCCCATGTAGCCCTTGATCCGGCAGTTCTCGCCACCGGCTTCGAGAATGATGGTCAATCCGTTCCCGAGGCAGGTCAGGTCGCATCCAAGACTTCGAGCAATAACTTCATCAACTTCTGCCTCACCGTCCCTAACCTCCCCATCACTAACGGTGCACAAGTCCAAGGCGGTTCCTGCAACCCTGCTCCCATGGGCATCATCGCTTCCACCAACAACATGCCGTCATCGAAATTCACCAACCCCAAGAACTTGGATACCATTCCCGCCAACACCGCTTTCACCGTCTCCATGGCCATCCAGAATCTCAATACCGGTAACTTCGTCAATGCTGCGCAAAACTACTTTGCGGCACCTCAGTTTACCGACGGCTCTGGAGACGTTTCGGGTCACTCACATGTCGTTATTGAGTTGATCGATGCTCTCGATTCGACTACGCCCACCAACCCCCAGAAGTTTGCATTCTTCAAGGGATTGAATGCCCCGGCGACGAATGGGATTTTGACTGCAGCTGTTACGGCTGGATTACCCGCTGGTGTTTACAGGATGGCTTCTATCAACACCGCCGCGAACCATCAGCCAGTGTTGGTCGCGATTGCTCAGCACGGTGCTTTGGATGATATGATCTACGTAAGTCTACTGTTTGTCCAATTCTGCCTGTAGTTCTCACCAGACGATTTCTAGTTTACCGTTACCGCCAACGGCCAGCCCGCTGCCAACAGCAACGCTGCTACGCCCCCAGCTAGCGCTTCGTCCTCCGTCGCTGCTGCTTCGAAGGCTGCCACCACGACTACATCTGCTGTAGCGACCACCTCATCGTCGAAGGCTGCTGCCGCTGCCACGTCGTCGGCTGCTGCTGGAGGAAAGAAAGGAGGCAAGAAGGGCGGCCGTCGCTTTTTGAAGGATTACTAGCTGCTGAATGACGACGTGCCTGGTCTTGATGATAATCGCCGTGTCGTCTTCTTCGCTTTTCGCTAGTGTACCATTGTTGCCCGGTTTCTTGCTCGTTTCTATGGTCGCTTCTGACCACACACTCGCTTGTCTCGCACCTGCCTTTTTTTCTTTTTTTGTTTGACCTGATGACCATACGTTGGCGTTGTTGATTCTCGCTCGTTCTTGGTTTTATGATCATTTGTACTCTGTCGACCGGCTATCGAATAGATCATGGGGATTGGATCCTCCACTTTCTTTCACGCATTTTACGGGATTGTGATTCACTTGATCAGTTTTGCGGGATGAGCTTCAACAGAATCAGATGGTTGCGCATTGCGTATTCCACAAAGCCTTCTGCGAGAAAGACGCGACTGAATTGTTCCTCGACACCTCACTGCGGCTTGCTTTCCTATCACTTCTTTCCCTGCGAACACAAGGGCATCGTTGTTTGCATATCTGGGATCTGGGATCTTTGAGTCTATCGTGGGATTTTTCGGTTGACGAGATATTCTTGGTCCGTGCCCGGTCGACCTGCACACCCACGAGCATCTACCATCAACATGTCTTCTGCTGACATCGCAGAGGAGATCCGGGATGTCCTCCCTGGAACCGAAGAGATCATCGTCCAATACCTAGCAGGCTACCTAGTCGACGACGCAGGTGAAGATGAAGATGTCCTATACATTGCTCAACAAATCCTCTCATCAGTAGCAAAAGGAAAACAAGATGCTTTGCAGAATCTGATGACTCGGTTGGGGGATTTGTTGGGGGATCAGTTGGCTGCGAGGGAGAGGAGGAAGGCTGGTCCTGCTACGAAACTTGTGAAGTTGGATAAAGCGGTTGAGATGAGTAAGACTGGGGCCCTTTCGAGTACTATTGCGTTTACGGAGGGTGTGGATTTGGAGAGTGTGAATAAGGGGAAGTGAGTGATCTGCTTTTTTGGTGGATTGGTGCGGACTCTGATTGGAGGGTGGATGAAGGGCTTCGAGAGTGGATATCAAAAAGTTGGAGAAGCAGGAGGCGAAGCTGAAGGTAGGCATCCGGTTTGTTTGGAAGGCGTAGCTATCCCTGATTTTGGGTTGAAGGCTAAGATCGAGAAACGCTCACGGAGAGACTTGTATGAGGGGTCGAAGTTGTTGGACCAGCAGCGGAAACAGGTACCATAATCGCCCCATCAGTTTTTGTGGGGTCTGAGACCGATAATTTGTTGCAGCAATCGTATGAAGAGATGTTCATGCAGGTAGGTTTCTCATCACTTCCGTCAGGGACTCCTCTGTACTTACTATCGAATTTAAAGATCAATCCTCTGGATACGACTGGTGCATCCAAAAACAAGAGTAAGGACATTCATCTCCCGTCTATCGATGTGAACTTTGCATCGAACCGTATTTTGTGCGTCCCAGCCCCTTGATGCACCCATTTCGCGCGCTAACAGATCTGATGTAGGTCTGGTGCGAGCTTGACTTTGGCCCACGGTCGACGATACGGTCTTATTGGTCGTAATGGTCAGCGCGAACTTTCAATTCGCACAGAACGACGTTGACAATTTCTCAGGTGTCGGTAAATCAACACTCCTCCGTCATATCGCAATGAGGGAAGTACCTATTCCTCCACACATCTCCATTCTCTTCGTCGAACAGGAAGTCAGTCCAAATTCAACCTTTACATATCGATCGACCGACTCATTTTGTCCCCCGTAGATCACGGGAGACGATACAAGTGCCCTTGAATCAGTCCTCAAGGCTGATGTTTGGCGAGATTACCTTCTCAAGGAAGAGATTGAATTAAATGCTAAGCTGGCCGAGCTGGAGTCTGAGGGTGACGATAAAAGATTCGAAGATGCCCGCGAAGAGGCTTCGACCCGACTGACGGAAGTTCATGCACGGCTTTCTGAGATGGAGGCCGAGACTGGACCTTCGAGAGCTGCTGCTTTATTGGCGGGTTCGCAGTTTTTCTTTCGATGGCAACAAAATTCAGGTTGCAGCTATTGATCTTGTTGTTAGGTCTGGGCTTCAACGATGAGGATCAAAAACGACAGACACGCTCATTCAGTGGTGGTTGGAGGTATGTGAAATTTATTTCCCTTTCTACCCCTTCTAAGTTATGCAGAATGCGACTTGCCCTAGCACGTGCTTTATTCGTCAAGGTGCGCCGCTTCTTTCACATCGGATGCCACATCTACTGAGTGAGCCGAGTAGCCCGCTCTGCTACTTTTGGACGAGCCTACCAATCATAGTGAGATTATGTCTGATATGATCGTTCATGCATACTAATTTTCCGTATGTAGTCGATTTGAATGCACTTGCATGGCTGGAAGACTACCTCCAAACTTGGCCGGGTACATTGCTCGTCGTGTGCGTTATTTCTTACTCCTTTTCGGCAGTTTTTACTTAACGAATCTCGCTTTCCAGATCCCACGACCGAGCCTTCCTGTGAGTCGCCACATTCTCCAAGCTTGTTTACACTGTATAATGTTGGTTGGCTCAGTGACGCAGTAGCCACAGATATTGTCCACCAGCATTCCGGACGTCTCGATTACTACAAAGGGTTCGTTCGTATCCTCCGCATCCCCTCTAAATCTGGCAGTTGATGTGCCTGTCCAGCAACTTCACCCAATTCTACTCGACGAAGTCTGAACGAGACCGGAATTTGCTGAGGGAATATGAGACCCAAATGGAATATAGGAAGCATCTTCAGGCCTTTATCGATCGATGGCGATACAACGCAAATCGAGGTTGGACGCCTCTCCTGCCATGAATCTTCGAGTTCTGACGTCTCTTTCATTCTCTAGCTGCTCAAGCTCAGTCGAAAATCAAGATCCTTGAGAAGGTAGGCACCCCTTCGCCTTCGGTATCGAGATCACACCGTGACAGGGATCGATCTTATATCAGCTACCCGACTTGCAACCTCCAGAAGCAGATGAAACTGAGACATTCAAGTGTGTCGCCGTATCGCGAAGCTCCTTGTACTTGTTGCTAACGTGTTTGGCGTAGATTCCCTGAAACGGAGAAAATATCACCACCGCTACTTCAACTGTCCGAGGTTACTTTTGGCTACACACCGGACAAGATCATCCTCAAGGGAGTCAACTTTGATGTTGGCCTTGACTCGCGGCTTGCCATTGTTGGTGCGAACGGTGCTGGAAAGTCCACTCTGTAAGCTATCTCAACCGTCTTTGGTTTGTCTTTTGCTCAGATCTGCGCACACATAGTATCAAGCTTCTGACAGGAGAACTGAATCCTATGGCTGGGCAAATGAGTCGGAACGGCCGACTACGAGTGTGAGCAGCAACCATGTTTTTGTTTTGGGAGGATGAACTAACGGAACGACTCGATATCGAAGTGGATACTTCGCCCAGCATCATGTTGACGCTCTATTGCCCAATTTGACTCCGGTTCAGTTCCTGCAGTCGAAATTCCCCGGAAAGACGGAACAGGACTATCGAGCACATCTGGGAAATTTCCAGATCAGTGGAATGACCGGGTTGGTATTCATTTTGTCCCCTGAGTTTTCAGCTCATGTCCTATGAAGCCTTCAATTGATCGGAACGTTGAGTGGAGGTCAGAAGTCGAGGGTGGCTTTCGCGGCGCTGTCGTTACAACGACCACATGTCTTACTCCTTGATGAGGTGCGTGATAGTTGAGTACTGTTTGTTGACATTAGCTCATTGTCGCCCTTCATGTCTAGCCTACGAATCACTTGGATATGGAGGTGCGATCCCAAAGTCCCGGTACCATAAACACTGACTGACGCTCCGCATCAAGGGTCTTGACGCGCTTGTGGCAGCTTTGACTTCGTGGAATGGTGGTGTCATTATCATCTCTCACGACGAAAGGTTCATTACGAACGTTGCCAAAGAGGTGAGTCGCCTCAATCCTTCCGCAACTATCTCTGATGGTGGAAACTTTGGGAAGTTGTGGGTATGTGGGGATGGGACTGTATCGAGGTTCCCTGGAGATGTGCAAAGCTACAAGGTATGGGCGCCATTTTACACGCTCCATTTGCAGTTCCTGACCCGTCTCGTTCAGAACCTCATCGTCAGCAATATCAAGGCGAAACCTTGATGAAGATTATAGCCTTGCCTTGTTCATATGGAACGTGCCTGTGCTCAGACCGCACATCCTTGTACCTATGTCATGCTTTTGCAGTACCACAATAGAATAGTGACTGCCCAAATTTTGTGATTCCCACGGACAGAAGACCAACACAAATTTCGGCGTGATATTCGCCTCCGTACACTGGCACCTTTCGTTCGTCAGAGTCTCAAGTTCGCCTCCGCACTGGCCTATGAGTTTATATGGTCTAGTAATACGCAGACTACGTTTATCTAGCGCGTTTCACTGTCCATTTCCTGGTATTCAATCTTTGAGTTCGACGCTGGGTCCGCGACGCGTCCGTTTGTTTGTCACGTGGCCCGAGTCCAAACCGTGTTCTGTGACGCGAAGCACACCGCAACAACTGCTTTCACCTGAACATCCATCACCATTCTCGACGATGAGCTCTTCGGAGGGAGAGAATTTTGACCTCGACAACGTCTCTGGCTCCGAATCTGAGGACTATGCCCCCGTTGTGAAGAAGAAAGCCGTGCGTTTCCAGTTGCCGTTGCGCTGCTCGTATTCATCTGCGGCTTTAGGTCAAAGCACCCCCGAAGGCGACAACTAAGGCCGCCGCCAAGCCCAAGCCGGCACCGAAGAGCAAGGCTGCTGCAACCAAGAAGAAAGTCCTCGTGGAGATAGACGAGAATGCCGACGACAGCGCTATGGAGGTAGACGAGGACAAAGATGCAGGCGATGACGAGGCTGGTCCCTCAGTGCCAAAACCTACGGCTCAGAATGGGAAGAAGAAGACGGCATCCGAAACCTACACGAAGGTCTGATGAATCACACCTCCATGCGTTCATGTCTTGATCGATTTTCAGCTCTCACAATTGGAGCACATCCTCAAGCGTCCTGACTCTTACATTGGGAGTGTAGAGACCATCAACCAAGTGATGTGGACGTATGACTCTGAGAACACCCGAATGGTGTATCGAGAAGTCAAATATGTACCAGGCTTCTTCAAGATTGTTGACGAGATTCTCGTCAACGCTGCGGACAACAAGGTACGTATCGTTGTTTTTGGTCCAATACTTGGGCCTCCCTTGTCTCACGACTAGGACAGATCAATGATCCCAGTATGGACACTCTCAAAGTTTCTATCGACGCCGAAGAAGGGACGATCTCCGTTTACAACAATGGAAAGGGTATCCCCATCGAGATTCACTCACGGGAGAACATGTACATCCCCGAACTCATCTTCGGTCACCTCTTGTCGTCTTCGAACTACGACGATGACGAGAAGAAGCTCACTGGTGGCCGTAACGGATATGGCGCGAAGCTTGCTAACATCTACTCGCACGAATTTACTGTCGACACCGCGGACAAGAACACTGGCAAGAAATACAAGCAAACCTGGACGGACAACATGAGCAAAGTTGGGAAGGCCAAGATTACCAACAATGGTCGCGGAGAAGAGTACACTCGGGTCACCTTCAAGCCTGACCTGAAACGTTTCGGAATGGACTCTATCGATGACGACACGATCTCGCTCCTCAAGCGGCGCGTTTACGACTTGGCGGGCACTATCAAGGACGTCAAGGTTTACCTGAACGATGAGAAGCTCAAAATCAAGAACTTCAAGTCATACGTCGAGATGTACCTCAACTCAGCTGCCGCAGAGGCGGCTGAGGCTTCTGGAGGTGCCGCTCAGACCAAACCGACTGTCATTTATGAGCAGATCAGTCCTCGGTGGGAAGTTGCTTTCGCGGTGTCTGAAGGTAGCTTTCAGCAAGTTTCGTTCGCCAATTCCATCGCAACCATCAAGGGTGGCACACACGTCAATTACCTCGCAGACCAGATTGCCAAGGGACTGATTACCGCCATTACGAAGAAGAACAAGGGCGCAGCGGTGAAGCCAGCTACCATCAAGAATCACATGTGGATCTTCGTCAATGCACTGATCGAAAATCCGACGTTCGACAGTCAGACCAAGGAGACCTTGACCCTCCCCGCTAGCAAGTTTGGCTCGAAGCCGACCTTGTCTGAAGAGTTCATGAAGAAAGGTGTGCTTGTTCGTCCGTCTGACTGTTCCATCGATTGATTGGTGCGTAGTGGGGAAGTCGACCATTATCGATCACGTTCTCAATTGGGCGAAGTTCAAGGCGGACCAACAAATCAAGAAGACAGATGGGAGCAAGCGCACTCGGTGGGTATCCCCTCTTACATCTTGAACTTGACTAACATCGCTATAGTTTGACAGGAATGACGAAGCTGGCAGATGCTAACAATGCGGGCACAAAAAACGGTTCTCAGTGCACATTGATCTTGACGGAAGGAGACTCCGCCAAAGCTCTCGCGGTTGCTGGTCTCGGTGTCGTTGGCAGAGACAACTTCGGTGTTTTCCCACTGAGGGGGAAGTTGTTGAATGTGAGGGAGGCGAAGCACGATCAGATCATGAAGAACGAGGAGATCCAGAACATTAAGAAAATTATGGGGTTGCAACACAACAAAGAGTACACGAATGTGGCTACTTTGCGGTATGGGAGGCTTATGATCATGACGGATCAGGTGAGTGTGCTTGTGGATGCGATTATGGTTGAGATGATTGACCCATTTGCAAACAGGATCACGACGGTTCTCATATCAAAGGGTTGTTGATCAATTTTCTGGATCACTTTTACCCTTCACTACTGAAGATTCCAAACTTCCTCGTTGAGTTTGTCACCCCGATCGTCAGGGTGAGCGAACTCCCGTCACAACAGGATTACGCGTTTGACCCTCACTTGTGCATACAAATTAGGTTTCGAAAGGAAACAAGCGTGTCGACTTCTTCACGATTCCGGAGTACGAGCAGTGGTTGGAGAACACTCCTGATTCGCACAAGTGGACCGCTAAATACTACAAGGTAATTGTCCTCCTCGCTTCCTTCCGAATTCCGTTGAAAGGAACTTGCCTCAGGGTCTTGGAACGAGCAAAGACTCTGACGCTCGAGACTACTTCAGTCATATGCAGAAGCACATGATTCCGTTTTCTACAACTCAAGAGGGAGACAGAGAGTTGATTGAGCTTGCGTTCAGTAAGAAGAAGGCAGATGAACGGAAGGAGTGGTTGCGACAATTCAAGGTAAATTTGGTCATAGACAAGCTCTGTCGTCGGGTGTTAATCATCACCCTCGCAGCCTGGTACTTACCTCAATCACGATATCGACGAAATCCCCATGTCCGATTTTATCAACCGGGAGCTTATCTTATTCTCGATGGCTGACAATGTTCGATCGATCCCTTCGGTCGTGGACGGCCTAAAGCCCGGCCAGAGGAAGATCATTTGGGGTATCTTCAAGCGGAAGTTGAAGTCGGAAATCAAGGTTCGCCCACTGTGGACACTTGTTGTATTAGAGCTGACCGTATCTTTCTTCAGGTCGCTCAATTGGTCGGTTATATCTCTGAGCACGCGGCGTACCATCACGGAGAACAGAGTTTGACAATGACCATTGTCAATCTTGCTCAGGATTTCGTGGGTAGCAACAATCTGAATCTGTTGCTCCCCAATGGACAGTACGGTACTCGCGATGCAGGTGGAAAGGACCATGCCGCGGCTAGGTACATTTTCACAGAACCAGCGCCTGTTGCACGGACTGTGTTCCACCCTGCGGATGACGCGCTGCTCAACTATCTGAAAGACGATAATGATCCTATTGAACCTGAATGGTATATGCCCATATTGCCGCTCCTTCTGGTCAATGGAGCCGAGGGTATCGGGACGGGTGAGTCGCCTCATATTATTCTCCCCATACGATGGTTGACGGTTATTACTCAAGGTTGGAGCACCACTATACCATGCTTTAACCCAATGGACATCGTTCAGAACATTCGACGTATCATGGCCGGAGAAGAGCAAGTGCCGATGCTCCCTTGGTGGCGTGGCTTCAGGGGCTCAATCAAGAAGACGGCGGAAAATAAATACGACGTGACTGGGGTTGCAAAGAGGGTCAGCGATACCACCGTCGAAATCACCGAGTTGCCGATTCATGAGTGGACGAGGGACTACAAGGGAAAGCTAGAAGCGATGACTGGGGAAAAGGGGGACGGAGTTATCAAGGTTCGGATTTCCTTCCTCGCAATCAACCTGGTCATGTGTGACGTCTGTGTTCAGGACTACAAGGAACACCACGACAACACGAATATCCACTTCGTTATCTCCATGAACGCCAAAGACCTTGACAAGGCAGAGGAGCAGGGTTTCACAGAGTTCTTCAAGCTCACGACGAAGATCAACACTGGCAATATGATTTGTTTCGACTTTGAAGGGAAGATCAAGAAATACAAATCCCCTGAGGAAATCATTGAGGATTTTTATCCGATTCGTCTCGCCTATTACCAGAAGCGAAAGGTCTGTCCATCTTAACTACTTCAAACCAGATACTAGTTGGATACTTATATGAATCTTGATAGGACTTTATGGCCAATGAATTACAGACCCAGTTGGAGAAGCTCAATAACCAAGCTAGATTCGTTAAGATGATTATTGACAAGGAACTCATTGTTTCGAATAGAAAGAAGGTGGACATTGTCGCCGAGTTGCGCAAGAAGGAGTTCCGTCCATTCCCCAAGCCTGTGAGGGCTAAAGCAGCAGGAGAGAACGCAGATGTAGTGGACGCCGATCCTGAGGCTGAGGAGGCTGCAACGGGTGCTTCAAGTGATTACGACTACTTGCTCGGCATGCCTATTTGGAGTCTGACCAAGGAGAAGGTGCTTATTTTCTTGATATCTGTTATGGAGGTTCCTGACGGATGGTTTGGTATGGGATAGATCGAGAAACTTCTCCAACAATCTCAAGAGAAAGAGCAGGAACTGCTCACTCTCCTCGCCCTTACGCCTATTGAGATATGGAATACCGACTTGGATAGGTTCGTCGCTGAATGGGAGGTGAGCAAGGACCGACAAGTTTTCCCCATATCACTGCCTCTGACTCTTGTTTGATTGTGCCAGCGCACTTGTCGAGACTGGGAGGACAAGGCTGTCACCGATGGGAATGGGAAGAAGGTCAAGAGGAAGCAAAAGACCCTAGAGACTAGGAAGTCTCTCCCTGGCCCTGGAAAGCGAAAAGGAGATGACGATGATGACGAGGACGACTACAAGCCTGTCAAGGCAGCGGCAAAAGCCAAGAAGGCCGACTCGAAACCTGTACGACCAAAAGCAGGCTCGTCGAAGGCAGCCAGTAAAGTCGACGAGGACGACGAGGACGACGAAAAGCCTCCGCCACCGACCCGAAAGGCTGCCACCAAGAAGGCTGCCCCTCTCTACGTCGATGCCGATTCAGATATTGAGATGGCGGACGAGAAACCCGCGCCGGTCCCGACGAAGAAGGCACCCGCGAAGAAGCCTGCCTCGAAAGCCGTTGCGAAGGATGAGTCTGAGTCTGAGGACGAGTTCGCACTTGGTCCTGCGAAAGGAAAGGGCAAAGCGAAGGAGGCACCGGCACCGAAGCGCAAGAGGTGAGCTTTTGATGTACCCTCATTGATCTGCTTTTGTTCAGGATGGTTCCTTGGCAGCCTCAACGTGGAAGAAGATGATAGTGACGACTCCACGTACATCAAACCGCCCAAGAAGAAGAAAGTCGGTCAGGCAGCGGTGACCGATTTCTTTGGCAAGGTTCCTGAAGCTCCCGTGAAGACGACTGAGACAACACGGAAGGCGTCGGGGAGCAAACCCAAGGCAGCTCCCGCTAAGAAGGCACCCGGGAAGAAGGTGGCCAGTGATTCAGAGGCAGGGGACGACACCATCGAAGTGGACGAGGCTCCTGCAAGAGTTCCACCGAAACGATCGACAAGAGCACCTCCAAAATCCTACATTGAGATCATCTCAGACGATGACGATGAAGGGGATGACTCGATTTTCCAGGATGATTAAACAATGTTGCTTTGCTTGTGTAGTTTTACTATGTTATACCATTGTTGGAACCCATAATATTTTCGCGTATGTTTTTTGTGGAGGAAGCGGTATTGTCCGAGAAAGGAATAGTTGATTGTGCCACGTGTGAGTAAAAGCCGAGAATGCAAACGGGTGTGGACGTGTGTAATTGAGCTCTCCGTCGAGCACCCAGGACAAAACACCCAACGCTGCTGGCGCTGGGTACCTGTTTTCATACCCTGCCGTCCTTATAGACGTGCTTTTCTCGCCTTTCCTCTCTACAGACGCGCCTTTTGCGCCTCCAACCTTGGTAGCTACCCGCCAACTTGACTATCCACGATGGCTGCGACTCGACAACCCCCTCCTCGTCTCTATATTCCTCCTTCCATTGGCGCCCAGCAACCAATGGCTTTCGAAGGTCATTCCATGTACTCTCCTGCCTTGCCGACGTCCATCCAGCACGGTTTTCATCCGCCATTTCCCCTCCCTCAGTCTGTTCTCCAGACACCAATGCAGTCTCAGTTCTTTCCACCTATACCTGGTGCTCCAATGCGCCCACCGCATCTAGTACACCACGCCGGTCGCGCCAGTGTTGCTCAGCTGGCGGCGGCAGGAATATACCCTCCCCAGGGCGTGCCGATGACACCCATTGGGCAGAACGGTCTCGCGTCACCAATGATCCTTGGTGCGCCTCCTTTTCCTCAGCCCTTCGCAAGTAGAAATCGAAGAACTCCAAGCGTGAGCTTGGGAGGTCCTCCCAAAGCCGCTCTTGGGGGCCCCGGGCGGAATCACGCGCCAATACCCGCGCCATTGGTCGCTGCCGCTGCCGTTGCACCGCCGTCCAAGACGAAGAAAATTCCTGTCAGCTTCCCACAGGAAACTATCCCCGGGAGAGACGGAGAGCCTTCACATAGAGCAGACTGGGCACGGTGTCCTATACCCTCCTCCCAGCTCCCCGACGAGCGGATAGTGGAACCGCCTGAATTGACTACTGCCGATCCGCATCCTCCAGATGCTTGGAGATATGTTTTGCCAGACACTGTTGATGTCTTCCTTCCGGGAAAGGTCTGTGCATGTCGTCTATCGAATCATACTTGCCATGAACTCACTGTCGGATCACTTTTACGTACATTTACTATGGGCATTTAACAGAGCGCTTGGGATGCATTGAAGCACAAAGTGATTGAAGAGAAGTTGGAGAAACTTGGAGTGGAGCGAGGTTCGGGTAGCACTGTGCCTCACATCCACGCCCCCCACGCACGCGCTGCTTCGGTAAGCTTCAGTCCCTTGATACACGTGGTGTTTTTTACTGAAACTTATCCCGTTAGATATCATCACCTGCCGACCCTGCTCTCCTCATGTTCAAGTTGAATAAGCTGCATGCTCAACAGAGTGCATCTTCATCGAATTCCTTGTCGACGTCACCGCAGCCTTCACTTTTGCTCTCCGGATCCCCTAATTCGCAACTTCCTCCACGTTTACGGAATGGGCATGGCCACAGCATGTCCCTGGCACAACCGTCCACGTTGCAACCATCCTTCTATAATCCATCTGCGTCCTTCAATCCGTTCGGTCCGGACGCAACATTAGGCTCAGATCAGATTGCACCGCGCCCTCGCTCGTCCGAACCGGGTCCCATACATGCTCCCCAGGGTCGTGTTCCGGTCCCTATCGCTACACTGGCGCCTCCACCAGCGGCGAGCCGCCCGGAGAGTCGTCCGGACTTCGCTCGTGGTTTTGGTTTGGATATACCAGAGGAAGAGGAGGAAGTTGAAGAAGTAGTTGAGCGAGAAGTCAAAGAAGAGGAGGCTGAGGTTGCTGATGATGTCGACACAACTGTTGAAGCGAGTGTAGAGGATAGCGGAGAGATGGAGCTGGAAGAACTGGGGTCACTGACAGCTCCCGTCAGCCGTCTTCACTCCCGACACGTGTCGCGCCTGTCTGCCGCTCTGTCCCTGCGTTCTGTGGGAGGGCATATGGACGAGCCGATATATGAAGGACCTGGCCTCGTGCCCCTGCTCAGTCCTGTCGGGAATCCCATTATCGAAGATTTGGATCATTCTGATCATGATCATGAAGCTGTCCAGGAATGGACTGGGTCTGAAGATCTTCGGGATGGCGATAAGTCTGATGATGAGGTGCGTGGCTGCAGACTCGTGTTGGTGACATAACTGAACAGGCTTTTTTGTTCCCAGGTCAGTTTGGGCGAGTTTTCCAATCCTTCCGACGAAGAAAGAGCCCGCCACGAACGTCAACAAAGGCGTTTGATTCGGCGCAGCAATCGCGACCTTGAAGCACCCAGGCGACTTCCGAATTTCCCTAGACCTCCAGAGAGTGGCCCTACCTTTGTCGACCAATTTGAGGACGACCTACTCTCTAACCCGAGTGACGAACATCACTCGCCGGAAGCGAATTACCTGGTTGTAGAACCAAACGACTTTTATCCGAGGCCATCCTCGAGTTCCAGTGGCAGAGTAAGTCGCCCTCTCCCACCTCTCCCACACTCTCGAACGACGTCTGGGCAGTTCACATTCCACGACCCTGCATTGGCACACTCACGACGAACCTCTGAACAACTTCACCTTGGGTCTCAATTGACAATGCCAGCACTCAACCCAAATGCCAAACCTTTCGTATTCGGTGCTTCCCGTCTATCTGGTTCGTTTACCCCTGTTCTGGAGCCGCCACCTCCTGCTCCGGGTCCCGCAGCCCTCACACATGTTCGAGCGCCATCATTAGGGAAACCCCTCAACGCCGCTGCGGTGGAGTTCAAGCCTACCTTCACTTTCCGCCCTCCCGAGGGTGTGCCGCAGTTCTCCTTCCCATTTGCGGAGGTTCATCGTCCTCTGCCTGTGCCTCCAGCACAACCTTCACCCGTCAGGGCACAGCAGGGCAGGGAGAAGAGGCAAAGACGAAGTTCCGTCGATGACCTCGAGGATGACGAGGATGAAGAGGAAGGCAACACTAGCATGGCCTCCTTCAAATTCCCTCCTGTCGCCGACGTCCCCCAACATATTCGCCGTTCAGCGCCAACTACGCCTCCGGGAGCTCCTAGGTCCAGCTCGGCTGATGCAGCATCCAAGCCTTTCACCTTCTCAGGCTTCCCAGCGTTACCAGCGTACGTCCCCGACGAGACAGACTCCGAATCACATTTACATAGGATGGAGTCGAGCGTTTTCGAAGACATCCCTGCGGATATTACCACCAGGGCTGTTCATGGTAGCCCATCTTCGGGAGTCAGAGAACTCCCCGTCCCACCAACCTTCAAGCCGAAGCGCGCGCCCATTCCCCTCGACTTTAAACATCCCGTGTCGACAAATACCGTTCCTGCTGGGCTCTTCAAGGCCCTGGTGAATAGCGCGACAGAGGAGCGCACGAGGCGTGGTGTCAGGTCCAGGCTTAGCTCACGAGAGATATTTGACCATGTCCCTAGACCTTCACTGGACGACACCAATGTGACTTCTATCGCACGGAAAGTCTCGAGGAGTCGTCTGGTGAGTAATCCTGTTCGCCCAGAGGGATCTCTAAGCGACTCTGAGAGTGTGCGCATCCATCGACCCCGTCGTTCCTCCCTCCCAGCGTTGCACAGCGCTGAAAACTCGTCTATCTCCGGGATTTCACTTCCTCCTATCTCGACCATCACCAAACCGGATGAGGCCCAGTCATTGGAAGAAAGATTCGAAAGTATATTGGATGAGAAGATGGAAGTTTTACGTCGCGATTTGTTGGAGTACAGACACTCTGCGGGCGACCAAGGCGTGAACGCCTCCATGGAAGCCATGATGACCGAGGTCGTCTCTCTCTTCCGCGCGCAACTCCAGGAGTCTGCTGCACGCGGGCTGGAGGACAGTCAAATGGATGCTCGCGGAGAGCTTGACTTCCAAGTTATCAAGGATATCATCGATCAGGGTCATGCTGATGCTCGTGTCATTATTCAACGTGACTTGGCACAGATCGTGGAGCATATACAGTCTCACCTTCGAGATTCTCCAGGGCATCTCAGTGACGCGACGTCTCTCATGGAAGAACTCAGCAACAGGATGGTTAATACCGTTGTGGGAGCCGTGTCCCAGCTTGCAGCTCGCTTGGAGAGCATCGGTAACTTGCGCTCCACACCATCCGTGGATAGGGAGGCGATTGTCCACGATATGTTGGCTGTTTTATCTCCTCATCTGGCAGCTCTCCGTCCAGAGCCAGTGGACTACGACAATCTCACCGCTCGCTTGACCCAGGCGGTCAAACCTCACATTTCACAACTCATCGATCTTGCCTCGGACAAGCGTGAAACCGCTGGCTTAATCGTGGAACGGTTACTTCCAATCCTGCCATCGCTATCCAGCACGGCCCCCGAGCTCGACACTGATGCTCTCGTTTCTCAGATGGCGGCAGAAATGCGACGAATCGTGTCACCCATCGACACTCACGAGATCAAAGAACAAGTGTCTGATCTGGTTGTGGAACGTCTTGACGCTCGGTTGTCAGTCCGAGACAGAGCCTTTAATGTTGACAATATTGCTACTCGGATATCGGAGAACATTGCTCAGACGCTGGAACCACTTCGTGAGGCCCTCAAGACTTTGGGATCGTTTCCCCAAGGACAACAGCTTCTCTCCGCCCAAAATCAAGATCTGCTCGCCAAACACAATGATCTCGTCGCCATCACATCCAGCCTTCCGTCTCAGTTCGCGGCCACGACTGAAGGTCTTCAGGCGGCACAATCGAACCTTCGCAATGAGATACTCCGGCTACCCACGGACGAATCTCTTGCAAAGGCCCTGCAGCCCATCCTTTCCGGTATGGAGGGCTTGATCGATGATCAGAAGTCCTTCGCTGTCCTCAGCGGCGAGCTTTCGGAAGTACGCCAAGACTTCACCACCCGTTTGGACGCTCTACCCCAGATCCTCTCCGCGCCTACTAAGGCTCTCCATGACTCGTTTGCGGAATTCGCGTCTCGGGCTGTTTCGAAACAAGACCTGGAGGAGATGCGACGCCTGATGACGACAAACGCCGAACTGCAGGTTCAACTGGCCAAGGCACGTGGCGCCCACGGTCAAGTGCGAGTGGAGAAGGATAATTTGAGTGAGCGACTGTCCTCAGTCGAAGCAGAGCGAGACCGCATTCGCGCTGAAGTCGAAGAGATGCGCACTATTGATGCCGCGAACGAGGCGCATTCGAAGTCGGTCGAAACACGAGCATCTGAACTTGAGGAAGCTCTCTCTCAAGCGCTTGATCGATTGAAGGCCTCCGATGTGGCAACTCAATCCCATCAAGAACATATCAACGCTCTCGAGAAGAGCAACCGGGACCTCGCAACAGAGAAGGAACGTCTGAAAACGAAGGTCCGTACCACGGCCTCCTCCAAACTGTGATATAACTGACCAACATTCATAGATCGATGCCCTGGAGTTAAAGTCTGCGTTGGCCCTGCGGGATGCAGAAGTTGTTTCTCAATCATTGTCGCAGCTGCGCAAGGAACATGAGGAACTTAGGTCTCAGCAAAGTCACTGGGATGATCTGCGTCGCGCGTCTGAACAGATCGAAAATCTAACTCTGCTTGTGTCACGTGCTGACAACGAGGAGGTGACAGAACTGAAGCGTATTCGCGATCGCAGTAAACTGATGGAGGGCGAGTATGCGGCCCTGCAAAAACGATACAAAGAGCAGGAGAGCAAGGTTGCAAGCAGCGAGCGAGCCGCTATCAATGCGAAACAGAGCGTCTCGCAGGCTCAACAACGGGCCCTTGAGTGGGAAAGGCGGGCTAAGGAGTATGAAAGCGACTTAGACTCGACACGAACCCGACTTGAGGAGGCTGAACAGAGCAACGCCCAGTTGGAAGCCGATTATTCGTTCGCTAAACTGCAGCTCGAGGAGAGGGACGAGGAGACGCGTTTAACCAAGGTGAGATATCATGAATCGTATGAAAACCGCATACTGAGCTATTCGCAGGATCGGGAAAGCAAACTGCGCGACCAAGTCGCCAGCCTTGAAACGCAAGTAGCTCGCTTACAGGCCGAAGCCGAACAGCCAAAGAAGACCTCAGCCTTGACACCCCACCGCCAGATTCAGAACGGCTCGAGTCGCCATGCCACTCGCCCCGATTCTCGCGCCAGCACTGTATACCCAAGCCGATCTGCGACCCCTACGATGCCCGTCAATGGCAATAGCAAAGTCTCAACATCCCGTTTCGGTGCAACTTCTCCACAGGGATCTGTTTGGGACTCGATGCATGCTCCGAGGTCATACCAGACCCCTCGCTCAAGTACTCCAAAGACCAAGCCGCCGTACTACCGACCCTCCGTCCCCTCACCGACCCCCAGCACCGTATCCTTAGCCCCAACCCTTGGGAATGATGGATGGTGGGAATAATCCCAACTAGATCCCCTCTCACATCTCACTCATATTCGTCTCATGCATTTGATATCATCATGTTATTATTCATTGTCTGTTGTTTCTTGCTCTCGTTTCCAACTTCTTTCGTTAAATATCCTACACATTTCATTGACGTACATTCACTGGATCATAATCGATACCTGCGCCCTATTCCATTTGTACACTGGGGAATCAATAGCATTACTCTGAAAGCGTAAGAAAGCGTGATATAAGAGTGTCTGGAATATTGGACTACGTTGGTGAAGACCAGATCCACTTCTGAACTTCCACCACTGCAACTTGTGGGTCATCGGGAACACTGGCCAAGAAAAACCTTAGTCGCTGGAGAGGGAGAATATTTGTCGTGGAAGCCACCTACGCGAATTTGGGTATCCACCGCCCACCATGCTCTTGGAAGAAACGTGCAACATGCTTCTCGCCACTCTCCTCCCGTTTACGCCGCAGTTCGCGTTGGGCATCCTCGACCGCGGATTTCGCTGTGGTGGCGGTGTCCATATCTTTGTCGCTAATGGCTTTCGTAAGATTTCGCCAGAGGCTGAACCAAGTAGATTTAACAGCGGAGACGGGGAAAAAAATAGGGTGAAGCGATACACACCGACGGGATTCGTTGGGCTCTTGCTCGTCCTCCGCCGCAACCCACTTAGAGGCCAGCTTCGCTCCATCTTTTGGCACATCAAAGAGAACCCGCTTTTCGCCTGTCTGTTGGCGAAAGCATTCAGTGAATATAAGGAGTCCGAAATCTATAAACTACCTTGCACTCTTTATATTCCATAACATTACTCCACTTTCCAGATATTTCTCCAAGATCTTTGAAGCCCTTCCGTACACGTCCAGCAACCGCGTTGTACGTCCCAGAGAAGAACCCCTGGGGCGTTGTTCGGTCAGGAATGTCGCATGCAAACCGAGACTGAAACCGACCTTCGTCTTGAATTCAAGATCACAAGATAACCCGTGTTTCTCGTTTCTTGCAACACATGTATCTCCAAGCTCGAGCACCATCTTCCCAAATAATATACCCCGCGCATACATATTTGGCATGGAGATGACGTATTCTGGTAACACGAAACGATATGATGATCTGCGCGAATTATAAGACGCCTCAGGAACTCACCACCATCCTCAGGTCTTCCCATAAGAATCACGCGATTCTCGCCTTCCATGACTGTAGAGACACTATTCCCGAGGAACTTGGATTTAGGCCGAAGCTCGCCAATTATGCATACTTGGTTGACTGGCGATACGTAGTAGAATGCGGAGATGGGAGGATGGTGTGAGACTGAAAGAAAGACGAATACAAATGAGATGGAAGAACGAGGACATTCGAAGGAAAGAGATGAACCTTGCTCTGCAATATAGAAGCCCTGTGTACCATCAGAATAATCATAGCGGCATCGGAAGAACTCTCCCAGTACGGGATTATAGCTGAAGAATCGCATGACAACTGATTTAGGATGGCATTTATCACTGGAGGAGCTCACGTACGGCTTCTTCACGCCTTTGGGCTTGATGTGCCATCCAGCCAGATAGTATTGAAGCACACGAATGAATCTTTCCTCAGCATCGTCGCAGTTCTCCGCTCTGATCGCTAGACGTCAATCGCATTGCATTGGTGGCATGTGTCGAATGTGACTTGCCCAAATATCAGATCCGGATGTGCCATGAAATCAGTGATGCGCTCTAGCATACTGCGAGGCTCCAGAACGAAAGTTGGGAAGGTAACCTTGGATAGGTCCATACCCACTCTAATTGCAAGGAAGGAACCATGGCGCCCGTCTGAGTACAAGACAATGAGGTGAAAGAAAGACAGGGCGCACCTAAGCTGCGATATAAGCGACATAATGATAGACCCCTCATTCTCGTCTCTACACCAGGTAGCGTCAGAATCATCCATGACAGTCATAGGTGGGTGGGTAAGATGAAATGGTTGAAAGGAGAACTGACAAGATCGATGTATCATCTGGGTCAGTGTCTTCTGGTACTCTATCCTCCACGAAGGAACCTCGTGGCTTCCGGAGATGAGACCCGGCTTGTTGGAATAGTCCCATCATGTCTTGATTCTATCGAACGCGAGGATTCCAGCAGACGAGAGGGAAGGAGCAGATCAAACGCGAGGAAAGAGGGGGCAGGAAGGAGGCAGTCTCGGAATGTTAACGCAGCCTGCGGGTGTCAAGTCACTGCCTTCAATCAAATTAGTACGGCTGCGGTGGAACGAAAGCCGTGCAGACCACGTAGAAAATCTTTAAAAAGGTTTGTGTGCTGGACAAGCGCGTATCAGGACGGTGAATTCACGAAGCCGTAAGACGTAGCCCCCGCCCTGATCTTTTACGAATCCTAACATGGCTCCACCCGGCGTCATTACCGACCGCAAACCCCTCGCCTCATCCCCTTATCGTAAACTGAAGAAAATCACAATTTGATAGAACATATGTAACATATCTATGACATGGTCTAGGACACGATCGGTGCTGGGACCTGAAGGCTGAAGCCAAGCCAAGATCAGAACTTTATCTTGGTTGGGGCAGCGGGAGCAGGTATATCATCTCGGAAGAAAGCACCGTATGCGCTATGAGTTTTTTTCTTGATAGTCATCGGGAACTTCTTCAAACCCTCCGCTTCAAATCCACTCTCGTGAAGCACTCGGGCCAACTCTCCAGCGAGCGCACGCTCGTGATTGTCGCCCGTGAAAAACGTAACTGACTTGCCACTCCGGCCTCCTCGACCTGTACGAATCGGTGTGTCAGCATTAGTCACTGGGTTCAATCGCTTGGAGAGGGGAGTTACCTGTTCGTCCAATCCTATGGATGTAATCCTCGATGGTCAGAGGGAAGGTGTAATTGATCACTAAGCCAACATTCGGAATGTCGAGTCCTCGGGCTGCGACGTCTGTGGCCACAAGAAATCGGGTTCGGCCGTCTTTAAAGCTCTGCAACGCGTCCATCCGAGCCGCTTGTGACATATCTCCGTGGAGAGCGCCGACAGAATAGCCTTTACCGCGCAACATGTTTTCAACGCGCGATGCTTCCTTTTTGTAGAGGGCGAAGATCAGGGTGCGAGATTCTTCTAGATCGGCTTTTGTTTTGTTGTTCCGGAGTTGGGCGATTAGGCGGTTACTGCTCGGTCAAGGTTTAGTGTGGGGACTTGGAGAAACGAAATCGGCGAAAAAAAAACCGACTCTTTCGACCGGGCATCATCGAAGACTTCCACAACTACAAGTGCCTATTAGTACCCAGTCCAGTGTTCGCGCGAAAAGAACCGACCTTGCTCGACTCGACTGTTCGCAGTAAGGTCATCACTTCCGACTGTCACTCGGACAGGATCGCGCTGGAATGTGCTTGCCAGTCTTCGGACGGCTTCAGGCCATGTTGCACTGACTATATGCTCCGTCAAAACTGAAACGGGTAGATTGAAGCAGGAAGGCGTACACATCAATGTTTGGCGGTCCTCTCCCTGCTTGGTATGTGATATGATAGATCGAATATCATTCTCGAAGCCCTTGTCGAGCATACGATCTGCTTCATCTAGTACGAGGTATGACACCCTATACACCCGACGTCAGTTTTGCAAGTGTTGAAAGGGAGGAAATGGCCAACCCGCTGAGGTCACAGATACCATCGTTGACCAAGTCTAATATCCTTCCAGGAGTCCCAACAACGATTCTGGTGGTCTTGCCATCCTTGTTGGCATTTTGTAAAGTCCTGATCTGACCACCTTTCTCTACCCCACCGAATAGCGCTACAGAAGCGATGTTGAATTTACCTCCGAGATCTGAGAGTGTGTCGTGCGTCTGTATGGCGAGTTCTCGAGTGGGTGCGAGGACTAGAACAGATACCGATAAATTTGCAGATGATGATTTCGACTTGGATTTGGAGGGCGCAGAGGATATCAGTTGAGCAAGGGCTGGGATGCCGAATGCGAGGGTTTTTCCACTATCACCGTGTAGTGAGCAAACATAAGAAACGAGGATTTGGTGAAAGAAACATACCTTCCCGTCTCGGCGATCCCAACTACGTCGTGGCCTTTCAGAGCAGGAGGCCAGGTACACGTCTGAATGGGCGTTGGTTCCTTGAACGTGGAAAAGGCAGATCGGAGACCGGGGGGTATATCAAGCTGATCAAATGATAGCGCTGGTGTGATGGGACCGATGTGACCAGGCGAATGGATTTTGATGGCGTGTTTCTCGAGGTAGGCTGAAGTTTCGGATGATGAGGGTGCGGGGGTTGCCTCTGCTGAGGTATGTTGGGCAGGGGTCGAGGAAGATGAAGGGTCTGATGAACGATCTTTCCGACGCTTTTTCCTGTCCTTGTCTTTTTCCCTCGAAGCGCCGGGATCCGATGGTGTGGAGGCATCCTCCTCGCGCTTGCGTTTCTGCTTCTTCTTCTCTTTTTTCGTCTCTGCAAGTGCTGGTGGTTGCATGAGAATATAATCATGGACATAAGGGTTGAGAGTGAATGCATACGAGCAACATCGACTTCCATAGGTGTTACCGTCTCTCCCGCATCCTGTTCCCTCTTCCTATCCTTCTTTCTCTTTTTCTTCTCTAATTGCTCGTCATCGTCACCTGTCTGTTCGCGTCCCTCTGATTCAAAATGACTGTCTGGACGAGATTCAGGGTATTATAGAAACACTCACCACTCTGTTCTTTTTGTGTCTTCTTGCCCTTGTCCTTTGTGGACTTTTTCTGTTTGGTAATAGGCTCAGCAAGTGCCTGCGCTTGCTCCAAGTCGACAGTCATAGCAACACGGTGAGAGAAGTAGACCGAGATTCAGCGTTCGCAAAAAATGTAAGTGCGGGCCGGGTATAAGGGAAAAATAGGCGGCCACGTGGCGTGGTGGATTGAGGTCATCAGGCTGTGATTTTCCCCAGACGCGGTTTAGACATCGCCTCCTGGTCTTCATCGTTCTTGTTTTCTCGCCGCCGTCGTTCGCGATGATTTCGTCGGCAGCCGCGCAGTCCGCTGCTTCAGACTTTTTCTTCACAAAGTCAAAGTCTTCAAAGCCAGTCGCGTCGTCTTCGTCCTCGGTCGTCGTCACAACCCGTGTCGTCGCAGTTCCGAGGAAAGTCTGCACGCCCACACCTGTGCAAGTCGCCCAACGCTCTGCATCTCCCGCTTCTTCTTCGTCTTCTTTACCACCCACAAAGACAAAGAAGAGAAAGAGCCCTGATGCTTCCACCTCCTCTCAAAGACTAAAGAGGTCCCGTCCAGCCACACCTTTGGACGATGGCTCTTTATCACTTCGTTCAAACTACCGCACCAAATCATCCACTCCTTCATCTTCTCTCCCTCCCAGTCTTCCCCGTACCATGGCGCCAACTCCGGAACCTATCTTTCGCAGTAGCAGATCGAGGTCCACATCAGCCTTCCCCTCCACCGAGACTCCAGTTCCCCGACCTTGTTCTATAACAGAGACCGGGTCGCCAGGTCCCTCATTTCTCAGCTGTGAGGATGTCGTCAAGAGGCTTATGCGGTCGTACAAAGCATGTAAGCCATCACAGTCACTCCAATGCTGACCTCTTCCTCACACGACCCCTTTAGACTTCAAGAACCCTGATGACCCAAATGACAAGTCTTTCGACCCTCATCCAACGGATTACCCTGTAATTGAGATAGAGTATCCGAATGAGTATGCCTCCGAAAAGTGAATCGGTTTTTTTTTTCGACTGCGGTTTTCGTATCTTACTTTGGGGTTAGGTTTATCCTGCTAGCTCCTAAGGACAAGGACCACTACAATCCTATCATGTGTCTAGAAAAGACATTGTATACCATAATAGAATGTCCGTCTTATTCTCTCTCATCCAAGGCTCGGTCTGACCATCTCCCAAGGCTATCTCACTCCTGAACAGCAGGCTCTGTTCGGAGGCATACCCACTGAGATTTTATCGGATTCCACCCCACCTTCGTCGCCGTTACCCTCACGTTCTCCATCCCCACATTCTCGAAATTCAAGTGTTTCATCAAACCTGTCCGCATCCTCGTCGCTTACCTCACTATCCTCGCTTTCCTCATTATCGGCTCCGAGCCCTCCACCAGTTAATTACCTCCGGACCATCCAACGTGCTATTCACAAGCAAGATGGGCCCCTGTTCGTGCAGACCGTTAAGAAAGTTTGCCTTTTGCTCCAGAAACTCAAATCCCCCCCACTACCTTTGGACACCTTCACTCCTAGGGACAGTAACCCGCTCATGGACGTCGTTGGCGAATGGTCAAAGGAGGGCATACCGAAGAAGGTGCTTTTGCGCATCGTTGACGAGACCTACCAACGATGCGTTGGTCCGCACGTCCAATCTCTTAAACGTTACGAAGCCTTCTCATCCGAAGTTTACGGGGAACTCATGCCATCACTTATCTCCGACATCATCACCTCCACCGGGCTCAACCCCAACTCGTTATTTGTCGACCTGGGATCAGGAGTGGGCAACGTTGTTCTTCAAGCTAGTTTGCAAAGTTGTTGTAGGAGTTTCGGGATTGAGATTTTGCCTGCGCCCGCTCGGATTGCGAGAGAGCAGTTGGAACAGTTCAAGATTAGGTGTAGGATGTGGGGGGTTTCGATGGGTGAGGTGGAGTTGATGGAAGGGGATATGCTGAAGAGTAAGAGGGTGGATGAGCTATTGAGGGAGGCGGATGTGGTGTTGGTGAATAACAAGGTCTTTTTGGAAGAACGTGAGTAGTTCCTCTTTGCTTTATTTCGGCCTCGCTTCTGACGTGTCCTTCCCCAGTGAATGAAAAACTCCGACCGAAGTTCTTAGATCTGAAGGAGGGTGCTATCGTCGTGTCGTTGAAGCCATTCGTCTCATCTTTAAATCTTCGACTCACCGAACGAAACGTAAGTTCCTTTTGTCACCTCCTTGGTCATCCAGAAACCGACCGGTACTTCCATCCAGATTTACGACATTAGCACCATCTTCGACGTGACAGAGCGCACCTATCACTCAGGGAGTGTCTCTTGGGGAAGCGGAAGTGGCTCCTACTACTTCCATCGCGTCGATCGTGAAGGGTATAGGAGTATGCAGGAGAAATTTACAAACTCCAGAGCAATGTCGCGCTCCAGCCGGTCGAGACGGTGACATTGGCCCTGTCCCTTGCTGGACTATGATTGGACTTTACAGGTGTTTTCAACCCACCCTCATTGCTTCCCCCCTTCCCCCCCAATCGGATTTAAAGCTAACAGACCGGACGATAAGGGACCAGATGTGTATGCGGACCTCTATCGTTATTGCCTCAAATTGTGATCATTGCTAGTGGCCCTGCTGATATTCTACCTTGGCGCTACGTTGTAATAGCTGTACTGTAGCTCACTATAATGTTGTTGTGCTTTTGGCGTCCCCGTGTTTGAACTTTTGGACCAGTGGTCACGTTTGCGACGCCCCACATTGAAATATTGAAACCTCAACAGTTTGAACTGGACGTGCCATCAAAAATATGTGTGCGAACTCGAAATGCACTAGGTCATCACAACCTTGTCCTGTTGCTTGGCTTATGTTCTGTTCGCCCGTCGAGCCCAAGCTCGTAGAACCGTCTGCCTTGCAAGGATGGGCGGAGAACTGAATATCACCCGCCTGCCAACTCCGTCTCCGCCATCGCTGGAGACCTCAGACTCTTATGACATTCACCGGTCTCAACATACTCCTCTCATCATTGACAATGGTGCAACGACCCTTCGTTACGGCTTCTCATCCTCCACCACACCCCGGTTTGGGCCCAACGTGATAGCAAAGTACAAGGAACGCAAAAACAACAAGCCCCTCCTTCTGTTCGGCGAAGGCATCGATTCAGAGGGTGGTGCAAAGTCTCAAGCCAAGACACCTTGGGAGGGTGACGTGTTGTTGAACTTTGATGCATTGGTATGTCTTGGTTCGCGTGAAACTTGGTTATTGAGCGGGGCTCAACGGCTTTATTGGGAGATATAGGAGAATGCGTTGGACTATGCCTTTGTCAAACTTGGGATTGATACGCCTTCAGTGGATCACCCGGTACTGATGACCGAGCGGCTGAGTTCGCCGTTGCACTCACGTGCTTGTGAGTGACAAGCTATGAGTGTTGAGCTTTCTTACCATGTCTGAACTGTTGTGAAAGTGACCTCGGAATTGATGTTCGAATTATACTCCGTCCCTTCGTTGGCGTATTGTGTCGACTCTGTCATGTCGTTCTATCACAACAACCTACCAAAAACCTCGTCACCTTTTACTTCTGACGGTCTAGTCATTTCTTTCAACACATCATCGACGTCTGTTATTCCCGTTCTCGACGGCAAGGGAATTATGAACTACTCCCAGCGGTGAGTATCCGAACCTTCTATCATACATCATCCTTTTAAACTAGATGCCGCAGGATTCCTTGGGGTGGGTCTCAGGCAACGGAGTATCTATTGAAACTAGTCCAGCTGAAATACCCCAATTTTCCTACACGAGTGACATCCACGCAGACTAGTGTAAGAGGAAACAATCATCGTACTTGAGCAACCATGACTTCATCTAGCTCTGTTTAGTGGATGCTGCAAAATTTGTGCGAATTCGCCACCGACTATCCTTCCCTTCTGAAGAAGTTGAAGGATCCACTAAACCTACGAGCTTCCGAGCGAATCGTCCAGTTCCCATTCACACTACCGGTTGTCGAAGAGAAGTCAGAAGAAGATTTGGCACGGATTGCGGAGAAGCGGAAAGAGCAAGGAAGGAAGTTGCAGGAGATGGCTGCAAAGAATCGCCTGGAAAAAGTATGCGCGTTGTTCCAAAGCTCCCTGCCTCGGTGCTGAAAACCCATCATTAGCTTATGCAGAAAGAGAGCGATCTCGAGAATTTGTTAACCTTGAGAGCCGCTCGTGAGACGGAAGGAAGGCGAGAATGGATGGTGAGTCGTTTTTGTCTCATCAGCAGCACGAGCTCATGGACATGTAGAATATGCTTCAAGCCGAGGGCCTGGAGAGTGAGGCAGCTCTGGAGACCACCATCAAGAAGCTTGAGTCCGATCTGAGGCGAGTAAGGAAGAAGGAGGCTGAGGATGAAGACACGATGGTAATTCATCACGATCTTTGGTTTCTCTCAACAAATAGACTCACGACTTGCTTAACTAGCAAGAGGAGCCGACTTTTCCGTTAATTGACGTACCGGATGCCGATGTCAGTTCATCTCTTGTTACATTAACATCTTGAGCTGACACGGATCCCCTCCAGCTGGATGAGGAAGGGTTGAAGGAAAAGAAGAAACAGAAGTTAATGAAGGCAGGATTTGATGCTCGGATGAGAGCCAGGCGGGAAAAGGAGCGAGAGCGGGAGGAACGAGAAGCTGACGAACGGAGAGATATGGAGGCTCGAGAGAGCGACCTTTCGGGCTGGGCGAATAAGTTGAGGAAAGATCATGAGGTACTAAGCCATACCTCAATCCCGTTGTTGTGGGGGATACTGATTCTGAAACGTGTTGCGATTGTTTTAGGGGATTATGAACAAGATGAAAGGGAGAGCTCGACGAAGAAATGAGCTGAGTGACCGAAAGAGTGCTGCTGCCCAGGCTCGGATGAAGAATATTGCCAGTCTGGCGGCTGATGATCGCGTATCGAAGAAGAGGCGTAAAGGGGGAGGAGGTGAGTTTGCATTCTTCTTTCGAGGCGTTGACACTTGCTTACTCCCGCGCAGAGGATATGTTTGGGGCCGATGATGCGGATTGGGCGATTTATCGCCAAATTGTAATCTTTGGAAAACTTGACTCGGTGTACCACATGGGCTGACTTCATCTTTCCCCCAGAACACTGCCGCCGGGTCCTCTGATGAAGAAGAAGACATGAATCAATTGCGCGCAATTGAGGAGAAGTTACTCGCCCACGATCCATCCTTCACTCCCGAGCACACCCATGCTTCTATTTCTTCCCAAAGATCTGCTTTGCTTAGTGCATTTAGACCGCAGTACGAGGAAGGCGACTTGGAAGGTAACCTTTCCGACTGAGCCGATTATCGCAGACAGCTGAAGTTGTGCTCGTCCAGGAAGGAGCAGAATACATCTCAACGTGGAGAGATGGCGAGTATGCGAAGCATGGTTCTCCCCAGCGATGGCTGGAGTGGATTCTGCTGGACTTGGCGAGGTTGTGCAGAATGTTCTCGCCCGCTTCCCTGAACGTGACAAGGGGAAGTTAGTCAAGGTATGTACTTTGCAATCCCTCGCAACACTTACACCTTGATGGCCTTCTTTCCAGAACGTCTTTGTGACTGGGTCACCGTCCAAGCTGCCAGGTCTAGTCCCCCGATTACACGAGGCACTGAGACCTATTTTGCCACCTGAGATGCCCCTCGAGGTCGCTCGTGCTGCAGATCCTGGCGTGGATGCTTGGAGGGGCATGGCTGATTTTGCCCAAACGGCGGAGTTTCAGAAAGTCAGCGTTACACAAGAGGAATATGAAGAGTGGGGAGGTGAAAGAATCAAGAGGTGGTGGGGTGGTAATTGGAACCTTGCCGACATCTCGTCATAGCTCAGACCTCTTTCAACATTGATTGGAACCATAGATTCGCGCTTTTCACACCCGTCCTTGGGCTTGAGTATGTTCATAGTGTCCATGATAAAAATGTATTACAGGTGAATGTGTATCAAAAGAAAGGCTAGGCCGTAGAGGGTGATAATAAATGACAACAGCGTAGACAGGAATCATCCAGAGGATTGGCAAGGTGTAACACATTGTACTAAAGAGTTGTCGTACACGATCTAAGTGCAGCAGCCTGCTACAGTCTGACCTGAAGGTTGGTTGACTTTGACTGAACCATCGGCCGCAGAGGGGCCTCCCGGGGAACCAGCGGCATCGGCTTGCGAGTCTATCAGTCGGGTCTTGATATCTCTGGAAAAAGCAGGGTTGAATTTTCAAAATTGCGACGCCTCAAAAAGTTCGGACATTACCTTGCTAATGTGAAGAAAGCCTCCTCGACGCCCTCGTTGACCTTTGCCGATGTCTCCATAAACTTGACGCCTAGCTCATTCGCCAATTCTCTGCCTTGTTCCTCAGTAACAGCTCGCTTATCGGTCCAGTCAGACTTGTTCCCAATCAAAATCTTGTTCACACCCTCGGATGCATGCTGCTCAATGTTATTGTGCCATGTGCGGATATCTGGGAAGAGATCAGAGATGCGAGCAGCTAGATGGCATGATACGCACTATTGAACGACCTCTCGTCTGTTACGTCGTACACCAGAAGAATTCCCATGGCTCCGCGATAATATGCGGTGGTAATGGTTCTGAACCGTTCTTGCCCTGCAGTATCCCACTATGCTACGTTGAGCAGACTAAAGGGAGTCGGACAGACCACAGTAACTTACAATCTGAAGTTTGATTCGCTTCCCATCGAGCTCGATTGTGCGAATCTTGAAGTCTATCCCAATGGTTGTGATGAAAGACGGCGTCCATGCGTCGTCACAGAAACGCAACAAAAGGCACGACTTTCCAACGCCTGATGCCAATCCAAGAGTCAGCCACTGTACTTTGGAAAGCCGAAGGAGATTCACCTGAATCGCCGATAAGTAGCAGCTGCGGAAAATGTGAGAGTTCAACCAGGCACCAGCGGGTTTGGGAGGCGAACACGAACCTTGATGAGGAAATCATAATGGGGAGGAGGCATATCGGTATCGTTGCGGTGGCTTGGTGAGGATTAGAGACTGTTAGATGCTAGTCTATGGACTTGAGCAGGAGCAGACGAGGAATAGAACAGCAGAGGGGTGCTGTGCTTGACCGTGGCTGCCACAATTGCCTGACCGCATTATTCGAAGTCCGCGCATCAGTGGCGAATTTCCTGCATTTCTTCGAACTCATCCATTGCACGGTCTGCGTTGCGTTGGTGCCAGCGTATCTATAAAATAATCACCCACTGTGCTATCGACCGATTGCCCTCGCCGGCGTCGTAACAGTCGACTACACTGTCCGACTAGTCACTCGTACATCCGCTAGCCCACCACTGTTGTTGCATTTGATCACCTGGCTTCCCAATAGGACATCAGATCCGCGCATTCATAACACGGCGACCTCGTTGCAGGGTCTGCAATTTGAGTGCACCAACTCGGGTTGTTCTGAGCCATCATCGACCATCGTACCCCACCGCGTACTATGCCATTCAGCGGCACCGCACATAGCCCTACTCAAGCCTATCACGGCTTAGATATGGACCTGCTTCGTTCCAACATATTACAATCCGAGAACGCTTTCAACGACTCCCTCGAAGTCTTTGAGAGCGTTTTCGATGAAAGGAGTGCTGGAGTATTGGTTGAGAGGCTGCTGTCGGACCCTGGGCTTTTCGAACTCGTGATGTCATGTAAGTTTCTTGGGCTACTTGTTATTTTCATGGCGTTGACTCGTCTTATTCTCAGCGGCAAGCGATCGTGCATCGGAATTTCTCAGCGGGTGGCTCATGGGTCAGTTCCCCACAAGCGCCAAGGCATTTTCGACCTCGCTTCCATACAAAGTTTTGTCAAGATTATCCCTTTCCCTGCTTTTCTTGGATTATCCGTCGGACCCACCTGCCAATCTCGCGCATTGCCGTCGTTCTGTGGAACTGACATGCCCCGTCCTCGAGGTTACCTCTTCTTTGAGCTTCGCAGATGAACCTACCGACATCGGGGGCCATGCCAACGAATTTGAGGATAACAAATTCGTTAAATTCAAGACGAAATCCCAGCGCCACGTGAAGAAGAGCAAGCGAGACGCCCGAAAGCCAACGGTCGATTTGACATCCTTTCAAAATTTGAGCGTAGATGTTCCAAGGACCCGAGAGCAAGCCGACAAGCTCATTGCTGACCTTTTGGAGGATCAAAAGGGTGTCCTGCAGGTTGTACCGACAATGATATTCTTTCAAGTGTCTCGCGCTAACTACGCCCGCTCAGTATTATCTTACGCTCCTACGCCGCGCGGACATGAACGGGATACTTCGAAGGACCCATCTCCCGCCAGCTCCCGCTGTTGTAGATGACTTATTGGACAATGGGAAGATGACAACTGCGCCGGAATGCAGTCCCGACTCCCTCGTTGTCGATGAGAAACCATCAGCGTACCCAAACGTGCAACCCATGAAAGCTGCTCTCTATTTTGACAGTGCCGACGGGTTTGGGCAATGGCACATCCTCATCTCCACTCGAGCCGACAGGAACCTTCGTGAAGCGCGGAGGGCGGATAAGAAGACATTTGGTATCATCGTGAAGAAGATCAAGTCAGTTGTTGTCGCTGCCTGTCTGATGACATTCCTTGCTCATACAAATTTCAAGGGAGCTCTCCAATGGCCATTTCTCCGATGACAACCAAAAGAGATTGACTGGATCAGATATCGACATTCCAATATTTGAAGCGAAGATGACACGCGATTTGAGACTTGTTGTAAGATTTCCTGATCATCACCTAAGTCTCGATAAGTTGATATCGCCCACAGTATCAGGTTGACTGCATTCCCGAGTTCGATAGTGAGGTGAGTCTGACATCGTTGATCTATGGAATCTTTCTCATCCGCATTATTCAGGTTGAGAGGCAAGGTCAGTCTATGCTTTACCCTGGTCATGCACATGTGACATCTGTTGTCTGCGCACAGTCATAAAGATTTTCGGGATCTACACCCACGCCCAACTCGACGCTCGACTTTGGGATTCCATGTCTCGTCAACTTGCCAGAAAAGGGAAAGAATACAAATTGCGGTAGGAGAATATTTGCAAACTTCCACATAACATATTCTTATGCCGCCCTAAGTTGTATTTTCCGGAATCGTCCTCACCACGTCGGTGATAATGTTATCATGCCTGCTTCGTTTCCCCCTCAGACGGAACCGAGGGAAGAAGAAGTATCTTCAGCTGCGACATCAGTCCCCGTTGAGTATCTGGAAGAGGTACGTGCGACGTGTCACTTGGTTGTTGGCAAAGTCTGATCTCACGATCTCAGCTTCATTCAATGTTGGTGTATGTGTTTCCACTTCCCAAGTGTGTGATTGTACAAATATACCCCTTGCCATTTTATTAGCCTGGAAAAATTCGTGACGCTATCTCAGGTGCGCATGTAATGATGTTGAAGATAAGGCGCCGCTTACTTGCTCTCATCCGTCTCCAGGCTCTTCTGAACAGTGAGTATGTTGGTTCCATCGCGTACGCCATAAACTTACCAGTGGTCCTAGGCATTTTCGCCGACCATGACGTGGCTCATGTCTTTGCTGTGTCGTTAGTATTGAGCCGTATTATAATGCCTTGCGTCACGCTCACCGTTTTGCCTTCAGTCCTCAGGAGCAACAGATCATCGAGCACACGTCGTCCTGTTATGTCCTTGGCCGAAGCGGTACGGGGTGAGTCGTTGTACCGTGTCTTCATAGCTGGTGTTGATGGCCAGCAGGAAAACTACGACAATGTTATTCAAGATGTTGGGGATCGAGAGGTCATGGAGAACACACTCCGACACCATGCCTAAACCGAGGCAACTTTTTGTCACGCAATCACGGGTCTTGTCTGGAAGGGTGGAAGAGTATTTTTTGAAGTTGATGGAGTCCTTGTCATTGCAAGGTGCTTCACCCCAGGAATTGGCAAATATTGCGCGCAAAAAGGTGGACCAACGACAAGAGGACTTGGTCGACCAGGATGATGAAGCAAACTGGCGCAGTGATCTTCCCACATGTTTCAGTCAGTTGAGGGATGAACATTTTCCACTGTTTCTGACCTTTGATCGAGTGAGGATCTTCATTACTTCAAGTTTATCAACCCCCTTCTGAACCTTGTTTTCGTCCCCAGTTGTGCAGCCTGCTTGAAGCAGATCTTGCATCTTCACTCGTGCGCCGCGGCGATGCGTCGGTTCCACTTGGAGAATCCTTTGAAATGGGGAAACACGATCATTCGGCCCTGAATGGCGACCGCAAACGACCTCCTCTCTCCTATCCTGAATTCCTCCAACAATACTGGCCACATTTCCCGGAGCCTGTACGAAAGGGTTTAGGTGTGCCAATCCCCTGTTTGATTCTTCATCGATCATTCGATTTGCTCATGTTCTTGTAGACCCTGCTTTAGTTTTCAGCGAATTCATTGGTGAGGGGCTTGGGAACCTCAACCTAACTAGAGTTCATCTTCATTTCAGGAGTAATCAAGGGCTCTGAGGAGGCGCTCAACACACCAGAACGGTTTCTCGATCAATATGCATATACCTCTCTCAGTCATCGATCGCAGTCGACCTTCTCGACCCAAAGAGATTCTGTTTATTTTTTGTTTCAGCACTACATGAAAAGGAAGAGATCTGCTGGCGACATTGATACAGCAGACAGGTGAGCAGAAGTCTGTTGTTACGGGCTGGTCGCACTATCAAACTAATCCAAATTCAGAACCCACAAGATCTTAGGTGCCTTCCGTGAGGAGGGGTTTGTCGGCAAGGCAGTGGATTTCTTGTTAGTTCCAACAGGGACTTCTTGCCTCTTGTTCCATTCTCACAATATTTTGTTTTCTCTCCTTAGATACGTAGATGAAGTTCAGGATAACCTTCTCATCGATATTCCACGTAAGCCTTGACGGATGGTCATTGACAGGAATTGACGGTTTTTTTGTATAGTGTTGCGCTCTCTTTGCAAAAACCCGGACGGGCTCTTCTGGGCCGGCGACACAGCTCAAACAATTGCAGTTGGGTCCAACTTCAGATTTGACGACCTGAAAGCGGTCTTGTATCGAATTGAGGTTAGTCCCTGTGCTCATTGGGCCCTGATAGCTGGTTTTGACCCTCCACTAATTGTACACCGATAGGCAGCGCGAGGTGCGACCGTTTGGCTGTCCACTCCACCGCGGTCTTTTCAATTGGCTGTGAACTATCGGTCGCACGGGGGGATCGTACGATGTGCGCATTCAGTGATTGCCCTGATCACACAGTTCTGGCCCTACGCCATCGACATCCTCGCGGAGGAAAAGGGAATCATTGACGGGGCAAAGCCGGTTTTCTTCACAGGTTGGGACACAGACACAGTACGATACGAGCAATTCCTTTTCGGAGATACGTAAGTCAACCGAAGGCTCCTTCGAACCTTTGATTTTCACACCATATCAGGGGAACCCGCATCGAGTTCGGAGCTCAGCAATGTATGAGCCATACCGTCTATCATGTCCTCCGGCACTGAGCATGTTTTGTAGGTATCCTAGTCCGTGACGATTCTGCCCGAGAAAAGTTGAGGAAAGAAGTTGGAGAAGTCGGTTTAATAATGTGAGTCGTGCCATCATCCAAATAGCCGGAACTCTCGCTGAATTGTTGAACGACCTCCAGGACTCTGTACGAAAGCAAAGGCTTGGAGTTCGACGATGTGCGTAGTAGCAGGATGTATAAGATCCTCAACTAATTAACCTGCTGATTCAGGTTTTGCTTTTCAACTTCTTCGAAGATTCTACCGTCGACGCTTCCCAGTGGCGCGTGATACTTAACGCGATGGAGGAAGGCGACCGTTGCAAGATTCCTGCACCCCGTTTTGACGCCACTCGCCATGCTGGTGTATGTAGTGAAGTGAGAATCTTTTCGGACTTCTAGCCCTTTGTATATGGCTACAGTTAATTATCTTCGTCAGCTCAAATTCCTATACGTTGCCATCACTCGTGCGCGGAAGAACATGTGGATAGTCGATTGTTCTGCAAGGGCTGAGCCCATGCGGGTGCGCTTCTAAGCTGTTCATCAAAACCCTTTACACTGATCAGAACCTCAGGTCCTCTGGAAAGGCAAAAGCCTTGTACAGATTTGCACTCCTGGAACAGATGTACCACAACTCGCCGTATCTTCCGCCCCCGAGGAATGGGAGAAGTCTGGAAGGAATCTTTTCCAACACAAGCGATATTTTCAAGCTATGCATTGCTTCACAAGAGCGGGCCTTGACCGAGAAGTGCTTGTTGCTAACGCTTACCACCTTCGCGAGCTTGCTCGCTCTCAACCTCTCAAATCTCCAACTCGATCTCAGGCCTTTTTAGCAACCGCTGAAGCCTTCATTGGATGCGCACGCACTGCTCACTACGATAAGGAAAATGTGAAACGGATTTATTTCAAGAACGCGGCAGAGTCTTATATGCATGCCGGCGATGATCCGAAGGCCGCTGAAGCATATCAGGACGCCTGCGAGTTTACACTAGCTGCCCAGCACTATCGCAAGGCTGGTCTTTTTGATGAAGCAGTGGAGGTCATCAGGGCCCATCGCAGTGAAATGAGCGAGCCGGTTGCAAACCAAATTGTCCATGTCGCCCGCCTTTTCTACGTCAAGGAGAGTAGGCTGGAGTGAGTTCTATGTCCCTAATCATAGTGCCACCTGACATTTGATCCAGCAATGCCATTAAACTCTTTTCTTCGCCAGAGGAGGGTTTAGAGTTCATGGAAGAGTATGACCTTGACATCGCTCGAGCAACTTTACTCGAGAAAATGGGTCAAGTCGCCGAAGCAGCTGAAGTCCATCTTTCGGAAGGAAGGCCGCTGGAAGCGATTAGGCTTTTCTTGTCTGATCGGGAGAGCGTTCATTCAGCCTCCCGAGGCAAGCAATGCTTACTAGCCGCTCTATGGCAGCAAATTTCCTTCGGGGGAGCAAGTTCGACTTCGGATGGTGCTAAAAATCTCACCCCTAAATTGTTGGGTTTGGCCAGTGATGTATCCATGGAAGATATGGAGCGCGATGAGGTACGTTACAGATCATTCATTGTTGCGCACCATTGACCAACCCAACGACAGATTTCGATGTTCTCCGCTTTCAATAGCCGCGACTGGACGAAGATGCTCCAGTTAGGGAAAATTTTTGGGAATCGCAACCCTGCCGCTGCTTTGTTTTGTCTTGACGTCTTCTTTGGCACTTTGCCCAAAATCCAGGTCTCCTCGCGTCAGGAAGTGGGCGCGACGTTGCAAACGTTCTTGTTATACATTCAGCTCCTCGCCAGCACCGCGCGCCACAAGGATCCATGCGGAACATCCTTCATACGCAAGCTTTTCAACTTCGAGATATCAGACCAAATGGTCCTGGTGAAAGCAGGGACCTTTTTGCACGGCTCCCTCCTCCACTCCAAAACCGCCTTTCGCGATGACGAGCGTGGGTCACTCGTCACCACCACAGACTTCCTACTTCTTTTCAAGCGAGCATTGGCTGATCGCCTTTCAGCCAGAGTCGAATCGGAAAACGAGTTGTGTCGGAAGGCAAGAGCCTTACAACCTTGTCTACAAGAAGCCGTTCTAGGATCATGCAACACCACATCGTGCGACAAGGACCATCTCCCCGGCGCATCCTTCACTGCTGATGGTTACAACGAATTAGTGCGGCTTCACCTCCTGCAGATCTCAATATTCCATACCGTGCATTTTGTCCAGCTTCCAAATCATATCCGCGAGGAGCAGTTTGCGTATGTCTCTGTCACTGTTGACCAATGCTGAACGCTGATAATTTCTATGAAGGTTCTGGCTGCGTCGGTTGTATGAAGTTATGCATCCCCCCCACTACCTCCTCGGGCACCCCTCCGATCTGAATTGGCATGGTATGCCTGAGGCTGAGACCAGTCGGAAGGTTGTTACGACGTGGCTTCGTCATTTGCTCTACACATTGGATCCTGGGAGCGCTACGGCACCCAATTTTTTGCCTGTTGCTTCACAAGCCGCCGCATTAATGTTCGTAGTCGCCCCCGACACTGCTCATGAGATCATCGCTCGCGCACCCTTTTTCAATGCACCCCGTCCACCTCGGCAGCTCATCAGACCCGTCACCAATGAGTACATCATCCACGATCTCCTGGGATTTCTGGACGATCGCGTATACGAATCCATTTCTGCAGGAGTACTGTTTTTGAGGTATGTTTTGCGTTGCTTAATTTTGTGCAAGTATTGATGAATCATAGACATGTCCTGAGCAATGAGCTCCCCATCCATGTTGATGTCTTCTGTGATTGTATGGATCACTTGTGCGCGGCCTTCGTAATATACCGGAAGTATGAGCGTTCCCTCACTCTCCACGGCATCACCTTACCCCGCGGATGGTTGGCCACCGTCTTGGCCGGGTTTGACAAACTGGTTTCGAGAGATACCCGTTTGATATGGATGTTTGAGTGGTTGATGGAAGAGATCCTCGGGCACCTCTTTTCCAGAAGTCGAGCATACATCGGTTCGTCCTAAGTGCATTTTTAACATTCAAATGTTCACCCCGCCAAATGGCCATAGATCATCTCTATTTCAACGGGCGGAGGTTGGCTGACTGTAGCGGTCGCGTACGAAACATCTTTATCGCTCGCATGTAAGTCGTCAAGTCACCTCAGCACTCCTCCGTATTCACGCCACTCCTCAGTTTCCGATGCATGTGTCTACGTGAGTGTTCTTCATATCAATCCTTCTATTGGCTAGTGGATGAAAAGATCTTTTTGGCAGTGGGCTATAATGTCGGAGACCCGCGACTGCGAAACCAGATTCTCAAGGGAATCAACTCTTTGCGGATCCACGACAGACTTCTCCCCAAGATGTGCAGCCGGTGAGAGCCCAGTCATATTTGAATCCCTTACCCCAGGGTGCTGATTACGATCAGATATGTCTATGCCACTCGTTGGGAGGACCTTGCAAGATTTGTTCGCCTCCCTCCTAGGGATTCAAAACCGGACGAGTTGATTCAATTGTACGACTCCAGGAAGCGGCGAGATGAACGCCCAAAGGAGGTCACGGGAGTTCGCCTCGTCGGTTTCAAAACTATTGAAGAGCTGAAGGTTCTCAAATTCCACAAGTCTGTTCTTGAGACTTCGAATTTACGGGCAGAGGCAACTGCCTTTGTACCTCGTCAAATTTCACCGCTCTCGATGGATTTGAATACCGCGGCGGAGAGCCTCGGTCTCCCAGATGATATAACTGAAGAAGAGGGGGGCGATGTTCTCGATCAGGCGGATCCTGACGAAGTTGAACAAACTATGGACAACCAAGACATGGTATACCGCACGAATTTGGGAGGAGATACGCCAGACACGTACTCCGAACAACATGCGCAGGCAGCGCAGACGCTACAAGTTATTTTTAGGCGGACCAGAAGCAAGCATCGCAAAGCACCGAGACATGGGTTGCCCTCAGCCAGAGTCCAGATATTCACCACATATCTCGACGCATCACAACGCATGATTTGGCCCCACAACTACTACCGACTGCTGTTTCTTGGTCCACTCCCTCACGTCGTTCTCTGCCTTGAGCAATCAAAGGCACATATTCAGACTGCCAAGCAAAAGGCTAAAAAAAGACTCAAATCGGCAGAACACCAGGAACTTGATGAAGTCAGCGAAAGGTTGACGAAGCTCAAGTATGTACCCGAATCTACCCATAAGTTAACGTTCACGAACAACCCCGCCAGCGCGATGCTCAAGGTTGTGAACAGATTGAGCAAGGCTCTCGAGCCGAAATCAGATCTTCATTTTAGACGCAACCTAGTCGAGTTGGTGTCCTATGTGGTGGAGGTACAGACATTGGTGGAGCAACTTCCCAACGACAAGAAACAAGCACTCCGAGAGGACCTCGCCTTGGGATTGAAGGGCATAGTCCAGGAGGTGGGGCCCCCCAAAAAGAAGGCCAAGCCAGAGTTGAGCGTTGACGAGTTCGCGATGTAAGGTGTTGCTGGCTGCTGTACTGGTGATAGATGTACTCAAAAGAAGATAATCACATAAAACAAAACCCAATCCAGATCTAAATGAATGCCTGCGCCTGAAGCTTCCATATTCGAGCGTAATCACCGCCCTTCTGAAGAAGTGAGCTGTGGGTCCCGACTTCTACTATCCCGGAGTCTTCCATATAACTGAGTGAACCGTCAATGTGGGCACGCTTCAGACGAGGTGGATAAAACGTACAGGATAACATCTGCATGTCGGGTCAGGTTACCAAACCGATGAGAGGAAAATATCATTGTCTTGTCCCCTCGAAGCTTGCGAAGCCGTTCGAACAGATCTGACAGCGCAGTAAGATTTAGAACGAGGATCAGCAAGGTGTGAACGTGGGGACTGACCATGCTCGGCAGAAGGATCCAAGGAAGCACTAGGTTCATCGAAGAGTAGCAAACTGACATTGACTTGCGAAGCATCTGACACCAGGGAGCGCATAAAAGTGCGCGACCTGGGGCAAGATGGGTGAGTTGGCGAATGGGGGAAGATCGACAGACGACCAACGTACACGGCCAGCCTCTGCATCTGACCACCACTCAATGAGGTGCTGGATGTAGGCTGCAATCCTCCAACTCCTCGAACACGGCTGAAGTCAACGGCGCGTCCGAACAATGTCTTCGTTCCCTCGGGAAGCGCAGAATAATAATCACGGACTGGTCGTTCCAGATAGGTATCAAACCCGTCCGGCAAGGCGTTGATAAATTCCTCCGCCCCACCAAGTCTTGCTGCTTCCTGAATACTATCTTCATCGGTGGCAAGTTCAGGGTTTCCAAGACCTATGTTCTCCTTGATCTTCGCGGCTACATCAGGTCCCAGTCAAAGGAGAGGACATAGGATGCACCCACAGAAAGCGGGAAATGAGAGAAATCCTGGAAGAGAACTGATATTGTACGCCTTAAATCAGCAAGTTTGATCGATGTTATATCCTTGCCGTCCACCAGGATTTGACCTTCCGACGGGTCATATATACGAGCAATTAACTTGAGGATGGTGCTCTTCCCAGAACCTAGGTATAACGATCAGCAGAAACGAAGGACAAGAGCTATCACAACCGCACCGTTCGTGCCCACGATGACCTACATAATGAGGTCAGTGCACTAGAGATGTGGGGAAAATGAAAGGACTTACACACAACTGGCCGGCTGATACCTTGAACGAAATATTGCGCAAAGCGTACCTCTCGCTCCCTGCATAGGCAAACGAAACGTTTCTGGGGTACAAGAGATCTTGAATAAGCTGATCACTAGGGTAAACTTGGAAGCATACCTGAATTCAATGGAGATCCCGAGGCGGGTCTTTTGCGTATCCTCTGGGAATGCGGCCTTGCCATCTGCAATCTTGTTGGGGATGTTGTCTATTTCATATAATCGCCGAACATTAACAACTTGTTCGGCCACAGATCCAGACTTCTCAACGAATTGGAGGAGGCCATGGGAGAATGCTGAAGACGTTTGTTGAATTAAGTTGAGGGATGCCAGGGATAATGGTATGGATGCTGGGTACTGCACTGCCCGAAGTGTGAAGACGATCTGAAGAGGGGCGTCATCAGCATCGGATTACGTCCCCCAGCAAGAATGCTTGATCGCTTGCCTGGGGTAGTTCGCGGAGTGGTTCGTTTATCAATGATGATAACGTGAACCTGTTTTGGGTCTTATGTATTCTGAAGAGCTCAACAAAGTCACCAGCTTTATCCCCCACACGGCGAACAGCTTCACGATATTCTGTGGACAAAACATCAGAAAGATCATCTTTTACTCGGAGGGATAGTATCTCACGGGATGTCAGATATTCAGACATATTCCCCGCAACGACCTCTTTGCGATGTTCCGGATTGTTTACAGTACGTTTCAGGCCCTCCATTCTGATGTAGTCATCGTCTGTGGTAGTGGCTGCCCAGACTAGAGTGCATCCTGTATTCAGTAATCGTAATAGTAGCAACGCTGTAGAGATAGAGCTCACCTCCTCCATCAAAGAACCCCGTCCTGTAGTTGAAGTATTGCAAAAGAGATTGGGACAGACTGAGAACTGCAAGTAATGGGCCGTCTCTTTGGTCGCGGAGAACTCCAATAAGAACTGAAACTTGAGAAAGTAGTTTCAAGAAGGTACCGATGATGTCGCCAGCCATTACAACTGTGTCCCAAGCAAGGCTACTTCGTCCAGTCTGAGACGTCGTCGATTCTATTTGCCTCTGAACATTCGGGTCGTCGAAAGTTGGCACATCAAGCCGAGCCAGCGCATGAAAGATATGAGTGGAGTAGTAATGCTTTATTCGCCTATTTAAAGGCATAGACAACCTCTGCTTGATGTATTGCAGAACCCGTGATGCGATCATGCATGTTGTTCTCCCAGTGGCAACATGGAAGAGAAGTGAGGTGTCAACAGTTCTGGTGTCCACTGCTTCTTGGACCTGGAACTGCGGTGAGCGAAGGGGATCACAGATGACTGAGTTGACTCACAATCTTCAGCAATTGGCCTGAGTACCTTCACGTATTAATCAGCCCAAGTTAAGTTCTCCTGAATGAGAGCTCACCACAACGACACTGCAGGGAGTAACGATGCAACTATCTCGACTAGCATGTAGAGCCCCAGGAGCAACCAACAGCCCTTCAACCTAGCGACATCACATACCATCCGCCATACATACGGTAGGCCTTGATAGGATTCCCAGTATTGCTCCAATCTCGTGGCGGCTGGCAAGTACGCAACCTCGGGTTGTTTCTCTGCATACAGATCCCATACCCCAATGCGAGTGTGCTTTACACGCGCAACATCATCTGGGTTGAAGGTTCCCTTGAAAGATTTCTTCCCTCGTCGGCGCTTCATAGTAGGCGGATACGGGTAGTGCAGTGGAGAAGGGAGAACAGAAGGTTGACTATCCTACCCCAGTTGAAGTCGTTGACAAAGCAGAGTGGATAGAATAGGAATGTTTGCTGGAGCTGATTAGACTTCAGTCACTGCGAGTCATAGAACACAGAATTTACGCGTGCGCGTTTGACGCGCTGGCTGCGAAGACTCAACATCTGTCAGTACTGTGTACGTATGTACTACGGCACGTGTCGCCTGTGTTCAGGGAACTGTTTGATTGTGAATAGGTATATTGTATACACCAACATCTCCACATGGCTCTTGACTAGCTATCCCCCAAACACCGCGACATCATGTACCACAATGTATTACAGAGCAATCTCGACATCCAATCTAGCCAAGTAGGAGTAAACGTCGGGTGACATTCGGTACTTCAACATCCCAGCGAAGACAATCAGCGACCTTGATTTCTTTCGAAGAGCCACCAAGTTCTAGATAGCAACAAAAAGAGGTCAGACAGGTCAACAATGGATATGGAAAGCTGGGCACCATTTGTCTAGTGGAGTCGCCCATAACAGAGCCCTTGACCTTTTGGTGAACCCCAGCGAGTGCGTCCATCGTGAGGGCCAAATACGTGTGCAAATTTCGTTGTAACGCTTCATGGAGGTCTTTAAACTCCTCCGCCCGACGTGTGATCTTGGCAATGTCACCATCGAGAGGGATAAGGTCAGTTGATTCCATGATCTGCGGTAATAATTTCGTTGAGAGATTAGGCAGAAATTTATCAGCCTACGCACATCCAGCGCCACTTCTGGTCGGCCAGCCTCTTTGGCATCCATCGCCTCTCGGATACGTAACAGACGCACAACCGACTCTCTGTCGCTACCGGCAGCTTTGTTCGTCCTCTCATAATGTCTCAGAATATCAGCGGCCGTCCGTTCGATGACTCTGCCTTTGTCTCCCTCCGACGCAGACTGGGAGATTGTATTGCCCAGCGCTTGCGCGAGGCAAGAAATGACAGTAGCATAGTCACCTGCAAGGTTGTAGAGTTTGATAGCCTCCGTAACGCGATCGTTTTCTTGAGAGTGCTTGGCCGCTCGGGTCAGAATGTGTTCATTGAAATCTTTGACGTCCTGCAATTTCAACAACGGCGCGCCTTGCTCAATGAATCCACTCTAAGGATTTGTTAAGATTCATGCTAATTCATGCAGAGAGAACGACTTGAACGCACGAATCGAGTTCCATCTGGGCGGAAACCACCGACAAGTTCTTCCCAAGCGGGTCCTGCGTTGGCGAGGACGATGATCCGCCTGACAAGATCCCAAGCAATCTCGACCTGCTCCTTGCCGACACCAGCTCCTTGATCGGCACTGAGGCACACACAATACACGTACTGTAGAGCCTCCTTGGCGTCCATTTTGACGAATTGGCGAACATAACGCCAGACGAGAGTTGGTAAACTCAGAGAAGGAGGCGACACGGGTGATAACGACACTGGGTATATGGCAACTAGTCAGTCAAACTTCTGCCCACAAGTTCAAGAAAACATACGTGGGGTCAAGTCGGAAGTTTCAGCACGAGTTGGGACACGAAGTAAGCCATGGTACGCTAGCGCTATCGCAAGGTGGACCGCTTCGACTTCCGTGTCTTGGTGTTCCCAGAGAGCGGCAACAGACTGTCGTGATTAGGGTGAGCGGGAAAATGTTGGACTTCGAAGGATGTACCCACACGTTCAAATTGGCCACACATCAATAGCACGCCAGCCCAAACGCCACGTCGTGACCCTTTCTGATTGGGTGGTCCATCAAAGTGTCTCTCACCATAACCCAGCAGAACATCCGCAAGAGCCCTCAAGCCACCATGCTCATCCTCGTCGACCTGTAAGGAACATAAGTAACGCAGGTGTACGACGGAATCCATAGTAACTAACCATGGTAAGTTGGAACCATAGCCAGTCTTCCGTGGTCGATGTAGCAATACCAACGCTTCTTCTGGAAGGTTCAATCTTGCCCATTAGTTTATAGAGGGCCAACTTGAATGGATCGACTGTAGCGGTATGTAACATATGGGCATTATACACAGATTGGAGGCGGTCCCGGTGAGGTTTGGGTAACCTATGAGTGAGAGGGACAAAATGAACACTACACATTGGTCATAAGACAAACATGGTACTAACTTTCGATCCGCAGATTCGATCCAAGCCCTGAAATGGGTCATGAAACTAGCCTCTCGATGGTCAATGACCTGTTGATTCTGGGAGGCTTCACTCAGGGCTTCCTGGAGATGACCAGTTCTGATAAGGTAGAACAGCTTGGCCCACAATGGTTGACCAGCGACTAACTGGATATCATGTGAATGAGCAAAGAGTGAAAGGAGTACAGGACTGCAGACTCGCCTCAATGCGATCTTCCCATTGTCCATTCTTGTAATAGCGGACAAGCAAAAAAGCCCGAATTCTGTTGGCGATACTCGGGTCGCCACCAAGGCGTGCCTCCACGGGTCGTGACTGTACCGTCCTCTCGATAATGTCCCAATACTGTTCTTCCAGCGCCTCCCGCGCACCCTTGGCTATTTGTCGCCTCAACGTTGCAGCCTCTCGCGATTCGGGATCCCCCAAATACACCCTCGCATACTTTCGCTCGAGAAGGGGCGTGTTCAGGATATGTGCTCCAGCGTGCTCCATTGGGGGTAGAGCCGGGGGTTCTGACGTGATTTTTGAAAGAACGTGAAAATTTTGGGTCATTTGCTGAGATCTTGGCTGAAAATCTAGGTTAAGGGAGGGGTGGAAGGGACGAGATGAACTAACCATACATCACCGTTCACGCTCAGCGAGGCGTCAATGAGAGAATGGACGATTGGGTATGAAGTGCCACGAAGTCTGGAAGTGTTCAACTCTGATATAACACGGTCGTAGGCCATCATTTTGCTCTGCATTTGCAGGCTCAGCGTGGGAGTGGTTGTGCTTGCCTGAACAGATCAGTCTCAGTGGGTAATGATGAAGAGTTTGGAGGGCACCGCACAGCCAAGGTACTCTTTCCGTGATAACTCTTCTTTAATTCTGCAACTGCGGCATTATCTGCTCCGAGCCGACCACCAAGTTCTTCAAAGACGCGTTTCTTGCGTGCTTCCCAATCCCGTCTACCACGTTCCTCCAAGACTCGGTAAAACTCTTCTTGCGTTTCTTTCCTCCCCTCTTCGATGGTAGATATGAGGTTTTGTTCGTGCGCGTGGCGCAGGTAACCAACAACGTCTGTATCCTGGAGTGGCTGGAGGGGGGAGAAGGTTGTTGAGGTGTTGAGGTGTGCTATGGAGCTCGCTAGAGCTGGGGCATCGACGTGGGCTTGTGCCAATAGGTAATTGCTGGTGACATCGTTAAAAGGGCGCAGATGGACTCAACATGAACCACTAACGCTTTGTCATTGTCAACCGTGGTCCCTGGTTGACGAGACACCAGACGGCGAGACTGTGCCTCGATCTGATCGAGTGAGAGGTTGACTGACGGCAAGTCCGGTCTTGAAAGATGAGAAGTGAGTGCCTTGGACGACGTCAAGAGCGAGGACAAGTCGGCCATTTTGAGAGGTGGAAGGCTGAGACTACGGCTGAGCGAAATGAACCGACTGCTAGAGGATATATGAACGGCAGGCCAGATGTCGACAGTGAACGAGGGCAGTGAACCAAGTCCTAAGGGCTGTAGTGCAAGTAGACACAACTGAACGCGTTGTGGCGGTCACGGCTGTTTGGAAAACAAAGCTGTTGACTTGTTGACTTGCGGAGCTGTGGTTTGTCTTCCTCTTCCATCCTCGACTATGCGCCCAATCGTTTCATACGACGACATATCTGAATACGCGGCACCTCCTCCACCAGAACACTCAATACAATTGCCTTCTGGCCCTTCAAAACGGCGCAAACAATCAAACCAAAGATCTGGTCGAGAGTCTCAACACATTCAGCATTGGGACGATCCTGGCATCCCTTCTGACCAAATGAACTACGACGACGCGGCTCCCACTACCAGTTCAAAGAGAGCAAAGTTGGAGACATCTAAACACGAGGAAAGCCGAGAATTGACCCACACCGAGATTTGGGACGATTCCGCGCTCATTGATGCTTGGAATGCAGCAAATGAAGAATATGAAGTTCGTCGTCGTGTTCTTGGGACGCATGGATAGTCTGCTGATTCTGCAGAATTAGGCTTTGAATGGACCCGACAAGGGCTGGAAAAAAGCGCCGGTTCACAAGTCTCCTTTGTGAGTTTGAAAGTCTCGAGGTCATATTCTGACTCATCATCATCACTTCCAGATGGTATAATACCCCGCCAACTCACCTAAGCGAGAAGAACTCTGCTTCCCGCTCTCACACTGATTCACAAAACACCATCCCATCCGCCGCCCAAGGAGCCGGCACCGATTCTGAGCCTCTGGACTTCAACACATTTGTACCAGATCACGATCCTTCCTTGGCTGCATCTACGTCGGGGTTTCAATACCCCTCTTTTGGCGCGGCGGACGCGCCTTTTGCGTTACCCGATCCGTCCCACCCAATGGTCAGTCAGGACGACGCTTTTAACCGCGCTGTGGGTGCTATGTACTGGTGTGGATACTGGACGGCAGTGTACCATGTGAGTTGGCAGATTTTGCCTGACCCATTGCTACTCATATCCTACTTAGTGTCACCGAAGTTTGGTTCGGAACCCGGTGGTTGAAATTGACGGCGAGGAAGGACAGGAGGGGGCATACCAGGATGAGACGGAAGCAGCAGAGGATGGTGAGGATGAAGATGATATGATGCCTTCTCAGCGGTGATGGGCATAAAGCGACAGATTTTGTGTAAGTAGTCCTGATGTATCTCGAGAGGTTTTGATCACCCCCTCACGGAATCTAGGCTATTATTATCTGGAGTTTTCCTTCCTTTGTCAGCCCGACTTCGCGGGTGCTCAGACGTTCAAAGTGAGTTCTCATTCATTTCAGGTGAATTGAATAAGAGTAATCCCCCAACCGCGAATACGAGATGCAACGAAGGCGATCGCCTATTATTCCATTGTATGTTCCAGAGGAAGTAGATATACAAGTGGTCGTGCTCAGAGTCGCGCATGCGACAACACATACTTGGATGCCTTCCTCGCCTTAACCTTGTCGACGTCGGAGAACTGAATCGGTCGGAACTCGCGCCCATGATTATATCCGAGCCTGACAGTACCATAAACGACGTTTGTACCCAACCAACGGATTTGAGCACGTACCTATCTCTCCCATCCGGCCGGCCTTTCTTATAGAATTCAGGGCGGCGTAGCAGGCTGACAACCACTGCACCCCCGATGCCAATGTTGTGGATCAGTCCGTACTTGCCTCGTTTGTCTGGGGTGTCGAACAGGCCTGGCACTTGCATTGGTCCTGCCCCTACGAAGGAGGACTATGAGTAGCAGCGCGAATTGGCTGGGATGGGACGCACAATTTCGCAGTTGCACTAAAGGTAGACCCCAGTTTAGTAAAATTCGAAGACACTCAATGCTTCAGATCCTCACTAGTGATGTAAAAATGCATTCCGAGCCCTTCCATAACAGTCAGCGCAAATTACCGAAAGACCGCAAAGACCGTCAAACCGGTTGCTCCAAGAGGGTGGCCTTTAGCCTCCAGACCACCACTAGGGTTTACAACGTATTTTCCACCGTACTGGAGGATGGTCAGATAAAGACGTGCTGAATGTGAATGATACTTGCAGTGTTATCTCCCCGCTCGACAAGTTTGTGGGCTTCGCCTGGGGGGCAAAGACGGAGAGCATCGTATGTGACAAGCTGGACGATGGCAAGTGTTTAGCTCTCCTCAAGCTCAATATTGTCGGAACACCAGGATACCTCGTTGGATGCAAAGCAATCGTGGAGCTCAACGACGCCAACCTGGTCTCTGCCTTCCCCGGCCTTGAATCCCGCCTGGCTGAAGGCCTGGTCGGCACACTTCTGTGACATACCGAAACCGACAACCTCCATAGCACTCCTGCTTTCAAACGCGACGGGTTCATCAGTAGTTAAAGCCTGTCCGACAATCTCGACAGCTTGGTTTTCGAGGCCGTGCGCGTGAACGAACTCCTCCGAGGCAACGATATTGCACGCCGCTCCATCCTACGACGAAGAGCTTGAGGAAGGGGTTACGAAATCACATCTCATCACACGTACCGAAGTCGGACTGCACATAAATTTGGTCAGCTGGTTGCAGATTTTGGGTGCTTTCAAGACCTCTTCTACACTCCATCCACTCCTAAACTGCGAGTACGGGTTGTTCACAGAGTGCTTGTGGTTCTTCGATGCTAAAGACATATCAGATATAGCGTTACGCCTAGGACGGCGAACTACGCAATACCTATTTGCGCTAGATGGTTGATGTTGGCCCCGTACTTGTCAAAATATTCCTGTCCGGCATTCGCAAACATGCGTGGAGCACCAGGACCAAAGTTTGTGCCGAGGTCCTCCTCCAGCTCTTGGGTACGCTTATTGAATAATATAATCGGCGACTCCCTGTCTTTCCAGTTCGTACCCAGACTGCCGGGAGCCATCCGTTCGAAACCAAGGGCGAGAGCACATTCGACGAGGCCGCCTTTTACAAGATTGTTGGCCTGGTAAAGGGCAGTACTTCCGGTTGAACAGTTATTGTTCACGTTCGTGATAGGAATACCTGTCATTCCTAAATTGTACAGGGCCCTCTGAGCGGCAGGGATCAGTGGCCAGTTCAAAGAGTAAGGTATGGCTACAGACCTGGCCACTGGTGGAATCACCGTAGCAGTAGCCAACGAATGCGGCCTCGATGAGATCGTATGTCAGTCCTATTCACCTAGTTCAACAGGTGAAAGGTGTGAGCAACAAATCGAGTGATGCACCTGCATCAAGGAGGGCCTTCGTGGCTGCCTCCAAGCCCATCTGGTGAGGATTTAGTGAGAATATTAGAGTCTTGTAAGGGGAAACTCACATCCTCCGTCGTCCTCTGTCCCCTGGGCTGAGAATGTCGTTTGGGTAATTGAGGACGAAGTGAACGGCGTAGCACCCACCTTTATAAATGCTGTGCATCCCACCCCGATGATGAACGTTCTCTTACCCTGCTGAGACATTGAAAATAGACCAAGAGATGGGGTGGTCAATCGTGTACATGTTGCCTATAAGTAAGGCAGCCCAACCGGCATCCGGTAACCTCTCCCATATCCCATAACCGGAGCCCGCGTGACTACGAACTAACACATTGGCCAACGGGCGCTGACGACGAATGCACGGGGCATACGTGCTTCAAGACTGGCTGATCATATTGGTCGTGACATTCAATGACAAACAGAATGAACACAAGAGATACGTAGGTAGTAATTGCACAGAAGATCAGGAAAGGAACAAACAACGGAAACCGGCGAACCACACCATCACTCTTCGTCATCTTCGTCCTCATCCTCATCGTCGTCTGCTTCAGCAAGCCACTGGGATGAACATTAGATGATTTCTTCAGCGTTCATTGGACACACCGACTTACTTTCAAGAAAGGTTCACTCGCTTTCCTGACCTTCTTGCTTGTCTCCTTGTCGACATATTTCTTGCTAACATGCGTCCCCCACTGCGTCACGACTTCTTCCTCCAGTATGTCCGCTTGATAGAAGGCCATGAGGATCTTGGGGATCAACGGAACGAGCTCTGGGTACTCAACGCCAACAAGGCGTTCAATGCCTCCGAGCAGGGCCTTCTGATGTTTCTCATCTGTGACGAGCTACATCCGTACACTTCAGTTCAGATACGCAAGAATAAAGGGTTGTAGCATACCTTGGCGAAAAGTGGTGCATACGTAGGGATCTCCGCGACGGCGTTGGCAGTGAAGAGTACCTGGGCAAGAACCTGGACTGTCTTGTGCTTCTTCTCAATCCCAAGCTCATGAGCCTTCTTGTACACCGCTACAGCACCAGCCTCTCGATTCTCCTCGGCCCAGCTACCCAACTGAGAGTAGGGGTTATCTGCACCCTCATCGCTGTCGTCGTCGGCGATGGCGAGTGCCTTGACACGAGCCCTAACAGCCTCCTCGGACGTATCCACAGACCAATCCTCTTTCGCCAACTTGGCATCTTGATTCAGTTCTGCGGCCTCAGCCTTGATGCGCTTAGTAAGCTCATCATCACTCTCTCCCCCGTCCCCACCCTCAGCGTAGCCGTTCCCGTTTGTCTCGCCCTCACCATTGGCAGGTGGCGTCGGGCTGTCGGACTTCTTGGAGGACTTGCTCTTCTTTGGGTTCTTGGGAGGATTCTTGATAATGAATGTCGTCAACTTGTGACGCATATCGATGTCGCTTCGTTCGCCGCAAGCTTTGCAATCGCGAATGATCATATCATTTTTGGTGATAATGAGATTTGTTTCCGGATTCTTGCAAGCTTTGCAGAGAACGAATTTATCAATGAAGCCGTCGAGGAGTTCGCGAAGCTTGGTAGCATCGTGAGCGCCGTTGACGATGTACCTGTCGTTCTTCTCGTCGAATGACGTCTGAGCGCCCAGCTCGCAGCCGAAGAATTTGGTGGGATACGTAGGAGGACGGCTGAGCGCCCGGGCGACGTCGGACATGTTTGGAATGACTGTCTTGATGCCATTGCCTTTACCCTCAATCTTGGTCATAAGAAGGGGCATGCTGATGACATGTATAAGATCACCATTCCTAGAACGCAGACATTAACGCTCACCGATAGCGGTAGAACTTATCATCCACATCGCGACGAACGTTAACGGTAGCCATGTTGGGCAGATTTCAGCGCTGTGACATGGCAACATTATGTCAGAGTCTGCACGCCAGAACAAGGGGGAAGCGTACGGTACTAATGAGAGGATTGCGGTGGAACAAATGTTCGTTTTTTGGTATAGCGTATGAAGGTCGAAGCATGAATCCTCTGCTTTTGCAGCAGATACAGATTGAGGAGGGGGAGTAGGGCGGAATTGTGGGTAGACTGTGCGCTGACAACGGCACGGCGACAGTGAAAGCTTGAACTGTTGAATGGGAGATGATGGTGGTTCGAGTTCAAGAGTTGAGCGCAGGTGTGGCAATGGCATACGCAAATTTCGTGCCGCTCCCCATGTAGGTCCGAGCTTACAAAGCGTCGTAATATATAACTCCTGAATGATCCGGATATGTTGTAACTTGTCGCCGCCAAGTGCGTAATGCAGCCTACAAACAACAAATCTACGCTACAGGAACAGATAATTCAACAGCTCGGTGACGATCTTGACGTTCACGCTGTTCCCAATCAATCGGTACTTTGTCTTGTTCGTCATCCCTGTAGGCCAGGAGAACGATGGCGCAGTGTCGATGGCGTATTCTTGATGACAGCGGGGTGATAGAAAATAGAACAGCCGCAATAACTCAGTGGGGGTAAAGTATCGAAGTTGCAGAGGTCGCAGAATATCAACGGGGTTCTCGGATCCTTTGGTCTTTGAGTTCAGAAACGTGTTGAATACCGTCTCCGTCTAGATGTGAATGTAGTGAGATGATGTATTGGATGGTCAGCAAGGGAGCCGGTACGGACTTCCAAATCCCGATTCACTTGCAGGATCGAGCCAGCACGTCCTACGAGTTGAGTGTAGCCTAAGCGAGAATGAGACTGCTCTGCGCGGGAATGACTTGGGTATATACCTCGAGTGAAACAACACGTCCGATGTGACGAGGGGGTTACGATGTCAAACAGTCTACCCCATTTCTGCAGGACGCGATCCGGGATAGCAAACGCCTCTGGATCGGTGAGGTCGCTGTCGATGTAGTTCTGGATTCGATCAACAGAATCCATCACCACTTCATGTGAAACCCCCAGTCTTGGATCAAGCCAATCATTGCCCTGACCCGGAATGTGTCGCCAGACACTATCAGAATGACCATCCGTGTTGGAGAACACCAAAGGGGAAAGCTTCGCCAAACAGTAGTAGCGAAGTCGCGAGTTGGGGATCCCGAACTGAAGCGGTGTGAGGAGTAGCTCGATGACATTGTAGCCCTGTTGCTTCAGCACCGAAAGAAGCAACTGCCGAGTCATCGACGTCTCCATGGGTGATGAAAGTGATCTTCAGTGGGAGTGGGCAGAGAGCGGATTGGGTGAAGCACCTCGAAGCCGGCAACGTTTTCAATCAGGATATAGCGAGGATGCTGAGCCAACGGCACGAGAGATGGGAGAACGTTTTCTATCAAATGAAGGAAGGACTTTGCTCGTGGGTCTGCAGCTCCTTTGGCTTGCGGGTTGAGAACTACCAGAAATCGTTCAGTACAGAGTAGACACGGCGCAAGGAGATATGGACCAGTGTATGGTTGACACGAAGGCGAAAGGAGCCATATATCTGCCTTGAGCGATGTAAGATCGGGGGCTTTCAGGGTGGATATGTCCGTCTGACGCGATGAAGGGCGAGGTCAGTAGATTCGAGAATGCGATTTGCTCGGCGAACCTTGTTGACCAGTTTACCACCGTGGTTGGCTTCGTACACCTGGCAAGCAGCCTGATCCCAGTCGAATGCACGAACAACTCGAGCGGGTGTGGAGCATCGTTTCAAGGCGAGATGGAGGCCTCCTGTACAATCGCTTCAAGGGAGGAATAGCATGGCAGTCCACTGGGAGGAGACAGACCTATGCCAGAATAAAATTCGATGGCATGCATGACGGGTACTTGGAAGAATATTTTGATGGGGGACGGTGATCTGGCAAGGGTTCAAGTCTAATTCTAATATCGGTTCTCATTGGTCATTGATGGAATTTGCGAAAAGTTATTATCCAATACAGCTTCTCAGTTCGGCTCACCGTTGAGACTTGCCCTGACTGTCTCCTCCAATTTCTTTTCCGCTTTCTTTTCTTCCCTCGTTCTGCGATACCTATTCTACCACCCTCTAGTCTCTGCTGCACAAGCGAAGCCTCACGATTACCATAAAATTCAACATGTCGGACCTGTCGCCTCTGGGAACCTCACTTAGCGCTCCAGAACCTCTGACAGCTTCATCAACTTCAATACCTTATCACACTGTCAATAGCCAGGCAGACTTGTCAGCAACCGATAATAATGTTAGGAGCTCCCCTCGTACACTCCAACCTCTGACTGTAGGCGGGGATCGAGAGCCAGAGGACTCTGAATATGCAGATGATGTTCCCGTGGCAAGGTGGGCTCCGGTGTTCATTCATGCCCGCACATGCACTAACAAGCTTCCAAGCTCGCCTCTTTCTCATGAAAGTCTCCTGCCGGCGTTTGGTTGGCGGAAGCAAACCCATCTCCCTACTCCGCAAAGGTGAGATCCAACCGATATTCTGGGCGCCTGTCCTCTGCTCGCAACGGATCCTTGGCATTGCACCCGCCGTATTTGGATTGTCTAACTGTTGTTCTAGTCCAACCAACCTTAACCCTTACGTTAATGGGATCCTCAACACTCCGGACACTCCGCTACGACACGGGTGCGATAACCCCAGATTTCCCTCATTATCAACGACCTCAAGCCCCCGCTGTTATAGATCCCATCCTACTATTGTCGCACCTATTCCCCTATCACAGCGCATGTCCTACCCAAATTTGTAAGTCAAAAATAATTATCCATCCCTGAACTACATCCTCAGATCATGGAAGGGGGAGACAGGCGTCAGTAGGATCATCTTCAAGATCGGGGCAAATGGTGACACCTGAATCCAGGTGAGTATTCTATGTCCTGACGCTTCTGCGGTTGTTAATCGTATATCAACCAGTCCTCTTGCTGCCCGGACGTCGCGAACCGTTACAACACCGCCCCGAATTGTGTATGCTAACCTCCTTCTCTCTCGTTCAATTCCCTATTGACAATTTGTGAAGGACATCCACCTTGTTGGGCACAACCCCCCGTCCGTCCTCAAAAGCAAGGTGGGACTCAAATCATCCTTTCATCGCCTTCTCTCATGGTTTAAGTTTAGTGGTGTTGAGCTACATTCTCCCGTGGTACTCGGTCTTCCCGCGACAATATCGACCCCGACCTCCGCTAGAGGTCCAGATTCAGCGCCCCCCTCACAACTTTCATCCCCCTTCATGGCCAAGCTTTCTCTATCCAATAAGAGCAGGTCTCCCCGTATCGATTCTCCTGCCAATTCTTCCTCACCCATCCACGTGGACGATATCTTTGCAACTCAGCGTGCGCCACTTTCGGAGCTAAGCCTTTCTGATGACCATCGTGCTACTGGAGGGGAGTTGGAGCGAATCAGGTTGCAGCGGGTTGAAGAGCACCTCGCTCGCATCCAAGAGACGGAACTGCGTCGCCCTGAGTTCCTCAAACGTTCGCAACGGTCTTCCACTGGTATGCACATGTCGGTTGGTGATGCCTATCTGCTGGAGGAACCTGGGGCATCGTTTGCAGCGTTGGGAATCCACGACAGTCCAAACAAGGGTCGAAGACTGAAGCTGTTCCAGGAGACCTCGGAGGAAAGTTTCGAAGAAAGTCTTATGGCGGGTGGGTACCCCAAGTATGGGACAACGCCCGCCTACGACTTGCTTCTTACACCCACCAAGAGCGACACCCAGTGGGGCTCTTTGAACCAACGAACGCTCGACTGGTTACAACATTCCACCCCTGGACCTGCAGGGCCATCAACCGGATCCCGATTGGAAAGCGACTTGCACCCGGACGAAAAGGACGTGAAGAAGAGGAAAAGACTGGCTGCGTTCCGTGAATCGGTTCAGCCGGTAGCTCGTGGCAAACTTTGTCCGGTATATATAGAGGGTAAAGGTCGAGTCCTCTTTGACGTTCCTTCAGAGGAAACGCCTGCCGTTCCCGAAGAGACTCCGGCGAAGAGGCGAAAAGTTCGGCGCAAGAAGCGGGGGACTACTGTGGCTGCCGTTCCCCTGGAAGCACCCAGTGAAACTGGTGTTCAGACCACAGTCGAGGGTCCGAACTGGCTTGACGCGGAGTTTCCTTGGTCCCTCCGAGCACAAGAGCGTGTCGCCCTGGCCCAGGCGGAGGACGATGAGCGCCTTCGTTGCATCGAAAACTTCCTGGAGAGGGCCAGTGACGAAGAGAGCAGCGAAGAGGAGGAAACCTTACCCTCCGCCAGCTGGGGTCAGGTTTTTGATGACCCACCCTTACCGTATAGAATGGGTCGCGGGAAGGTGGTGCCGCTGAAGGCAGATCCGAAAACCAATGCCAAGTCGCGACGCAATGCATTCTTTCCAAGCGACCCGGCTGATGCAAGGGCGGCTCTGCTATCGAAGCGTTCTGTTCGAGCGTTGAGATACCGTACTCAGCGTCTCGGGGATATTGTCGACGAGGAAAGTGACGAAGTTTCTTGTGTTTGCCGAGGTCAGCGGAGTGGAGGACAGTCTGTTCAGTGCGACCAATGTCAAAAGTGGTATCATTTGCTCTGCATTGGGATCAAGGATGCCGCAGAGTTAGGTAGAGAGGAAGACCCATGGTTCTGTTCGATGTGTGTTCATATCGAGCGGGAATTTGCCACTCCATCCCCATCCCCTCCTCCATCATCAGAACCAACCCTCGTTCCGACGGACGATAGTCACACTCCCACCACTCCACGAGATCCCCTTTTCTTCCAAGCGGCCATACAAGAGTCACCGATCACCCCTTGGAATATGACTCGACATCCAACCACACCTCTTCAAGGACGGGAGTTGGGCGGGGGAATGTCACGCTCCGCTTGGAGCGACATTGTCAAGACACCGCTATTCTCGTCGCGAGCAGGCCGAGTATTCTCGACGCCGGGAGTATTCGATGCTTGCTCATTGGAAGAATCGCCTTTCAATATGAGGGCTTCTCCTTCGCGGACCATCAAGTTCGGAGCGCCGTTTGCAACTCCAAAGGAGAGTGTGTGGTCGACGCGGTCTGGTGGACTGTTTCATACCCCCGCAAGGCAAACGCCCCATCCATCAAGTCGGGTGCATGGTGGTACCCGTCTGTTATTCTCCTCAGGTGAGGAACGACCAACTGCACCTCTTACCCCCAACAGAGGCACCCATTTGCTCGGTGATCGCCATCCGAAACAACAAGACGGCCCGCGTATCCACTCGTCCTCACATACTTTCGAGTCTCCCTTGCCCTCGAGGCTACCTCCTTCCTTCTATATTCCGCTGGAGGATTCCCCTGTGATGAGATCTCAGAGCACACCCCGCACCTTGTCTCACTCCCAATCGAACCCTCTCCTCCAGGCAGACCGTTCAACGCGTCGCGAAAGTGGTATGTTCGGTCCCTTCCTTTTTTTCCTGATCTTTAAACTGATAAATTCGTGCAGGACCCTGACCAGGTTCGCTTACACCCTGATTTTCCTTGATCCATGATACGTAGAAAGAAATGCACCCCGTACTTACACTGTTTTCCGTATTCATGGCTCATGCCGTCTATACATGTTGTTGTCTACCCGCTATACAGACGAATATTGTCATTGCTTGAGTTGCTTCTTTGGCAAAGACGACGGTGGAGGCGCGGTAGGTCACGGGTGTGACATGCCGTGTTTAAGACTCATCTGACCATGCCCTCCAACGCTCATAGGGTTCACTTGGCAATCGTGAAGTGACTTCCCCTGCTCCTTGCCATGCCATTACTGATGACTGGTGCTTCCATAGGCCTTATCTGCTCTTCAGTTTAAGCCTATTGACCAAGCTTTGCCATGTACGTTTTGAATGAGCGAGTCTGACTGCCGGTACCCAAACGACTTTCAGCATACCTTCTTGATCTATATGGGAGGTTTCCAAGTACAGCCAACCGGCCTCCCGCTGAAGAAAACTGGCGAAAGCGAGCTCTCTCACTGGAGGAGAGTCTTGCCGACGTCAGGGAGCAGCAGCAGAAGGAGCATATCGGTGTGTGACCATTGTCTGGATCCTAGTTGCCAGTGGACAAGCGTTATTTCTTCTGCATTAGAACTCGCGACTCTACGCGCTACAATGACATGCCCAACCTCTCCCACTGGTCAGTTACCTCCCTCTCCCACGCGGAAGAAGCAGAAGAAGAAACACTTCCCTCCCTCGTCTTCAAGCATTGACCATTCGGTGCTGCTTTCCGAATCCAATCACGGTACGTCTCCCGAAATTGTTGGATATCCCCGGTTGGCTGCTCGCCTATGATCAGGTGTCATTGGCTGTTACGTTCAGCTTCATCCACACGAAGACCGTCGTCTAATCTGCAATTTATAGGTTCGGTGGCAGTGGCTACCTTGCCTGAATGCCACTCGCTGTTTGCCTGCCTACAGCACCTGTCTGGTATTATGGACCCAAAGTCTCAGAAATCCCGATCGGCATCACTCTTGCTGGCAATCACAAGACGAACGTTGGACTCGATAGGCATTTTGTTGGCCGGCGTTCTCTCACCCAATCACTCTCCGTCGTCGGCCTCATTGCAACTGATAAAGTCGCTGTCAAGTGTGTTGTCTCACACGTTGACACTTGTTCTCTCTGGTACGACCTCGAAAGCTAAAAGCAAGGGCAAGACCCAAGCCGGAGAGCCAAAAGAGCTTGATTTAGCAGTGGATGAAATCATGGGACTCCTATTGACCGGTATCTTTCGACCAGTCGTCCGTTCGTTCATGCCGGCATCGCGTGTTTTCGTCTCTGCTGTTTTCTCATCAACAAGCACGAGGAACAAGAAACACGATCCTACTTCCGTCGTTGATCTCCGAGCCGATCTCCTTGGACTGTGCGAGAATGTGAATACTGTACTTGACGACTTCTCATTGGCCAATCCGACTCGAAATGCACTCAAGAGTGTCCGGTCTCTCAAGAACAGTATCATCCTGGAAGCTCTGCGCGAATTGGAGGGGCTGTGTCTACTTTCTGAAGAACGATATGCAGAGTCTGCTTCACGGACAGAACGGCTCGAAGTACTGTCGACCAAGGACGCATGGTGGTACTTGTGCACGCTCCTCGACCGTCTGATTGGTTCCTGCGCGTCCAGTGGGAAGAGCGCCAGTTCGGCAGGTGCATTCACACCAAGGATACCCGCTAGTGCAAAAGGAGGAGGAGCCAATGAGGATGGCGACGGCGTACTGGCAAGAGACGTCCTTTTGGCGTTAGACTCGTTAATTGAGCGGACCGAGAGGAGCTCAAGATATTCATTGGATGAGAAGACGGCGAACGGTATGTTTCCCGAGATCCCGGTTGTGTGTCAAGGTCTGACGGCATGAGCGATTTTTGAGGTGACGGAAGGTTTATGATTGACGAAGTGGAACGGGGAATGTTGATGGCAGTGATTGAGAAGGCATGGCTAAATGGGTTAGGTGCATGATTTTACGGTGAACGGCGCACAAGGATGCTCAGGTGAGGGTTGAGTTACGTTTTGGTACGGGGAAACTGTATTGATTTGCGGTTCGCAGGTGCGGTACCGGTACGAGCTGGTGCCCTGGAGTGACGTTGAGTTACGTGAGGAAGCGAATGTTCAACGGAGAATGTGTGGATGGACTACATCATCGTACGAGGAGACATGTGAAGGGAAGGGACAACTTTGTGGCTGTATTTTGCAAGTTTACTGGAGCGTAGATGACCTGCACCGTACCGAGACGAGTGGAGTGAATAATTTGCAAGCGTCAAGCAAACGTGGTGAAACGGTATAGGGTTGCTACGAGACGGGAGCCACGCGAGCAAAACACGTGTTGATTGGCCGAAGGGTGCAAAGATGACCCTGATTGCCCGAACGAGGCATTGGGGGGCAGGTGCCGGGAAGTTACCACGGTATCCCGAATTTACGTATGATTCGGAGCCGCTAAAGATGGTTTTTGACCGAGGGTAATCCGCTGGGAGAACTGTGAACAAGGTTGGACAGCACGCGGGTGGATAGATCCGCAGACATGTGCAACTATACGAACACTTTGTAGCAACTTGGTACTTGGTAGTATTACTTGGGATGAGATGGCACATGAAGGACCCGAGGCGGCAAGGATCCCGCGAGGATTGACAGCGGTTGGAGGGACGGTGGTCTCGACATGGCTGGAGGGGCGGGGAGGTGACGTGGGAAAAGGATCTGGGATTATTTTGGGCGAAAATAGTGGCGGCGCGGGGAGTTTGAGTAAGTTTTAGGGTTGTTACGTCGGGATGGGGATTTGACACGCCAATTTCGGGGTAAAGTAACCGGCAGGGAATAATCCGAGCAGGGTCGGGTGATTGACCCAGACCATCTGGTGCGACTGCAGCGGGGAGGCTACCGGTGCAAATCGAGGACGAATCGAGGACGAATCGAGGCGCAAATCCGGGGAATGTAGATGCAAGGGCTTGTGCAAGGGGATAATTTCTGTGATTTTTGGTGGTTGAGCAGCCTGAGAACGAGGATTAGTGGGTGTACGTTGAATGACAACGGATAGTAACTGGGAGCTAAAACATGTGGCGCAGGGAAGCCAAAAAGGGGAGAGGCAGATAGCCGGTGTAAGCGAGACGTAAGTGATTCCGTGTGCAGATCCGAATCTAAGCTTGATCTTGCGGGATCAGTGCCAAACGCATATTCCATGGGATCGTATTTAGACCCCTTCGACATCTCACAATCCTCCAATTCCCCGCATCACAATGTCTCTCAAACTTCACATCCCCTCCCGTTCCATCGATGCCGACTCCGCTTCCCCTTCCTCCTCTCTCTCCACCAGCCGTAAGAACGAGCATTTAGCCGTCTTACTCCCCAAACATCTCTGGAAGGTCAGTCGCGTCCAACATCTGTTCTGATGATTTCTCACAGCCCTCTAGCCTGACAGTTACGCGTCTCGCTGCGATACCTTTTCATGCGAGGTCAAGTTCTCTCTCTTTGAGCGACGTCACGTAAGTTCCTTCTCGAGCTGCTCGCGTGCCGTCATCTCACCTGTTACTCGTAGCATTGTCGCAAGTGCGGAGGCGTCTACTGCCAAACATGCACTTCTCGCACCACTCCCCTCCTCGATACCTCACACCTCCACTTTCTCTATCCCCCACGCAATGTTCCCATTTCCGCGTTCGACTCTCCGACATCTCCCGTTCTCGACAGTCGTGTCTGTGACGACTGTTACGATCAAATTCACTGCTCCCGATCATCATCCTCTCCGTCCTCCCCTCGACTCCCGACTAAACCAATTCTCGTCGGTAGCCTCCAAAGCTCCGTCGCGTCGTCTATTTGTTCCTCCGTATCCACCCCACCCGATGATGTCGCCATTTCCGCCGTCCGACCAGCACTTTCTCGGACATCTAGTTCATCGCATGTCGTTCTCAACCGCCCGGTCGAACCTGTCCTCATCTCTGGCGCACATAAACATCTGCGCTTGAGTGCTGATCAACGGTCTGCCTCGTTCGGCGAACTGGACGCGTATCCACTCAAGCACTCATCCGCAGTGTGCAAAGCAACCGGTGGAGGACGATGGACACCGAGACGCGCCACGAGGCTTGTTGGAGAGCGAGTGCCCGGCTGCAAAGCTGGCTATGAACTCGAGCTTGAATGGGAAGAGGAGCAACGGAGATTAAGAAAATTGAATCCTGTCCTACGAGATGGAGGTTGGTACATTTTACTTCGCCTCCCGAAACAGTAGCTGATTGTTCCCTTTATAGAATTCCAACTCAGAGTCCCCAGAGAGATGGAACCTCGTAGCGTTTGCGGTCCATTCCTTCTCTCCACTTTCTGATTTCATCTCGACGCATATAGTGTTGATAGTGTTCATTCCACCGCATCATATTGCTTTCCTGGTTTTTAATGTCCGCCCGTGCTACCTCATTCCTCATCATCCGCTCTCTGCTCCCTTTGGGAGTGTTGTCTTGGCTACCTGCTCGCTTGCTTTGCCGCTGTTGATATTGTTCTTTTTATATTATCATTATATGCTTGTTCAGCTATGTTTTCTTGACTCTTGGCAGTCTATCTATGCTACCGGCTGGTTGTTTATTCATATTGTTATGTAGATGTATATCCATTGCTTGTAGTATATGGTTTGTTAATACAGATCGTGACACCATTATCGAGTGAAGCAAGTCCAAGCCTATAGAGTCCCAAAGGAACTCGCAATCTGACTTTCAGGCAGTGGAATGTGGATGGTCGAAACATACGTGGGAATATATCTACTAAAAGGGAAGCCGCCAAAAATCTCATAATTTGAGCGCAAGTCCGACGCTGCCAGTTGTTCTTGACTTGATGTTGGCTCTGCGACGGCTGCGAGCTCGTCCCACTCACTTCTTGCGCGGAAATGCGACCCTCCAGGCTGCAGAGCCCGTCGCAGATGCAGCCCCACCCCCACCTCTCGCCATTCCACCAAAAGTAGAGGCCTCACCACCCTCGTCGGTGCCCGAGCAGAAAGCCGAGGAGCCTGCCCCAACCAAGGCAGAGACCGATGCAGGCGAGGTTGCTTCCTCTCCCGCCGACGTCGCCACCAAAACTCGCGGTCGCGTGTACAAACTCCGGAGACCCAACATTTCCGCTACACGTCCGAGAGAATGGGCACGACCGCTTGCTCCGGGTGTGCTACCCGCCTATGACGAGGCGATAAAGGTGATCAAAGCCGACTCTTGGGGCATCAAGAAGGAGATTTTTTCTCTGGAGGAAGCTCTCAAGGCGAAGGAGGCGGCGTACAACAAGTTGGAGACGAGTCTAAGGGCAAAGGAGGAGAATGGGGAATCACAGGATGGTACGGAGCTCTTGACGATGCGCGAGGAGTTGGAGAAGATGAGGGAGAAACTGGAGATTCTACACGTGCAGAGCGAGATCAATTTGCCAGACGTTCGATGGAAGGCGTTCAATGGGATGGGTGAGTTCATTTCCCAAATCAGACCCGAAAGTATGATTCAAGCCGTTGTTTAGCGGACCTGACAAGGCCTGTGTACCGTCGCCTTGTCGAACAGAGATGGAGGAGCGAGGGCGATCTCGACTTGCTGGTACGTTTTGCAACCCGGCTTCCCAAATACGCACCGCTGAGTCGATTGCTTCGGAAAGATGGAGCGTATCCACCAAATGAATGTAGTGCCCGACCTCGTACCTTCCTTGCATCCGACTATCGACCTTCGTGTGACCTTCCCCGAACCTCCGCCCAAAAGTGTGTACCTCCGAACTCGTGTCAAACGAAAACACCAGCAGGTCGAACCTGGAACCTTTTTGCTCCCTCAACAGGTTCGTCGTATCGTATTTGAGTGGTCTGTCTACTAACGTGATTTCTACCGTCGATAGACACGGAAATCCCCCAGTCTGTATGTGAGCGTCTTCCATGAAGACGTGCGGTACTATACGCTATTGATGGTCGACCTTGGTAAGAATCATGCTTTTTTTCATCTCGCAATGGGACTCATCCTATGATAGATGTACCGGATGAGGAGAACCAGTCTTATCAAAACTATTTGCATTGGATGGTGTGCGTATCCAGCCCATGCTTATCTTGAATCCTTTCTAAGACGTCCCTTAGTCCTAACATCCCTCTCAACGTTTCCTCCACCGAGGTCCCTCTGGGAGCTTCACAAACGTCCTACATCCCTCCACATCCCCAACAGGGCACCCCGTACCACCGCTATGTCCTCCTCCTGCTGCCTCACAACTCACCGACGGAGCGTATCTCGGTACCTGCCATAACTATGGAAGACCGACTTGGATTCAGTGCAAAGGACTTCTGTGAAAAACATGGGTTGGATGGCAGTAAGGGTGGCGGAGCGCACATGTGGAGAGAAGTTTGGGATGAAGACGTTTCCAACATTTATCAGGTTGTCTTGAGTGAGTGGAACCTTCGTTTGGGTTGGTGTAAGGAGGCTAATGGGTTGATTCGAATCAGAGAAGGACGAACCAAAGTTTGGGCCACCACCAAAAGCGGATCGTTATGCTGCTATTCGGGGCGTCAAAAGATACGTCTAGAGGGCTTGGGGATATCTTTAATCTACATATCTGTAATGGTCCCTGCATCTTTGAACACTCGACACGTCGTTGTCTTTACAATTCTTTGAATGGAACATAAGTACACCTGGCGCAAAGTCTGAGCACCCGCAACTCGCGACACCGTTTCCCAATTCGGTCAACGCTCACTCAGACTCGACTTGCACCCATTCTTTCATGGCGTCCTCTCCTCCTCTAGACGGTTCTCATGTCGCTGAAGAATTCAACCACCAGATAGCCATAAAGCTGTCGAGGGCTTTGAACATTGTCAATCCAAATGATCTCCTGGCCCACCGAGTGCAAGACATTGCCAAAACGTCAACCTTGGAGGGTTTTGTTCAAGGTACGCCATTCTCTTGCCCTCTATCGGCCCTGCTTTTCTCACCAACTCCCATGTAGCGGCGAGGGCTTTTGGCAAGTTCCAAGATTCTTTCTTGGCTGAACTACACGCCGAAATTTTATCGCACGCAAAGCAGGAGGCATCTGGACTTGTTCCCAAACCTGTGCATGGTATCACTGTCCATGACAGTGAAGTTTTGGAGCCGGATCCTGTCAGGCCTGGCGGATTGATGAGGAGAACTGATGCGGTATGCAGTGTATCTGGAATGAGATGACTTGTGTGTAGTCTGACGGAGTGTTGTCTCTTAGCTTCACACTTTCCGTCAACCTGCAAAACCTCTGGAACCACCTACTCCTAGAGCTTCGATGCTAGGTCTCGACAGACTGGCACTGGAGAAGAGGGAAGAGAAGAGAGCTGCTGCTGCGAATGGGGAAGGCAGCCGCAAGAGACCTCGGTTGGGTGAGGATGAACCCGTGTTCAAAGGTAGGTGCAACGAACTTCTAGTCTTGCGGCTCCCTCATTATCTCTATTTGTCCAGTTCCTGGCCTTCCAGTGTCTCGGATGGGCAATATGCGTCAGAAGGGTGAAGAAACACCGTCTCATCCTGGTGGACTGTCCGAGACTGCTCGGAAACGTTTGGAGGAATACAAGCGGAATAGAGATAAGCAGAAAGGTGCGACCCAGCCCACATTCAGAACCTCAAATTCGCTGAACAATCATCTGTAGAGGGAATAACTGCATACAACGAGCCGAGGAACGATGGACCACGGGGACTAGGTGACTTCCAAAGACGTTTGAACAGGGATAGCAGGGGCTATGACAGGCGACGGGATCAAGGTGGAGAGAATGGGAGAAAGGGTTGGGACGCTACGCCGCGGTCAGAGAGGGGTGACCGTGATGAGGGGCCTAGTGTGCGAGTCCCAAATGTTGGGTGGGAGACGACTCCGAGGAGCGCTCGAGGAGGAGACGACGGTCAAGGTTGGGGCGGTGCGCGAAATCGACGGTGGGATGCACCGACTCCTCGAGCATCTCGGAGTGGCAGCCCTGATGATTCCCGAGGGGCATTTGGGATTGACTCTCGGGAATGGGAAGAGGAGCAGATCAAGTTGGATCGTGACTGGTATATGGGAGCGGAAGATGGTGGCGGTCTTGGCGACGAGGAACATAACCCGCTCTCACAATATGACGATCTTGACGCCTTTAGGCAAGCCGAAATTGCGACGAAACAAGTTGTACGTCGTGTATCTCCTTGACCTTTTGATATATCTGACCCTTTTCGTAATTTAGAAAAAGATATCTGCGAGGCAAGCCCAATACGTGAGTTGTGATGTTTCCTCCACGGTTCCGATACCGACCTGTTTGATGTTCAGAATGCCGACAATGATATGTGGGAAGCAAACCGGATGGTCACATCAGGTGTCGCCACTCGAAAGGCTCTTGACTTGGACTTTGAGGACGAGTCTGAATCCACGGTACATGTCATGGTTCACGACCTGAAACCCCCCTTCTTGGATGGCCGAACCGTCTTCACAAAGCAACTTGATCCCATCAACCCCATCCGAGATCCAACGAGTGATATGGCCGTCTTCTCCAAGAAAGGAAGTGGCCTGGTCAAGGAGAAAAGAGAGCAAGCAGAACGAGCGAAGGCTGCTGCGAAACTTGCGTCCCTCGGTGGGACATCCCTTGGCAACATCATGGGGGTCAAGGATGAGGAGGCCGAGGCCGAAGGTGAGCCGCTGTTTGCACTCTTCAATTACGCTTTCGGAGTGGACATTCACGTAGGGTTGTGTTCCTGTTCCCTCGTCTGGCAGCTCAAGCCGAGGCTCAAGCGAAGGAGAATGGCGGCAAAGAAGATTACAAGGGAGATTCTAAATTTGCTAGTCATCTGAAAGAACAGACTGGGGTGAGTTCCTTTGCAAAGAGTAAGACGTTGAAAGAGCAGCGAGAGTACTTGCCCGCCTTTGCTTGTCGAGAAGACATTCTGAAAGTAATTCGCGAAAACCAAGGTTTGCACCCCCCAATCCACGACTCCGTCTCGTCTTATATATCCTCCTTCCTCTAGTGGTCGTCATCGTGGGTGAAACAGGGTCTGGGAAGACAACCCAACTTGCTCAGTTCTTGTATGAAGATGGTTACTGTTCGTATGGTATCATCGGGTGCACCCAACCACGCCGTGTAGCAGCCATGTCAGTAGCGAAACGTGTTAGCGAGGAAATGGAGGTTCGATGACACCATCATCTTCTTGCCCGTTTTGCTAACTCAACCATACATTGCAGTGCAAGCTGGGATCAACGGTTGGGTATGCCATTCGTTTCGAAGATTGTACATCTGCCCAAACAAAGATCAAATGTGAGCTTTCTTGGCTTCCCGGGTGATGCGTGATTTCTCATCATTCTTTACAGACATGACAGACGGTGTTCTTCTTCGCGAGTCGCTCAATGAAGGCGATTTGGATCGCTACAGCGTTATCATTCTTGACGAAGCCCATGAGCGTTCGCTCAGTACCGACGTGCTAATGGGTTTACTTCGAAAGAGTAAATGAAATTGTTCACCTGCTGATATACCTACTGACCTCATTGTTAGTTCTCTCCCGCCGAAGGGATTTAAAACTCATCGTTACATCCGCGACCATGAACGCTGACAAGGTAGGTCCGTATCTCCCCTATTAGGCTTCGTCTCACCTGTTCGTAGTTTTCATCTTTCTACGGGAATGCACCCACTTTCACGATTCCCGGACGCACATTCCCTGTTGAAATTTTCCACTCAAAATCTCCCTGCGAAGACTACGTCGACAGTGCTGTCAAGCAGGTCCTCCAGATCCACCTCTCCCTACCTCCAGGAGACATTCTCGTCTTTATGACTGGTCAGGAGGATATCGAGATCACCTGCCAAGTAACCCAAGGTGGGTCACACTGCTACTCCTACATTGGAAGACTCCTGATCCGGCACCAGAACGATTATCGCAGCTCGACGAACCGTCGCCACTGGCAGTACTACCCATCTACTCCCAGATGCCTGCAGATCTCCAGGCCAAGATCTTCGATGCAACAAGCGATGGTCGGCGGAAAGTCATTGTCGCCACGAATATCGCGGAAACATCGCTTACAGGTAGGATAGCTGCATCTGGATACGTCGCCTTCCTGACATATACTTTTTGTAGTTGATGGCATTCTTTACGTCGTTGACGCTGGCTATTGCAAACTGAAAGTGTACAATCCCAAGGTCGGCATGGACGCCCTTCAAATCACCCCCATTAGCCAAGCCAATGCTAACCAGCGAACTGGTCGAGCCGGTCGCACGGGAAGCGGGTAAGTATAATTATTGTCGAGCCCTGGAACTGTACTGAGTCCATATCCCCAGCTTCTGTTACCGTCTCTACACGGAAATGGCCTTCCGAAATGAAATGTTCGAAAACACAATACCCGAGATTCAGCGAACCAACTTGGCAAACACCGTTCTACTTCTCAAGTCGCTCGGCGTCAAGAATCTACTTGAATTTGACTTTATGGACCCTCCCCCCCAAGTATTTGCGATTATCTACTTTCATTCTCCATAACTGAACCTTGGTCTTCCCAGGCAAACATTTTGAACTCCATGTATCAACTTTGGGTGCTTGGGGCCCTCGATAACGTAGGAGATCTGACTCCAACGGGTCGAAAGATGTCGGAATTTCCCATGGAACCATCGATGGCAAAGATGTTGATCGTTTCGGTGGAGTACAAGTGCTCGTCGGAGATGCTGACCATCGTTTCTATGTTGTCGGTGCCGAGCGTATTTTACCGACCCAAGGAGCGGATGGAGGAAGCTGATGCTGCCAGAGAGAAGTTTAACGTACCGGAGAGCGATCATCTCACTTTGCTGAACGTTTTCAATCAGTGGAAGAGTCACGGGTTCGCTCTCGCTTTGAATATGTTTCGACGACGTGTTGAATTTTTTGTCCTAGGTATCGCGATGAATGGGCTATGCGACACTTCCTGCATCCGAAGCTACTGAGGAAGGCGAGGGAAGTCAGAGTGCAACTAGAAGACATCATGAAGTTCCAAAAGATGGAGATATTCTCTGTGGGTACGGACTTTGATGTTATCAGGTAGGCTTCACGCCAATCTTCAATTGCACGCATGTTCATTCATGTCGGTCATATAGAAAAGCCATCACTGCTGGGTACTTCCATCAAGCCGCTCGTGTGAAGGGCATTGGAGAGTTTGTGAATATTCGGACAGGTCTCCCCACGCACTTGCACCCGACGAGTGCCCTGTACGGCCTTGGATGTAAGTAACCCTTTTACATTATCCCGTTCCTCGATCTGATATATGCATGCTAGATACCCCGACATACGTTGTCTACCACGAGCTTATACTGACATCCAAGGAGTACATGACCATCGTAACAGCAATTGATGCTTATTGGCTCGGTTTGTCTTTCCTCCCCACTCAGTGGACTGATCCTGACCTCCTTGTGTAGCTGAACTCGGCTCCGTCTTCTACTCGGTCAAGGAAAAGAACTTTGATGACCGTGGACTACGAAGACAAGCTGATCGCGAATTTTCCAGAAAGGCAGAACTTGAGACGGAGATGGCGAAGCAGCGTGAGGAGTAAGTGAACTACATTCCTTCGTTGACAAACTCACTAATCCGGATGGGTAAAGGAATGCGAGGAAAGTTGCACAAGAAGCTACTGCCCGTGAGGCCTCCAGTGGTAGCTCAAAGGTTATTGTTCCGGGTACTCCCCGACACCCAGGCATCGGAGCTGCCTCGCGGATCACACAGACTCCTAGGAGAAGGGCTGGGTTGTAGAAACTGCGTCCTCGGCGTGCTTTTCACGAATCTTAGACAGTGTAGAGTGTAATAGAATGTTGACTGATGAAGGATGTTGGACTAGACATGGGAAGGGAGCGACGATCTCCTGTTGACATGGTGATTGTTTGACTGCGTAAATCGGACACACAGGCCAAACTTCCGAGCCTTCTTGGCTCCGGCCCTATGGAGGGCTAATTCTGCCTTGACAGTCGTCCGCCTTCCTCTATACATATCTTAGCCAACATCTTAATTGCTTTCCTTTGACCATGGCCATGTCAGCGATGAACGCGGCGCAGGGCGCACCACCATCTTTCCGATTCCAACAGTCGTCTCCTCTCGAGAATCTCGTCCGGAGAACTTCAAATCGCAGAGTGAGGCAGGGCGACTTGCCTCATATCCGGGCACCACCATCCACCCCTTGTCCTGATCCCCCGATTTCCCTTTCCCCTCAAACCACCACCCCACCCCGCCAATCTCGACGCCCTCCGTCCTCTCCGCTTCTGCACACCCAGTTCCGGGGCTCGACCGTCACTGCATCCACCTTTGACGGCAACTCTTCCTACGACTACGACCATCATGTCCGATGGCGTGACTCCGAGAGCATCTATTCCGATGTATCACAGCACCATCTTAGCTACGATGCATCTGTTGTTGACCCCCATGCCCCTATCGTTGACCCCCTTCCCGCTATCGTCGAGCAACCACCCCCATCGAGCTCACCCGCTGTTCAGTTGCCCACCGTTGTCATCTCCTCACCCCCCGAACTAAGTCGAAACGAGTCCGATCCCACCACCCGGTCGACTTCTCCCTACGGCCGAGCACCCAGTGTTCTCCCTCCTAACTCTAACTTTTCGCGGCCCGTCCGACCACCAGCCGACTCGAAGCAGCAAGTCCTGGAAAGGAATGCTCACAGAACGGGCTCGTCCTCACGAAGCATATATCCGACCTCGGACACACATTCTTACAATGGCCCTTATCAGGGTTCTCAAACATCCCTGCTATCATCGAGTGATGCTCGCAATGTCCGTAGCCCTAGCCCTCAACTTTCGATATCACAGCAACGTCACGAGCATTCCGACCCTCACGTTTCACCGAATGGATCGGGTCGTGCACCTCTCCCCCTGATATCACTTCCAGGCCGCCCCCCATCTCGGGCGGACACGCCGACGAGCGTTTATTCATTATACTCTTACTATCAATTTGATAGTGCCGTCCCTTCCCCAGCCGCAAGCACACATAACCTTCAATCAAATGGCCTAACACCATCTCGCTCGCCCTCACGATCTGGTGATAGAGGTATGGCTGCTCCCTCCGGTGAGCCCCAAACACCGCAGCAGTATCTACAAACGGGTATCCAACACCACGAAGCAAACAGACTGCAGGATTCGGCTCGGTGTTTCGAGCAGAGCGCAAAGGGTGGCTATGGTGCTGGCATGTTGATGTGGGGTCTGACTCTGAGACATGGATGGGGATGTGAAAAGAACGAGAAGAGTGGCTTTAATTGGTTGAGGAAGGCTGCAGAAATTGCAGTGGATGATCTCGAGACAATGAGAGATGGGTCAGAGAAAAGCGCGATCAAGGTATGCCCCACCGGAAACTCACTGCTTGAACTCTCCTAATGATTAATCTGCAGTCCGAACTCGTCGTGGCTATTTACGAGGTTGGACAGTGCTTCTTTCAGGGTTGGGGTGTACCCAAGGATCAGAAGATGGCAGTGGTGCGTGCTCCTCACTCGATGACTCGGTTTGAAGGATCCAATCGGCCCTTAGAATTATTATCGGACCGCCGCGAAGTTGGGTGATCCAGACGCGCAACAGGATCTTGGCTTCTGTCTTGCCAATGGGAAAGGATGCAAGAAGGACAGGAAGGAAGCAGCTCAATGGTATCGAGCAGCAGTAAGTCTACCCCCGGGAACTACTATCAATCCTCTCAATTCCGCCCCATTAGGTTCAGCAGGGAGCCAGTGATGTTGGTTTGGCTTGGATCTATAAGGAAAAGTTCAAATGATAGGGTGGCGTTCCGAACTTTCTTGCTGGGAGTAGGACAAACGGTTGATTATCTACACATTGGTACATCTGCTGTCCATATAGGCATGGCTGATGCACTTCACTCCACTAATAGGATAGATACCCAGTAGACATAGTTGAATCTGGACGATAACTTGGATCAGTTTGTTCATTGCACCGTCCAGACCAAATGGATGCACCTCTCGCTGGATATCCGACAAGTTGTTGGGCCCGGGGTGGCAACCCATCGGTGGCATGCCACATCCATGAAAGGCCTTCACAGCACCTGCAGATCATCATCATCAGGATGGGGATATTTGGAGAAGGAAGTCTCCCATTCACATCACATCAGCGACTTTCAAGTATATAGGGCATCATTGTCGCTGTCAGCGTCAGATCCTTGTGCTTCAACTGCGACCACCAATCGCCAAGGGATCATGACCTGCCCCACGAATCGGCCGGTCGGGCCTTCCCCTTGGTTGATAACAAATTCTTCGGTGCTGATAAGAATGACATTGAGGCTGTCATCTGTGCCAACAAATGTCCCGAGGAATACACGGCCGTCGATGGTGGATACGCGTAAAAGTCGGCGTAGCAGACCCTTCAAGCGGGTGATCGATGCAGGAGGCATGGAGGTGACCCGTGACACCCGTCACGTCTATGCTATGAATCCGTTCGAAAGCAACGCATCTGTCAACATGCAGGGCAACTTCAATACTCCTAATACCCATAAATATTCAGTCATTCTCCCCACATATAATGAAAGGAAGAATCTCCCTATCATAGTATGGCTCCTGGCTCGCGTTTTTGAAGAAAAGTGCGTATTCCAATCCTGCTTGGACGTGCTTCTGACGTGTCAGACAAGTTTCTAGTCAGCTAGCTTGGGAGATTATTGTAGTAGATGACGCCAGCCCTGATGGGACTCAGGAAGTTGCTCATCAGCTAGCAGCCGTCTACGGCCAGGATAAAATCGTACGTCGCTCTGCTCCCTCAAGGTGCTGTCTTCACCTTTCCAGCTCCCTAGATTTTGAAACCTCGTGCTGGAAAACTCGGTCTTGGGTGAGTATCGATTTCCTTCCCGTATGATGTCTTGCTGACTTTGAGAAAGGACTGCATACATTCATGGCCTCAACTTTTGCACAGGAGACTTTGTCATCATCATGGATGCAGATTTCTCCCACCACGTATGTTGCAGTTGCTCCTCAGCGTCTAGTACGTCCTCCTGACCTTTCATCACTAGCCCAAGTTTATTCCCCAATTCATCAGGTTCAAGTCATCCTATCTACCCTATGTGCTTCTCAAACATTTCACGTTCAGATTACAGCAAGCTCACAACCTGGACATTGTCACTGGAACTCGCTACAGCTCGCATGCAACACCACGGCTTTCAGAAGCACGCCCAGGGGGCGTCCATGGGTGGGACTTAAAGCGGAAACTCGTCTCTCGAGGAGCCAATTTCCTTGCCGATACAGTATTGAATCCTGGAGTCAGCGATCTGACGGGCAGCTTCAGGTGTGTGCCCTATGCCTTTTCCACACTCATCCTCGAGTCTAATCTCTTATCTGTGCAGGCTGTACCGACTGCCAGTCCTCCGCCACATCATCACACTAACACAGTCAAAGGGATACGTATTTCAAATGGAGATGATGGTTAGAGCTCGCGCCCTTGGCTACAGCGTGGGGGAGATACCGATAACTTTCGTTGATCGGATATTCGGACAGAGCAAGTTGGGTGCAGACGAGATTGTCGGATATGCGAAGGGAGTCTGGTCGCTGTTCGTTGGTGTGTAGACTACCTCGAGTCTGCGCTAGACCATGGCCACCCAATGCCATCACAGTCACAGTCACGTTCACATGTCACGCTGACGTCAGGCGTTGAACCGATCTCCTTATCAAGCGAGGTGTGCTTTGCTCTCGCCGCCCATATTTTTCTTCGTCCTCCCCATCATGAGCTTGCTTCAAGATCTCCTTGTAGACTCATTAGAGAAGCGCAAATTCGCCTCCCCGCAGCGACGCAATCATACCCAATTCAGTCCTGATTCTATCAATGATTCCGACGATGATTTAGTCAACGTTGTCAGCCCCTCTTGGTTTCATCCGAGTGTGTCGCTGTCGCTGATAATCCACAGGTCTCTGTCCCAGGAACTCCGTCGGTCCTCTCTCGTCCCTCCTCCAGACCTCCATCGCCTTCGGGAGGATCGAGTCGGCTTCGATTAGGAACAAGCCGTGCATCGCACAGGGTTTCAAGCGATCCGCTCCGAGCGTTCCCAACGGATATCTCGCAGCTAATATTCAATCGCTTGAGCATAACAGATCTTGCAAAGTGTTCTCGGGTGTCACAGAAGTGGAATAAAAGTCAGACTTTAAACTATGGTGCGTGTGCTCTTATCTTGCAGGGGTAGTGCTAATAGGCTATGATAGTGTGGTTCCAACATTACCGGAAGGAGAACTTCCATGACGAGAGTTTACCCCCCGGAAAGTGGACGAAGAGGGAATCGAAACAAAACTGGGTGAGTGTACCTGAACGTGTCCCGCTCTCCCGCAGTGATGTGATTGCTTCCATCTAGCGTATGACTTACATGCAGACGATACCCCACCGCAGTCCTCCTTCTGGATCCCATTCTCGCGGCTCCGGATACTCGACACCCTCTGGGTATCAGACACCGAAAGAGGTCAGGGAAGAGAGATGGCGAACAGAAGAAGAAACATCGTCGAGACCTAGCAAGCAAGAGATGAGAGGGATGTACAAAGAGCTTGGGGGGAGGAAGGCAAAGACGAAGAACAAGTTAGGGAGTACCGGCCGGGGAAGGGACAAGGGCGGATTAGGATCCGATGATATGGATGGTTATTGAGTGGGTGTCAGCCTGAACTTTATCGTGCCAACCACAGAGTGCGATAGCCACAGGTCACCACAACCGTGTTGGCTCTTCAGCACCATGTGACCGTCGTTGCGCTAGATGGTGGCAGGGGAGCGGGGTGGCGGTCATAAGTGGTGGGAAGTGGTGGAGTGCACTGTGTAATTTTTGAGTGGTGCGAGAGTCCGCATATTGCAAGGCTCAATGTCGGGGCATACACAGAATCGTGGCCGTGGTCGACGCCAGTGATGAGTTGGTGCATTTTATAGAACCATCATACAGAGATTCAGCCAATGTGTTGGTAATTGAAATGGTGGCAAGAAAAGAGGTTTCTTTACAGCGCTATTCATAATTATACTTCGGGAGTTGCTGTATTTACGGAGACTCCAAAAACTATCACACGGGTAGTCCTTAGCACTGTGTATCAATCTTAGTGATCCTCAAAATGACTCCCATAGCCTTCCACACTTCCTCTAAAATTCTATGATATGGCACACCACAACTTGAGATACATATCCGGGGGTCTGTCCAGTTGAAACAAAAAAATCGACAGTAGTGGGGCTCAGGAGGCAATGATCCATGACAAATTGGGTGGCCACTCACTTTCCCATCCACCATTTGAGGTCCACCACCTGCCTTATTCAGTGAACTTGAGACCAAGAACTGTGATGCAACTGTGACAGAGTGCTAAGAACTGTACACAGTGTAACAGGTGTTTACTGGGGAGTACTCTCTAGTATCACTCTTCTGTTGAGTGTGGGCAGTTGGGTGTTGGAGTTTGAATCTCATTGTGTATTTGTGTAGTTGACACTTTCAAACATCATCTTTACTGCCTATTCACGAATTGACCTCTTTACTGAGTGTGTTGATTGTGTGAACTAGGCAACTTATCTCATTTATAGCTGGTTATTAATACTACCAGCACTGCTCACAACTCAACCTCTATGAGAGGGTTGAGTTACAAGACTCTTTAGACTGCCAGAATCAAGAGTGACCTTTGGTCGCATTGTGGACACCTCTTCAACACAGGACAGCTGCAAGAGCAGCTGTGCCTAGCTTTCAGACAGCCAAGGGAGCTACTTACGAGTAGTGTGACAGGTGTTTACTGGGGACTGTTACTCTCCAGTATCACTCTGTATTAAGTGTGGGAATAGGTTGAGTGGAGTTTGAATTGCTTCAGGTATTTGTGTAGTTACTCTTTCAGAATTCATTCATCATTACAGTCCATTCACCTTCGGCCTCCTAAGAGAGCATGCTGATAGTGTGAAGTGGGCTATCTTCATTTACTAGCTCTTCTCGAGACTCAGCCTCCCAGTGAGGGCTGAGTAGTGAGACATTACTTGGTTCCCTCGATGAGATTGCAACTAGGTTGCTATCTCTCTCTCCCTCTCCTGTGGAGGACATGCACACAGGTGCATGTGCCCTGGTTGATTATCCTCTGGTGTCCGTAGACAGCTATGGTCCTGAGGCATGCTCTGTGTGTATAGTCGACTACAGGCTACCTACAAGGTAGCTGAGGCTTTATGCCTTAGTGCCAGGCTCGAGGCTCGCCAGCCTCTCTGACAACATCTTTTCCTCCCATCATGGCAACACAGGTCAATCCCTGCCTGTCACAAAGGTGGACACTGGGAGACTCGTCGTCTAACCTGGCTGGCCAACAACAAGCCCATTGATCAAGAGAATCAAATCTGTTGCATTCAAAAGAACACCACTCTACATGTACACCTCGCCCTTTTCTCAACACAAGATCGCGTGGATCTTCCTTGCAAGAATAATACCTATTGAATTCTGCATCTCTGTGCATTCATACCCTCACGGGTGGCCAGACGTTCACAGCCTGGCTTCCATCACCTCGCCCTATTGCAAACGAGAGCTCTTCTGATCCGTATCTCTGCCACTGTCCATCGCTGTCTGTTCAAACTTACAGAGACTAGAATCTTGTCCAGTCCCTTCTCTCTCCTGTGCTCATCACCCCTCGATTGGCGCTCAGGCTTGCTCATTTGTGTGTTCCGATTCAATTTGTTGCCATGCCGTTGTGCACTCCAGCTAATTACCAAAGTGCTCGAGCAACCTCAGCCTTGAATTGTGACTCGACCTCCTCGCATGAAGAAACATCACCCATTATCTACCTCGCGTGTGCAACTACACCTCCTACATGCTACAGATCTACAACTCACCTCTTGCTTAGGACAAGTTATTTGCTCCATACAATTCATGCTTCTTGTTCAATTTGACCCATGCTCTGTGCCTGCCTAGTCTCCACACTCCTGAGCACTTTGACTGTCGTTGTCACTGGCCCACTTGATGCTCGTACCCTCTATTGTGCCAATAGAGCCATGTGGACATCCTTGGAGCCTCACTTCATATATCTGCAAGCACCCACAATTCCATAAGTGATCATCTTTCTGCTCTTGAGAGCCTCAGCACTCGAAGTGATTGTTTCCTACTCTGTGCGTTCCGAGGTGGTTGAACAAGTGTCTGTGATTGGTCGACATCTACTTCATATGTGTTGCTCAGATCACGCTCAACTTCTCTTGGCTTTGCCTCTCCAGGCTTTTGTGAATCAACACTCAATCTGTGCTGACTTGCTTGCTCGGTTTCTGATTCAGTTTTGTGTTCCATTCCTATTAATCCTCATTATTGTGGATAGTTTGAACCACAGCTCTCGGTGACTAGTCAACATTTACTTCTTGTGTGCTGCTCACCTCACATTCAACTCCTCTCTGCACCCTCTCACAAATATCAAGAGTTTTGTTTGTTCAGACCAGTCTTATGTCCTCCCTCACACAGTCATCTCATCACCCTCAATGACCTTGTGTGACTTTTGCAAACTCAAGCATTTGGCAGCGGTGTCCATCTTAAACCGATCACACACACTATCTCCCTCACCCTCATCAGTTCACGTTCATTCCTATCAGTGTGTACTTCCTCGCGCTATCACTGCTTCTGCATTGCCTAGAAATGTCTGGAAACAACATCTGTTTACCATTCATGGCAGTCTCCGAGGCTTTGGGGGGCTATAAACAATGGGTTTTGGAGAATCAAGAGATATTCAGGTGGATCATGAGAGTAGAGGCTTCTACACAAGGAGCACATCTTGTCTTAGGAAGCTACAGAGGCTTCATAGAACCATTGTGTGTACTGGGCTGTCTTACCCAGCTTACATCAACAGCTCTCTAATGTATTTCGAAGCTTCCGATCCATCCTGGAGGTGGACCCAGCCTTTTTGTTTGAGGCTGATCTTGGTCCTCACCAAGTTCTACTTCGAACACTCACCAAGAGCCTCTTCTCATGAAAGGTTGGACACTGCATAGTCAGGATTTCAAAACCTCCTCCTCTCCTTCTGTGCGAGACTACTTGAATATTATTGCAAGGGCATCCTGGCCCTTCAGCAACATATTGAAGTTTTAACTACACATACCATTGTCGATGCTGACAATGATGTAACCTCATATGCAAGAGGAGCTATACAGGCACTTTCACGCCTTGTGGGGGATAACCAATTGAATGAGCGAGATTATCAGAAATATCTGAAGGCTAAATCCTATCTTGACATCTGCACAAATCTCTGTAGCCGATGTGACAGTCTCTGCAATGTTCACCACCACAACACTCGAATAGTTCAAGCTGAACTCAAAGCAGCTTGGTCAATGCTATCCTCTGTGGACATTGCCACCACCGCCAGTGAAGCTCTCTTGTCAACTGTCCTTCTAGCTTGTGAATCTTCTTCCTCTCACTCTCTGCTGTCTGGGAGCCCAGATTCTCCTCATATCGAGACCACTGGTGCCAATTGCAACAAGCCTCTGATGTCTATTGATATTTCGGGCTTGCAGAGTCCCTCAGGCATACACTATCCTATGAAATCACATCCTCCTAAAGCTGAAACCACTCCGCTGGGCTCTTCTACATTGTCAGAAACCCAAGGGGTACAAGAGAACTATGAAGGGTGTCAGGCACTTGGTGTGCCTCTGCTCATTTCAAGCACACAACTCGCAAATGACTGTTACAGTCATCAAGATTACCTGTGGATCCCACAGAGCAACTCACAAATCCTACCCTCCTCTCAAGAGCTTGGACATGTTGGATCGATGCCACCTCACACTGTTGATCCTCTTGCTCTCTCTCCCTGCTCGCTCCTCTCAAGGCCTTGCTCTGGGTTACCAATCACTCTGGCAGTCACAACTCCATCTCACTTATTTGTTCCACCTTTCGACAATGACAAAATGGCAGTACCTGGACAAGCTGAACCAACTTCATTGTTGGTTCACTATGCTGCTCACAGTTTATCTGGTCGATGTTTGGCTGTATTATCACACAGTGCGGCTTCAAGCAAACCCTTTCGTGCTGCCCAGCTCCCCACCTTCCAAGAAGGGCCTGTCGATAATGTTGGTTCTTGTACCCTGAATGTTTGGCACGACGGTCTGGAGTCCCCCCAGACTAAGCAATCTAGCTCGTGAATGATGTTGGGCTCATTGTTGTTGTGCCCTGTGAACGTGAAGCTTACTCTCTCACAGCCCAATTCTTCCTGGCTCAAGTGTCTGTTCCGACCGACATACTCAATGTGGCGAATGAGGAGGACACTGGACGCCCCACTTGTGGAAAGTGGCACTTGATACTATTCAGGCTTGATGGTTGCTCCAAACGCTACTGCAGGCCTTGGTGATACTCAGCCTGACATTTATTCAGACAAGACTAATGTGCATCAAGTACTCTGTCTTGCCACATCATCTCTGTCTGAAAGCACATCGTTCTATCTCACTCCTCGACATCCTCCACCCAGGCCAACAGCAACAGAATTTGTGCTGAAGGACCCAAACAAGCGACTGAAGGCCAGTGTGTTACAACTTTGTATACCCATTTCATTTTCTCTTATCTTATCTTATCTTGGACGTCCTTGTGATGGGCAGGGATCAACCTGCTTTGCCACTACAGAAGGAGTTGGTGCTGTCAGATGGGCTGGTGAGCCTAGAGTCCCGGCACTGAGGTGTGATGACCTTGGTTGCCTCGTAGGTAGCCTGTAGTCATTACACACATATGAACGTGCTTCCAAGCCTGCAGCTGTCTGCAGTCTCGGAACAAACAACCACAGAGTGCACACACCTTTGTGTAACAGGTGATTACTGGGATATACTCTCCGGTGTCACTCTGGATTGAGTGTGGGAAGTTGCAAGTCAGAGTTTGAATTACTCATGTATTCATGTAGATTCCTTTTTCAAAGAATCATCTTCTTACTGCCTATTCACGAATCGACCTCTTTACTGAGTGTGTCGATTGTGTGAACTAGGCGACTTATCACTTTTATAGCTGGTTACTATGATCACCAGCACTACTCAGAACTCAACCTCTACAAGAGGGTCGAGTTACGAGACTTTATCTACTTCAAAATCAAGAGCAACCTTCAGTCGCATCGTAGACTCCTTGTTGACGCAGGACAGCTATGTAAACAGCTGTGCCTAGCTATTGAGTGTCTCAGGGAGCTATGAGAGTAGCACCTGAGGACACGGTCTCCACATATTCGATAGCGGGGCTCCCTGTGAGGGGTCTCACACCTCAGTACCAGCTCCAAGGCTTGCCAGCCCTCTAGACGACATCCAACTCCTAAGCTGTTGTGACGTGCAGGTCTTGCCTGGCCATTACACTTTGTGTATGCCCTAAGTGGGGAGGATCGGGACCTAGTCATGATCCAATCAAGAGAAGTCTTGCTACTCAACCCTCTCTAGGAGGCTGAGTCTCGAGGATCGCTAGTAAAATAAAAGAGAGCCCACTTCACGCTGTTGGCACTCTCTCAGAGGAGGCCAATTGTGAATAGGTAGTAATGATGAATGAATTCTGAAAGGATAACTACATGGATACATGAAGAGATTTAAACTCCGCTTAAATTATTCCCACACTCAATACAGAGTGACACTGGAGAGTAATCCCCAGTAGACACCCGTCACAGAGCCCCCCACTCTCCAGTATCCACTTCTGTAGTAGCCCCCCAATATATTGACTCTAAGCTCTTTGCATGTCCACAGCACTCCTTTGCATTAAGTGTATTCTAGGTGAATCTTCAGGAGTGAATTAGGAGGAATGTATGGGTCACAAATCATAGGCATTGAGATAAAGGAGAGAGTTTGTGATCATCACACTTGGGTTTGAGGTAAACATTGATTGTTACCAAAAGCAGGGTGGGAGTGATTCAGGATTGGCCAAGGTGCCATCCTAAGCAGGGTGATGAGGGCTGAAGTGATCATACCAAGAGACAGGGGGATAGTCCCCAGGGGCCCTTACTCTGTTTGGAGTGACACCTTCTAGAGACGATGATATGGCATTCAAGAATGACAGAGTGTTGGGTTGGCCAGCAAAACAGGATAATGAACTTGCAAACGAAGTGATAGTCCTGTACTTTGCTCAATGAAGAGCAGGATGGTCTAGCACATTGATGAGGGTGCCTGCTGTGGGGTTCAAAGCAAACTTGAAAGGCTTGATAGATCTGGGTTGCCTGAATTCTGTCACTGATTGAACTTTGAAAGGCTTGATAGATCTGGGTTGCCTGAATTCCGTCACTGATTGAACTCTTGAACTCTTGAACACAGCTTTGGTCAAACTGGGCAGAGCCAGCTACAAGTGAGAGGGTGAGAGAGAGATTGCGATTGAGAATGGTATTGCAATGACTGGAAATATTCAAGTTTGTGTAAAATGCAGACTTGACCTTCAAAAACTCGTGGTGGTCTCTGACATTGAATCTTGCATAAACCAATGAGGACCCCATTGGCTTCTTCCAAAGGGTCAAGATCCCAGTAGGTGACCAGTAGTCACTGTGCATACAAGAGCATGTCTTCGGGCACAGTGCTCTCGCCACACCACAAAGAAAACAACTATAAGGCAGGCACACCTTTGTGTACATCCTACTCTGACTCAGGGATGAATGTGTCCATTGGCATTCCTGGAGAGTGCTGGAGTCATGTTTGTTCAGATCCTTCAGCACTTCCCATACCACAATGGACATAGGTGGAGGATGTGGAATATTTGTGGCCATGGGTTTGATAGTTGGTGAGAGTGAGTGGAAGTAATCAGCTATTAGTATTGTAGTGGGAACAAGATGACCATAGCTGTTGATCCATGGGCCTGGATATACACCTGTTACCAGGAGACTGTGGACAACCTCAGGATAGCAAAGGAATGAGAATGATTGTCCAAGCTCAACAAAAGAGTGCCAATGGTGTTTGCATGAAGTGTATGGAAACCAAGAGTTGACGTGAGTGGACCTGGTTGTTAGGGCAACACTATCCAAACAACAAGGCCACCAGTCTTAAAGGATGTGGAATACTGGTGATGGTGAAAGGTAAGATTAAGAATATGCTGATGAGGATGAGTATATAGGCTGAGGACCAATGACTTAGGCAGACATCCACATACTAGTGGTAATCCTAAGAGATTGAAGCTGGGGTAGTACTACAGTACAGGGGTTTATATACCTATGCCAAGGCTTGCTGACTAAGCATTGGCTGAGTAAGCTAGTGCTGACTAATTATTCTAGAAGGTTCTAGTAACCTCCAGCAGATTCTCTTCTATCATCATGTGACTAGTCATGTGATATGACCATTTAAGGAAACAGAAATGCTGACTCCTGACACTGGTACTCTGAGTTT